>CM026278.1:4947463-5547534 GCA_014851415.1 Cnaphalocrocis medinalis | reverse complement strand
AAGATGCGCTTAGAACCTTCAGGTATTTATTATTCATATTAACTAGATTTATCACACCCTGGGCACGGAGGATAATTCAGCCCGTAATTAAACACTGTTTTATTACACAAAGCCTTGCCGGAACTTGCCGTAATTTGCCGTAATATCGTGTAGAACCCATGTAGGTGATGGTTTTGCACCTTATAAGCTGGGAATGAGATTAATAAATTAATTTGAACTTGAAGCAGTGCTGTGATTGGTTAAGCTATGGAGTTGCCAATATGGTAGGAATGAAAAGAGAATGTAAATCTATACAGGGTCTGTGGACATTTACATCCCTTTAACCATGTGATCTATCAACCATTCTGAACAACATTTTGTTCTATGACTATGTCTATCTATTTATGTTTTTTTATGTTTCCCGAAAAATTTAAACATATGCGCGATGTAATCGATGCCCAGCGCCATCTATTGGTGCAATGGAACTAAAGCAGAAAATAATGCAGTGGGACTAAAGTCCCGAAACGAAGCGAGGGCGGGCCACTAGTAGTAAATAAAACAACTTAAATGAATGTATTATTCTGTAAACTTGTGATACAAGCAGGATTTACGGATTCAACCTTCACCATACTTCTAACGCTACCTTTTAAAAATAATTATGGGGGTCTTAAAAGTGCTGCCCAATCCCGCCCCATATATTCACTATCAAATTCCATTAATTAAAACATGGCTCCATATCCTAGCAAGGTCCGTAAATTAATACCACAAGGAGATACGTTCATAATGAGTGCGATAAAGCAATCTGCCCATTAAGCCACAATATATGCCTCCTTTGGCGAAATGTTGTGCAAGCCGCGATTCAAATAAACGGCCTGCTCGATTAATGCGTGTGCAGCCTCATGTTATAAGCCTAGCCTAGAGCCTTTTTTATATACTAGTGCGGCAAACGAGCAAGCGGGTCACCTGCTGGTAAGTGATCACCGCTGCCCATGAACATCTACGAGATCAGAGAGGTCGCTGATGCGTTGCCGGCCTTTTAAGAAGGAGTACGTTCGTTTCTTGAAGGTCCCTAAGCCTATTTATGTAAGTAGATTGAAAAAAAGAATGAATCGTTAATTGCATAAATACGATGCTAATAAACGAAGTTTATTGCATAAATACGAACCATAATATTTGTCAACCGATTCCGACAATCCGATCGTACCGGAGGCCTAACTTAGGGCAAAGGGGAAAAGGTGGCAACGCATTGACTTTATATTGGGGTTGTGTGTGTCCATGGGCGGCGGCCATTTTTTTTTTTTTTTTTGTTTTCCCAGGGGAAATGCCTTACGCATACCCGTCCGCCGGGGGGCGGACGGGTTATGTCGGACTCCCCCCCGCATGACGGCGGGGGGTTTACCGACTAAAACCCCTGGGACTCTCCCTCATCGTCCATCGCGGGAGAAAGTCGTGGGGCAAATAGCGCGAAGCCCTCGCACCACGACAATGCTTAACCCTCAGGCGATCCGTCAGGTGTGATCGTGTCAGAAATTATGAGATCCGCAAAATACCTATAGTCGCAGATATAGCCCAAAGAATTGCGAGCCTCAAGTGGCAATGGACAAAGTACATACGGAGGAAAACAGACGGCCGTTAGGGTGAAAAGATCTGTGAGTGAAGGCCACGTACAGCAAGTGGCAGGCCGCCCGCAAGTTTTTTTTTTTATGTGATAGGTAGCAGACGAGCAGGCGGATCACCTGATGGTAAGCAATTGCCGCCGCTTATGGACACTTGCAACACCAGTGGAGTTACAAGTGCGCTGCCAACCTTTTATCCCCTTCCCCCCGGGTGGGCCTCCGGTACCCTCACTCACTCAGCAAAACACAGCAAAGGGGCTGCTTCACGCTGGTTTTCTGTGAGGGTTGACCGACGATCTAGTAAGGGTCACGGGAATTCCTTGGATGTGGGCGGCACAGGACCGATCTGTGTGGAAAACATTGGGGGAAACCTATGTCCAGCAGTAGAAGTCTATTGACTGAAATAATGATGATAACGATAAAGTGATGCGTTTGCTCGTCTACCTCCTATCACATAAAAAGACATCACAGTAAAATGGACCATCTAACCTCGGACGCCAAGTCCCAGGCAAGAAAATTGGTTCCGCTGTTCTTGATATATGCTGTCTTTGGATAGTACGTAATATAGTATGGCACTAAGTCGAGGAAAATGCATAAGTTTCAAAGTACGAGTAAAGCATGATAAAGACGTTCTATTACAGGGCAGATGTCTGGCGAGAGACGTTGTATGGTGAGTTTCAATATGCCAAAGTAAAATGTAAAATGAAATAGTAGGTAGGTATAGGTATTTTAATAAAGAATTTGGAAGTGCTCCCAATCGCTCGCAAGGTTATCACATGACGACCGTGGCCTGGTTGACTATATGAGTTGAGTTACTACCTAGGAGTTTGTCCGCGTGCAATTGTATCTTTGGATAGGATTTTATAATTATTTAATAATTTTTACCCCCCTTCTTAAGGCCATAAGGTCCTTGAGTGGAGACCGCGACTCGGCAAACGTAGTGTTGGACGCCCTGCTACAAGATGGGATGACGACATTCGAAGGCTGGCTGAAGTGAGCTGGATGAGAGTGGCCGAAAATCGGGAGCGGTGGCGTGCATTAGGGGAGACCTATGTCCAGCAGTGGACGAGCGTGGGTTGCTGATGATGATGACCCCCCTTCTAACTTTTTACAACCCCTCTTCGCAATGAAAAGTAGCTTATATTCTTTCTCAGAGTCCGCTTGTTTACCAAATTTCATTCAAATCCATCCAGTAGTTTTGGCGTGAAAGAGTAACAGACAGATCGCATTTATAATATAAGTTAAGAAATTAGGATGACCTCAGAGTCCACTCGGCTTCGAACACACCCGAGACCTACAAATAACATCTCTTAAAATATATACAGGTGTAGGTACCGAGTTAATTTAAATTTACTTAAACAAAACCAAAATGAAATGAAGTCCTCCAATTTGCCCAGATCCGAAATCAGGAGACAGTTCCAATCAGAAAAGGGAGATCCTACGTAGTCAAAATAACCTTAATAACATGTTATTAATGCGGACAGCGTTAAAATTATTTACAAATTGATGACGTCACAGACGTGGGGGTGGGGAGAGGGGGTTCCGCTCCAGTTATCGCGCGAAAACTTTCAACCAATCCGATTTACCTGACTTAATTACGTTTTCTACTATTAAAGCTTTGTGGAAGGTTCACAAGGATTGGACGCTGGTGATTATTATGCGGTAGATGACAGATAGATGGAACGCCTTGTCATCCAAGGGAAACTAGAAGGCACTAGACCGCGCGACGCGAGAAATCATCCATGCGTTGGACTGACCAAAAAAATGCGCCATTGGGGACTTTTTCAACGTATGCTGCAGGATTACCTCAAGCAAGCAACGGTGGTAAACCCTTGTCACGGGTATCACAACTGCCCCTGCCCAGAGTATTACGAGTACATGACGATCACAACCATCCAGCCAAGAGTATAGGTCATCATCATCAATTGTCAGCCCACATCCACCCACTGCTGAGTATAGGACTCTTCTTTATTACGCCTCTCACCAGCCAGCCTCATTTATTATTTCCCCACTTCCTACCCTTACAATATCGTCGGATTAATGGACAGGTGGTCTACCCACAGGACGTCGCCTAAATCTTAGCTGCAAAGAATATAGGTACCTGATAAGAATAAGACGTGACAGATAAGCAACTGGGGGAAGGGATTAAAAAACCTCACCACACTTAGAAGTTGAGGTATTGAATTTGAGGTTAACCTCACGTGATTAATGTATAGCCCGTTTGGACAAACACGATACGATCTCTCTAGTCTAGAGGTCCATTAGGTCAACAAAGTCTTCAATATCAGTTAGCTGAAGAATCGTCCTACTATACTCCTATTTTTTGTGGAGTAAACTGACAGATGTCTATGTGTCATTCCCATACATTATCACTCAATTTGACAGATGCAAAATGTATAAATAATTGACATTTGCATTTGTCAATTTACTTAACATGATTAAAAATCACAGTATACGAGTACTTATGTCGTTTTATTTTGTTACTAAATTTGAGAAAAATGTGAACGAGTGGCCAATACGCGCCGTCCTCACTAAACATAACCCTGCGAAATTGGTGTGTGAAATATCAGAAGTTGCCAAGATGTTAGTATGCAGAGCCCCGAGAGTTGGTTAGGCCCTCTAAAACATACCAATTATCGGCTTTTGCGAATTCATTACAGAGTTTATGTATGTTAGAATTTAAATCTTTTTTTTAGTGATAGATGGCAGGCACCTAATGGTTTTTACTTGCCGCTGTCTAAAGACACCTGAAATACCAGTACCTACGCTACCATTTTTTTTGTTTTTTTTTTTTGAGGATAATCAAGATGCCCTCACTCCTCCTGACTTTCTATTGTGTCTGCTGTCCGAGCCTTGCGACGTGAACCACCAATCAACTATACCATCAGTTCGTGTCTCATCACTTGACATTGGCAGAATTAACAATGCCATAACCTAAAAAAACATTTTAAGCTTTATTTCTTATGTTAAAAAATCAAACTGCGCACCGTTTATTAGCGCAAGTAATAAGAAAACTTTAGACGAATCCACGCAAATTTGCATTTTATCAGCCGAAGAACACAACTTACTCCGCGGACGGTGCCTGCAGGATGTAGTCAAGAAGTTTAAAATGTTAAAAATAATTATTTTCAATTATAAAAAGCAATTTATACGTCATGGCATTAGCCAGAGAGCTAACGTCATTTAATTACACTCAACAAGTCTCGCCTTCACTTGTTGGGTGTAATAAGTTCTTGGCCTTCCTCATTACCTTCCTTCCTTCAACTTTCCCTTCCCTTATTTCAAGAAACATTTCACGACGTATTAGATGTCTTTACATTTTTGATTTTCTATTTTCAACGGTTTGAATTAAAGATCTTTCCTCACTTACCATTTCCAACACTTCCTCAACGTATGTCAAAGAAGCATGGACGTATATAAGGGGGGGGGGGGTCCAGGGGGTCCGCCCCCGCCCCCCCCAATTGAGGCCTGGTTTGACATAAGGTTGAATTGGCTATAGCCAAGGGCAACTTAATTAAGGGGTCGGCAAGGTTGATGGGGTAGCAAATTGTAGAAAGCCCTGGGACGGCAAATCAACAAATCAACCTCATGTACATACACGTATACGTACGTAGAATGCGTACATGTAATAACGCACGCTGGGTCCAGCCGGTCCTTGAATTGTATTTCGGGAGGGCCGCATTATAAATATTATTACAATTAGGGCAATTGTTAAATCCGAGCACGGGGGGGGGGGGGTGATTCGGACACCCCCCTTGTCAAAGCTATATATACGTCCGTGCAAAGAAGGGCAAGGCTACGAAATAATTACATCCAAAAATTGAAAGAGAAGGTGAAGTCATGACGTACGAGGACTTGAAGGTACTGGCAGAGTCGAGGGAAGAATGGAGGGACGCTCTTAATTATAAAAAGAGAAATATACAGTGACTAACATGATGTGGGTTTAACGTCGTAGGGCCCAGATAGCAGACACTATAGAAAATCGATTGTTTTTGCCTCGTATGTGGCTTTTGGGCCTTACGTTAAGGTAAATTTGAGCGTATATTAAAAAAATCTTGGCTCAGCCTTGCACAACCTCTTTGTTCACCTAGCGGTCTTGTGATAACAATTTTCCTCTTTTTTTATCTTTGCTTTTTTATATTATTACGCGACAACTAGGGGCGCCTGCCGTTAGGGCCGCTCGAATTATTTTATGTTCCACGAAGATGTCATAGCGAGAATTAAATTGTTCCTCCGCTGCAACGAGGTTCGCGAGGAGACGCAATTGTATCTAATTTGAAGCTTATTTTACAGCTCATGTGAGGAAATGAGATGTATCAAATCTGGAGCATTTCGCCAATCTTTTTGTCTCATACCTACCTTTTAGATTGGGGGAACATAATTCCAATTCATTAAGTACCTACTCGCATGTTTTATCAGATAGCTGAGAGAATATTGTTTGCTCATAAGTAAGGGTACCAGAGGTCCAATTGGGAGAAAGGGGGTGAAAGGTTGATAGCATAATTCTACTGGAATGGGCGGCGGCAATCGCTTACCATCAGGTAATCCGTTTGCCGCCTATCACATAAAAAAGTTGCAATAGTAAACCTGGGAGGACCATGCTTCGGCATGACTGGTGCGTATCGATCGGAATGATCAACGGCCTCATATTAAACCGACGTGAAGCAGCGCTTGCGTAGCATTTTGCTGTGTGAGTTTTTTGGTTAAGAAGGTTTTTTGTATTAAAAACTTTTGCATTACATGCGCTGAACGAAATTATCGGATTTTATAACTTAACCAGTAAAATCAGTAAGGATTTGTCAACTGGGATGTTTTTGAAATCAACTACATACACAGTCAACTACATATACCTATAGTCTCAACCTTAGTATTTCTTTAAATCTACCTCTAGCGAAAATTCGAGTCCAAGACGTAAGACAAGCGTGGTGATTAAGCCTTATAACATCATAGTAGCTGATGACTTCATTTCTATGATGAAAGCCTTTGCTTTATAGAGAAATAAAAATTTATATTATATTTTACTTCTATTTACATAAATTAATGAGAAATCCATCAATCAACGCCCCGTTGATATAAGTAGTGGTTTTGTACCGGGCCGTGATCTCGGTTGGCCGGGTCGATCAAAAATTATATTTCGAATTTTTCGAACATAGCTCGGGTTTGTGATCACCGATACGCATCAGGCAAGTGTGGTTATTAAGCCTAATCCCATCATAGTAGCATTAGTAGCGATGACCTGATTTCTATGATGGAAGCCTTTGCTTTGCAGAGAAATAAAATAGGCTGATACTTTACGTCTACTTACATAAATTAGCCTTAACACTTTCACACCTGGCGTTATGCAGTAATGAGGCATTTTTATCGCGAAAAATGCCCAATTTTCTTAAACCGCCTCTTGAGGATTTGCGGCGCGCCCTGCCTCCAAGCCCAATTTTTGTGGAGTTAATCCAACCAATTCCTGAAGACGAGGACTGGGAAATACTGAGAATACCCGGAATGCTTGGATTCATAAGCCAACCCGGCGTGCCGATAAAATCTTTCCCGGTAATAACGTGTCTGCGTGCGTAAGGTTTTCAACGCAGGTGATTTTAAATTAAGGAGTGTTGCAAAAAATGTGAATGTATTACTCCGCGCTGGGAATGGCATTCGTTTTTGTTATGGCTTCTCTTTTATGTTATGGGACAAGACGGTGACGAGGTAGCTACACGATGACACGTGGTGAGAATCAATTTATGAAATAAGGGCAGGAAATAAAAATAATTAATTAGACACACCGTTTAACCTTGGGAGAGTCCACGCTACGGCTCGGCTGGAGTAATACGAGGTTGTCTGGTGTAAAGCAGCGCCTTTAATGTGTTTTGTCGAGTGAGTGAGGGTACCGGAGAGCCCATTATCGCTTTTGAGGCAATAGTTGATCAAACCTCTGAAAGGGCTAGGGAAAACTGGCCCGAAGAGAACTCGCACGAATATGTCCAGATTTTTGGCCGGTCGGTGTTCTAACTTAACCTAGCTAATATTTTTGTGATGATAATACTATCTAAACATACTAAACATTTTGGTGAAGTTAGATTTGTTTTTTTCGGGCGAGTTTTTCCCTAACCTGACTGAAAAGGACAAGAAGATTTGCGTCGACACTTATGCCCAGTGGTTACCCCCCAAATGCTTGTAACCCTAAGCCAAGAACAACTCTATTTCACTTGTAAATGCTTTAATTGCTCGTCCCGAGATTCCCTACGCACATAACACTTTGTTTCCCCATATAATATTTGGTAGAACAAGGTCACTCAACTTAATGGGGCCCTGGCTACATCTTAAGGGCCCTACCTAGTGGTGGGGCCATAAAATTTCCCTTCCAAATGCTCCAGGGTCATTAACCTTTATTTTTATGGCTGAGCTTTTACTCTGGAACACTTGTAGTAGGGCACTTTAGTTGTACCCGAATGACATTACGTTTATAAGTGTGTTGCCAAATGTACGGTGAATATTAATACTATGGAGATGTTCAATTTGGTAATGGATTGAAAGAAATATAATATAAATAAATTGTACGTGTATAGCCCGGATTCTACTATAGTGAAGCTCCAAACGCCATTCCATGTCGATTATTCCGCACTTACACCAATAGATATTTTGGTACATCGATGAACACTCAGAACTTTTAACTAATTAAAAGCCTTTAGTCAAATGTCCGTACCGGACTGCTGCCCGAATCGATTTGACTTTTTGCCCGCAAACCTAAAAAACAAGTCATCTCTACTATGATAGGATTAAGCTTGCTAGGATTAATCACCACGTTTGCCTAATGTGGATTGGTGATCACAAACCTATGTTCGAAAAAATCGAAAAATACTTTTTGCTCGACACGGGATTTGAACCCAAGATCACGGCTTGGTACTTAAACAACTAGGCTAATGGAGCGTTGATCGCAGTAGTAAAAATGAAATAAAAAACTTAAAGTAAGTACTGCAGCCTTCTTAGATCTTCATCATCATCAGCCTGTTGCAGCAGACATAGGCCTCTCCAAATGCTTGGCTACTCGCATCCGGATCTAGTCAGCCCTCTTGCGCAGATCGTCACTCCATCTAGCCTGAGGCCGTCCTACACTACGTTTACCAAGACGCGGTCTCCACTCCAGAACCCATTTTCCCAACTGTGGCCTTCTTACATTTGTCATTTACCGAGAATTGTCCCGCTATTTGGTACTATCTGCCACTGAATCCTTCCTATTGTGTACCTCAATAGTTCATTAACGAACTTCCACACGTAAAATCCAGTGAAATTTAAACATTTCTCTTTAAGAGCCGTCATAATACATCGTCACGGGCGATTGTTCCCATCTGGGTCACCAGTAATGAGCATGCGCGAGTGAATTTTATCTTAAAGCGGTTCATAGTTCACTCACCAGCTCAATGGGAAGTAGGTCGCCGAGTGAATGGGGAGTCATATTTTTTTCATAGACAAAAAGGTTCGGTATTGTATCAACGGTTACTGTTTCTGCAGTTATGCCTGAGCTAAGAGGCATCCTTTGGAGACTCACCTCACGTTATGAAAATGGAAATGAGTGAGTTGTCGACTTCGGCGGTGACTATATATATGAGAAACGAACCAGCAGGTAACGAATGTCCCACGGTCCAGTCAAAGTATATGTTTAGAATTTTTCGAACATAGCTCGGGTTGGTGATCCGAATCAGAATTAGGTAAGCGTGGTGGTTAAGCCTAATCCCATCATAGTAACGATGACTTGATTTCTATGATAGAGGCCTTTGCCCTGCAGTGGGACAGTATACAGGCTGATACTTTACCACAACCAACAAAATGAATGCAAAAGTTTCTTTATCGGATGATACTAACACAACCTCCTATTCCTATTCATAACCTGCCAGTCATATAAACATTTTAACGTGCCACTAAACTGCCAAAACACGATACTACTCAGGCAGCCAGGGTCTACAAAAGTGTTACAAGAGAAGTGCAAATTGTCAGACATATTTTTTTTACGGCGCCGTAAAGTGCCCACTAATTCGGCCGGTGGTCGAACCCTTGACCCTATGCAAACGAGTTTAAAATAATTTGTGTTGTTAGGTTGTTTGGCTCGATTGTAGTTTGAGTGATTTTATGGTTTTGTTGTTGTGTTGTTGTTAGCATTATCCGATGAAGGGAACTTTTGCATTCATTTTAACCGTGGGAGAGCTACGCTTTGGCTTGAACGGGCCGGCTTGACAAGAGCGATTCCTTGGTCTCACAAAAGACTGGATGCAGCGCCTGTGCTGTGTTATGCCGAGTGGGTGACGGTACCTGAGGCCCAATAGGGAGGAAATGGGGCTAAAATTTAGGCAGCGCACTTACTTATGCGCTGGTGTTGCGGATGTCTATGGGCTTACCATTAGGTGATCCGTCTGCTCATCTGTCACCTATTTTATAAAAATCATCATGATCATCAGCAACCCACACTCGTCAACTGCTGGGCATAGGTCTCCCCTAATGCACGCCATCGCTCCCGATTGTCGCCCTCTCTCATCCAGCCCACACCAGCCAGCCTTCGATTGTCATCATCCTATCTTGTTGCAGGGCGCCCAACACTACAGTTACCACTTAAAAAATATTATTCCTATAATATAGATAAAACATTTCACATGGCAAAAATCCCGCCTACCCAGACAGATTTGTACAGACAGACAACAAACAAAGTACGTGAGTGAAAAACACGTGAAGGGCCCTCGCAGACGGGCTGATTGTGGCCACGGCGGGGAACTTTAGCTGCTAACTGTACCTGAAGGGGGGGGGGGGCATACCTCGCACTAACAGGTCGCTCATTGTGTAAGCGCGAAGCCAGTGTGGAGTGGCAATTTGGTGTAAAAAAACATACTCAAACAAGTAGATATTTACGATTTTTTTTCTTTCTTATGGACGGCACACCTTTAAAATATATAGTTTCACATATGTAGCAAATATGTAAGTAAATAATTATTATATGTAGAAGAATATAGGTATTAAAGTTCATAACTAACTAACTAAGGCTGGCGCAGCATCCCAAAGTGCTTACTCATACAAGTAGAAATCTACGATGTTTTTTCTTTCGATTTTTTTTCTTATGGACGGCAGACCTTTGAAAATGTAGTTTCACATATCTAGCAAATATATAAATGTTTATTATATAAGAATAATAGTTATTAAAGTTCATAACTAACTAATAATAAGAGCCCCCATCTAGAACGGTACTGCGCCACCTCATCAGCCTGGAGTCGACGCAAATCTTTATCCACTTCGTCCGTTCGTGGCCTAAGTATCAGGTACTGACATTACTAACACCTTGTTGACCTAGTGGTTTAAATACCGAGCCGGGATTTCAAGGTCCCGGGAATCGAGCAAAAAGTATGTTTCGAATTTTCGAACATACCTCGGGTTTGTGATCACAAATCCGCATTAAGCAAGCGTGGTGATTAAGCCTAATTCCATCGTAGTAGCGATAACTTCATTTCTATGATGGAGGGCTTTGCCCTGCAGTGGGACAGTATAGAGGATGCTACCTACTAGACATCACTGTTCTGAATGAGGGCTGAACCACCATCGGTATAAAGATCTAACAATTACATTGCATAGATCCAAGAGGTGCAAGACCAGCATGCAAGCACACGTCCCGTTGTTTACTTCTCCAATGGTGAGCAGAATTTATCTATCTGCGAACATATTTCCAACTTACATTATTTCGTTAGCACCCACAACACAAATGTACACCTTCCGCTCAAGCATGAAGGTTCATTTTACTTTGGTACACACTTTTTTCCGACTTGTTTATAGCCAATATATTTTTGGTGTTGCATTTTATAGCAAGAGGAGCGAGTTGGAGGACACAAATCTCCCCGGTTCATATTTCTAGCGGTTTTCGTTTCGTTTAAACTGGTGCATTGTAATAAATTGATGCAATTTGGTGTGGTTAATTTGTTAGTTGTTTCTTTTTGTCAGATGCTCTGCTCATATTTTAGGGATTTGTATTTTGAAAGTAGTAATAACTATACGCAAAGACTTTTGGCAGATAGAAATGAAATATTCATAATTCAGTTTAAATCCATACTCAACGATGTAGCTCTGTGGATAACGGGTCATCCTGCCTGAATGAAGAGTCGAAAAAAACACTGACGAATGTTTAAATATCGTAGAACCATAAATTGTACTGGGCGTCCCACGGCCATGCCACGTGGAGGGAAAGTACCTTATATATTGCAATAAGACATTTTACTGAAAGAAGACCTTATTTTATTTTAATCATAATCTAAAGTGCATTCATAGATTTTTAAATAATTACACGGTTGAACCGCGAATCGAACCCACAACACGAGAAAAAAAATAGATATACTCTTTATCACACTTCATCTTCATCATAAGGATTCATTTTTGTTAAATAACATACCATCAGAAATAAAAGTTCAGTATCTTATCATTAAGGATCATTACCATTCGATTTTACAATGAATGCAGATTCCTCTCATGTGAATTTTTCCTTTTCCACCCTTATTAACACGCCTTTCCAATTCTTTTAAGATAAAAACTCGAAAACCCTACAAATACTTAATGCATTAAATGTTTAAAACAACGTATTAAGTGTCGCTGGGATATAAATACACTCGCCACTTTAGTTGACAGACTAAATGGAAAATAATCTAGACCGCTGCAGTATCTACCCCGAACTCACTCGAGGTTTAAACCTCACTGCATATAATTTATATCTGTCCCTACCCCAATAGTAAACGACAATTGATTCCACCGAAAGACTCTTTCAAGACAATAACTACCGTATTTGACATAATATAGATCCTATTAAGTGTCGCTGGGATATAAATACACTCGCCACTTTAGTTGACAGACTAAATGGAAAATAATCTAGACCGCTGCAGTATCTACCCGAACTCACTCGAGGTTTAAACCTCACTGCATATAATTTATATCTGTCTACCCCAATAGTAAAAGAAATTATTCCACCGAACACTCTTCAAGACAATAACTACCGTATTTTAAATAATATAGAGTGCCATTTGGAATGGTGTTGTGTAGAACTGGTGTGCGTTTCACGGTTCTGGAAGAGGAATGAATCAAGCTAGTATAAAATGCGACAAATCTTAAAAGATGTTTGTCTGTTTACGCTTTCGGATGCAAATAAGAGTTGAAGAGGTTTCTCTGCACAATGGAGGTTTTGTGTTGGTTTTTAAACCCAGACGCGAAAACGACGGGGTGTTATAAGTTTGACGTGTCAATCTGTCTGTCTGAGTGTCTCTCCGTGTGTGCGCGCGTGTTTGTGTTTTTGTGTGTGTGAATGTGTGTATTTTAGTTTGAAAGTTGAAATCGTCGAAAGTGTTTTAGCTACGTTTGATAACCACTATCACACATCAGGTTAAAGATGACTAACAAACACAAAAGGATGGATCACACATTTTAACTTAGTCTGGAGTCCTCACTCACTTGACTAAACAAAGCGCAAGCACGTTGCTTCACGCCGCTCTTTTGTGAGGCCATCATCACTCCGGTCAAGCCGGCCCATTCATGCCAAAGCGTGGCTCTCGTTGAACTTTTTCTCTCATCATTTCAGCCAATCGACTTCCACTGCTGGACATAGGCCTCCCCCAACGTTCTCCACACAGATCGGTCCTGTGCCATCCGCATCCCCTAAGGGACTCCCGCGACCTTCACTAGATCGTCGGTTCACCTGGTGGGAGGCCTGCCACGGCTGCAGCCTCACGGACCTTTCCGCCCCAACGGCCGTCTGTTCTCCTCGCAATGTGCCCAGCCCATTGTCGCTTAAGGCACGCAATTCTTTGCTCTCTTTCTCTATATTAATTACACTTTTTATCTGTAATTTATCATTTAATAAACTTACAGTCAAAATTCAGGCTGAATTTCCATCCCACCACAAAGCCGGGCGTATGTAAATCTGTTTCTGGTTTTTCCTGCTCCTTTGGCAACAATGAGATGGCGAAGTTGGCCGGGAAAGTTGGTAACAACTAGGTCCCAGGTTCGAGTCCCGGCAGTTTAATGCGGCCGGCGCGGAGCAATTTTCAAGTTGGTGGAAAAAAGTTTATGGTAAAACTAGAATATTACCTCGACTCGTTGGATTACCTGGAAGAGAAATAATGTTAATATTAGCTTTATTTATAAAAAAATATATATATGTAGATATTAATTAAGGTATAGGGTATTAAACGCCCCTCTGGTCTACTGGTTTTAGTACCGGGTCGTGATCTCCCGAATCGAGAAAAAGTATGTTTCGAATTAATTTACTTTGTAGGGTAATAGGTAGGTGACAATATTCGTCTATACTATTGATTAAGAGGTAAATTCTATAGACAACCACAAGGGTTTTTTACGTGGGGGAGCCACGCTTCGGCGTGAATGGGCCGACTCGACCGCAGTTATACCACGGCCTGACAGAAGACCGGCGTGAAGCAGCGCCTGTTTTTCTTTCGCCGAGTAAGGGAGGGTACCGGAAGGCCAATAGTGACTCTACTGGTGTCGCAGGTGTCCATAGGCGGCGGTGATCACTTACCATCAGGTGAGCCGTCTGCTCGTTTGTCCGCTAAAATGTAAAAAAAGAGATTTAGTAAACTGTTTTCCAATACAACATGTTTCGACATAACACACAACCCTTTACACTTTCAATAAATAAGATAAGTTCCGCTTGATAACTACGACCCTCTAAAGGATATTATCAAAAAGGAGAAAATATATTCAAACCCCGGATATCGGACCGGCATCGAACCGGGTACCCTCGCAGAGATAAGAGAAAAGATGCCACCACGCCTGAGTGGTCACACAATATGTGCCTTTTTATTAGTGTTGCGAACTATTTAAGTGTTTGTTGTCGATAAATTCAATACACTACACATCTCATAGATAGTAGGTACCTAAGTAATTTTATTAAATTGCACATACATTATTTTTGAGACGTCATATTTGTTTCTCATGCGCTTAATGATGTAGGTACATCGTACTCGTACAGACTTGCGATGCCAAGCCAATGCATTTTTATTTACTGTAGTTAATTTGAAATACCTTTAAACACTATCGAAAATCTTTTACAAAATATCTCAAAATAGGTACATCCTTTTAACCACGCCTTCTACACAGTTCTGAACAATTAGTTGTTCTATGGTTTTTGGAAAGTCACATTAGAAAAAAAAATCGAATTTTCAAAAGCGGTATTACAAACGGTGATACCGCTTTAGAAGATGTAGTTAAAGGGATGTAAATGTTCATAGATACACCCTGTATGTCACCTAGTCAAATAATATCGATGTATAGGTCTATCGATAAATTACTTCCAACAGCACTATTTTGTATTGAATTGTAAGGAAAAATGAATCTTCTTGTTTTGATTGAAAATAATGGGGTGCGCTAACGGGAAATCGTATTAGGATTATTCCATGGGGTTTTATTAAAAGTGAGTGGGTTTGGAGAAGTCAAGCGTTTAAATCCTAGGAAAGACTGCATTTTTTTATAGATCAAAAGTCACTTAATTTTAAGATAGGTACACATTATTATTTATTTCCTTGTTTTTTGTTCCGGAAAAAGTAGATTTTTATTTTTTTCTTACCATAATGTTTTTAAAAAAAAAAACAAAACTTGATTTTAACTTGAGTTTGTTAACATCACTGTTTTCTTTCATGTCTACCTGAAGTCACTCTTCCTCCCGCACCCTCACTAATACTGTCAAATAGGGTAGCCACTGAATCACGCCGGTCTTCTGCGAGTCCGTGGTATCATACCGGTCGAGACGGCCCTTTAATGCCGAAAGCTGCACACGAGGTAAGCCAGTAAAGCGGTAAAAGAAACATGATATGTTTCTTATGAAGTGAGGGTAGGTGCATGTATATCTCTACGCAACGCCGTGGGGTTTAGCCCATCCCCCTTTAACGCTGTAAAATAAACCATAACATAAAGTTACTAAAGAACTGATGCAGTTTCTTGCTAAAACAGCAAACTACTCAATTTACATGGGCAAAGATAAACAACCGCAGACGGGGCATTATTAATGCGTTGTTTTGTACCTATGGTCGTTGACTTACTGAGAGACTTTATTTTTAGAAAATCTTTATAGCATTTTTTTATTCCTTTATTTTAATTAAACGCAGTCCCCGTGGCAGATCGAGGTGCCGCTCCTCATGTTCTATGGTTCGCGTAAAAATATTTTGGAAAACACCTATTGTGCATTAATCCAGATGTAATGCCGACAAAATCATTTCGCTGAATCAAATTTTGGTATATTCCGTCTACGGTGCGGCGACCTCCTCGTGTGGCCTCCCCGGTAGTATTTTCTTTCTGTTTGGAACTGCTACCGGAGGGGTCCTGGTGTCCCTGGGCAACGGCGGGTAGCAATTGGCTTATCGCCATATTGCTACCCGACGGCTGACAGCTGCACTTTGAGGCCCAGCTCTGTCTGGGCCGGGGCCCTGTCCGGCGCCCTGTGAGGATCTCCTCCACTTTGGCCGCACCTTGACGTGGGCCCCACCGAGTGGGGCGCCTTCGGGCGGTCTTTAGTTGCTGGTCTGCGCTGCGTCCCACAGCCAGTGGGATGCGGCAAAGGCCGGCTAACCCCACCTCTCCGCCCAGCGACCGACTGCGCAATCCAGCGTAGCCGGCCGTGGGGCTGTCTGGTGGGGCAGTTTTTTGGAAGCCTGCAGGTACTCTCCCCCACCTTGCCCTGCAGCCAGCAGGGTGTGGGTTTGTGGAGAGTTCTGCAGGAGCCCATGCCCGCGACGCCCGTATCGCAATCCAGCGATGCGGGCGCCGCCCGGTTAGGGCTTTGTCGGAGGGCAGTGGGAGCTGCTCTGGGGGCTTTAAGCCCCGGGCGTCGGAAAGAGGCCGTGCTGGCGTGCCTCGCTGTCCATGGGTGGGTCTGCGGTGATGAGGTTCGTCCTATTTCCCGCTTTCCCACCCCGAGCCTGGATTTGCCGGGAAAACTCGCAGAGTGTTTAGTGGGTATGCCCTTGAACGGCCTCTGATTAGCAGAGGCCCAATCCAGGGGAGAGCCCCACACTACCTGGTCGTCTCCCAGCGGCCGGGTGTGCATAAGGCGGCATTCACTCTGCGTGAACAAAAAAAAAAAAAAAAATTAGACGTCTTCGAAATTTTAAAACTTTGTGTGTGCATAAATACTGGCAATGGATGCTACTAAATAGCATATAGTAGCGGTAACTGTATGGGTGGCGCAATATTCTAGCTTGTAGGTACTATTTGATCCCCAGGTAGGTAAGCCAAAAATTTACTGTTTTTTTTGTTAAGAAATTCTCTGTCTGGAAGCTGGCAGTCTTAGCCCCCGTGCCTTGGTAAACACACCAGATCTCTGGTCTCCACCGAAGTATAAGGGTAAGGAAACATAAAGTGCACTTATGATCATTGCTTATCTGGGACAACCAACTGGACGCCATCCTGTGGAGCGGCCGAGATATCGCTGAAGAGACGAAGTCGTCATGGACCTTTCAAGCACTTAACGTGCATGATTGGTCAGAATTGGAACAAAATGAGTGAGTGAGGGCACCGGACGCTTATTGGGAGAAAGAGGTTAAAGGTTGGCAGCGCACTTGTGACAGGTATAAAAAAATGGCGACCTTTGACGTAGAACCACCACCGCCTTGGATCGCTGAGCCAGTGTAGTAAGTAAGTAATTATGATCATTGTTTACAAGGCATCCCAGTGCAATAGGCCCCAAAATTCACAAAACATACATACACGTAATTTGTCAAACTGGGGAGCAATTATTCGGTTATTTATGGAGTGGGGCGCCGATAGATTCGTTATCTGTGCCTGCATGAATCATACGCGGGTTGCTGTTTCTGTATTCGAAGTTATATCTTTTTTTTTCATAACTCGACTTTGTTTTTTTTTATGAGAAAGGAATGCAAACGAGCAGATGATGGTGATCACCGCCGCCCATGGACATCAGCCAGATACAGTTGTGATGATGCTTAGCCGACCTTTTAGGAAGGTGTAGGCTTGTTTCTTAAAGAATTTAACTTTGTACCGACTTGGGAAGTTAATTTTTCAGTCATTAGGTGCATGGCTGAGAATGCCGAGTCAAACAAATGGTAAAATGAGGGCAAAGTGTATTTATATATTTCTATAATATTAAGGTGTTTTTTTAGTTGTCTGTAAGTTGTTGATGTCTTTTTTACAAGGTAGTGTTCCTTCTGTGATAAAAAAAAAATTCTATGATGCAGGTTATCAATACTTTTAAAATTTTGAAATAAACCCCAGTCTACACGTACGCCATCTAACGGATTTTTCACACGCGGTAGCCCCCATTACGTCACATGTTCGACAAAATTTTAATCACTCTTTTATAAAGACGAAACAGTTCACTGCCATGCTTTTACATACCCCGTAACGTTTTCTTGTAAGCATGAATAAAATTATTCCATTAATTTGAATATAATCACTTCGGAACACCGGCACATTAGCATGGGGAAGTGATTAATAACTCGAGATAGCGCGTATTTTGCATACTGAAGGGGGGAGGGGGGGAAATTCCAGATAGAATTTTCCCAAATTTGTTTGACGCCTGATAGTATGCGTGTTTTAATAAAAGCGCTTTATTTCATCGCTATCGAGTCCCAAATTACAGCAGAGATGTCTTCCAACAAGATATTGAAATCTTTAAAATAAGGCTGGCAACGCATCTGCATCTATCGACACACCTGCTCGTTTACCTCCCTATCAGATGAAAGATACTTTATTCTTAAAGAAATTAAGATAGCCGTTCTTATTTTGGCTTTGTCATAATTTTCTTTGGTTGAAGATTAGATTGGTCAAACGTACTTAATAGCCGCGTTTTACCTGAAATAAAACGCATATTAAACTACTTACCTTATTAGAAGCTTAAAACAATGAGATAGGCACATCCGTTTCCCGTTGTATTTCCCTCTCTTTCTACCGGAATACATCTGTCCCTTTCGCACAATCCCACTTTTCACCTGGCGGAGTAGGGATAGCGTTTGCTGTGAGCAACCGCGATCGTGTTCGTCATTGTGTCGAATATAAGCACCAGGCAGAAATAGAAAATAAGCTTCTAATAAGGTAAGTAGTTTAATATGCGTTTTATTTCAGGTAAAACGCGGCTATTAAACAACTTGACCGTTAATAGAAGCTTAAAACAATGAGACCTGTTTGTTATCGCCTGGTGAAAAGCTAGCCAATGTGACTGTACCACGGTAATAAAATTTGTACCTCAAACTTTATAGGTGAAGGTATAAGGATTATATATACAATGAAAGAAAAATAAATTTCTTGTAAATATGGCATATTTTATTATATTGTAGATAAAGAAAATTAAACAAATTAGGTAAGGTATTCTTATTGCTTACTAAACTGAGTTTATAAAAAGTAAGTAGGTAACATAATTATTAAGGTATATTGTACCATATTTAATCAAGGTGCGAAAGATTGAAGCTATAATCAAGTATATTAAGACAATATTATCAAGTGAGTATTATAATAAACAGGTAAATCAGTTCCAAATATATGTTCACTATTATATAAATTATAAATTTATATAAGAAAAGTAAACTAGTTTCAAACAATATGCTCTTTAGCTTTTAAGTATCTATTTAAAAAGAACTATTTTAAACTATTCAGAATTTAATTTATAATTCTTACTTAGCAAATCAAAATCATTGCCAGCATTATGCTTAGGCAAATTAAATAAATAGGTAGGTACATAAGTAACTAACTGTATTAATAATAATATTATGATTGTGCTTCAACTAATCAACCGGATTAAAAAGAGTAGTAATAGTAGAATAGTTAGATGAAGAGGCCATTACTTCACGACGGTAATAATTTTGGAAAGTTTTAGCTGATTTCCAATTTCCCCTGGCTAAAATATCATCAAGAGGAAAATTGTTGATCCAGTTACTCGAAGCAACGGCAGAGCGCGTACTGCCTGGGGTTGCTGTTATGCCTGCTTCCTTCAAGAGAGATTTTACCCACCCGGCAATCACTGTACGAGATGCAGGAGACGGAGATCCACGTAAAGTTGTAAATAAATTGGATGTACCAGACTGACTTCGTCTTTCATTCAGAATTGATATTGTTTTGTTTATCCAATACACAGGGTTTAAATTTAAGTTTTGTGGATTAGACAAAAGTTTCCAACCCGACTGCCTGTAAACACTACAATCCGTTTTTGATCCAAATAAAGGCCAAAAAATAATATCATTGTCAGTAAGCCTACAATGCTGAGGGTCAACACTCAAAAGGGTTAGATCATGGATTCTACGACCTGAGCAGAGAGCTAATAGTGTAGCTGTATGCCGAACTGTTTGAAAAATATTTTTGCAGTCCACCTTATAAGTAGACATATAAACTGTAACGATATCAATATCCCAAACAGGGGGTTTTTTAGATTTAGGATTTTTAAGTGATACGGATTTTAAAATATGTTTTACCAGGACATCTTCACTCAATTTGCCAGACAACTCTGCGTTGCAGAGCGTGGAAATTACTGACTTGTGAAGTAGAATTGTATTGTAAGATAACTTATTCGTCAAATGTAAGTCAGCCAAGAACTGGGCTAACTCAGAGCCTTCAGGATGCGTAGGATTCACCTTATGGTGTTTCGCCCATATTACCCAGCGATTCCACGCCACTTTATAGGTCTTCCATGTAGATGGACGCCACGAAGACATGAGCAATGATACTTGGGTGGGATGCCACGATTTTATTTTCTCAGACCACCCCCACATTTCCAGATTTCCAAAGTCATGTCTTGAACTTTGGGAGGTGGAAGGCCCGTTGTCGTGTCGACCAGATACTGACTCAGATTCCTCAATGTGAATGGGGCTGCGAGACTCCGGGATTTGAGGTCCGCTCTCCAAAATACTTTTTGCCACCGAGGGACCACTACTAGATACACACCCTTGGCTTGGTTGAGGTGCATTAGCACCCTGGGAACAAGAAATGGTGGTGCGAAAATCCATGCCAACGGAAAGTTCCACGTTACGCTGAACGCGTCGTGGTACATCGCTTGGTGATCTTTGAGGTCCAATGTTGCATAGTTCGCTACCACATGAGCTCGTCGCAGTCGTAGAACAAAGACGGATCTGCAATTTAGCAATTTTACAGGAGAGCGTTTTAAAGATTTTGTATGGTATATTACTCCATATTTTTTAAACCAGTAATTCAATTAACATGAAATTTGGAGAAGTTGTATTGTATGAGGGCTTTTATGATGTGATTAACAAAACGAATTCCTAATATGCATAGTTTTTGTAAAAAGTCACATCAGTCGTTGTTCGTTGGAGTTCATAGTGACGCACGTGATTAACCGACGTTATTCTATGGGGTCAGATTTTTTGGATCATGACGGATAATACTTCCCGTCTATGTTTTAGGGATAGTAACAAAAATTTTATGGACGGTTTTGAAATACGATTATGTAGATCTAGGAAAGGAAATCAAGTAACCAACAATTTATAATTTTACAATTTTTTTTATTGTATGACTAGCGGCCGCCCGCGACTTCGTCCGCGTGGAAAAGTAACTTTTTACCCCACTTTTAACCCCTTACAACCCCTTTTTCGCAATAAAAAGTAGCCTATGTCCTTTCTCAGGGTCTAGACCATCTGTATACCAAATTTCATTTAAATCCGTTCAGTAGTTTTGGCGTGAAAGAGTAACAGACAGACAGACAGACAGACAGACAGACAGACAGACAGACAGACAGACAGACAGAGTTACTTTCGCATTTATAATATTAGTATGGAGTATGGATAGGTAGCAGACGAGCGGGCGGATCACCTGATGGTAAGCAATTGCTCATGGACACCTGCAACACCAGTGGAGTCACAAGTGCACTGCTAAACTTTTATCCCCTTATCCCCAGTGGGCCTCCGGTACCCTCACTTACTCGGCGAAACACAGCACAGGAGCTGCTTCACGCCGGTTTTCTGTGAGGCAGTGGTATCACTCCGATCGAGCCAGCTCATTCATGCCGAAGCATGGCTCTCCCACAGTTAAATCATTTTATTATCACATAAGGCACGAGAGATTAATC
Organism: Cnaphalocrocis medinalis; assembly: GCA_014851415.1. Taxonomy (NCBI): domain Eukaryota; kingdom Metazoa; phylum Arthropoda; class Insecta; order Lepidoptera; family Crambidae; genus Cnaphalocrocis; species Cnaphalocrocis medinalis. The sequence goes on along the minus strand of CM026278.1, from coordinate 5,525,901 downwards.
TTATACATAGAACTCAAGAACCTCGGAATGAATATCCGCATATAAAAGTAATAATAATATCTTACTCTATGCGATACTATTATTATACAAGGTGTTTTTTTATATTGAGGACAATCAAGATGACCTCACTCCGCCTGTTGGTAAGCGGCCGAGAGATCCAAATATGAGGTTGACAGGCACAAACGAACAAACTAAGTACCGATTGAGTCTGCCATCCTCATCCTGAAGGCCTGCTGAGATTCTGTTTTACGCCCAGCCTAAACCCAGGGTTGTAAAAAAGAGGAAACACATGAACTGGTAGGACGTTCCATAACTTGATGGCTCGGGGCAGGAACGAGGAGCTAAATCTCTTGGTGCGCGCCGGCATTGTCTAGATGGCAACGCTGTCCAGCACGTGTTGTTTAGGAATGGAAAGGAGAGGTTGGGACTAGTTGGAATAATCATCATTCTGTATTATAGAGGCGGTAGAGAACACTAAGACTGACAAGGTCTCTATGTAGCTGAAGAGGTTCTAAGGACTTAATGACCTCATGATCTCCAAAAATACGGATAGCACGTCGCTGCAACCTGTCGAGAGCCTCCAGCAAGTATTTCTCCGCGTAATACTTGCTGGAGGTTTACCATCTCAAAGATAAAAGCAATATTCCATACACGGACGAACATGTGCCGTGTACAGGAGACAAAGCTCACTCTATTCACTCTATTCAGAATCCCGAGTTTATGGGAAGCGGTTCTTATGACGCTTTTGATTTAGTCTCGTTGATTCAAGACTATCCTGTATTGATAAAGGGGTGCTCTGAAGAGTGGGATGGGATAGGAAAGATGATACCTTAGCAGAAAATACACACACCTGTGTTTTCTTGGCATTGAACTCGACAAGATTGCTGGGATTGATTTATTAATTATGGGTATGAATGGGTGGAGGAACAGAAGAGGGCAAAAAAAGAGATGGAAGCATTGTGTGAAAAATTACATGATCGAAAAAGGGGTGGCTGATTCGACGATGAATGTCAGAGACGTATACATAACCAGGGAACATGGTAGAAAGATGATGATAATCTTATGTGCACCATTCGACTATCAAAATGTTTTATCGTGCCCATATGGGAAAGTGAGTGTGTATTACCAACGCAAGCATTTTTGCTAAAATTTTACAATCTTTCATGTTTCTACAAAAAAGGGATATTATTAAGTGTGGGTCGAAAGTGTACACGTCAACAGATGCATTAGCAGATGGATCATCAAGCGTCGTCCACATGTCTGTATGTCCATTAGTCAATGTCCATTTTCAGTTTAACCCGAGATAGCGATCGAGGGTAATCGCATGATTCTTGTTTCATTACCTACTTTGCTTTTACTTACAATGAGCAGCAAGAATTACGCGTGCGTTCTCGATCGCTACATAGGTCAAACTGATGCGTCGTCAGACGTGTGGACTGACGACAGATGTTCGCCCCGAAACCCTTTGATCTTTTACAAAAAACCGGCAATAGTCACATTCGAGACGAATGCTCTGCAGGCGTATAAATACCTACAACAGACGCACAAATTACACCCTCTACACGTCGGTAGGCGCATCGGTGGATGATATCTGCGGACGCATCTGTCTACGTGTGGGCCAGGCTTAGTAAATAAAAATAAATTATAAGGAAAAATATCAAAATAAGTAAATTAAGAAATGAACAATGACGTATTTATAAAATGCTCCCACGAATAACGTCGGATGTGCATATTCGACTTGCAGCTATCCGTAGAAAAATGACGGATCGTACAATACGCCCTCGGAAGGTCCATAGGACAATGACGGTCATTAAATTTCGTCTAGAAAATTATACTTGTCCAACATGTTTGTATTGTGACATGTTTAAATATTATAAATTATATTTACACTGTGATAACACAAAAATCAAAAAACAAAAAAATATTATTTTAATTTCTAGGACAAGGACGAATTTGACAAACCGTCGTCGTTCGCTGGATAAGCAAATTAAACCTTAAGTTATAACCTAACAACATACGAAATCTTAGTAAAGCCAGTAAATCAACAAAATATTATAATAATTATTTACCCGTAACGTTCCATAAAACAAGGACGATACTAGTGATCCGCCGCAGTGAGCGGGGTGCGGGGGGGGAGCACTCTCCGCCGGACATGGACGGATTCTTTAATCGGGCGTAGTACTACGCTCACAGAATCAAATCCGTCGTTATTCTAGGCAATATCTCGGGCATTGAGTAACTTTTTAAAAAAAAGGTAACATCAACCGATAAAACACTCGATTACATGCCGATTTATGAAATAAAAAAAAAAATTGAAAAAAGTCAGAACCGTCTTTGTTCTACGACGACGACGAGCTGTTTTGGATGCAAATAGATCCACTACCGGGGTCCCCATCTTTGCAAAAATCATTTCTGTGCAGGTCGGTAGCAAATGCCATTCTGGGGGTCGGCGATGTCTGGATAGACAGTCTGCCTGATTGTTGAACTTTCCAGGAATGTGATGAATTTTTAGATGAATGGCCTGATCGTCTAGGACTTGAAGAATCTGATACGTTAGATTCATTAGAGCCTGGGATTTGGTCCCTCCTTCGTTGCGGAGATAAGCCACCGCTGATCGGTTGTCCGATTGAATCAATATTGTGGTTTGTGCCATGGCATGTGCATGGAGCTCCAGAACTTTGAGAATGGCAAGCAACTCTTTCTGATTGCTGTGGAGTTGTTGCTCGTCTTGGTTCCAAGTGCCAGACATTGCTAGATGGTTGAGCTCCCCATGCCACATCTGAGGCATCGGTTGCCAGAAAATGAGTGGGCGGAGGCACATGCAATTGGGTAGGTAGAAAACAATTCTGAATCCACCAGCGCATCTCTTCTATTACGGGGCACGGGACTGGGTACTTCACCGAAGTCATGTGATTCGGCAATGTGTTCAAAAACTTTAGGGCAGCTCGGTGGTTTAGTCTTCCCCGAGGAACCACGAAGCTGGCAAAATTTAACAACCCGACTAGACTTTGTAGTTCTTTCAATGTTGTTTTGCCAGTTTTTAGAACCAGAGAGATTTTTCTGATTACAGCCGCAGACTTTTCTTTCGGCAGGTACTTGCGATTTGTCCAGGGGTTCCAAACTATCCCTAGATAAGTTATATGTTTTTGCGGTGCAAGCACAGACTTGTCGTAATTCACAAGGAAGCCGAGGAACTTTAACATTGTCAATAGCTGAGTTACGTGCTTGGACAGAACACTTGGATTTTGGTGTGCGACCAGGAAGTCGTCGAGGTATACCACTAGCCTGACACCCTTGTCTCGAAGAGTTTGTGCTATCCAATTGGTTAAACACGCAAAGATCTTCGGTGCTGTGCTTAACCCAAATGGAAGACATGTCATTTCCATGATTTCGTCTTTGTAAATTAGTCGCAAAAACCGCCTGTGCGACTTGGCTATTGGCAGATGAAAGTACGCCTGCGACAGGTCCACTTTGCATAGCCAGTCCTGAGGTTGTAGAAAGTCTGGAATTCGGTGCATGTTTATGAGTCGAAACCGATCGGTTAGCACATACTGGTGCAGTGATCTCAGATTGAATATAGGCCGTTGGGAGCCATCGCTTTTTGGCACGAGAAATATGGGAGAGATGAAACTCGGGGATACATCGACTACTTTTAGAACGCCCTGCTTTTTCATCTGTAGGACAATGGAAGTCATCTCGTCCGATTCCATAGTGGCTCGTTGCTCTCTTTTGAGGTCTGGCACTCTCAGAGGAGGTATTTGTCGAAAGGGTATGCGATACCCTGATATTATTTTCAGAACAAAGTCTGGGGCACCCATCTCCCGCCATCGATCGACATGATGTGCTAGCTGTCCGGCTTGAAAGAGTTTCGAGTCATTGCTTTTGTCTCTTATTGCCCCTGTAGTCAGAGGGGGAGAAATGACGCTTCTGTCCCCTTTGGGATGAATGTCGTAATCTTGATCCGCGAGATCGAAAGGAACTACCTCTATTAGGGTGGTAGCTTGGTCGGTCATGGTTAACCACAGTATGCCCCTTTTGCACGTTATTACGTGAAAAGCCCTGCGAGGCTTGGTTATGATGGCAACAGTTACTAGCATATGTGCTGGGCGCAGCATCACAGCAACCTTGGGTACCACGCGATGGCACATATTGGCTGGCATGCCCCTGCGAGGGGAGCCGCGTAGGGTTATTAGGTTTTGCTCGCGAAGCATTCCCTTTGTTCGCCTGGTTTATCGGCCAGAAAGCCTTTCTTACCCCGCCTGCATGGTCTAACGTAGAAGTAAGAGTCTCAGCATGGAAAAGATGCGTATTAGAAGGAGGTATTTTATTTAATTTACATTTTAAAATGGGGTCGCGAACAGATTTTAAAATGTTATCTCTTTTCATTTCAACGGCTTCAGCTCTGTGGCCACAAACCATTTATAATAAGTCGGTCGAGACCTTGTGAAAATCACCTTTTAGAAATATTTCATCAACTTTATCATTTAGATTATTTAGCGAAGAATCGGATGCCAGTGACCACGATATTAAAGCACGACAACTATCTAGAAATACTTCTTTTGTTTTAAAACACAAAAAGTGAGGGCAGCGTAAGATTTCTCTGAGTATGACAAGTGGCGTAAGTTATCGTACGCCTTTACCTCTTCGTTTGTATCAAGCTCAGTGAATCCGGGAGAATGATTATACAATTTTTGTGTTTCAGCATACCGTACGTCAGACCACGTACTGCTACCAAAACGCTGAACTTCATCCAACATTTTCATATAAACCGGTGGGGTAGAGGGCAAAACAGGATCTTTAATTTTAGTTTCAAAATTAAAAGACAAGTTCGGCCTTTCATCAGCATTTAAAGTATTTTGGCACGGAAATGATTGAGAAGCACAATCATTATACAGATCGCGACTAACATCAGATACAAAAGACTCGACATCATTATCACGGTAATTATTGTTATCGTAATTAGCTATATTTTTTCTTAATTCACCAACTTCTTTCGATAATTTTTCCAAAAGCTGATGCTCGCGCTTTTGTTTTTTAGAACGACGACGACGTCTCCTCTTTTTCTTTTTCTTCGAATCTCGCGAAGATTCTGAAGAGATAGATGAGGAGCTCGAAGAACTTGTATTGCTACTAGATGAAGCGGAGCGCGCCCTACGTGTAGGTGATTTATTTCTTTTAGATTTTACACCCGAAGTGCCCGGGACAGCTAACTCGCCTTCATTTTCATTATCCATTGTACAACCCGATAATAAATAGTATCACTGTACTAGAATTCACTGCATTAATTTGTAATATCTAAAAAGTAATTGAAACGTTGCATAAATTTAATGCCAAAATTAAAGCAAAGAAAAATTTATATTTTGAGGGTAGAAAGATTATTTTTTAAACATAAGAAATATCGAACGGTAACACCGTTCTGTAAAAATTGTGCAACTTACGTGCTAAATATCACTCCGGTGAACTTTAACACTATTTTTGGAATATGAACCAAAAATATTTTAGCACTCTTGCTTGTAGCAAGTTATCAACGGGAAAATTTCACGCCAATGACGAACACGATCGCGGTTGCTCACAGCAAACGCTATCCCTACTCCGCCAGGTGAAAAGTGGGATTGTGTGAAAGGGACAGATGTATTCCGGTAGAAAGAGAGGGAAATACAACGGGAAACGGATGTGCCTATCTCATTGTTTTAAGCTTCTAATAACGGTCAAGTTGTTTAATGGTAATTCAACTATGTGTGCGTGAGTAACCGCCACAGTAAGCTATAGCAGCCGCCCATCCACATTCTCAACTAGAGTTACGTATTTGGCTAAGGCGTACCCTTTTCCCCGATTCCTAATATTCTTTCCTAGAAAATCACACTTATCTAGCCACCTAACATCTAACAGCCTCTCTCATTTCCTTATCGGATTCAATTGGAAATAAAACTCTGACAAGAAAAACAGCGGTAGCACCTGCCGTAATGTTTCGGGACCTCAATAAATTCGGTGAGAAAACAGTTAAATCGAATGGGCCGGGAGATATATGCGATAAGAAAAAATAGTATTTTCTTGATAGCGACGCAACCTTTGTGCAAAACAAATTTGATCATCCATCATCGGTGTATTATTGGATGTAAAGCATTTGGACGTGAAATATTTGGCTATAGGTTTTCAATAATAGAAAAAATTGTTTGTGTATGCCATTATAATAATGTGTGGTATAAAAATAGGTGTGGATCAGATCAAGATAGATAATGGGGTATTTATAGTAGTACATCAGTATTTACAGTTTATATGTATTGCTTAAAATAAATCTTCCAACTGATATTCGGCTACGGTCAGCCACGTACTCAGATATAATATTATAATGCTCAAGTAAGTGCGCGAACACAGGTGCACTCTCTATTCCCTTATCATTATCATCTTTTTTCTATGGGACAGCAGAATGACACGAGAGATCTTCTTTTGAGAGAGGGTTCGATCCCCCGGGTCGGACCAAGTACCTGAGTTTTTCTGTTCAGAGTTCAGCCAAGATTCAGGGCGACGTCCTGTGGGTAGACCACCTGCCTGTTGGTCCGACGATATTGTAAGGGTAGTGGGGTTCATAGATACACCCTGTGTAGTGTACACCGCTCTTTAGTAATAGCAATTCGGCAGCTGTCAAATTTGCAATCAACCTTATCAGCTAGGTGCACTAATCGTCACATCGTAACACATTGCGTCGCGCCCCGAGTTAGCCCCCATCCATCAGGGGGGATCGCGCGCTCGTATTGATTGATCACGAGCCTGCGGTCGTATTAACAAGTGTTGCCGTTGTGGTCTGTGGCCAGAGAGATGTATAAGCAAAACAGTAGGTGCGCCAGACAATCACACCAATCACCTGATCTCAAATTAGGGCAATCTCTGTATTATGAGTACCAGATGACGATAATTAACTGGGGGCGTCAGCCCAGAACACCCATACCGAAGAAAACTTAGAAAATGTTGTGAAATTGACTTAACCTGGACCTTTTGCCCTTCGCGCGCCTATGCCACTGCGCCATTGAGGCCGTCAGGTGTGGTAAAGTATCGGCCTATTACCCAACTATTAATGCCTCAGTGGCACAGCGGTTTATGGCTGTTGAGAGGGTTCCTATTGTGGCGAGTTAATAAGACGAGATTCCCAAAAGTAATGAATTTTATTTGTCAACACCACTTACTTATATACTAATGTTAAAAAGGGTTAAAAAATATTGCTATCTCATACACGCGTAGGACGATGCAGACGTGTATGAACGCCACATGGCGATAGGGGTCCAGGGTTTGATCCCCAAAAATTTGTTATCTATGCTTTTTCCGTTCAGAAATAGGTAGGTACTTTTTTAAAATCCCTTTGTAGCTGATGACACTGACTGATCACCTAATGGTAAGCGGTTGTCGCCGCCTATATACGAGTACACCTGCAACGCCAATAGAGTAATAAATGCGCTGCCAACATATAATCCTTTCCCCCCGGTCACACACTCAACAAAACACAGCGCAGGCACTGCTTCACGCCGGTCTTCTGCGAAGCCGTGGTATCACTCCGATCAAGACGGCTCACTCATGCCAAAGCGTGGCTCTGCCAAGGTTTATGTATCATTTACAGATACAGGAATTTCCTAATTCAGGTATTAGCCCACCATAGTTTTCTTCACTGTGCACGCCAACTTTACTGTAATAGTATCATTTATAGTGTTAACTTTTGTAAACTACCTTCATAATGTAACAAATTAACTGTTTTGTTCATAATATAAGAATGTGGTTTACCTACGTAGATTATAAGAAGAAATGTTGTACTACTTATGTGTATCTATGGTGAGAATAAAAGCTTATTATTATTAAGCTTATTATTTACTAGTGGCCCGCCCTCGCTTCGCTTCGGTATTTTAATTTTTTGAACGAAGTAGAATTCACAACAATTAAAGTAATTAGCAAAAAGAAATTTTACTCATACTTATAGGATTGATAATTTTGGTGATCGTAAACCTTAATGAAGGAATCTCAAAAAGATTTGATTTAAAAAATGTTGGAAACTCTATAACTTTACTTTGTCAAATTTAATCAGTTCCCCCGTTCACCCCTATAAGGGGAAGGGGGGACTTTTATAAAATTTCTATGCAAAGCCTAAATACCAATTTTCAAGATTCTAGCTTTAAAAAATGACAATACTTCGTTCCAACCCCCTTTTCCCCCCTTTTTAGGTTGAAGAAAAAAATAACGAATTCACTTTCATTACATTTGTAAGCAAAGCCCAAATACCAAGTTTCAAGAATCTTGCTTTAAAATTGACAATACGGTGTTTTATCCCCCTTTCTCCCCTATTTAGGTTGAAGAAAAAATGCCGAATTCAATTTCTTTACATTTGCACGCAAAGCCCAAATAGCAATTTTCAAAGCTCTAGCTTTAAAAATGACGAATTTTTCATACGACGTTTTAACCCCCTTTCACCCCTTTGTAAGCTGAAGAAAAAAAAATGCTGAAATCACTTTCATTTAATTTGTATGGAAAACCCAAATACCAATTTTCAAGACTCTAGCTTTAAAAATAATAAATCTCCCATACATTGTTTTAACCCCCATTTCACCCCTTTATGGCCTGAATTTAAAAAAAAACTAAAACAGGTCAATTTTTATTTTTGATAAACAACCATAATCCAAATTTTCAAATCTCTAACATCAAAATTGAAAGACTTTCATACTAACGTAAACCCCCCCCTTTCACCCCTTTAGGGGGTGAATTTCGCAAAACCCTTTCTTAGTGCGCGCCTACATAGTAAGAACTACCTATGTTTCAAATTTCATGATTTTAGGTCCAGTAGTTTTGGCTGTGCGTTGATAGATCAGTCAGTCAGTCAGTCACAGGCCGAGGCGTTACCTCTTTATTAATAGTATAGAATAGAAGAAGATTAATATTATTGCCTCGGTGGCGCAACGGGCAGTGAATCACACTTTAAGCTAAAGGATGCCCTTGGGGTCCCAGGTTTGATGCCCGGGTCGGCCCAAAACATAGTAGCCTGAGTTTTTCTGTTCAGAATTTTTTAAGTGATGGCCTGGCCCCAAGTCTGGAAGTTGGCGGTCTTGTACCCTCATGCCTCAGAAAGCACGTTAAGCTATATTCTATTCAATAATCGACCGCTGGTTCGTAATTAGTGAAGCTTGTACAACAGTATACAACTATACAGAAACAAAATTTAAAGCCCAACCCGTTAGCAAACGAACCATCCATTCGGGACCCCTATTTAAATCCTTCATACCTCCCCTAAAAGACAGTCAGCAAAAACTATTTCTCTCAGAACATAAATTCAAGGGCCGGTATGTTGCGCTGCCGTTAGTACACTCTAACTTACAGTAATTAATTGACGCGACTGTACTTGGGACGGTCCTTGTTTTGCGCTCACGTTGTTTATTAGTATGTATAAAATTTTAATTAAGATTAGGGAGAACATATATCTTAGATGGTGAGGAAACGATTTGGGCTGTATTATGGTACCTACTTAATTAGAAACTCCACTTAGCCGCCAGGGCTAACCATGGGAGAGACATGAATGGGTCGGCTTGATTGGTGATACCACGGACTCATAGAAAATTGGCATCATAGAAATCGCTACAAGCGATAAGACCACCTTATTGTACTGTTTATCGCTGATGTTTTACTCATGTATTTTATTTTTGTGCAATGACGAATATCTATCTATCTATCGGCTTAAAGTAGCGCCTTGTTTTGGCGAGCGAGTACCTAAAGGTAGGGGATCAATCTATTGGTAAGGATAATTTGAAGGTTTGCAGCTCATTTTGACTTCATTCTGATAAAGATCACGCCGAGAGTTCGATTTCTCTAAGCAGAAACTTGACCCATAAATAGTGCGCTTGTGTCTGCGTATACACTTACACACACACATACACTATAATATATCCTGCGTCTGTGATAATTGTAGAGATTGACTGGTATAGTACATTTAAGTTTAACATACACTTAGTAACAACAAACTAAATGTAGGCTGAATATTCTTAGCTTTAAATACGATACAAATAAACAGAAACGAAACACCACACAAACGTATTAACGTTTAAGACTCAAGAGCCCAACATAAACACTTTTCCCGGCCGAACAGTATCAACTAAAACCCCAACCAGATGGCAGACTATCTCTTAAATTTAATTACTTCTCCCCCACAATTAACGGCAAAATTTACAATAGTTTAAATAGTTGGCGACCTCTGCATTGCTAATGCCTTAACGGCGACCTGTGTCGGTGTCGTTTGACATATTCATTGCTCGCCAACCGTCGGCGCCACTATTAAATTTATTGTTTTAATTAACATTCAGGCTGCGAGACAGTTTGGTTTTGCAATTACCATGTTGTTTATCACTTATTTTTGACAGCGAGGCAAACATGGTGTCGGTGATAGGAGAGTTTGTTTCATACACAAATCCAGATGTAATTAGGGTAAAAAAATTAATTAAAATATAAGCTAGGAATATTCATATAGATTTAGCTTAACAATAGCAAATTAGGAAAAGTCATAAAATATGAAAAGAAACAAAAACATAGTTTGAGAAATATGTAACAATGAATTGTCTTTGTCGCCCATTTGACTGCCTTGATCTTCCTAGTGAAGCTGATAAATTTTCGGAAATTAACATACTGCATCGGCTGACGCACTGTGGGGTTTTACTATGTTTTATTTAGTCTATGTTTAAATAAACACATAAATGTTTAATTTAATTTATTTGTAACCAATTTAAAATAAGGTAGACGTTCTTAATTCTTTTTAGTAAGAAACCACCACCTATTACAAAAATAAAATGCATACAGACAACACAGTATTAGGAGGGAGTTTCATAATATTTCTAAGTTAATATTGCCTAGTTCCAATCATGGCATCAAGCTAAATTTTTGCAATTTCCTCAACATTTCAACGCGTCAGGGCTGTGACACGTCAGCAATTAGTGCGTCGAGCGTGCTGCCTGCAACTGTGCTTAGCGTTTTGACAGCCCTCAATTAAAAAGTTAATCGTCGTGGTTTTTCATTTAGGTTTGTTTAGTTGTAAATGTTGACAGTTAATTAATAACTTGTGGTTCGGTTTTTCTAAGATTGCATGCGTAGGGTTTCTATAGACATTATACATTTTATAGGCAACGACATATCTTGTACATTAAGTAGGTAAATATTGCACTTAAAAAAAACATTTATTTATTTATGTTTGCCCAAATTAATTACTTAAATTTTAATAGTAATTTTATTATTTTTCCCACGTTTACATAATTATTATAAACAACCGTATTTTAGTGCCACTTTGCTCTTAGCCTACTCCCATAAAAAATCAAAAAATATTTACTATCGAGCAAATGTTTAATACACCCCTGTTTTACAACTACCTTTCTAGATGAGAAATAAAAATAAAACTCCTTTACGAGCGAACATAACGTCCGCCAACTAAATTGATTCATAGGATTCGGCATTGGGAGGCCGCTCACGATCTCTATAACTTGATGTAATGTATTTCAAGTGAGCTGGCTCGTTGGCGGGTTAATACAGTATTGCCGGCTAAGCTGTTGCAGCAGCGTGCGGGCTTGTTACGACGAATTTTGGAATAAGCGAACAGTAGGGAACTGTAAGTGAAAGCTTTCGAAATAGACATTATCAAAAACCTAGTAATATTATAAAAGCGAAAGTTTGCGAGGATGGATGTTGTGGCGGACAGGAAAGGAGACACCGTTGAGGGGTAAAAGAAATATATTTATAAAAGATAAAAATAAAAATAACTAAAATAACTTATTTTTACATATTTGGTAGGCAAAAGTGTCAAGCGATATAAGACGTCAAGAACGAAGTATTTTACTTTTTTACTTATAATCATTGCCTAAGCGGCAAGGAGGTCTGTCCTCGACATAGCCCTCCCCGTAAGGGACCAAAGGACCTTACTAAATAACCAAGAGGTCGAGGGCAGACCCTCCCTGTAGGCCTACCTAAACAAGACACACTCATACACACTACCTAGATAACATAAAACATAATAGGTGAGATAGACGTTAGGTCTACAATAAACGAAGTCAAGTTAAAACCGGGACAGTTAGATAGAATAGTATGTAACAAAAGAACAAAAGAAAATAAATAAAACACTATCAATAGCAAACACAAGAAATAACCCAATAGATGGTCCCAGTTAAACTTATATACTAAAACACAAAATTAAAACGGGAGAGCGACGGGTCCGGTAACACTACCGTAGGTCCACCACTCCCCCCAGCGGACACGCTCGCTCAAAGGTAACGTTAATATTGTGGCCTTAGTAAAGGCTTTATTCACATCACTTGTAAATAAACTGTACAGGTCACTATGACGTCCCGAAGTCCTCGTAAAATAACTCACACGACGAGGAAGAAAATTACTATGATCGGGCACTAATGAAGAAACCGATTTTGGGTGTGGTGACCGCGCTGGAACTGGCACCTCTGGCATGGCCACGGGCGCGGGCGTTCTGCCCCACGTTGTGGCGCCCGGGCAATGGTGCGTCTGGTCGGTTTCACTCCACTCACTCTGATTGGCCCCAGAGTTACCTCCGACGAAATAGGCAGGAGAAGCGCGCACACTGCGCGGCGAGGGGTCCTCCGCCCCCAGGAACGCTGCATCCTCATAAAAACCGCGAACGGTAGGATGTAGGCAGACGTCTTGAGAGCCACGATGAAGGACGTCGCGCGTGTGCGGCGCCTGCTGGACCGGCTGTGGCGGCGGATCAGATCCACATAGGCCGCCACCCGGTGAGTCGGTGGCATCTTGAAGGGCAGTGAAGTGACTTGGCGTCGAGGAGCTCTGCGCCCAAAGCGCGGCGGCCTCAGCCTCGCAGGCCGCGCGCGCAGCCTCCTCCTCAGACTGCAGTAGTTCCCGCGTGCGGGCGGCTAACTCGGCCGCCACCAGCCACGCCTGCTTTTTTATTTGCAGGAGCTTTTGAAGATATTTGGCTTTCGCGGCCTTCTGGGCCGCGATGACTCGCAAAGACACGCGAGAAGCGGTTGGCCTACCAATAACTATATTTTTACCTCCAACGTCCTCGATTACCGAGGAATCGGTGCCCCCTTTCACTGCCATGCCACGAAATTCAAACAATTTTGAATTTTAAAATTTTCGCTGATAGCGTCTCATGACGAACTCCAAACCTCGAAGGACCAAACTGTGGCGGACAGGAAAGGAGACACCGTTGAGGGGTAAAAGAAATATATTTATAAAAGATAAAAATAAAAATAACTAAAATAACTTATTTTTACATATTTGGTAGGCAAAAGTGTCAAGCGATATAAGACGTCAAGAACGAAGTATTTTACTTTTTTACTTATAATCATTGCCTAAGCGGCAAGGAGGTCTGTCCTCGACAGATGTATTCTAGTCTCGTTGGTGTAATAAAACATTGTGGACACACCCAATATCATCAGCGAGACCAAAACGCTGGCTTGGCTATCTAGAAAGATCAAACGAAGATCATCTCGAGAGCAAAGCAAATCAGGGCCAGCCCGTGGGCCGACGTCCAGTTTGGCTGACCCATAACGCTGGAAAATTGTTGTTAAAACTGATTTACCTACGTGAACTCCAGGTCAACAACTGGCAAGAACTGGTGCAAGACCGACCAAAGTGGCGATCTCTTATTTCGGAGGCTAAAACTGATCGAGTCGCTGTTCCGGCAGTGTGTAAGAAAAAAATAAAAATCTATAAAAATGCGTATTAAAATAAAAATTAAGAACAAGAAGGAGCTACACGTCGTAAGATCCAAAAGCGTTTTAAAAGGCATAAAATAATCGATTTTTCAATGTGTCTGCTGTCTAAGCCTTACAACGTTAAACTAAATCTTATCTACCATAACATATTTTCCACAGATACTTAATACATAGATGGAAAGCAAAAGGAAGTGACTTAGCGAGTGAGTGCTGACATAGATTAGCGCTGATTTTCAGCCGCTCCTACTCTAAGGTCTAATGAGAGGAGAATAAGTCTTACTCACTTTATTACTCACTTTCTTTTTCTTTCTAACAGGATTTGTAAAATATGTTCTAAGTGAATTAGGTAATTGATGGCTAAATCACCATGAGGCTATTATATTTAAACGGAATATGAATTGTCAAGAATAAACCAACCAATGCCGTCAAGCAATTTCTCATTCATTCATTCCATAATTTCAAACCCTAACGTTCACCGCAGCAAGCCCGCACCCGCGCGCAAACAGCACCGCGAATGATGTAATTACTGTAAAAGCCGAGCAAATATTTTTATATGGAATAAACGTCTGGAGCGTATAATAAGCCGCGGTAATAGTTTAAACAAATCCATTGGGCACACAGCTGAGTTTGCGAGTCTGATGATATTAATGGAGTTCCCAGGTAACCCTTATGGACACTTTGCTTTTCCTTTCTTTGGTTTTCTTACGTTTTTTACGGTACTTGGTCCACGTGGATTTTTCTCGGTTACATTGAATGAAATGAATGAAAGTCCTTGAGTGGAGGCCGCGACTCGCTAAGCGAACCTACGCTTACCGAGTCTACTGTCGCACTGGGAATATCTGACGGGCCGCATCAGAAATGATGTTACCCGACAGAGAACCAGAGTGAGAGTGGGTTGGTCACATTAAGCGCAGAACTGAGAACCGTTGGAGCTGTAAAGTCCTTGAGTGGAGACCGCAACTCGGTAAGCGTAGTGTTGGACGCCCTGCGACAAGATGGGATGATGACATTTGAAGGCTGGCTAGTGTGGGCTGGATGAGAGTGGCCGAAAATTGGGAGTGAAGGCGTGCATAAGGGGAGATCTATGTCAAGCAGTGGACGCTTGTGGGTTGCTGATGATGATGACACTGAATGAATGATAGGAAGATGTGAGATAATTCTAGCGCGCTCTTGAATATCAACTACTATTATAGACATGAAGTGGTAGCTGTTTCCGTAGACTGTTTTTTTTTATGTGACAAGTGAATAAATGAATGAATAAAACGTTTATTTGGCACATACAAAGAAACAACAATTAAAAAAAACAAAACATATATAAAAGAAAAGCAAACAGACATTGTGCCAAATAGGCGCCCGCTCAGCAAAAGTCGCGCCTTGTCATTCCTAACACGTCACGACGCTGGTATTCTGCGGGAGACCCTGTGGCATGTCTTGTGACTGCCTATCTGACTTGTTTAAAACCATAAATTCCAGACGAGTAGACAAAACACCTAATGGTAATTGATTGCCGCCGCCCATAGAAACCTGCAACCAGTAGAGTCACAAGCGTGCTGCCAATATTTAACCCCCTTTCCCCCAATCGGGCCTCCAGTACCCCTTACTCACTCGATGAAACACAGCTGTTTAAATCTAAAACGTCTCACAAGATTTAAAGAACACTAGCGCGATGTAATCGGCTCCCAGCGCCATCTTTTGGTACTAAATGTCCCGAAACGACGTGAAGGCGGGCCTCTAGTATTGTGATATATCTACTAAAACCAGCTAGTGTTACGGCCCCCCAATGAATATACCGACATTGATTGAAATGCAAAGCCGGTGCATCCAGCCTGAGATTTAATCGCTAAATGGATTTAGAGATTTTCGGAGATTCGTATATTCATGAAGAGAATAATTAACCACCTTGGAGGGAGGGGCTGTTTAAATAAAATTAAGGAAAAATAACCCTCCTTTTGCTTTGCCGTAGTCGGGTAAAAAGTAAGGAAAACGATCTACGATATGAATTTTGACAAAGATTACCTACGTCAATTTCTTCATTTTTACTTTTTTAATGGCAGGTGGCAGACGGGCAGCAAGCGGCTCAATATCCACTACAATTTTATCGGATATCTCCCTCAGAGTACCTTTTAGGTCTTCTAGGCGGGAATGCACTTTCTCAGTACCGATTTGTACCAATAATGTGTCCTTTCACAATCCCATACTTAGAATGTGTCGCGAATACAACGGGTTAGTTGCTTGTTCGAAGGACGAGCTTGACGTCTACGGCTCATCACTCGGAAAATGGAGGCATAAAGTGTCTGGTCTCATTTAGTAATTTAGATACAAATTGAATGACATGTGATTTTATTATTATAATTATTATTGTTTTAATTTAATATAATTTAACTGTTTGACATTCTATCTATATTGACATATTGTATATATATTTTTTCTATTGTATTGTATAATTGTATTTCGGTAATGACCATAATGTTTATTAGATATTTTTTGGATGTTTCGATGTGAGTATGTCATGCTGTTCACACATGCTAGTGGAGTTACAGCCTAAAGTTGTTTAGTTAAGAATGTCTCCATAGAACGAAACCACTGTATCTCTGTTTTGTGTGACAAATAAATAAATAAAATAAAATAAATAGCAGATGGATCACCTGATGGAAAGCGATTGTCGCCACTCATAGAGTGCACACCTGCAACACCAGTAGAAGCACAAGAGTGCTGCCAACCTTTAGCCCCCTTTTCCCCTAATTGGGCCTCCAGTACCCTCATAGAGTGCACACCTGCAACACCAGTAGAATCACAAGTGTGCTGCCAACCTCTAACCCCCTTTTCCCCTAATTGGGCCTCGGGTACCCTCAATCACTCAACAATACAGCACAAACGCTACTTCACGCCGGACGTCTGTTAGGCCGTGGTATCACCCAGTCGAGCCGGCCCATTCTTGCCCAAGCATGGCTCTCCCACGATTAAAACTATCACTCAATAAGATTATAATTCATGACGAAGTATTCCATTTCACAGGTTTCCGGTTTAGTAATGAAAATGGAGGTGCGACCCGAAAACGTCTTAAAGATATTGTTTTAATCTTCATAAATTAATCAGATCAACATTTATGATCTTAGTTACTAAGTTATTACTGAAGTAAGAAAAAAGATAAAACAATTAGAATTTGCTTTGCACTTATTACGTATTACTTACTACGTATTTTTGACTAGCGTGCATTTGGTAGTGACCCTGCCTCATACGCCAAAGGTCGTGGGTTCAATTCCCACCCTGGACAAACATTCGTATGATGAACACGTGTTTGTTCGGTGTCTAGGTGTTATAATATGTATTTAGGTATTGTATTTGTGATTTCGTATTTGCACTTGTGACACCACTGGTGTTGCAGGTGTCTATGGGCGGCGGGAATCGCTTACCATCAGGTGATCCGTCGGCACACCTGCCACCTATATCATAAAAAAAAATCCTTTGTTGTCTGATATCTGTAACACAAGTGCTTGAGCTACTTAGTACGGAGTCAGGTCATTGTATGAGTAGTTGTGTGAATTTATGAATGTATAAAAATGTATTAAGTTACATCCCTTTAAATACTTCTACCGACCATTCTGAACAACATCAGTTCTATGGCTTTTGGGAATTGATACTGGCTGATCGTTTAGACCGGCTGCCTATATTTTTTTTTATCAGAAAAAAAACGAATGAAGGTAAAAATAGTGACTGAAATTTAAAGCTAAACTCACAGAAAACCGGCGTGAAGCAGCCCCTGTGCTGTGTTTCGCCGAGTGAGTGAGGGTACCGGAGGCCCACTCGGGGGGGAAGGGGATAAAAGGTTGGCAGCGCACTTGTAACTCCACTGGTGTTGCAAGTGTCCATGGGCGGCGGCAATTGCTTACCATCAGGTGATCCGCCTGCTCGCCTGCTACCTATCACATAAAAAAAAAACTAATACAAAAAAATAAAGTGGGTCCCAGTGTCCTCAAAATGCTGGTAGCGTTCCCCGCTGGATATTATTATTATTTAAGGCTGATAAAATTAAAAAGTTTTACTGCCGCTTAAACAAAATCTTCCTCAACAAACGCTTACTTATCCCTTTTTAATAAAATTAAAAACTGTTTAAACCATTTTTAAGCTGCTGCCGATCGTAGAATATTTTAACACGTATTAACCCTGCAAATACAAAATGGAACCGGCCGGTCGCAGATGACAGGTTAACGGGTGCCCAGGACAAAATAAACGCGCACACTTCTAAACCTTTCACAATTTTATCGCGATAAGTTTAAAAATGTTCCCTTTATAATGGTAGCGGGGTTGACAAAATGCCTGCAAATTGTTGGGCAAAATTTGAAAATCGCAATTCAGAAGTAAAAGAGATACAAAATATATGTCTCTTTACTCTCTATATATCTCTGTCTATATTTGTCTCTTTGTTTGTTCTAATAATATCAAAATACAAGACGCATCAATTTGACCACATAATAAGTAGAATAAACTCTTTTATAAAAAAAAAACATTATAATAAAGATTTTGGGAATAAAAAGAGTAGGTAACTAGCGACTTTCTTGCCGAATCTTCGCGTCAATTACCCTTCTGTTTACGGTGATAGAATCGCATTATGTTAGTTTTTTTTTTAGTATTGATATCAAAATAATATATTTATTACATGTAAATAATACATAGGTATCTAAAGAAAAAATCTAAAAAACATTTCTTATAATGTATGACGATTTGTAGGTGCTGTGTATGAGAAGCCTACACAATTAAAGATTTCAGTTGATACATATGTGATGGTTAATGAGCAGATGGTTAAGTAAAATCATTGCCGTCCATGAAAGAACACCCTTGGACTTTTTAAAATGTGCATATTTTCACCTTCAGTGAAAGTTCCCTCAGCTGTGAGGAATACATCGTGAGGAAACCTGCACGTTTCGTTTGGTTTAGTTGTAAAATATTTATTCTGATTGTGTTACAACGATTTCATTGGTCTGATTTTCCTGTTTAAGTGTTGCCCTGTAGCTTGATGCGTTAAAAATTGCTTAGCTATTCCCAACCTGTCCTAAGAGTCTAAATGGGCCTTCTGAGTACTTGAGCGTACCCTACTACTGATGTCTTGGATCTGACCGCGATTGCGCTGAGTTGGACACCCAGGGTTTCAGTTAGGGTTGAAGTGCCACACACCACCTTCTTTCCCATATGTGACAAGATGAAGGCCATGACGGTTTCCCTTAGGGAAGAAAAACCTAAAGTATTAAATTGTACTTTTGAATGCAACCGAGAATCCACACGTGCATGCTCGAATTCAAACCTGATTCCCTACATGGAATGTGATTTCTTGACCACTGAGCTACCTCGCTCACCCTCACGCTCACTTGCAAAAACCCTATTGGCTTATAACGAATAATGTTTTTCAAAACAGTTTAAGACTTTCCGCTATTTAATTTATCGTCACCCCTCAGTAAGCTGTCATCGCCGTAGCGTCCGTAGTCTCGTAGCTCGTAGTTACGGGCTACGCCGTAGCAGCTACGGGTTTCAATTTTGTATTTACCAGTAGTATTTTATTTGCTAAGTTGAAGGCGTTCGCTGGGTTTCGATTTTAGATGTTTTCGAAGTTATTTAATGTTGAATTTTTTTAGGTTAGAGTATACAAGATGAATTTTTAATCACTATCCAAATTTTTAAGCTCGACATAGAATCTGTAAATGAACAGCTTTCTCCTAAAAATATGGGTCGAATTATGTATTTTTTTTTTATATTTATTCTCATGGACACTGCAACACCAGTGGAGTTACAAGTGCGCTGCCACCTTTTATCCCCTTCCCCCCGGGTGGGCCTCCGGTACCCTCACTCACTCGGCGAAACACAGCACAGGGGCTGCTTCACGCCGGTTTTCTGTGAGGCAGTGGTATCACTCCGGTCGAGCCGGCCCATTCATGCCGAAGCGTGGCTCTCCCACAGGTACTTTGCACGAGTCGCGATCACTTTAGTATGGAAAGTTATTTTTTTTTGTCGTATTTCGACTTATGATTCTTGAAGAGAGTTGTTCAGTTAAGTCGAGCTTAAGAATTTGGATAGTATTAAAAAAATACCTTGTATACCTTGTATAGGCGTAGTTTTTATGAGAAAGTCGTGTTTTATTTTATGGGAAAAAAGCGGTGATTTATCTCATAGTAAGGGGTCATCGCCACCCAACAATATCATCTTAGTAACACTTAATGGAATGCAAATGTGTTGTACGCCGTTCAATTCAATTCAATTAATGTGCATTAAACACGGTACCTATACAAGGTCTTATCATATAACTCGTTTATACGTATAGGCAAAATTGTAGCATGCAAATATTTTTATCATAATCAAAATTTTCCACCTAAAAATTATTTTATGTCATAGAAGTTATAATTGCTTAGAAAGGTTAACAACGTTTTTATAAATCTCCTTGTATTGTATTACTCGTATATTGTTGTAGAACCTTCATTTTGTAGTTCTTCAGGAACTTAAAGCCAACTTTCCTAGCGTAATGACTTGAAAATTAATATGTTGCATTTTAATTAATAGTCATAAGGTGTATTACCAAGTCTTTAACGATTTCTGAACAAAAAGTAATGATATCCCATCAAAATCATAAATATTTAATGGGAGCCAATTTTAATTTTTTTCAATCAATTGTTTTATGCCTTTTAAAGGCTTTTGGGTCTTACGACGTTAAACGTATATTCACCATTCAGTTGCTCTGATTCCCCTGTCAAATGGTTGCGAAGGTCGGACGGCAGTCGCTTTAATGTAATTATTAGACTCCTCAAATCCTGGATTGTGGTCGAAGCGTGCCCCGGGCTCCAAAGCGATGGCTTCTAATGCTACCAGGAATAATACAAATAAACTGAATATAGAATAGAATAGAATAACTTTATGGTAACTGTTGAACCGCATACGGCCATAGATGTCAATTGTTTAGAAAAATGTATATATGTAGCTGTCAATATGAAAAAAAAATGTCTAAATCTATAATATAAAAATGAATCGCGAAATGTGTTGGTAAGCGCATAACTCAACAACGCCTGGACCAATTTTGCCAAATCTTTTTTTAAAATGTTCGTTGAAGTTCAAGGATGGTTTTTACGGCGAGAAAAATTAGAATTACTTTTCCACGCGGACGAAGTCGCGGGCGACCGCTAGTTATCAATAAAAAGTAGTTTATAAAGCCTAGAATTACTATTAGCTATAATAGAACGGTAATTTACTTAGCCATGTTGTGTTTGCCTGTAATTGTTGTTACATTCTAATCACTTAGATACTATTAGTTTCTAGAACATATGTTATAATGTAATGATGTTGGCAGACCAAATAAATAAATAAATAAAAATAAATTTACTATGAAGAAAATTTTTGCGTTTGGATTCAATAAAATAAAATTACTAAATAATTAAGTCAAAACAATTGTGTAAAAAAAGATGATACGGTTTACTGAGATTATAGTCTGTGTCATTTTCCATTCTTAGAAGAAGAAGTGTTAATTTTTCCATTTTGTAGTTTGTTGGACAATACTAATTTTCTCTTTGGTCAAAGAAACTTTAGATACATACAGAGGAACAACTGAGTGTCTTGCTGGTTCTTCTCGGTAGAAATCGACTTATAATATTTGGCATTCATAAACGTTCTGTTTAGACTTAAAATTAATAAAGGATATTTCATTTCATTTTATTACATATTTCATTTCATTACAGTGTGAATGCGTTAAAAGTTTCACCGCCAATGAAGGTTCCATTCGCAATAGAGCGCTCTTTGGCATTTTCGGAATTTAAAACTAATTGCTATGGTTTAGGGTCGAAAATAAAATACAACATTTTGTTTGCCACCCCGACGGCATATTCAAAATACACGTATATAGTACAGCTATGAATATAAACTACTAATAACAGCGCTATTGGGATAACTTTTCCAAATACTTTTCGTGTAAAATTGTGTATCTAAAGATTATATCGACGCTAGATAGTTATTTAAAAAAATATTACCACTCCATCTTATCCAAAATCATCAATGGTATTTTTACCACTTACGTTTAATAATAAACATAATGACTATGTCACGGAATGACACCTCAACACTTAATTTTGTAATGTAAATAAATATTAATTAGTTTCAAATATTCATTAGCCCTAGTAAATATCTTCATGAGTGATCATTAAATATCAAAATTATCGCGTACTTAACGACCTAAAAAGTTTCTCTAAACTTACCTCACCGCCGACTCCGCTACTAATCGCCAAGGATACAAAGTTCATACACGACAACTACACTAAACTAACGAACTAAACTACAACGATTCACAACCAGTTGAGTCAGCATTTATTTATTTATATAAAACTTTACTGTACTAAACTTCGTACAATACGCGAACTTACACATACATTACATTTAACTACAATCTACTTTAAAACACGAGATACACGAGATAAAAACTACTAGAAAAGTTCGTATAACCCTAAAAAGTACTTTTCGAAAAGTGCGACTTCCGAAACTTCGGAAAAGTTGGGAAATAGCCGGTAGGACGCGTGCTGCGTTGGGCGGTGGCGGGAAAGCACTGGCAGCTATCAGGACTGTTGCCTGATACCGCTGGTCTAGAATAGACGCCTATATAGGCATCTACGTAGGCGAGGTAGACCTAGCTAGCACACACGCCGCGCGGCCGGGAGGTAGCGAGATGCGTTCGAGTTTGGGGGTGAATACGCGGCGACTTTTCCGCCGCTACTACGTTTTATCACTTGAGAAGGGATAATATTTTCTTTGACTTTTCGCGTATTATAATTATAAACGGAAACTAACGCTGAAATTCACTGAAAATGTATCCAGTGGCGATACTGTGCGGGGATCCGAAGATTCACAGCCGGGCTCTAGCAGACGTCACCGTGCACCGCCAGTCCGCTTGTGACCACGGTTGCTGTACCGCAGCCGAAACATCAAACAGTAAGTACATAATTATGTCCTTAAAATTGACGTTGCTTTAATTCCCGTCTATAATAATAGGGAAATATTTTGTAATTTTCTAGCAGTAAGTTATTGTGTTTGTTCAGGTTGACTGAATCAAAAATTTTTTTATTAAATCGACAATTTGTGAAGCAAATCATAGATAAATACCGATTGCAATTGAGAAAAAAATGCATATTTGGTACCCTTTGTTCGCACAAAGTGTACCTTGTAAAATATGCATTTTAATTGAAAACCGGCCTAGGCCATTTTTTAAATAAATTGGCATAATATTCTAAGAGACTGTTTAATTATTGCTTTAAGTCAAACTTGAGACATAGATGTTTGTGAAAATTATCACTAGATCTCTGTGTCTGTGCTATGAGAACTTTTCTCCTTGAGTGTGTCATCTGACACTGTATGTCGGTTGCATCGCGCTAGTGAGTCGCGTTTTCATTTTGTATAGCCTTATTAAGAAGTTAAAAGTAGAGCTGTGTTTCGTCGAGTGTGTAAAGGTACTGGTAGCCCAATTGGGGGGAAAGGGGGTTAAAGATTGGCAACGCAATCGCTTACCATCCGGTGATCTGTCTGTTCGTCTGCCGCCTATCCCATAAAATAAAACACACTTAAAAACACTTTACTAAAAACTTTTTGCCGTCTTTGACAACATAAGACCTTCAGCCCTAAGCAACTTTCGAAGTATGCGGCACAGCTTGTCTCTCAAAAGACCACAAAACTACAGATAAGTAGAAAACTTGTACAATCAAGTTGTATCTTTGTCCCTCGCATGGAGGTATGCAGCTATTCGAAAACAATTTCGCTTCGCAGCCAATAAAGTGAGATTTAATCCCGGTCTTAGTGTTGGCCATTTACTCGAGGCAATTTTTACATTTGACTCGAGTGCAACTTTTATCCTGGCTGGTTAATAGTGATGAAATAACTAGGCCATTATTTAAGATATGACTTTTGTGGCAGTCCTATAGGCCTAACATGCGTACCGTAACAAATTTTTACAACTCTTTTTCGCGAGAGCGCATCCTTCTATTCCGCTCATCGCTCAGTCACTGGTGTTGCAGTGTCTATGGGCGGCGGCAATTGCTTACCATCAGGTGATCCGTCTGCTCGTCTGCTACCTATCACATAAAAAAAAAAAAAAAAAAAAGTCAGGTGAGCAAGAAGCAACTTGCGCCGATACAATACGAGTGTCGACAAATTATCTCGCGGCCCGGCTGACATCCAGTATACCTCCAAAATTAACGTAAGACTCATAAAACACACTAATTACATCAAAGTTTTGAATGTGAGAGAGCCTCGGTATTAATGGGCCAGCTCGACTGGAGTGATACCACAGCCTCACAGAAGACTAGCGTGAAGCAGCGCCTGCATTGTGTTTCGTTAGGTAGGTGAGAGTACTGGAGACTCAATTGGGGGGCAAGGGAGTTAAAGGTTGGTAGCGCACTTGTGACTCTACTGGTATTGCAGGTGGGTGGCGGCATCAGGTTATCGTTCTGCTCTTCCGCTACCTAAAAAAAAGTTAAGTATCAGCCTACATACTGTCCCACTGCAGGGCAAATGCCTCTATTATAGAAATAAAGTTATCACTACTATTATGGGATTAGGCTTTATCGCTTAGGTTTGGCTGGGTACCACATAAAAAAGGCTTTTTAACGAGGTTAAAAAAATTTTTTCAAGACTCATACAAAATGGCCAAATCATTCAGTCGCGACCGACTTTGTATGAAAAATGTAGGTAATTCTTTTAGCGAAATTCCAAAGTCATATAGGTAAGAAATGTTGTTCAGAATGGTTGTTAGAACAATGGTTAAAGGGATGTAAATTTTCACAGACACACCCTGTACATTTGTAAATACAAAATGACTCGAGTGCAAAATTAAAATTGAGTCGCATCTCTACCGAGGCTTGACAAAGGGACCGGCGTCGGCAAAGGTAAAGTAAAATAGGCCAACGTCCCGATTGCCGAATCCAACTTGCGATTATTGCTTTCTACGCTACGTAAAGAAATCCGGGGTAGTCGCGATGGCGGATTGATCGAAGTACGCCGGGCATCGGACGGCAACTTGCAAGTTTCTTTTTAGGCAGAAAACGGAACCCAGACTCGCCATGTCTGTCTAAACGTCGGTATACAGCTACCCGGGCGATACATCAAAGTCACGAAAGTTTGTCCAGGGTGGGGATCGAACCCATGACTTTTGGCGTTATGAGGCAGCGTCACTACCAAATGCGTCATCCGACCAACAGTATACCATCTCATATATAAATAAACTAGCGGCCACCCGCGACTTCGTCCGCGTGGAAAAGTAACTTTTTACCCCCCTATTAACCCCTTACAACCCCCTTTTCGCAATAAAAAGTAGCCTATGTTCTTTCTCAGGGTCTAGATCATCTGTATACCAAATTTCATTTAAATCCGTTCAGTAGTTTTGGCGTGAAAGAGTAACAGACAGACAGACAGAGTTACTTTCGCATTTATAATATTAGTTAGGATAGTAAATAAATTCAGCAATCACACCAACCAACCTGGTTTCAAACTAGAACAACATCTGTACTATGAGTACCAGATGACGTTAATTAACTTGGGGCGTCGACCCAAAACACCCTCGACCCAAGAAAACTTAGAAATTGTAGTTTTCCTACATTGACTTAGCCGGAAATCGAAACCGAGACCTTTCGCGCTTCGAGCGAACACCTTACCCATTGCGCCATCGAGGCCGTCATATTATAGGTAATCTATAGGTGCATTTTTGGATTTGAACCTCGACCCACGCATGAAAGGCGCATGACTTGTCCACAAGCTACCATCGCTCAAACGAATAAAATAGAAAATAAATAAAATTATGAAGTCGAAATTCACTGAAGAAAAAGACAGCAGAATTTACTCAAAGCTTTTTCAAAATACAACGCAAAAAATCCTTACTCGTCTCACAAATCGTTCGCTTTAACACGGCATTGTGTTCGAATGGCGAACTCGTAACCGGACAATAAGTATATCTCCAACGATCACAAAGCGAGTTGTGACAAAATTCGAAATAAGAAGTTGTGATAGAAAAACGAATTTCATCACTAGAAGGGCAGGAAAGCGTGGAACACAAAGCTGATTGCAGAACCTCGGCTCCGCGCCATCTAGCGGCGGAAATAGGAACCGCTTAGCGGCTGATTGGGGCGCCGCGCGGACGATCGGCTGCAGTTTTTACTGCAATCGTGCAGCAAGTTGTGGCTGCCGCGATTTTATACTTTCTGCATTGTGTGTAGCAAAAAAGATATATAAATATATTCTTTCTTGCAAAGAAATAGAATGGTAACAACAGCGATAAATAGTAGAATAAGGGGGTCTTAAAGATAAAAAAAAGTTTGTTGTTTACTAAGTAGGTTGAATTAGGCCCAACTTATAATTTTAAATTTTTTATTTTTAAATGTATGTGTAAAATCATGTTCAGTATGCTTTATTTTCTTATATGGTAATGACATTGACTGTAATTGGTCTGCGTACCTATTTTTTAAATAGTGAATAAGTAATTAAAGATGTTGGTAATAAGATTGAAATATGTATGATAATCTCGATATTTTAACGATTGAAGGCGTTCAAATACATAAATGTCCTGCATAAATTACCTACTGATCGATGAGATTGCCGCCATAGCCATGTTATCAGTTAGGACATTATCTCAAAAAAGTATTTTTCGACTGTCCCTCCGCAAGTGAGTGAGGGCATATGTCCCGCGAGTACAGTCAGCGCAAGTAGCATTTACATAACAAATCTTCAACGAGGTACTCCCCGGTGATTTTTGTGAGCTTCCGTAGGGTTGCTAGCCCACAATAAACTAACTTAAAACTATGACCAGTGAACCATGTATGATAAAGTTAAAAGACAAATATTGTTTGTTCGCTCGAAACTTAACATAACAACACGCACCGTTGAATTTTAGTCCTTTTAATCCTGAAACCCTCATAATAATCCTGAAACCCTCATAATAGGTTACACGAATAAATTCCCTTTAGAATGTTATCACCAAAATGAAAAAAATAAAAAATCTATTCCATACGGTATTGCTTGGTGAATATTCTATTTCATTTGGAATAGCTGCTGCATTATGATGATCTAACATAATTAAAAGGGCTTTATTCGTGTTAAGTATAATGAGAGCTTCATGATTAAAAGTACTAGGTAATGTTTAACTGTATACACGGGCCAAAACTACACAAAAATAAAAATAACAAAGACAAAAGCATAACAAAAACAGACAGACAAAAAATATCAAACTTGTGAGTGTTTATTATTAAACTTTTACACAACGTGCAAAATAGATAATTTATTCTGACCCAGGACTAATAATTGTGAAAGTAAACAAGAAAGATCATGTTGACGTTGCATTAGTTGAACACACATGATCTATGTATGGACTAGATGTTATATTTTGTTATTTAATACTTACATTATTCCTTTATTTTTTTCCTACTTACCTGACTTCAAATCTCTAAAGCTTACTACAACAAGTACAAGTATGCTTTGGCAACCCTAACATAACTCACGGGCAGTACACAGTCGCCTACAATAAAATGAATACACCACACTCTTATGCGATTGCAATAAGATTGAAAATGATATGAGGTTGGAGACACGTAAGTGCACCTGCTGTGCTTTGTTTATTTACTGTCGGGGCCGAGATTTGTGCTTCATAGTTTAAACATGTGTGCGCAGCGGGTAGCTAAACAGTTATTTGTTTGGGAATACTTGGTTACATTTGCGTTTAGTTTTTTCTATGTGATAGGTAGCAGAAGCGCAAACGGTATTACCATTTTTTATAATGGCTCACCTTATCCTGATGATAAGCAAGAGGGAAGCCCACGTTGCAGATACAACAAACGCGATGGCATGGCACGGCATCACGTCCGTTGGCTCTGCCATTCTGACCCGTGAGATGCTTCTTGACGCTTCGTTTGAAGGAGTTCATATTGTAGGACAAAGGAAACATATGTGATGTCAACGAGTTCCACCGTTTAATGGTGCGGCAGAAATATGAGATATGCTAAACTTTTTAGTCTGTGGTGGTATGATGGTACCTGGTAAGCGATTGCCGCCGCCCATAGACACCTGCAACATCAGTAGAGTAACAACTGCGCTGCCAACCTTTAACCACTTTTGCCTCCAATTGGGGCGGATAAGGGCATCCGCCCCAATTGGAGGGAAAAGGGAGGGAAGGAGAGGGTGTCGAGTAAAACCTCGACAAAATACAGCGCAGGCGCTGCTTTATGCTGGTCTTCTGTGAGGCTGTGGTATCACTCCGGTCGAGCCAGCCCATTCATGGCGAATCATCTTGGGGGGAAAGTGATAAAAGTTGGCAGCGCGCTCCACTGGTGTTACTGTCAAAGGGGCAACGGCAATTGTTTACCATCAGGTAATCCGCCTGCTCGTCTGTCACCCATTAAACTAAAAAAATTACGGACCACCGTTTGCTACTAAACAGTTTAGCAGCAAACAGTATAATTGCTATTATTTTTCGCCGTGGCGCCACCTGCCCGCGCGCACCTGCGGCCGAAGTTGCTCTGCGAATTAATTAGTTATGTAAATGCGTCGTGGCCGCGTGGACAGAGTTCCTCGCGCCACGAAGCGGCTTGGCGACCTGTACTGTCTTTAAACTTTAATTCAACTGTCGCTTATATCTTTATCTACATTCATGTCATAAAAACTGACAGGCTTGGTTGCCAATGCGGTCGGAAGGGATAATCCTTTCTTCAATCAACCATGTAGGGATGGTAGCCTAATCTGCGCCTAGTATCGCGATAGTGTAATGTGGCCGGCAGAACTAGCTCATGTAGCTCCTTCGCACACTCACCAAATTGTATTCTATAAAATATCGCCATGCGCGCTACTTAACGACGGTAGGCTTTGTAAGTTAGCCTTGTCCGACATTAAGCAACAGTTCTTTTCTTTATACAATTTTTTTATTTTTTATATTGAGGACAATCAATATGACTTCACTCCGCCTGATGGTAAGTGGCCGTGAGATCGAAATACCTATAAGGCTCCTGTTGAGTCTGAAATCTTACCTATTGAGTATTGTATTAAATTGTTTCCGATACGCTAAGATTTCTTCGAAAAGTACGTGCAAGGCTCTCATGACTTCCTCCGACACGATGGAGTGACGTTTTTGGGATAACAAACATAGGTCTGAGTTAATGGTGATGACCAAAACGTGGATTCAGTACCTCATTTTATTGCTTGAATAAAAAAATTTAAATGTCTATAAAAAAGTTCAGATACAAACTCAATTTGTATCGTTTGAAATAATCGAGTCAATTGTACCCTCAATGCAGTTGGATCCGTGCAGTATCAGCCAGTAATTATCATTACCGTAACAGCCCGGTTATCCGCCCGGATTGAATCGCCGGTAATGACACTGCACTATCCGAGGCTGCGAGCAACATCTGCAACCTTTATTGAGTTTAATTTATTTATCTTATCTATACTCTATACATATAATAAAAATGTAAAAAAACTGTGTCTGTACATTGAAGATATTTATCTCAAAATAGCTTAGGACGACTAAATAACAGTAACAGAACATGAATCAATGATTTTAAAAAATTTTGTCTGTCTGTTTGTTTGCGCTAATTTCGGAAACTACTGAACCAATTCGAATGAAACTTATTTTATTGTATAGCTGTAATATCAGGGCAACTTAAAGGATATATTATATTTTTAAGACCAGGCTCCTTGATGTAGAACCACAACAGCCCAGCTAAACTATAAGAGGTAGGTCAATGGCACTTTAACAAAAGTTGTTCAGATTGATGAGCATTTTTTGATGCCATGAAAAAAATCAAAGATCATGGAAGATCTGGTTTGGAACTCTAAGAGCCCAGCTCCACTATAACAAATATGGAATGAAATGGAATGGAAAATTGTCAAATGTAATGAGCATTTTTGGATGAGATCCTATAAGGAACGATATTCCGAATTTAAACCCCTAATGGAGCGAAAAGGGGGTTCCAAGTTTGTTCATGGGACTACGTGATTCCTTGGCCCAATCTACTCCAACTTTTGCATACACATTCTTTAACAGAATTGATGGATAAAATATAAGATTCAAACTTTAATAGAATACTTACATCCCCTAAGGCTGCCTGTCCATTTAAGCGGAGCGATGCGGCGGAGCGGAGAAACGGACAAATATTAGCCAATAGTATTTATTTATTTTAGCCAGTAGAATTTTTGTGTAATACTATTGGCTAATATTTGTCCGTTTCTCCGCTCCGCCGCATCGCTCCGCTTAAATGGACAGGCAGCCTAATGGAATAAAAAATAATTTGGGGGTTACTTTCATTAGAAGTTGATACCATTTTTTTTAAATATTAAATGGGTTTGCACTTGACCTCATCTCACCTGATGGAGAGTGACAATGAGGTCTAATGTAGCGTGCTTTGCCAGAAGAAGCCTATTCGATCTCGACTTAAAGACACCCAAATTGTAGCTCTCTGGAAATACAGAAGCCGACAAGTTGTTCCATTCTTTAACAGTTCGTATAAAATATCGATGAGCCGCCTTAAAAATCTATTAACCTATAAACGAACATTTATAATAAGTAATATTTTTTTTATATCTATTTAAATAATCATCTTTAAGTCAAGAGTCATAAAGTTCACGCAAACGAAGTTGCGGGCGGCCACTAGTTAAAAATAAAAATGCCAGTTGCATCCGAATAATGTTAAGTCATCATCATTTCAGCCAATAGACGTCCACTGCTGGACATAGGCCTCCCCCAAAGTTCTCCATACGAATCGGTCCTGTGCCACCCGCATCCAATGGACTCCCGCGACCTTTACCAGATCGTCGGTCCACCTGGTGGGAGGCCTGGTGGGAGGCCTGGATAATGTTAAGTACTTAATGTAAATTATAATGATAATTATGATACAAAACAAAAGCCTTCCCATTTTTTATTTTTATAAAACAATTTTTTTTATGTCATTACTATGAAAGAAAACTATATAACTGTAACTTTTAAAATATCTTTACCTACTCGGTAAAATTTTATTATACTTATGTTTTATTTTTGTTAAACGATATCATTTTCATCACGATAAACGTAATGTCAGTTAATTTCATGTTTAATTTATTAAAAGTTCTATATGTAGTTGACCTGAAAAGAACATTTCTTTTTAATTAAATTCATCATCATCATCATCTTTTCAGCAAATAAACGTCCACTGCTGGACAAAGGCCTCCCCTAATTTAATTTAATTTAAGCAATTGCTTCAGTAAAATTTTTACTGTAACATAATATAGTTAGCTACGTTCATGTATCAAATAGAGCGCAGTACTCGTATCAATAGGGTGGCAGTCATTATCATTACCGTCCTGTCCGGTTATCCGGCAGAATTGAATTGTTCCGGTAATGAGACCGGTGCATATTGGTTCCAAAGCTATTGCGTTTTGATCAACGATTTTAAAATATAAGGTTTGTTGCTCATCGCATCTGAAAAGCCAAATGCAAGTTCGACTTTTGTACTTGGCATCCATTTTTTATCCACTTAGACATCATTTAGCCTTAATACTCATTATTTTAACAATGGATAGTCTTTATGACTAAAGGTTCAATATTTTTACTTGAGTGACAATTAAGGCTTCATTAACGCGTTTGAGTGCGGCAGTTGGCTAATTCATGCTATTTAATAACTGTCTATTTAATGTGGAAAGAAAAATAAACGATGTATAAATACTATACATAATTATTTTTTAATCAATATAAAATTAAATACTTTAGGTAAAGGTAGTAGTCCTGTATTTGAATATTTTTGTATGAGAAATGTAGGCTGAAATAAAAAAATAAACTCCTTCCCTCACAAAAGTAATATGAGCTGATTGATACAAATAAGTACTGGAATGTAAAACTTTTTATACATATTTCATACTTTTGCATGCATATGCATGCAAATGTATACAAAGGTATGTTTCAAATTTTTCGAACATAGCTCGGGCTTGTGATCTCCAAGCCTAATCCTATCATAGTAGCAATCACTTTGATTTCTATGATGGAGGCCTTAGCCCTGCAGTGAGATAGTATATAGGCTGATAATATTTTCCTTTTTTTATTTCATGCATCATTTTATAGAAATAGAAATTTTAAGTAAATACCTGCAGTGTACTCGTATTTGTTACACTAGACTATCTTCTATTAGTATTTTTAATAAATAAATAATACATAAACCTGCATGTGATTCATTACTTTCGAGATCCTATCAGCTACAGGACCTGATCGGTTATTTGCGTGACGTCATTTGACATTTGATGGTGACGGATGTCTATGATTACCTTCAACGGGAAGCGCACAGTATTATTTTGTGATATAGTTTCGTCTTTTTTTGTTTATTTGATAGTGGTAGACGAGCAGACGTATCATCTGATAGTAAGCGGTAGACACTCGCAACACCAGTACACTCACAAGTGTACCTACTATCAACCATTAAGCTCCTTTCCCTCAATTGGACCTCCGGTGCCCTCACTCACTCGACGAAATACAGTGTAGGCGCTGTTTCACGCCGGTCTTCTGTGAGGCCGTGGTTTCAGGTCGAGCCGCCCCATTCACGAAGTTTCACAATGACTGTCCTCAAACTAAAAGTCGACACTCACACTGTTAAAATAACCTTAGTAAAGACAACTTTTTATGTACAGTCAGCCACACATCAGGTTACCACAACCTGTCAAAATTCTTGAATTAATATTCAACCTAATGTGTATAACAGTAAGATGAGAGTTGATTAAAGAAATTTTACAGTTTTGTAGTATACTTTGATGTGTGGCTGTACGACGTAACAACTGTGATCCGTATACTCGTCTGGCAGTTATACCATATAAAAAATCTTTTCTACCCTTACTGTTGAAGATTTTTCCTATGACAATTACTCGAAGTCGCAAGTAGTCTTGCAGGTATAGCAAGGAAACGATCCCGGGCCAGGCACGATAAGCGGCGCTATCGGGCGGCCGCAGTTGTTAAAATTAACTGCAGCCCCTAACTACCTCCCAGAGACTTTACATAAATTACAACTCGTTGGAGAAAGAAGCGGAGTTAATCTTTTAACTAGGCGGGCGATCTGATTGAGATATTCACGTTTTGAGTACATCTTAGCTACTATGAATCGGCATGAATGGGCCGGTTCGAACGGAGTGATACCACTGCCTCACAGAAAACCGGCGTGAAGCAGCCCCTGTGCTGTGTTTCGCCGAGTGAGCGAGGGTACCGGAGGCCCACCCGGGGAGGGAAGGGGATAAAAGGTTGGTAGCGCACTTGTGACTCCACTGGTGTTGCAGGTATCCATGGGCGGCGGCAATTGCTTACCATTAGGCGATCCGCCTGCTCGTCTGCTACCTATCACATAAAAAAACTATGAGTAAAAAGCTAAAGTATCAGCATATAATTTATGCTATTCCACGAAAGTACTTCGTACGTAAAGTACTACGTAATCTTAGAAATCAAGTCATCGCTACTATAGTGGGATTAGGCATAATCACCACGCTTGCCTAATGTGGATTGGTAATCACAAACCCGAGATATGTTCGAAAAATTCGTTAAAGAGTTTTCTATGTGAATCCTGTCTTGTAATTCTATAAAAACGGGGTAAAATTAACCGGATTCATTGTTTTTTTACATATCAAGCATTGGAATTTTAAAATAAATATTTAAACACCATGATACCCAGACCAGTGTCTAGAATATAAATTCCTTATCAATATGCACCCTTATCCCCAACGCCCCCTCCTACAGCTAAAATCAATCATTACTGTCCCCTTACAAATGTATCCATCTACTTAAACTGACGTGTAGAAATCTGAATTGCACATAAATTTTAATAGGAAACACTTAAAAACTTCCCGCTGTGTCCATTTGTCATAAATACTGAGGAGAAATGTTAGATTGCTTTTTATTGTTTCTGAGGCGAGATATTTAAATGTGCTGTTTGGTTTATGAAACATTTAATTGTTTTTTTTTTATGATAAGTGGCGGATCACCTAATGGTACCTAAGTGATTGCTGCCGCCCATAGACACCTGCAACACCAGTAGAGTCACAAATGCGCTGCCAATCTTAAACATATGGTTTACATATACTTAAAAATCATCGATGGATCCACCTGAATGTATATAATGAATTTTAATTTAGAGTACATTTTTTCTGTATCAATATTTTTCTTAATTTATAGCTTAGATACACGGATATAGGTATTTTGTACGGAATCATATGAAATAGAATTGATGGAATGGAATGAAATGAAATATAAAGAAACGTGGTATAAATTAATTTTTGATTTTTTATATAAAGACGCATAACATACGTCACTTCTTTCTTTATTATTATTTTAGTTATTGCAATTCAATGCAATTTCTTCATAAGTAAATGAAGCTCTTAAAAATCATCGATGGATCCGTCTGAACATAATGAATTGTAAAGTGTTTTTTTTATTTTCTTTATCAATTTTTTTCTTTATTTTGGATTTTTATAGAGAAGGGAAGTACGATGAAGCTCTCATTAACAAAAAAAGTTACGATTTACCAGCTGTTCCAATCTTTGCAACTCAAAGAGTTCCCCCCACCACTCGACACGTCAGCACCGGTTCCGGAAATGGCGGCACTGCCAATATCCGCCCTGGGTTTGACTCTGTTTCGAACCCGCTACCTTTCATAGTGATGCGCGTTGAGGCACCATTTTGAAATCCGAGTTTTTTTTACTTCACATAAAATTTATGAGAAATTAAAAAAAAAGTTGGATTTGTGAACATTGCAATGAGGGCCGGTTCCTTAGTGAAAAATCCGCTAAGTACCTACTGTAAGAGCGAGATCCAATTATCACGTCATTGATTGTTTAGTGATATTTTGACATCACCAATCACCGAACTTTGACGGATACTATGTCAGAAGATTGAAGCATTCGAAATGTAGACATATAGAAGAATGATAAGGATTTCCTGGAGACACAAAATTAGGAATGAAGTAATGTTACAAAGAATGGGAAAGAAAGATGAAGATCTAAGTACCGTTAAAAAAAGGAAACTGGAATATCTTGGGACATATTAATGTGAGTCCCGAAGTATGACCTATTGCAACTTATAATACAAGGCAAAATCCAAGGAAAGAGAACCCCAGGAAGAAGAAGAACTTACTGGCTTAAAAATCTGCGCCAGTGGTACAATAAAAGCAACCGTTCTCTGTTTAGAGCAGGGTTTCTTAAAGTGGGGTCTAAGGATCTCTTAGGGGTCTGTAACATGAGTGTCAGGGGTTCGCAGCAGCTCATCATCATCAGCCCATTTACGTCCCCACTACTGGGGCACGGGCCCTTCAAACAAGATCATCCTTCTCACTAATTTAGTACCAAATTAAGTATTAGTGCTTAAGTGTAAGTAAACTACCAATAAAAGATTTTTGTGCAATAAAACTGATTACTACATAAAAGGTTTTTTTTCCTAAAATATTCTTTGACAGGAGTCCGTAGAGGTTTTTGAATTCATTTAGTGGTCCGTGACTGCATAAAGTTTAAAAAACCCTGGTTTAGAGTAGCTGTGTCAATGGTTCAAGTCGCCATTACGATCGCCAACTACATGAGAAGATGGCATAATCGTTTAAAATAACCAATCACCGTATAGAGATACCTCAGTTCTACATTATGTTGTCTAGCGGCCGATGGTTTAGATTGGCCGCCGTAACCGAATATCGGTTGGAGGATGAATTTACTCGAGATAAGAGCAGAGTTGTGTTTTTTCCTACGAGACTCGAGTTTTACCCGAGTCGCTTCGCATCACTGCTCCGGCGCAAGTTTAATTTTCCCCTGACGTGTTTCCGATATTGTAATGATGTTTTTAATGGTGGCATTAGGGTCGGTCGATTGGTCGCTGCGGATTGGAAAATTTAGCGGAGGCTGATGTGGAAGGTTCCAGATTAAAGTCGGTTAAAATGTGATATTTACGTTTTAATCTGGTTAAATAAGAATTTCCGGTTTATCTATAGGTACATATGTTATAATAATAATAACTGCATAAAATAAATTGAATATTAAAAAAAAACATTTAGGGCCCGCCTTCGCTTCGTTTCGGGACTTAATTTTGCAGTTAGTAACAATATTTGCTTACAGATGGCGTTGGGTATCGATTACATCACGCAAGTGTTTTGTTTTTTGGGTAACATATAAGTAAGCTTTGTGGATGTCTCAAGAAGTTGTAGTTGCAATTAAAGGATTTAATTAAAGCTATCTCAAATTATATTCATATTTTTTGTGATAAGTGGTAGACGAGCAATCGGGTCACCTGATGGTAAGCGATTACCGCCGCCTATAGGCACCTGCAATACCAATAGAGTCACAAGCGCGCTGCCAACTTCTAACCACATTTCCTCCCAATTGGGCCTCCGGACCCATATTGATATCCTTAGTTAATTGTGAATGTAAGTTTTGTATGAGTAAAGTCATTTCTATCACTTGCAACCTTTCTATAATT
Organism: Cnaphalocrocis medinalis; assembly: GCA_014851415.1. Taxonomy (NCBI): domain Eukaryota; kingdom Metazoa; phylum Arthropoda; class Insecta; order Lepidoptera; family Crambidae; genus Cnaphalocrocis; species Cnaphalocrocis medinalis. Next base: position 5,489,742 of record CM026278.1, on the reverse strand, counting down.
TGAAATGTTATTCCTAATACACTTGCCCAAAAAATTTCGACTCCCCTATCCCATCAGTTGTTTATAGTAATGTGCATGTGAACGTCAATAAAAGTAAAAAGTAATGGAGCGGAAACAGTGCACCGGGACAATCAGCAAAGAGCGATTCATGTCAGAACGATGCTCGAGCGCTTGTTGTATATAAGCAACACTGTTTGACAAATACTTCATATAAAAGGGACTACACGCGACGAGATTTAATAAGTACATTCTAGTACTTAATGCTTGACGTTTCGACTGCTTTACAACAGCCGTGGTCACAAGCGGACCACGCGCGGAAGCGGAACACTGTTCGGTCACTATAATTTATTTTTATGTATTAGTAAGCAAAGATACCTGTAAGCGATTGCCCAAGGATTTTCGCAGCATCAGTACCTTCAAGAGGCGTACTCCTTCTTAAAAGGCCGGCAACGCATCAGCGACCTCTATGATCTCGCAAATGTTCTTGGGCGGCGGTGATTACTTACCAGCAGGTCACCCGCTTGCTCGTTTGCGGCCTCTAGTATGAAGAAAAAATCCAAAAGAGTCCTAAGTGCGCTGCCAAGACTCCCCTTCCCACCGGATTAGGCCGGTACCGTCAGTCACTTGGCGAAACACAGGTGTTGAGGTGTTGCTTTTCAGTCAGTTTTCCTAACAACTTCTTGAGCTGGCGCAATGATACCAAAGCGTCCCACATTCAATCGTTTATGAAAAAATCGAGTCTAATTTTATAAACAGATAACTTCTATGAACTACGACAAGGCAGCCTCACTACCAAATGCGACATCGGACCAGTCAAAGGCATGTAACAAATACGAAGCAAGTTGTACACAAGAACTTTGATAAGTGGACAATACTACAAGAAGTCTTAGCTTAAAATTAGTCAAATGTTCCCATCCCAGTTACACATACGACGTAAAGACACATCCGACTACGACGTAGCACCGTAGCGCCGTAGCTGCTCGTAGCGTTGTCCGTAGCATCATAATGTTCCTAATGCCAGTGGCTTGAAATAGTCTCAAGTATCGAAGTTAAGGTAAAGATTAGGATGAGGAATAAAAGTAAAATATACAGGGCGTCCCACGGACATGTCATGTAGAGGGAAAATACCTTTAATATTGTAGATGGAACATTTTACTGAAAGAAGACATTATTTTAATTTCAAAAACTGCATTCATAGATTTTTAAATAATTACACGGTTGAACAGGAAAAACCCGCTACACGAGAAAAAAAATACCCTGTAGCTTTATCACACCGATCGGAAGGCTTCATCATAATAAGGATTATTTTTTGCTAAATAACATACCTACTATTAGAAATAAAAGGAGGTCCGTGAATTTTACCATTTGTTGTTAAATTTCGTTCAAAAAATATTGAAGGCTAATTTACAGAGGGAACACAAATACGAATGTATAAGTGTACGTATACGCAATGTATACGTATTAGATTTAGATTCAGATTAAACTTATTTGCATGACATGTACTATATAATATGATAATAATAATGTTTTGATTCCAGTACATGACCCTGTAAGAGTATGGAGAGTATTAGAGAGGTGATTGTGTGTGTGTCTGTTATATAATAATATTATGTGTCTTGTCAGGTAATATAATGAAAGAAAATCAATCCGCCATCAAATACCATAAACGCCGCACTATGTTGACCATCTATACTTTCTATTTTCAAGGACACCGTGCCAGCACACAATAACAATCCGCCTTCCTACTGCTTATCCCCGCAGTAGGGTAACACACCAGCAGACCATCAATTTGCTATGTAAATGTACCTTTTGTCCGTCGGTCCGTCAGTCGCTCTATAAATTTGTTCAATGTAGCGCTCGGTGTGCAATTTTGTGCAATTGCATCGGTTGCTATTGAGGGTCCAAATCGGGGATTAACTTATGTGTTACAGTCGTTTGTTCTTTGGGAATATGTAACGAATTGGTTTCGATGCATTTTAAAATGTATTGAGTCATATTGGAGAATAAAAACCAGAAAAAGCGAGTCGGACACACCAATGAGGGTTCCGTACAAGCTGTGAAAAATCATTTTTTATGTTATATGAGGCAGACGAGCAGACGGATCCACTGATAGTAAGCGATAACATAAGTAAAGAGGGAGGCTATTCACACCTCACCTCAAATTAAACACATTAGCACTTAAACTTTATAAGTGATGGTAATGTAAGTAAATAAAAGTAATCCATTCAATGTGATGCAGAGCAACAAAATGAAGTATAAGCAATAAAAAATGTGTAACTATCAAGCAAACAAAGGCACGGAACAATAGTCTAGAATTATCAAGATTAAACCCCAGGTGTTAATAATACACATCTCATACATTGACGTGACTCCATACTAAGTAGTTTAAACAGTTGTGTTACAGATATTAAACAACAGAGGAATACAATACCTAAATAATATGTACAATTGTACATTAATTAATTGATTATATCGTCATCTCTCACTCGTACTCATAGTACAGGGGTTGCTCTAGTTTGAGACCCGGTTTATTGGTGTGACTGTCTGACGCATTTATTCATTTTATATGTAACAAATATAGTGGTGTTATTTTCAACGTTCCCCATCACAATAGGATCCCTCAATCCCTCATCAATTTTCCCTATGGGAAAAACTAATTTGACAATTAGGTACTTAAGTACTTTTTGTAAAATGCATCGCATTTCTACACATCAGTGCAAAACATTTGCCTAGCCCTTATTAGTGCTTACGTGTCGCAATGGTAACCGGATTACGCTCTCGTTACGGAAAAATCCTGCGCACACGTCTCCGCCAACAACATTAGAATAATTGATTAACTAAACGCAAAGAGAAATAATCGCAATTCAGCGTTTTACCAACTAAGGCCCGGCGCGGGCGACAGACTTTGTCTTGGGTATGAATTTCTTAACCAATACATTTTTTTTAGTTTAATAGTAGTTAGTTCTAGTTGAGATGGACAAACTAAAAGCAAAAACTCGTGGCCGGCTATGTCATATTTCTTTTTTTTTTTTTATGGCTGTTACTCTCTCACTCGGCGGAACACAGCGTAGGTGTTAATTCAGACCGGTCTTCTGTGAGGCCGTGTTATCACTCCGGTTGTGCCGGCCCATACAAACCGAAGTATGGGTCTTCTACGGTAAAACTGTTCATGCTATTCATCATGACTAACCCACACTCGTCTTCTGCTGGACATAGGTCTCCCCTAATGCACGCCACCGCTCCCGATTTTCGGCCACTCTCATCCAGCCCACTCCAGCCAGCCTTCGAATGTCATTATCCCATATTGTCGCAGGGCGTCCAACACTACGCTTAAACCGAGTCGCGGCCTCCACTCAAGGTCTTTATGGCTCCAACGGTTGTCAGTTATGCGGCTAATGTGACCAGCCCACTGCCACTTCAGTTTGCTAATTCGGTGGGATATAATCATATTCTTACTATTACTCCAGTAAAATGTAATAATTTCGGAAGCCCTTACATTCAATCGTATGCGACCGCTCTAACACGCCGCTGCTCCAGGAAAAATGATTTATAAAAGCGCGCTCGCCGTGCCTCCCTGTCCCTTCCTCCCAAATTCCATAACCCCGTCCCTGTCTATTCTAGTCCAATTTCACAGACTGCTGGTTGCCTCCATAGGACCTCTAGTAATGCCTTTATTGATTAAGAATCTTGAATATTCATTCAATTATATGTGCGCGTGGTTCTGATGAAAGTCCCGCTTGTGTTTAAAGCGGCTTCGATAGCAATCTGGTGAAGTATTTGTGCTGACAAATAGGGAATTTCAATTTACTTAATAAAACGAGTCGCTCATTATTGTTTTCGAAATAGTATAGTTTTGTGACTGTCACCTAGTTAACACGAGCGAGCAATGAAAAATCACCTTGGCGATTATTATGTACTTATTTATATTTGCAATTTTTCGTGCTTATTTCACTGAAATGACGTTGTCGAGAGTGATCTGCGAGAACTTCAGGCCAAGGACTGGCAACAAGTTAGTACCAAAGATATTGGAATATAAAACAAGATGGTGCACTATGAAAATGAATGCAATGTTAATTTCGATTCTATGCAGTCGGAATAAAGATTACTTTGAAATGCCAAATCGTTGTACGGAAAATCGAGCCGAGCGAGATGTCGCTATTCAGGATGATGTCCTTGTCTAATGGGTTACCATCTTAAAAAAAAACCTTTGTGGTATAACATAAGCAAAGTTTATATTTCTTCTTCTGGGGAACTTTCAAAATACTTAATTATTTAAAGAAATGATACGTTTGAATTAATAATGTCTTTTTTATTTTTTTTATTTCAAACCATGATAAACGACTGTTTTTATGTAAAAGTCGGTGATATAGTAGTTTTAATTATAATCAATTTGCAACACTTGGCGTCTGGACATCTCAGATTATGGCGGCGGCAAAAATAATTTGAAAGTTTGTATTATTGTGACGACAAAAATAACGTGTAAAAATTGTGATTATTTATTAATAATGGTTCTAACTTGTTGTATGATAGGATTCAAAAGTGAATCTTATAAAGGTTGCGGTGTATCTTTTCATAAGTAGGTAAGTATTTAGTCAAAGTTTTATTTTTGCATTGAGTAGGGTGTCCATTTCGCTTGTCATCTTAAGACGGATTTACTTTTTTATTTTTTTTGGACAAATCGAAAAGTTATGGTCGAATAAATTACCTGATAATGGACGACCATAAAAAGGTCATCTTACGTAAAAAGTGTAGCAATAAATCTATTTAATTTTTAATTTATCAAATCGTAAAGTATGTACGGTGGCCTGCACATCAAGTTACTACAATCTGTCAAATTTCTTCAATCGAACCTCACTTTTATGTCAAACGTGTTTGGTTCAATATCAACTGAGGAAATTTGACAGATTGTAGTAACTTGATGTGCTGGCCACTGTACATACATACGTTTGTATGAATAATACGCTATGGCCGGTTAAATGTGCACACAGATTGTATTATTATAGGTATGTAAATAGAAAATCTAATAGGGCTAGCACAAACTTTTCGAAAAGTCGGTAGTCTCTTCGTATCGTACGTATACACAATAAGGAATTTTAATTTGGAACTTGTGTTTTTTTCATACAAAATTGCTCATAAATACTCAAACGATACTTTGAAACGTTCGTGCTAGCCCTTCTAGTTTGATTGAGCTTCACGAGTTTCCTATAATAGAGAACGCGATGTCCGACTCCCACGAGGGTGGACTAAGTTTGACTAACAATAATTGTAATCGAAAATTTAAATCGTGTGGTCACCTTATTAGAGTAGGACGCCAACCAAAATAGAGACATCTCGCGAGGCTCGAATGCAAGTAATGAGTGCGCCATCTTGTTATAGTGTAAAATCTTTGGTTAGTACAGGATTGACCGTAGTGGCGTTCTCATGTTTCGGAGGCCAAGACTCGATTCGGGTCGCTGATATAGTGAAGTAAGTAAGTATTTAGATTTGTGTTTCCTCTGTTGTCTGATACTTATCTGTAACACAAGTGCTTAGCACGGAGTCAGGTCAGCGTATGAATGTTGTGTGATTTTTCATTATTACCAAGTCTTATATTACCAAGTTATGTTCATAATCATAATAGTACTTTATCTACTAATAAATAATAATAATAAAATCAGTAAAATCCATTCGGTAGTTTTTGCGTGAAAGATGAATACCCATCTATCCATACTTACAAACTTTCACGTTAATCATATTAGTGGGATGGGATATCTCTACAATTTTTTACCCAAATGCATTTCAACCCATATAGCTCCCACTCAAGGTTCACTGTGTTTTCCAGTAGGTATCATCCAAAAATACAACCCGGAATTTAATATCGGAAAGTTTCATTTGCCTGGTGCAAACAAAATATTCCTAGTGCGCAAGATTTCTTTCTCCCACTCAATCTGTCGGATAAAAGTAAGTAAGTACCAATAACTCATCTTTAACAATATGTATTGTCGTGTAATAAGTAGTCATTAAAAAATAAAAATAATGTCATAAAATTCATCGAACAACTTATTCTTACGAAATAGTGCGGATTTATCTCCGATTATCTTGTCTCGAGAATTAAAGAAAATAAGTTTAACCGATTTATAAATTCGTATTTTTTTTAAGCGCGAAAAGTTACGGTTTCTTTTCCCAGTCAAGTCAATTTAGGAAACTACATTTTCTAAAATTTCTTTGGTCTGGGTGTTCTAGGTTGACGCCCCCGTTAATTATCGTCACGTACTCATAGTACAGGGGTTGCCCTAGTTAGTGTGAAACCAGGTTGATTGGACGTGTGATTGTCTGGCGCATTTATTTATTCATTACTTTCCAAACGAAACCATCCTGAGAAAATACATTTCAGAAATTAATACTCCGAATGTTTCCTTTAGCTGGTGCAAACAAAATATTCATGGTGCGCAAGATTTCTTTCTCCGGCGCAATCTATCGGGTATAATGGAGCTGTTAAAGACAATATGCCGGGAAACATATTGGATGCAGCGGGGAATGTGTAAGCGAGCGCGGCGCGACGACTGGGTCCGGCGCGGGGCGTACTGGGAGGTCTGTTTAAACCTGCTTTTGTGCTAAAAACTATAATATTATAATTTAATAGCGATGACCGCTATTTTGCGCACTTTTAAAAAAGAAGACTTTCTATTAAAATTGGTTTCTGTGCACTCAAGGACATAACTACACTTTCTTGCCGCAGACTGTACTAGCAGCCGCCGCGACTTCGTGCGCTTTGAGTTAGTAATCCACGCAATATATTTTGTAAAGTATCGCCTGTGTGTTATTTTGATGTAGTTAAAAGCTATATTATGCACTTATTAAAACACACACAATTCGGTTAAGGAAAAATGAAATAACCTAGTTAAAATACACAAAACATTACATTGTGTAACTTCAACGGGTTTGGCAACGCACGCCAGAATAGCTCACCGATGGTAGAGTTTTCCTACTTTGGGTTTGATTTGGGTGTCTTTAAGTCGAGAGTGAATAGGCTTCTTCTGGGAAAGCACGCTACATCTTAGACCTCATTGTCACTCTCCATCAGGTGAGATGAGGTCAAGTGCAAACCCATCTTACCTATATAAAAAAAAATATCTTACTTGACATTTATCGTCATACTTTTTACAATACACACAATATATTTCATAAATTTTAGCCTATGTGCTATTCTGATGTGTAAACTACATAATATTATTGAGAAGGTTCATTAAAATCCATTCGGTAGTTTTTGCGTGAAAGTGGAGCAAACATACATCCATTCATACTTACAAACTTTCACGTTTATAATATTAGTGAGGCTATAATCATCCGGAGTGAAAACAAATTGAAAAACCAATTTTCGTTCGGTCGAATCGACCGTTATTTTTAATCTTTTGATAAAATAATTTATTTCACCAAACTAACATTCAATTGTAGGAAAACGTAATGATAAAATTTAGGCAAACTTGTGTCATCCTATCTTATCGTCACTATCCATCAGGCGAGGTTGTGATCAAGTATGGGCCTTTAGTTTTAAAAAAATGGTATGCAATTGCCATCACCCATAGAACCTGCAACACCAATGGAGTCACAAAAACTCAACAAAGATCCTATTTGCTATCAATATTTAAGTAGTTTAGTTTTTTTTTATTCTACGACACACAAGCAATTGACCTCGATCACACCTGATGTTCATTGAAGATGAGGTCTAAGGCCATGCTTGCCCGTGAAGAGTCTATTCACTCTTGCCTTAACGTCCAGACACAATAGAAAATCAATTGTTTTTGCCTCATATGAGGTGTTTGGGTCTTACGACGTTAAAGAGGTCCAGGTTTTCCAGAAGCGCTTTACATTAGCAGCTCCCAGTGTGCCCTCAGCTCTGCCTAGCGATAAATCCGTAGCTACATCTGGGCCGCTCGGTTCAATTTTATTACTATTCTCTCGACTTATTTGATTCGGCCGTCAAAGCGAGCCCGGCCGGAACACTTCGGTTACATTATCACGTCTGCGCCTTATCGGAGCCTTTGAGCCTCTGAAGGTGGCTGAAGGAGCTGACTTCATGGAAATTGCTTTGGGAAGAGTGACAGTTGAAGTACCTACTTACTTAGGATTCTTCACTTTTTTTTTCATGTATAGATGGCAGACGAGCAGATGGATCATCTGACGGCAAGCAATTACCGCCGCCCATAGACACCTGCAACACCAGAGTCACAAGTGCGCTACCAATCTTTAACCCCCTTTCCCCATTGGGATTTCGGTACCCGTATGGTAACAATGGATGTCTTTTTCTTGTAGGTTTCAAGATCTTTTTCCAGCAGGGAAAATTTTTACTGTGGGAGAGTCACGCTTCGACATAAATGGGTCTCACAGAAGACGGGCGTGAAGCAGCGCCCGCGATGTAGTTCGCTGAGTGAGCGAAGGTACCGTCAGGGTACCCTCTTAAGCCCCCAGAATAGGGGTAAAAATTGGCAACGTACTTGGGACTCCGCTGGTGTTGTAAAACCAGTGCTATGTTAAAAAAAATCATGGCATGGCGATGGTCTTCAGTAATCGATTTAAAATCTTCGTTTCCCAATCAAAACTCCTCATTAGCCGTCATCGTCAGAAATGAGTCACGGGGCCAGCAATCAATTCGTCCATCCAATCAATCGCACCAACCGATCACCTGCAAAAAGTAAAGGAGGACCGATAACCTCGCAGCCGGCTAATAAGTTTGCTCGCTCTTGCATGGCAAAACGGAATTGGACCAATTCGCTTTTTCAAACTTCGCAATCGGAGCTACGAACGGTTTTTCGGTTCGCGCGTTGCTCTGTTTGGCTTGCAACGGATCGCTGTTATGGGTTTTTAGTGCCACGAATGCGAGGTTAGAGCTGGTTAGAGATTTGATTTAAGAAGTTTCTGACACTTGTTTGCTTAAGCGTAGGCTGTATCCTCTTTAGCAGACGGGGTTACACTTCAATTTGAAGCAACGTGAAGCAGCTCCTGTGCTGTGTTTCGCCGAGTGAGTGAGGGTACCGGAGGCCCATCGGGGGGGAAGGGGATAATAGGTTAGCAGCGCACTTGTGACTCCACTGGTGTTGCATGTGTCCATGGGCGGCGGCAATTGCTTACCATCAGGTGATCCGCCTGCTCGTCTGCTACCTATCACATAAAAAAAAAAATATATTTATTAACTTACTTCAAAAAGCTTCCTCCCTTTTATCAATTCGACCCCTATAATTTTTTTGTATTCTTTTTATAGTCATCATTTAATATTCAGCCAATAGACGTCCACTGCTGGACATAGGCCTCCCCCAAAGTTAGAGGCCTAGGATATCCGCCAAAGTTAATAGGCCTAGGATATCGGGTTTGGTCGTAATCGATATACTGCAAACTGCGATACTTTTCGTATGTATTTCGAACGGGCGATACGGAAAAGCGATATAAAACATCGTATAAGCGAAGTTGAAATTTTGGCGTGTAGCCATACTGAGTCATTGTTTTTGGGCCTTTATTTTTCGTGTCGTTATTTTTTAAGTCATTATTTTTCAAGTCGTTATTTTTTATGTTCTTATTTTTCGAGTCATTAATTTTCGAGACATCATTTTTCGAGTCATAATATTTTAAGTCTTAATTTTTTGAGTCCTTATTTTTAATGTCTTGAGTAATTATTTTTCAAGGATTTTTTTTAATTCATTATTTTTCGAGTCATTATCATTCGAGTCTTTATTTTTTGAGTCATTATTTTCGTTATTTTTATTGAGTATGGGCAATAAGGAAAAGCGATATGAAACATCGTATAAGCGAAGTTGAAATTATATTCCAACGATCTGAATTAATTGCAAAGTATACTTTCTCAAAAAAATCTTTAACTTTATTGTAGTAGAGGGCCTACAACAAAACTGTCCCGTAATGTATGAGAATATACCTGTCGCACACAAGAGAGCACAGCGTGTATGACAAGGGCAGGGACAAAAATTCCGTAGTGAATTTTGTTTCGTTGTGGGCCTCCTGGTTACACTTTAATGATAACAATTGAATGATGACACATGCAGGACCAGTCCCAGATAACGCGCAAGGCCCAGTACAACCACAGTGTCTATAGTTATAGCCAGTGGTTCTATATGCAATGAATTCATTCATTTCAACCCATTGACGCCTAGTACACAGCACATAAGCCTTTTTTTTTGTTTTTCCAAGGGAAACCATCATGGTCTTTAGTTTGTCACATATGGGGGATAAGGTGTGTGACTCAAACCCTAACCAAAACCCCTGGGGTGCCCATCTCAGCGCAATAGCGGTCGGATAACCCACAGCCGGAACTAGACCGTACCGCTATCGCGCTCGCCAAATTGTTTGGAGCAATGCAGCTCTTTTAGATGCATGATCTACCAGGACAACCAGTAGGATTTTCCGTCGCGGTGGCGTGTCACCGAGCAAGCCACTCCCCGGTAGTGGGACGTACTCCGAAGGCCCGATTAGTCGCCTCTTACGACAGGCTAGGAATAGCTTGGCAGTATTCTTACGCTCCTAGCTATATGGCACTAGCAAATAGGCCTCCCCCAATGTTCTCCATAGAGATCGGACCTGTGCCACCCGTATAAGTACTAGTAATTCCCGTGACCTTCACGAGACCATCCGTCTAGCTCGGGTGTGGGGTCTGCGAATTCCTGTACGCTGATTGTGCAGTGGTGGTAACTAAGTTAGGGATAAAATTCTATGTGATTACAAGACTGTGGTTTACTTGATTGTCGTGTAGCAGACGGGCAGATGGATCATCTGACGGAACCAGTGAAGTCACAAGAGCGGTACTAACCTTTAATATTCAATGTTTATTTTAGGCACTGTTTTGGCAAATTTAAGTTTGTACTTTTAAATCCCTTACCAACCGTACGTTTCCCTGTCCAAAGATTATAAAAGTATATATTATCTGTCGCACTCAGAGACATCATTTAACCTTAATACTTATTCTCTTAGTTATGAAAAGTCTTTATGTCTATTACAATAATGATTAATATTTTAACTAAAGTGACAATATGGTTATTTTCATTTTTACATGTAATTCACGCTTGGACGATGAAAAAGTCTTTGGAAATGGCTACTGGCTATTCTTGTATTGTAGTTTGGCCGTGATCTACGCCCCACGATAAGGTAATGTGTCCCTGGGCGCGAGTTAGCCGATATGTGCCGAATAAAACATTTCAACGGACCAAATTTACATGGGGTTATTCGGGATATAGCGAGAAGTAGGTCAAATTAGGGGGCAAAATGAACAGTATCAAATCTCATTGGTGCATTTAGTATAGGAATTTTAGCCCGCTTCCGCTTGAATGGCCGGCTCGATTGGAGTGATGCCACGGCCTCACAGAAGATCGGCGTAAAGCTGGCCCTACGCTGTGTTTCATTAAAGGAGTACTGGAGGCCCAATTGGGGGGAAAGAAGGTTAAAACTTGGAACTACACTTGCTTATGACTCTTCTGGTATTGCAGATGTCTATGGGTGTCAGCAATCGCTTACCTTACATCAGGTGATGCGTCCACTCGTTTATAGCCTATCACATAAAAAAAACATGGTGTCTTTGTGTATGTTTTGTTGTAGATGGTGTTTTGCTAAAAAGAAAACTCATTTAAGGGGCTACAATGAAGAAATTATATTAAACGCCGCCAACCAATTTACACTTTTATACAACCAATTTGATTGTGACGACAAAATGATATTTTTACTAAGAAAGTAAAACATTACAGTAGGTAAGTCTGTAATGTATCGACATAACAGACTTACCTTAACGATAGGTACCCTTAATTAAGAAGTCAATCCATTTATTTAATGTCTCCATAATCACTCGACACTGGCAGAGTTGAACGTCTTTCCTGACAAATTAAAAGCCATAAACAAAAAAAAATCTTTGGTTTTTCGGCCATGGTACAAAGTTACAGACTAATATGCACCCCCCTATATTATAGTCCAATATAGCCTTTTATAAGCTCAGTTAGGGCGCTTAAATAGCTATTTTAGCTATCTACAGGCTCCACAAGGCACAATAGCCAGTTAGGGAGCAATTTACATATTGAGAGGCTCGGTGGCTGCGCCCGAGTCGATGACGTCACGCCACTCGATGATGGCCGCCGATTACTGATTCAATGCGTAGTCGTAATCAATTGGGGGATTGATTTTGGGGTTAGTGATTAGGGTATGATTGTGGCTGAGGATTGGTGGGGTAAGCTGATATCTAGACACGCGGGGGTGTGTCAAGCCAAGGTAAAAAAAAATTGGCGACTAAGCGAACAAGGGACTTTTGACCCCCTCATAACACAAAACTAGCTCAAGCGTGTGAAATTTGGCATATTATTATGTAATGAGATATGCAAGACTATTACATGTTTTAAATTTCATGAACACACCTTTGATAGATATCTATATAGCCAAGCTAGGTATCACCATTGAACGTGGCACCTGTTTAGATATAATTTCTTCTGACGATGAACATACAAAACTTTTTTTTGTCTTGGCTACCATTTCACATTTATGTTTTTGGTGGGATTCAATATTACTCGGGGATGTATTTAATACGCAAAAATAATTTCACATAACCAAAAAACTTGTTGTTGTTCACATATCTGGACCTCTTTATGGCAAGAGTGAATAGGCTTTTCACGGGCTAGCATGGCCCATCTTAGACCTCATCTCCAATTAACAACAGGTGTGATCGAGGTCAAATGCTTGTCTGTTGTTGAATTAAAAAAAATACTAGCAAAAACAAACAGAAACTTGAAATAAATAACCCATAGACTAAGCCAATACAGTCAAAGATACAGTTGCAACTCAAGCGAAAAGATACGGCAGGGGGCGCTTCGGGCAGCGAGCCTCGACCTATAGATTTATCGTCTAAGATTGGGACAGGACAGCGTACAGTCTCACACTGCCCAAGCCACTCAATATTCAACTTTAGGACTCGGTATTAAGACTGCTACAAAGACCAGGCTAAGCGCGGGTGTACTAGGAAGTAGGGACAGCAAAACTGCTGTTTATGATAAACTGGGAGTGTGATGGGATTGGATAGACGCTCTTATAGCTCAAAAAAGGATTACACGATATTTCGAAGTATTTTAGTCCGTATCATTAGGATACTGGAACAAACTACCAATGTTGGTTTAACAAATAAATTGTAAAGTATCATCCTACGAGTATGCTGCCATCCTGCAAGTCAAAGGCCTCCATCATAGAATTCGAGTCATCGCTACTATAATAGGATTTTCTGTTTCTGAAAGCAAGAGTGAACAGGCATCTTCTAGGTAAACGGGTGTCATCCTAGACCTCATCGTCACTTTCCATCAGGTGCAATTGTGGTCAAGCGTTGGCCTATAGTCTAATAAAAAAAAAAATTCGACCCGGGTATCGAACCCAAGCTCCGAAGATCATGGCCTATTACCTGAACCACTAGACGAACGGGGCTATAGATTAATAATTATATACCTACCCGCTCCCCCCATCTCACTTCGAAAATAAGAAAATAAAACTAAACAAAATATACGATTTAGAATACAATCAATCAAGAAATGAATAACAATTCGTACTTTATCACAAATCTAACAAAAGCCTAAATCTCCATATTAATTTGACGGAGGAAATAATCTCCATCCGCATTAAAGTATTAACAGAAGTTACAAAAAATATACTCCGCCGTATCCTTAATTTTACCTACATTTCGATTAAAAACTCAACAACAATTTACATGATGAATGTCAAATGAGATTCTATCCGCAAATAACTTAGAAATGCTTTTAAAACTCCCGAACATTTACAAGAATCTGTTTTAAGTTCTATATTTTTTCTAAAGAGATTTATTCTAAGAACCCTCCTGTACTTTGGATGGTTTTAGGAATCCCTGGACAAAAGGTTCAAAAGTTATGAGATAGATGGCAGACAGGGAGACGGATCACCTGATGTTAAACACCGCCGTGAACGCCCGTAACACCAGGTGAATCACAAGTGAGCTGCCAAACAGGAATCTCCCCTTCCTTCCGGATTGGGCATCGTACCCTTACTCTTTCTCCTTTTCCTTCCAATAGGCCAGAGGTACCCTAACATACACGGTGAAACATGCTTTAGACAAATTTTCTGCAAAGTCGTAGCATGCGAGCACGAGTATGAAGCCGTGGTATCACTCCGGTTGAGCCGGTCAATTCATGCCGCTGGTTTTTTTTTTTATACTAGAGGCGGCAAACGAGCAAGCGGGTCACCTGCTGGTAAGTAATCACCGCCGCCCACGTACGTAACGTACGTACGTAAGTCCCCTTTTTACTAAACGTGGTACAAAATTAGTCATGGTTTAAAAACCATGCTGTGTCTTTTTTATTTGTTATTATTAAATTTTAATGGGGACAGCATCATGTTTTAACAATAAAGTCTCTGTTTCGTACCTAATAGGGGGAAAAATGTGCCTCTGTACAGAAACAGAAACAGGACCAGAAACAGAAACAAGACCAGAAACAATATTTATTTGCATAATACACTACAAAACAATTTAATACAATAACAAGCTAATAGAAACCCAGGACAATGATTGTAAGGAACCTTACATGTGTGAAGTCGATACGCAATTCATCGGTGTTTTAAATTGGACAGAGAAATTGCATTAACTTGGATGATTCGCTGGAAACTTCGCAGACGATAATAATGTTGACGTAATAATTCTGAAGGTTGATTAATATGGATCAGTTTATTTTCTTAGGAATTTAGATCGTGGGCTTTCTTTGTTTAGGGTCCTTAAACTCCTTAGCCTATGGATAAGGTGAAGCAGCGCTGCGCTGTTTTTGTTGAGTGATTGAGAGTACTGGAGGCGCCATCGGGGGAAAGGCGGTTTAAGTTTATCAGCGAAATTTTCAATAATATAGATCTTATTGTTTACCAAGTTTCAATAACAAAGATCTTATTGTTTCGGAAATAAATTACTGTGACATACGCACAGACAGACAGATGTGACAAACCTATAAAGGTTCCATTTTTTCCATTTGACAAATTACTAAAAAAATATTTTCAAGCATTATTTTTTTTTAAGGGATAGGTGGCAGACAAGACGGATTACCTGATGTTAAGTGCGCTGCCTTCCTGCCAATTGGGCCTCCTGTAGCCTTACTCACTAGACGAAACAGCACAGGAGCTGTGCTAAAAAGCAGCTAAAAAGCAGAGCAGAATTACTGATTACCATTGGAGCTACATCATCATCATCATCATTTCAGCCAATAGACGTCCACTGCTGGACATAGGCCTCCCCCAAAGTTCTCCATACAGATCGGTCCTGTGCCACCCGCATCCAATGGACTCCCGCGACCTTTACCAGATCGTTGGTCCACCTGGCGGGAGGCCTGCCACGACTGCGGCCTCCTGCGCGTGGCCTCCACTCAAGGACCTTTCCACCCCAACTTGTACACTTGTTGTTGTTGGAGCTACATGTATGGTTTAAATCCAATGGATTTTTTTTACTCTACGACTGACAAGCATTTGACCTCGATCACGCCTGATGTTAAGTGAAGATGAGGTCTAAGGGGGGCCATGCTTGCCCGTGAAAAACCTTTTCACTCTTGCCTTAAAAAGGTCCAGGTTCCGGAAAACAGCGGGTAAAGTTAGAGATAAACCAACGATTTTTGACCGCAAAATCTACATCCACCTTAGAACACTTCCCCAGCATATTTCATACAATGTCACGACAGTTTTACGACGAGATCCTTATAGCTTATCGACGTACATTTTTGTATTGCAAATAAAATATGTTTTACAACCGCATTTCGCTTTAGACCAAACGAATGTATTGTGGGAATGGATACGCACACAGTAATAGGTACTGAGTTTTTTATTTTTTATTTTATGCTCTATGGTAATAACGTTTGGTTTTTTTTTCAGTGCAATTTGCCGTTTTGGCGGTTCAAGTTTTATGCGAAAAAAAGATATCGGTTACAGATAATTTTCGGAATAAAATTGCTTTGGTATAATTATTCACTTCCATTTTTGAAACAGCTCATATTATATTTCTTTTTTTTATTCGTGGTCAATAATATCAGCCCCATCATAGTTGTGAAAACTTGATTTCTTTCTATGGTGGAAGCCTTTTCCCTGAAGTGGGATAGGTGGTATATAGGCTTACTTTCTTTGTAATATAGCAACCAGACATTTAACATTTTTGTTACTGTGTCATGGGATTTACGGTAATTTATTTAACCTTCTACCAAGGATGGTAACGTCATGAAAATTAGCAGCTGTATGTACCTAGTTCTGATGACAATATTTACCACTATTTTTGTTTTATCTGCTTTTATTGAAAGCGTCAAGTATTTTAAGTATTTATTTTAATTTAAGGAAGTATTAAAAGTGAGTCCGGTGAACACGGTGGTATCTCCCCTAGCATTGAAGTTGCCTTTGTGTAAACTGTCAGATGTTGCCAAAAGAGATGCTAAGACCGAACTGATGTCCGCGCTTGGAATAGACAGGGAAAGCAAGGTACCTAAATTATATTATCTACAAGTCTAGTGGCTTAAGTATCGGGACACTTGGAGTCCTGGGTTCGATTCTTGGGTCGAGCAAAAGTATTTTTCGTATATTTCGACCATAGCTCAGATTTGTGATCAACAATCCGCAGAAGGCAAACGTGGTGATTAAGCCTAATCTCATTAAGTAGCATCGCTACTTAATGAGATTAGGCTTAATCACCACTTGACTTGACTTGATTTCTATGATGGAGCCCTTTGCCTTGAAGTGGGACAGTATAGCTGGCGGCACGAAAGAATAGCGATGACCGTTATTTTGCGCACTTGTAAAACAGAAGACTTTCTATTAAAATTGGTTTCTACGCACTCAAGGTCATAACTACTGTTACATGCCGCAGAGTATATAGGCTGATACTTGTCTTTTTCTTGAACTTTACCTGACTTGACTTTAGTTCCATAACTGTCGATCCGCTTTCCTGGAATGTAGTCCTGAATCCTATTATGTTATTAAATAGCTAAGTTTAAACTTTCAGACCAATTGCTATAATGTGATTCGCACGCAACTCGATATATCGAAACAATATGAGCTAACTATGCACAATAGAATATACTTCAACGACAGTATTCAGTTGAGTCCGGTCTTCGCAAACTCCTCTTACGGCCAGTTTGGAGTGCGTATGGGTGTGATCCCCTTTAGGTATTCTAAGCAAGCTGCAAAGTATATGAACCGTTGGGTAAGGAACACTAAATAGTATATAAATCTAATCTGTAACATTATTTTTAAGAGATATTGACGGCCTCGATGGCGCAGTGGCTAAGGTGTTCGCCCGAAGTGCGAAAGGTCCGCGGTTTGATTCCCAGTCAGGTCATTTAGGAAGGTACATTTTCTTGAATATGTGCACTTATTGTCTATTTACTTTATTTTGTTTTTATTTTATTAGGAAAACCAGGATTTTACAATTCATATTATATTATGTTAATAGCAGTATATAATCACTTAAAGGTCCACTTTTGAAATTGGATAGGAAAATAATAGATAAGTAAGCATATTCATCACTTTTTCGACTAATTCTTTTTTTTAGAAATGTATTTTAAATGTATGTATGTCTTCTAATGTATTTTGTGTCCTACTTATGGTTGTCGTAGGTATCTATCTGGTATCTGGTCAATAAATGTTTTACTTACTTACTTTATTATTCTATGTATATCAAATTTTAATTATTTTAATAAGTGTGGGGTGAAAGAAGTAACTTTTGGATTTCCTTTAAAAAACGCAACTTTTCATACAAATTCGGTCACATGACATGTTCATTAGTTGGAAAGATATCGACGAATTTTTACGTAGTAATTTTAAATTATGTTTACAGGTCGCTTCAGATACTCTAAACCGAGTGAACACCTTAGTGGATGAAGATGATGTTGATAATTCAACGAGTATGGTATTACTAAGCGCTTTACATTTTAAAGTAAGTACACATAAATAATTCAACCGTGGTAGAGCCAGGCTTCGGCATTAATGGGTTGGCTCTACCGGAGTGATACCTTAGCCTCAGGAGGTCGGCATGAAGTAGCGTCTGTGGGTACCGGTGGCTCAATTGGAGGGGGTTAAAAGATCGGCAGCGCTTTGTTATTCTACTGATGTTGCAGGTAACTGGGGCTTGGGCGGCGGCAATCGCTTACCATCAGATAATCCGTCTGCTGGTCCACCACATATCACATAAAAAAAACCCAATTAAAATAAATAAATAGCTCTGAACGGACACGAACTGCGCATTCACAAGATATAGTCGAATCCTAACAAAATGGCTTCTTTTTCTTTTTCTTACAAGCCTTTTTTTCCAGTTTACTACTCTCGCTAATCTCGGTGTCCCTCTAGTGAAGTATATCTATGAAATGTTCTAGGACTTTTACATTTTATTCGTCAGGCCGCCTGGGAATCACCCTTCGACCCTCAGTTTACAGAAAATAGAATCTTTAGAGATGCGACCAACAAACCTTATAAAATACCTATGATGGCCAAGTATGGTACTTTAGACTACGTGGACGACATCAACTATAATGTGAAGGTAACTCATAATTTAATAATCATTACGCATTGGCAGCCAGCAAGACGTCGTCTTAGAGGCAGGCCAAAAAGACCACTTCTCCAACAAATGGCAAACCATGGCCAACGTAGGCTAAATAAAAAAAAGTAAATTTTACGCGGATGACATTAACGTTGATGGACGACCACAACTAAATGTTAAGGTAAATAATTTACGCGGACGACATTAACTACAATTTAAGTGAAATAATTTTCCTGGATAATAAGCATTAATATGCCTACGTACCAAATTACAGTGAACAAGATCAAAATCAAAAACGTATAGGTACTCACTATTGAGCGGAGTTCATGTCAGAACTGTATTAATATCCTCAACTGTGACTGTATGGTGTTAAATGAACTTCGCTCAATAGTAAGTAGTTAGAGTTTTTGATTTCGATTATCTACTTTTGCTGTTGCTGTACAACTGAGTCCCCCTGTATAAGCGGAAATATTTCAGGTGATAAACATGAGGTTCATGAGTATGGGACTTTCAATAACCTGCATATTGCCAGCGATGCCTAACCAGCTACCTGCCCTCCTCGAGAAACTTTCGACTGATCCTCTCATGATGAAAAAACTCAGGAACAATCTAAAGAAACAAGACGTAAAATTATATTTGCCGAGAATGAAGATCAAAACTTATGTGGATTGGACTGACTTTTTGAGGCTGGTAAAGTATTTTAATTAACATAAATTGACGAATTAAAAATACAGGTTGTATCTGTGAACATATATTGCTTGAGTCACGTATACTACCAACCTTTTTTTTGAATAACATAATATTTTGTTTAACTACTTTTTCGAAAATCATCAAAAACTTTTTCGACTTCTTATACAAAATTAACAAATCACGAGACCGACTTTGTATCATAATTAATGTTTTTTATGCTAATTTCCTAACGTCATAGAACAAAATTAAATGTGGTTCTAAATGGTAGATGTAATCGACACTCAGCGCCATCTATTGACAACGATTAAAACTACTAGCAAATCGAAGTCCCGAAACGTGTGAGAGCGGGCCTAGCCACTAGCGAATTATAATCAACCAAGACATTGGGTCATGATTAACGATACAATACGAACTTAAATGAAAAATAACCTTTTATTTATTTGCAGGTTGGCATTAACAAAATTCTCGATCCTAACAATACAGGTCTTGAAGGTATTCGGAAAGATGGCACCACTTACGATGTGCCGGTACACCTCAGCAAAGCCAAACAGAAAGTTTTCTTAGAGCTCGATGAACTCGGTCTCGTAAGACATCTTAAAATGAATGGTTAATTACTTATTTGTTTATTTATTTTTATGCCATAGTAGGAGGCAGATATAATAGGAGGCAGAACGGTATGGTATGGGATTCATTCGATATGGAATGAATGTAAATGGAGGGAGGAACCAGAGGATGGCCGAAAAAGAGATGGATGGATTGTGTGAAAAATGAGAATGACTGAAAATGGGATGGATGATACGACCATGCAATGGCACACAATTAATCTGGGAACAAGGCAGGAAGATGATGATGAGGATGCAGACAAATAGACGGATCTCCTGATGATAAGCAGTTACATCCGCCAATGTTAAGAGCATTTGTAAGTTGTTGTACAAAATGCATAGCAAAGCGAGGCTGCATAGACCGCTAGACCCTGTGGCCCTGTGGACAAGGAGACAGTTCACCTGATGGTAAGCGATAGCCGATAACTTATCCCATCCTCCCCTTTTCCATTTCCGAACAATACATGCTGGACAGCGTTGTCATCCACATACCATCCAGACAATGCCGGCGCGCACCAAGAGGTTTAGCTCCTCGTTCCTGCCCTGAACCATCAAGTCATGGAATGCCCTTCCAGTTTAAGTGTTTCCTCCTTCTTACAATCCTGGGTTTTTTAGGCGGGGCGTGAAACAGCATCTCAGCAGGCCTTCAGGGTGAGAGTGACAGACTCAATGGACACTTTGTCTAGTTTTTGTGCCTGTCAATCTTATAATTGGATCTCACGGCCGCTTACCATCAGGCGGAGAGGGGTCATCTTGATTATCCTCAATATAAAAAAGCAGCCGCCCAATGGACAACCGCAACACTTAATTTACTTAAACAATTGCAATTATTACAGAAAGAGAAATGTTGGAGATGGCGCAATTCGGCAATGCCGCGGAGGAGGTGGCTTTTGAGCACCCGTTCTACTTCGTCATCAGCCTGCAGGTCATGGGCCAACTGCACGACATGTTCAATGGGGTCTACCGGAGACCGGAGCTAATTGTAATAGAACAGTAGAAAAAAGTGCAGTGACGAGTATCGGCGCGTGGGTGACATTGGTTGCTTAGAATATAGTAGAATATTACAACATCCTCATATTTTTTCTTGACCTGGTCCATCCAACGATACCTTCAAAGGCCGGATTAGCAAGAGGTGGCTGAGAATAGAGCGGTGTGGTGAAAGGGGGCTACCGCGTGTTGAAAATCCGTTAGATGGCGTACTAGTAGACTGAGGTCAAACTACACGGTGATTGGTTATTTTTGATGTGAGATGTCAAAATTTCACTAAACGACCAATGACGTTGAAGTTGGACCTCAGTCTACAAGTACGCCACCTAATGGATTTTCCACACGCGGTATTAGCCCCCATTCTCATATATCGGAGGCCAAGATCCACTTCAGGTCGCTCAGACAGCGTAGTCAGTGAGTAATTTTTTTTTACCGCACTTAACTGTAATTTATAATCTCATTTACATAATCATTCATCCTGGCTGTTCCTTTATGATTCTTCATTATATTGTTAGTATAATAAAGCAAGTCTCTAGTTATTTTATACTCTCCTTAAACTAGTTTTGCGTAGTTGACTATTGATTAAATTTGGTCGTCGTGAAGATTCGGTCAGACTCAGGAGTTAACTAAGGTCCATTGACTAGTGTCAATGTTGCAGCGCTTAAGCCCGAGCATCGCTCAGGGTGCTGCCGAGCCGAGCATCCGTCGGACTGAGCGTCCGCCGAGCCGGGCCATCAGTCTCCTGTCTCCCTTCCCACCGAATAACACATGGACTAGTTGTAGATATTAGAATACTCGTAGTTTGTAACAGGACTGCTACCATGTATAGCCAACCACACATCAGGTTACCACAATCTTTTTTTTTTATGTGATATGTGGCAGACGAGCAAACGGATCGCCTGAATGTACCTAAACGATTACCGTCGGCCATAGACACCTGCAATACCAGTAGAGTCACAAGTGCGCTGCCAATCTTTAACCCCTTTCCCCCAAATCGGGTCACCGGTACCTACCCTAACTCACTCGACGAAACAGCGCAGGCGCTGCTTCACGCCGGTCTTCTGTGAGGCCATGGTATCACTCAGGTAGAGTCAGCTTTTTCATGCCAAAGCGTGGCTCTCCCACAGAAAAATGGAAGCTTCTTAATGGGACGGCAGAAAGTATCTATTAGGTAAATTAAATAAATAAATGCGCCAGACAATCACACAAATCAACCTGGTGTCAAACTAGGGCAACCCCTGTACTATGAGTACCAGTTGACGATTTAACTGGGGGCGTCAACCCAGCACACCCAGACCCAAGACAACTTAGAAAATGCAGTTTCCTTAGTTGACTTGACCGGGAATCGAACCCGGGACCTTTCGCGCTTCGGGTGAACACATAAGCCACTGCGCCATCGAGGTCGTCAATTTGTCGTGTTGTTTACCTTATTTACATAGACGATCATAACAATCTCAACGTTGCCTTCCATAATCTTGTAACAGATCGCACCCTATCAAACCCCGAGGTCATTACACAATCACCCTGTGCCCATTATTTGTCATCAGAGCAGCAATTGGTGCAAAAATTAGCTCGTTCCCCAGAACCCGGCCACGGAAACATTGCTCATCTACATATTTTAACCACCGAGCCCCGGGTGCGGATTTGCTAACGATATAGACTAAGACAGTACTGAATTGGCTTGTCCACTAAGACAATCTATATATAAATTATATGGTAATAAATCGGGTGGGTTGGCATTTATTTCAAACTAGCGGCCGCCCGCGACTCCGTCCGCGTGGAAAAGTAACTTTTTACCCCCCTTCCAACCCCTTACAACCCCCTTTTCGCAATAAAAAGTAGCCTATGTCCTTTCTCAGGGTCTAGATTATCTGGTATACCAAATTTCATTTAAATCCGATGAGTAGTTTTGGCGTGGAAGAGTAGCAGACAGAGTTACTTTCGCATTTATAATATTAGTATGGATGATCAATTATGACGTACCTACAGAAACAAAATATTTTAAATGTTGACCATAAAATTTAAGGATTATTAATATTATTAAAGATAAAAAATTATGAAAATACACATTTAGTCACGTGACTCGTGACATGTACTTGGATTCAATGAGACCTATTTTTATTCCTTTTTCTGTCAAAATATTTAGGTTCCTTTATACGTTACACTGAATACCAGTCTTACAATTTAATACCGATTATAAAATTATCTGCGTGAAACATACTTCGACAAGCTTGGCAACAACCTAAGTGATTTCATTTATAGGGAAAATTAGGAATCATGCGACTCACGAGACGACGTGACTTGCAAAACGAGTAGTTTTGTTTGGACGAAGCGAAAATTCAAAAATAGGTGTCCGGGACTGCTGCAATACAAACACTGATCGAGCCGGCCGGCCCATTCATGCCAAAACGTAGTTCCACCGTCAAATACTTATTCATTTATTCAGTTAGAGCATACATAACGATTCACTACGAGTGCGGAGCAGTGGAATCGTTTGAGACCCCAAAACGTATAGATATTGCTCTGTTGCATCCAAAACGGGGTGCTAATTGTCTCTGATTGTTATAACACTACCGATTTGAATACAGTTAGGCGAGCGTCATGCATACAGAGCGGCTTCGGAATATACTTTATGCTGTGTGTAGTTACTTTGATGAGTTTAACGGTGGGAATGAAGTTGCCTTGTTATTGTCTCAACTGGAAATATACCTAGATTTTCAACAGTTCTTTAAAATTTCGCGTTTCATTATCTGAGTGTCCCGATGGCGCATTTAGTAGTAACCCTACCTTATGAATACTTGTGTTTGTTCTTGTTGACGAATAATGGTGTAATATAAGAATTATATTCGTGTTTTTTTCTGTTGTCGAATATCAGTAACACAAATGCTTAAGCTGGACCTAAATCCGTACTAAATAAGTACGTAGTCAGGTCGTCTGCTCATCTGTCTTCTTTATCAAGAAATAAATAAATTTAATCATACTTCTACATTTTGTCATGTCCCTGCTACATGTCAATATTATAGCTATATACCTACCAGCTATATTAGATTGCCGTGCGAAGAAAGGCCATAACAAAAAAAGTTCATATTTGTCATTCTAATTTTCCACCAACTGCACAAAGTACAGTCAGCACTCGTAATTCCTCGTAATTTGACAGGCCTATTGTCCATTCCACCCTTTAGTCACTTTGACCGCCCCGACAGGAATTACGTAGTAGAAACGTTCACGAAAGAAACGTGTACACCTTTATGTCAAAGCAGTAAGGTTCATGCTAGCTTAAAATGGTGTGCATTGCTTGTTGAATTCAAAAAGGTCACAACCCAAAAAACTTCTTTTTTTGTATTACTTCCTATTATTAATCCTTTTTATTTACCTTAGCTATAGTAGGTTAGTAATTTTAGAACGTGCGCCTTCTTAATAGGGAGGTTGTAGGTTCGAACCCGAGCATGCACCTGTGGATTTTCCAAATTTATGTGCATACTAGCGGCCGCCCGCGACTTCGTACGCGTGGAGTTAATTATTGACACTTACCGTCATATTTTGGATAATCCACACAATATATTTACATAAATTGTAGCCTATGTGTTATTCTGATGTATAAGATAAGCTATATTGTGGTAAAGTTTCATTCAAATCCATTCAGTAGTTTTTACGTGAAAGAGTAACAAACATCCATACATCAATACATCCTTACAAACTTTCGCCTTTATATTAGTAGTAGGATTTCTACGTTTTGCTCAGCATTGGGGAAAAACATCGTGAGAAACTTCCTTCACCTGCATATTTATCCCATGTCCAGCCTGTGGGGTATATTCTTCCCCTTACAACAAAACGTGACCTAAAGCTAGTTTCGGTTTAATACTGATGCTGTCACTTTCATTAGTAACATTTATATAAAAGTGACGGCAATAGTTCTAACCCATGTCTATCTTTAGTCTCCGTTTTGTAGAAAGGGGGATAAGGTTTAGGGTATGACGAAAAATATTGGGGTAAAAAAAAGTACTTATGTGGATAGGACTGCGCATCCAACCATTAAGCTTCTCGATATAACTCTTACGTATCTCTGGGCCTCCGACGGTACCCTCACTCAATTTACGAAACACAAGGTAGGTGGTTTATATACGTTGTTATTCTATGACGGTGACGGAGACGGTGCTATGCTCACCATAGTAAAAAAAAATTTTTTTTTCGCGTTTTTCACTTGTGACCATTTTGTATTCTAGTCATGTCATGATTGAGACGGGACTGTACACGACTGACTCGGTCTCGGGCAAGTCGCGTGCGCGCCTCGTGGCGGCTCACTTGGTTAGATGATTTTAAGCTTTAATTAGCCAATTGAAGAGTAAAACGCCAATAAAGAGTGTAATTTAAACAATTGCCACAAAAAAATTTACTACAGTAAATAAATAAAGGCGCAAGAATAAAAAACTAAATGCTCCAGAATAAAAAATTAAATGCTCCAGAATACTAAATGCGCCAGAACAAATAAATAAATACACCAAAGTAAATAATATATTTTATAAGATAGAGTGGCAAACATGTAAGCGGATCACCTGATGATACGAGACACCGCCCTGAATATCAGCCACACCAGTATGATGATCAAACCAGATGCGTTGCTGGCTTTTTAGTAAGTAAAACATTTATTGACCACTCAAAATAGATACAACTATGACGATGGGTAAGACACAGAAAACATTAAAAGACAATACGTACACATAGGTACGATCTGTCAATAAAGTCATGAAATTTATTATTGTGGAACAAACAGGTTCGCTTTGCCTAGGTTGAATAACCATTTAAGGTTTACCATGGCACAACCTGGCCACATGCGTCAATGGGCATGCCCATTGTCGGTACGGGGGTAAAAAACGACCATGTTTTGATTATTCCTCTTGAGGAATAAAGAACGATTAATGCAAAATGGTATCTATGCTATCATTTGTTTGTCGCAGGTTGTCTTTGAACTCCTTAAAGAGAACCGAATCCGCTGCATCATCCTACATCATGACAATGCGAGCTCACATAATGCTTACAGAATGAAAGAGTTTTTGGATCAGAAAAACATTGAAATTGTTACCACCCTAATGATTTCTACACTGTCCCCAAAATATAAAAAAAAAATACGAAGTCAACGATTTTCATCGCCTGCAAAAGCTGTAGATGCCTACAAATGGCCATATTGAATACCCAAACTTCATAGTGCAATAAACGTAAAAATAACGAATTGGTTCCATCGAATGGAAAAATGAGTCAAGTATCAAGGAGAATACTTTTATAAACAGTAATATATTTTCCACTAATAATGTTGTGTCACTTTCATTATTCCCGAAATTTTCAGTGCCGCCCTCGTAAAAGATCAAACCACTTACTTCTCATCCGTATCCGTTAAAACCTGAGCTGTAACCCATATTTAAAATACCTGCAAATGTTTTTACAATTTTCCCCGAAAGGGATTCGAATCTCTTATCCGACAGGTGAGGCGTACGGAAACCTGTTAACAGACTAGACCGAGGCATAGCCAATATGTTCTTAAGCCATGAAATATCCTATGACCTATCCGGATCACTGATCAAAATTGAATAATTCAAGTCTCGGTATCAGCACGGAGTGCAGTGTCGCCCTCTATTTTGTTTGTAAGAGGGATTTACTTGGGTGGAGTCGATACATCGATGGCGGCACTAGGTAGTTCTCAATTATTTTTTAACCTCTTCGTCCGTAGACCTGCCTGGAAGCAGACGCGCGTCGCGTTGCTAAATATTTTGTGTGTACTTCACTAAGCTAAAATCGACACTAAAGCAATTATAACTAGAATCATAATTCAATACAAGTGTAAAACATTTAAATAAATTCGCATCATTATTGTGAGGACGTTCTTCAAGGCCACGGAAGCTAGCAGCGAGCGAGCGACCTTTCACCGCCACAAAAACGCCACGGGAACTACAAATATAGTGTCATCCTTCTCTCACCCGAGAAGCGGCCCATTCTGCAGTGTGAAGGACGAACTTTGCTACGTATTCGCCAATATCATAGCAAACAGCGGCACTGTATTGTCTATTTCAATATTCTATCTCAATATGAGTTTCGACGATAAACTAAATGCAACGATGAACCCGAATGATATGTCGATTTGCTTATCAGAACAGGATAAGGAGCATAATCAGACCCCGGCAAACTTCGAGTTTGTCAGTCAGCGGCAACATAATCGACAAAATAACAACACAGATATATCGGATGACGGTTTTCCTACCATGTTTAATAACTTTAGAGAAGAGATTAGACAGCTGATGACATACTTCACTAATGCACAAAAAAGTCAAATCGACGACATTAAAGACACCCTGAAGGAAATCCAGCTGTCTAACCAAAATATCGAAGCCACCGTATTCTCCCTAGCGGCGCAAAATCATGAACTCCAAGATAGAATTGTCGATATGGAGAAGAACCTTAAAGAGGACAGGCAATATATTACCTATCTTGAGGATAAACTGGAAGACCTACAGACTGCGTCCCGAAAATCAAATCTGGAAATCAAAAACGTGCCGAAAAAACCCAACGAGACCAAACAAGATCTAGTGGAGATGGTTAAGTGCCTTGCCGAGTCCTTGGACTGCCAGGTAACAAGATCTGAAATCAAAGACATCTACAGGGTGCGCGGGAAAAAAACGGAGCAGAAAACTACACCTATAATTGTAGAAACCACGTCCGCCCTCCTAAAGACTAGTCTACTGAAAAAGGCAAAAATGTTTAATATACAAACTAAGACTAAGCTGTGTGCGAAACATCTAGGATTTAAGACGCAAGAGGACACCCCGGTCTTCTTATCTGAACATCTGACAGCCAAGGGATCCCGGCTTCACTTCTTGGCTCGTGACCTGGCAAAATCCAAGAATTATCGCTTCTGCTGGACAAACTATGGCAAAGTATACGTGAGAAAAAGTGACCAATCACCAATCATACTAATTAGGAGCGAAGAACAGGTGAATCACCTTCTCTCGCAAGATTGACTATTGTTAAAAATAATATATTATGTGTCTATACTAGTGCTCCAGCTCACTTGTATCCTGGATGTTTTTCCAACCGTTTTCGGTTGTACAGCTACAATTATATTAAATGTAAGTAGATGCTATCTCAAATTAAAATTAGTTAAAAAATACGTTACTTATTATGATGATAAATCAAACTCTAACTCATTGCATACTGTCAAAATAATTCTTAATTTGTTTTTAGGGTTTATATATAGACATACTATTCTTACATACATAAGTAACCACTTATTTATATTTACGTACGCACAACACTCCTGTACTAGACTGCATAGTTTGTATTTGTATTTGGATTCGATACTAATTCTTAAAAATAATAAATATGAGGGTATAGTCAAATGTTTCTACTTCTTATATAAAAAATCCATAAGTGTACAAAGATATTTACAGTATATTAAAAACAATAACAATTTATCTTTATTTATCATTTTACTATTATTTTGCTCGCTGCCTTATGACAATACAACCTTGAAACGGATGTGTTTCTCTGTCATCCTCTCATATGAGTGATACATTGAAAACAGTGAACGAAATAGATGATATTGAGGTGGCACGTTCGTTCCAATGCGACATAGGAGAACTTAAAAAATACGTACTAGTTAAAAAAAACGATTTGACCGTTATTTCTCAAAACATACGAAGCATTTATCGTAATTTTGATGATTTTTTATTAACCTTGTCTGAACTTACGTTTGAGACTGATGTTATAGTCCTTACAGAGTGTAGAATAAATTCTGATAAATTAATTCCACAACTACCTAACTATCAAGTTTATAATACTAAATGTCAACTGAATCAAAATGATGGGGTAGTCGTATACATTAAAAATTCTATACAACATAAGGTCAAAGAATTACAACTGTGTCAGGCATCTTGCCTTCAATTGGACATCTTAAATAACATTGTTTTTTGTGTATACAGATCCCCCTCTAATACTAACGCCGATGGTTTTATTAACTCTCTTAATTCGCATTTACATGATTTAGGATCCACAAGAAAAGGTATTATTATCACTGGGGACATTAATATTAATATAAGACCTAAATTATCTGAACCATCACAAGAACGTAGGAACAGAATTAATTACTCCAATATGTTATCCATGCATGCCATTCTGGCTGGTCACATAATACCAACAAGGGAAATAAATTGTCTGGACCACTTTATGTTAAAAATAAATAAGCTAAAATTTAAATCCACCATCGCAGTTTTGCAAACATCTACCACAGATCATTTTACGATATTCCTAACTATCTCTAAATTAAAACATGATAGGGAGGAAATTAAAACAAAAACTATTATTAATTTTGAAAAAGCTTTGGAGGAATTAAAGAATAAAAATCTTTCTGATCTATTGTACAGTGATGATCCAAATATAATAATAGACAGTTTAATACATAAAATAATGGAAACTCTAAAATCAAATACTCAAATTACTTCCATCCCTAAAAAATACCGCATTATCAAACCCTGGATTACCCCTGGCATCCTACGATGTATTAGAAACAGAAATAAATTACAAAAAGAAACTCGTGCTGAATCTTATAATGAAATAAAGAAAATAACATATACCAGGTATAGAAATTTTTGTAATAACCTTATTAAAAAACTTAAAAGAAAGTATGAAAGAGAAATATTGCGTAAAACTATAAAGAATAATAAACTGCTTTGGAAGAATATTAAAAATATTACATATACTAATAACAGAAAATCAACTAATGTAGAACTACTAAATTTAAAAATGACCCCAATTGAGTCAGCAAATTTTGCTAATGATTATTTCGCGAATATTGGCAGGGATCTTGCTCAAAATAACATTTTCACTTCTAAGGATCGGAGCACTTACCTACAAAATTTACCATCGCGACCTCATTCATTTGTTCTCCTACGAACGGATGATGACGAGGTAAATGTTATTATTAAGAACCTGAAATCGGACAGTGCACCCGGCTGGGACAATATCCCTATTAGCTTTCTAAAATTGGCAAAGCCTATTATCGTGCCGATCATCACCCACCTTGCGAATGTTTGTTTTGACAAAGGTATTTTCCCGGGCCCACTTAAACAATCAATAATAACACCTGTCTATAAGGGTGGGGGGAGAGACAGTGTCGACAATTATCGACCTATCTCAGTGTTACCTGTGATATCAAAAATATTAGAAAAACTGCTTAATAACAGACTACTTAGTTACCTAGATAAATTTTATATCTTGTCGCCTTCCCAATTTGGTTTCAGAAAGGGTAAGTCAACAGATGACGCTGTATCTGCTTTGACTTCCCTTGTGTCTGAACAACTGGATAAACATAATAAGTGCTTAACTGTATTTTTGGATTTGAAAAAAGCGTTTGACACTGTTTCTCTCCCTATTCTCATTCACAAGTTAGAACGAATTGGTATTAGAGGTACTCCATTGTGCTTGTTTAAAGATTATCTGTCAGACAGGAAACAGAAAGTTAAACTCGGAGACTGCGTCAGTGACTGTGTAGAGGTGACATATGGGGTCCCTCAAGGTAGCGTGCTTGGTCCTACGCTGTTTCTTATTTACCTAAATGACCTCTGTGATATGCGTATACCAAATGCCAATATCTTCTCTTACGCTGATGATACTGCAGTTGTTATCTCTGGGGATACTTGGGGATCTGTCAAGAGTAGAACTGAATTGGCAATGGAACAGGTTAATGAATGGCTTAGTTGTAATGTTCTAACCTTAAACACCAGCAAAACTAATTTCATATGTTTCAGTATCTACAATGACACACAACCCACCAATGACTACAATATAAAAATACATAGCTGCAACCAAGTAGTAAGTAGCGACTATTGTAGCTGCCCAATTATACAAAAGGTCACTCAAACAAAATATCTAGGCATTATGATGGACCAGCGGCTTTCTTGGTATGCACACGTTGAGCATGTTGTTCAACGAATCCGAAAGCTCACGTGGATTTTTAAAACTCTAAGACACGTGCTGCCAAAAGAAGCTGATGGTGCAGAAGTACCAGCTAGGAACCTCTTAAACGAGATATATGTATCACTGGTACAATCTATTATAGTGTACTGCATACCTGTCTGGGGTGGTGCTGCGAAAACACGTTTCATAGAAGTGGAACGTGCACAACGCAATCTGATTAAAATTATGTATTTTAAACAAATTACATTTGATACCGAAAACCTCTATCGTTTGTCTGGTTTGCTTTCAGTCAGAAAATTATATATACTTCATATAACCCTTAAAAAACATAAAAGTACGCCATATGATGCTAGTGTTAACAACAAAAGAAGGAATGATATTGTGTTTCGACTACCTATAATTAAAACTAAGTTCGCTAGTCGGCAATATATAATTAGATCAAGACGTATATACAATCAAATAAATAAAGAATTAGATATATATAATAAGCCCTATTACGAATGTAAAAAACATATACAAATGTGGTTAGAAACAAAAAATTACACCGAAATAGAAAAACTTTTAGAAGAGGGAACTTAAGAATAGTTAAAAATTACTTAATGAATAATAGTTAAAGCATAAACCCTATAGTAGAATAATACTCCCTATTAACGTGTTTCTGTATTATTATCAGTATTAATTTACAGCTATGTAGTGCGTATTCGCGTACTAATAATAATTTGCGCGCCGCGGATGCGAACCAGTAGTCTGTGCGCACGCGCTCGCAACCACTGATCTCGGAGTATCGCACGGCGCCGGCCGGCGAAGAGTGAATCATGCTCGCTGCGCAGGGCGCACGCACACATACGCACTCTTGCACCTCCGCGTGACACAACTGACGCGCTGTTACTTAAAAAATCTCTAATACTCGCTGTGTCCCGCGGTGTTGCGTGCGGCTCGTTGGATCGTGAAGAAGTAACATATACATATACACATTCATACAGTCACACACTTACAAACTTTCGCCTTTATAATAATTATGTATGTTGAATAGAATAGAATAGAATAGAGATATTTATGTGTGATAAATCAGTATGCAATCAGTATACCTTACTTGGTTTGAATGATATAACTGCATCTATTTGCATCTAGCTGTACCGAATCACGATGTTCGAATCACTTTGTAGTAGCATTAATTTAATTTAATTTATAAGTAAGTACATTACATACCTAGTTACCTACCTATTGTTGAACCACCTTAATAATATAGTTATAGTTATTGAAGAGCGGTGCCTCCTGACACAGGCTTTGTCAAGCTTAAAAGGAAGCACCAGCCGATGTAAATTAAGTAAGCGACTTAAGGTTTAAAGAAATAAAGAACTTTTTATTTTATTTTATTTAAAGAAATAAAGAACTTTTTATTTTTATTTTTTATTTAAAAAAAGCCGAGCAAAAAGCGGCACGGGCTGCAATGTGCGCTGGATTTGGAGTTTCATTTTAAATTTTCTTTACATTTCGTTTCATTTAAAACTAATTAGGTATAGCTGCGCGACTTCTTCGACCGTCTGCGTGGAATAGTATCTTTGGGTAGTATTCATAAATCGTGTGTTACAAATTCACTTTAATTTGATGGAAATATGTTCTCAGACTAATATCTACTAGCATCGCTATGTAATAAAGTATCAGCCTATATACTGTACCACTGCAGGGCAAAGGCCTCCATCATAGAAATCAAGTTATCACTACTATGATGGGATTAGGCTTAATCACCACGCTTGCCTAATGCGGATTGGTGATCACAAACCCGAGCTATGTTCGAAAAATTCGAAACATATTTTTGCTCGACCCGGGAATCGAACCCCGAGATCACGGCCCGCTACTTAAACCACTAGACCAACGGGGCGTTCACTATAGTCTGCGCTTTGTAATAAAACAAAATAGTTATTATTTATAATCAGTAAAATTTTTTTTTTCTATATCTATACATATAATAAAAATGTAAAAAAGCTTTGTCTGTACATTGGAGATATTTATCTCAAAATAACTTAGGACGACTAAAAAACAGTAATATATAATAAAAATAATAAAAATGTAAAAAAGCTGTGTCTGTACATTGAAGATATTTATCTCAAAATAACTTAGGACGACTAAAAAACAGTAACAGAACATGAATCAATGATTTTTAAAATTTTTGTCTGTCTGTTTGTCTGTTTGTTCGCGCTAATCTCGGAAACTATTGAACCAATGCGAATAACACTTGTTTTATTGTATAGCTGTAATATCAGGGCAACTTATAGGATATATTATATTTTGAAAACCAGGCTCCTTGATGTAGAACCACAACAGCCCAGCTAAACTATAAGAGGTAGGTCAATGGCACCTTAACAAAAGTTGTTCAAATTGATGAGCATTTTATGATGCAATGAAAAAAATCAAAGATCATGGAACATCTGGTGTGGAACTCTAAGAGCCCAGCTACACTATAACAAATCCCATCAAAAACATAAATGTGAATTGTGCTAGCCAAGGTAAAAAGAGTGTTGTTTATCGAGTTCAGCGTCAAAAGAAATGATATCTAAATAGGTGCCAAGGTCAATGGTGAGACCTACTCGGCTAATTTTCATTTACGTATTATTTATAGATCTCAATTTGGCATCCAAGCGCATTAATATAATTCGTAAATGACAATTAGCCAAGTAGGTCTCACCATTGACCTTGGCACCTATTTAGATATCATTTCTTTTGACGCTGAACTCGATAAACAACACTCTTTTTACCTTGGCTAGCACAATTCACATTTATGTTTTTGATGGGATATCATTACTTTTTGTAAGTATGTACAAGAATGAGTAGCAAATAGTTTTTAAACTAGTGCAATATCGACGATTTTGTATACAAAGGGAATTTAATCCCATACTTATCGTTTTAGGGCTGTCCAACCCTGAAACCCTGGGTTTTCCCATCCCCATCCCATCACATGCCTTTTTACACGCTTTATAGGATTTCTTCCTTCACCGAATAAACCATGAGGAACCCCATATGGATAGCAAGCTTACTTCGATTTTTTACTGTGTAAATCTTCAGCAGCATTTAATTCCGAAGCAGCTTCATAATTATGAATTATGTTGTTAAACATAGCATGCTCCTTCGGTACTCCTTCCTAATTGTATTATTGTTAGAAGAGTAAGACTCAGACAGGTTAGGAGCTTGTTACGGACGTATAAGTACCTACTCTACTACCGATATGCGCAATATTTTTAAAGTTTGTAGCATAATATTTTTGTACCTAAACAAGGAATTGAAATGGAATAGACAGCTTCCATTGGCGGCATTTTAACTATTTGGTGTTAACTTTAAGTAAGCTCTTCACCCATCACTGTAGAGTTGTAGTTCCTTCCAGTGTCTACATACGTACTTTATATCGACTTGCGCAATATGTTCATTCGTTGCATATTATTGTACCCAAACAAAGAATATGCCATAGTAGAATGAAAAAGACAACATCCATCGGGGGGCATTTTAACTATTCGGTGCAAAGAAAGCACTTCACCCACCAGTAAATTTACCGTAGTAGTATGAGCCATTTTCCTACGTAAGCCTCAATTTCTCAATTCAATCTCACAGGCAACTAGGGCGACGTGAAAATAG
The DNA here is from genome assembly GCA_014851415.1 of Cnaphalocrocis medinalis. NCBI lineage: Eukaryota > Metazoa > Arthropoda > Insecta > Lepidoptera > Crambidae > Cnaphalocrocis > Cnaphalocrocis medinalis. Next base: position 5,455,353 of record CM026278.1, on the reverse strand, counting down.
CAATACGGACATAAATTCCGCAATACTAAGATATCGGTAAGATTATTTTGTATGTGAAGGTCGCTGGCCTTATAAGTAAACGAAAAATCGAAATGCGTGCGTGATATACTTGACACCCAGCGCCATCTATTGGTTTAATGTGTAACTAATACTTTCATACTATACAATAGACTAGGAAATGAATTACTATTATAATTTTGACTAATCGTCATTGTAATTATTGTTTTTTTTTTTATGTGATAGGTAGCAGACGAGCAGGCGGATCACCTGATGGTAAGCAATTGCCGCCGCCCATGGACACATGCAACACCAGTGGAGTCACAAGTGCGCTGCTAACCTTTTATCCCCTTCCCCCCCGATGGGCATCCGGTACCCTCACTCACTCGGCGAAACACAGCACAGGAGCTGCTTCATGCCGGTTTTCGGTGATGCAGTGGTATCACTCCGGTCGAGCCGGCCCATTCATGCCGAAGCATGGCTCTCCCACAATTATTATTTTTTTGTTATTTTTTTTTTATGTGATAGGTAGCAGACGAGCAGGCGGATCACCTGATGGTAAACAATTGCCGCCGCCCATGGACACATGCAACACCAGTGGAGTCACAAGTGCGCTGCTAACCTTTTATCCCCTTCCCCCCCGATGGGCCTCCGGTACCCTCACTCACTCGGCGAAACACAGCACAGGAAATGAAAATGAATGTTAAATAAAAATCTTGGGAAGTTACATATTAACATTTTTTTGTATGGTTTTGTTCTAGGCGAGATCCAAATTGCAATTGGCAATTTGGTGCCATATTTAATTTTACTTATATTTATTATCATTTTTAGAATATTTTACTATTATTACAAACTAAATAGCTTCCCAAATAAGGAAAAAAAAATCACATAAATTTTCCGTCCGGGTTTGAACCCGCGTTTTGGTGATTTCGGGAAAGTAGCGTATGCCACTCGGCCAACCGGTCACGTCTGGCTGAGTCGAAATTGGTCATTATAACAAGGATGGTTACTCTCATAGAAACAATTTATAGAAATTTTATAATAAATATATAAAAATGTCGTACTTTCAGATTTTTCCCACAATATTCACGTAACTACCTATCTGTATGCCAAATTTCAACTTTCTAGGTCATCTGGAACTAGGAAATAATTTTCGTCTATCTATAGTTGATAAAAATGACGATTTTTGGACATCAATATCTAAATAACTATTAAAGGTATGTTCATGAAATTTGGAGCATATAGTTATCTTGCTCATCTCATTCCACGTGCCAAATTTCACACGTCTGTGTGCAATAGTTTTCGAGTTATGAAGGGGTCGAAAGTCGCTCTAAATGGTTCGTGTAATATTACCCTTGTTCGCTTAGTCGCCAATTTTTTTTTTTTTTACCTTGGCTTGACACGCTCCCGCGTGTCTAGATATGGAATGAAATGGAATGGAAAATTGTCAAATGTGATGAGCATTTTTGGATGAGATCCTATAAGGAAGCATATTCCGAACTTAAACCCCTAATGGAGCGAAAAGGGGGTTCCAGGTTTGTTCATGGGACTACGTGATTCCTTGGCCCAATCTACTCCAACTTTTACATACACATTCTTTGACAGAATTGAAGGATAAAATATAAGATTCAAACTTTAATAGAATACTTACCTACATCCCCTAATGGAATAAAAAATAATTTGGGGGTTACTTTCATTAGAAGTTGATATATTTATTTTTTAAATATTAAATGGGTTTGCACTTGACCTCATCTCACCTGGTGGAGAGTGACAATGAGGTCTAAGATGTAGCGTGCTTTCCCAGAAGAAGCCTATTCACTCTCGACTTAAAGACACACAAATTGTAGCTCTCTTGAAATACAGAAGCCGGCAAGTTGTGCCATTTCTAAGCAGTTCGTATAAAATATCAATGAGCCGCCTTAAAAATCTATTAACCTATAAACGAACATTTATAATAAGTATTTTTTTTAATTTCTATTTAAATAATCATCTTTAAGTCAAGAGTCATAAAGTTCACGCAAACGAAGTTGCGGGCGGCCACTAGTTTATAAATATGAAAATAAAAATTCATCTATTTATTTGAAACTTTTTGGCAGATACTTCATGTTTCGGCCAGACGACGTGCAGTTTTTTTTAAATAAAAAGCCTGTCCAATAAAAATCATCACTATTTGGACAGGTTTTTTACTAATTACCAAGAACTACTTAACGCTAAATGATTTAAGTACTGCTACACTTAATGATCTTGTCATGTCATGTACTGTCAATCTCATATTGTAATCTCACGGCCGTTTACCATTAGGCGGAGTGGGGTCATCTTGATTGTCCTCAATATAATAAAAATCTTGGTGTCATGTATGTATGTATCTAACGCCCCGTTGGTCTAATGGTTTAAGGTAATAAACTGGTACCTAACCTGTCCGTAATCTCGGGGTCGAATTTTTTTGCCCGAGTTGTCCCCTGCGCCCGTGTTCGATTCCCGGGTCGAACAAAAGTATGTTTCAAATTATTCGAACGTAGCTCGGGTTTGTGATCACCAATCTGCATTAGGCAAGCGTGGTGATTAAGCCTAATCCCAACATAGAAGTAATAACTTGATTTGTATGATGGAGGTACAAAAGGGGAACTTAATGCCAAGAGGCTCTTTCTCTACCAGTCAACCTTTGGGTCAGGCAGAAAGAACAAAGGTGCGGCGAAAGGAGGACTTACACCCACATACACATACATATATAACACCCAAACGTTGAAAGCACAAGTGTTTATCACACTAATATTTGTGCAGGGTGTTTTTTTGTTGGGTGGGTGCATTTTCACGACTTTCTTGATGGATCATAGGCATTGCATATTATATAGACTAGCGGCCGCCCGCGACTTCGTCCGCGTGGAATAGTAACTTTTTACCCCCCTTTTAACCCCTTAAAACCTCTTTTAGCTATAAAAAGTAGCCTATGTTCTTCCTCAGGGTCTAGATTATCTGTATACCAAATTTCATTTAAATCCGTTCAGTGGTTTTGGCGTGAAAGAGTAACAGACAGACAGACAGAGTTACTTTCGCATTTATAATATTAGTTAGGATTAGTTAGGATTACATCGATGGTTAGACCTCATCTAGTGTTTTCAAGTGCTCATCTGTCGTAACATAAAAAAAATAACATTTTTTTATGTGATAGGTAGCAGACGAGCAGGCGGATTACCTGATGGTAAGCAATTGCCGCCACCCATGGACACCTGCAACACCATTTAAAAGACTAACAACACTTACCGGATCCGTCAAAAATTGTCCAACACCTGGAACCAAAATAATCCCAGTTATACTTTTAAATTTATTTCGACAGGGAATCGAATCTAAGTACTTAAGTAACAAATGAGTCTCATCCGACAGGTGAAGCCCATGGGACCCAATTAGCAGACCCGGGCAAGGCTTAGATTCAATAGATTTTCAGGACATGAAATGTCTTACTAAAACTAGCCCAATATTTATGATCAAATTATTCATAAATGATTCTGCACTGGAATGGCTTATTATTTATACATATTTTTTGTAATGTACAGATAGACAAATAGATAGAGTCATTTGATTTGCATTAAACCAATTTATTAATATTTCTCGTTTCGAAGGTCAAGATCCACTTATGGTCGCTGAGCCAGCCTAGTTGTACCTATACTCTGATTCATAAACATGTAAAGTAAACTGACAGATGTCAATTTGTCATCCCCATACAATATCACTCAATTTGGCACATGCAAATCCGGGATTCAAACCCGGGACCTTTCGCGCTTCGGGCGAGCCATTAGCCATTTTGTACCTAATAACAGGTTTTACTCCATGAGTTTGACATATTTTCTTGCTTCGTACTTCTTAGAGGTTGTTTTTCCATTTTCAGTTTTTAAACATTTTTTTTCACTTTCGTCAACAATACTTGGTGCACAAGTAAATTGGTAATACCAATTAACCATACTATGGTAAGGTAAAACTGTAAATACGCTGCAATTTAGGCGGCGAAAAAAACTGATATATTAAAACTCCATAGCTCATAGGCCTAGGTGATGCCTGCATTCGTTAGACAAGGACGAATGGATACAGAGTTGGGGCGATAGAGGAGGACGGGTAAATTCGGTACAGCGGCCATTGCACTAGCGAATGCACTGGCTGTAAGTACGGTCAGCAGAATAAACTTGAGTGTAAGTTCCAAACATCATTATATTATTTTGTTAAACATGGAAAATATTATGTTTTCAACCGACTTCAAAAAGAAGGAAGTTTCTCAATTCGACCCTTATGTTTTTTTTTTTGTATATAATATTTTACTCGATTTCTCCGCCTATCATGAATGGCCATTATTCAAAGGTAGTCCCATAAATATTTTATCAAAATTGACTCAGTAAGTAAAAAAACAACAAAAACAAAAAAAATGTTCAATGGCATATATTGTGGCTGTAGTCTTGAAATCGGTTTTATTGAATTATTAATATTTGCATAGGGTAAATTTTACATTACGGTTTTTTTTCTTTTTAACTATAATACTTATAATAATACTTTATTGAATAAATCATAAGAACATCAAATACTTATAATCTAATTATTAAATTAAGTGAGCAAATTTAAGTTTGTTGCCTGAACTAGGAAAAACCCTGTATCTCAGGCAAAAACAAAAGAGAAAGGGCTTATACACAAAATGAATTTAGCAATAAACAAACATAACATTAAAACAACAATAATAATAACAGTAAATCCCAAAATAACATGATCTTACGTGCATTTAAATAATTTAAACTAACTTGATACAAATAAATTTGCTTATGAAATGAACATTGACCCAGTTAGCCAATTTGATGAAGCTGCTGATTTCATGACATACATACCTGCACTACTAAAAACCTATAGCTAGCATTAATAAAAAACACCTTACATAATACGATTGCATAATAGAAAAATACGAAACATATACATGAATTTACAAATATTTTTTTAAAATAAGAGCTAATTAGAATAACTTAAAGTAGGTAACTAATTTAAGGGGCTATTAGGGGGCATCGTAGTCTATTGAACTAATGTAGCGGCTTTCGGCCATTTTTCTGGCTGGGCAGTCACTGTCACCAGTTTTATGATTGCACTGTTTTTTGTAGTGCAGACAGGTGGCACATTTAGGTTGCTCGGCCTTATTTGGGCATTCCTTCATGTCGTGGCCATTTTCTCCACAGTGAGCGCAGATGGTATCCTCACCACGACATGTTTTTGCGGCATGACCATATTGCTGGCACTTGTAACATCTTGTTACAAGTGTGAAATCTCTCACAGGGCTTGATGACCAATTTACAAAGACTCTGTCTTGTGTGATTAGGGCCTTCCGTATCTCTGCTGAGACCTCAATCACGTAGTTACATGTCTCAGCATTTTTTCTTCCTGATTTGTGACTAAGTTTAATAGAGGTCAAAAATTTATCTATGGACATGCCTTTGAGCTTATCTACTAAGTTTTGCTATGTATGTAGTGTAGGTAAGTTAATATGCATTATGCATGATGTGTACGAGTACACTATTCCAGGATAACTGCCTAGATCCGGTAACTTTAAGTCAGTAATAAGAACAAGTATGGCTGTAATCTGTCTGTGTACCTACTTAAACAAATAAATAAATAATCTACATTAGCTTCTAGATGCAATTTTTTTTTTTTTTGGAACAGACGGATCACCTGATGGTAAGCAATGGCCTCCACTCATAGTCATAGACACCTGCAACACAAGTGCGCTGCCAACCTTAAACCCCCTTTCCCCCAATTGGGCCTCCGATGCCCTCATTCGACGAAACTAAGCACAGCCGCTGCTTCACGCTGGTTTTCGGTGAGGCCGTGGAAGTTTAACAGTTTTTGTCTTTCAATTTTATCTTTTCTTTCATAAAAACCAATATAAGTCTAAACTGTCCCACTACTGGGCAAAGGCGTCTCCCAAACTCTTCATTTGGTCCCTGTCACTAGCCAGCGCTTGCCAATCCTAAAACCACAGTCTCCCAAAATCATTGAATTCATTTTTTAAATTACACCAGCTTGTTTTGCCGACGCTCCCATCCCACACGTGTGGCACAAACGAGCAGGCCTTATAATGAATAGCCGTCGCAGCCGCCATATTTCAGCGCATTAACAAATGACCCGCTGTCAGTGCGAGCGCGGCGCGCGATTTTTCTGCGCACCGTACCCAGTTGATGTAGGTGCGGTGGGTAGGCTGGCTAATTGATGCGGTGCAGGAGCATTGCATACGAAGCCCGAGCATACGTCACGGCGAAGGAACGAGGAACGTAGATTAGAGGAACACGGATATCTTGAATTTCAGTGTTCCTCTTTTATAAATTTAAATATTAATAATTACACTATTTTTAACAAAGATTTATCGACTAAACGATGAAGGCCTATCGACTAAACCCCCAACCACGCTCCCGCCTTCGCCAGAGTGGGAAGGAGACATAATTATTATGTGTACAATGTTAATGCCTTTCGTATTATATGTATTCGTATTTTTCATTTGTCAGTCGATATTCTTGTCTTTACTGTTCTACTTTGACTTTGACTACACGTTTCTCCCCAGTGACCCGTTTACAGCGCGGGCCCTAAAATCCCTTTCCAGTCAAGAAGATAGAGACAGCTGCGACCGCCGAGCCTCCCTACGGAGCTGAGAAGGAGGCCTGTGCAATGACTGTAGCTACTCCAGACTTGCCTCTTCCTCGGAGAGGAAGGAGACGCCCATCTGGTCGGCGTCACCTCCCTCTCCTGCCAATAAACACCTGCAGCACCAATATTCACAAGTGCGCTGCCAATATTTAAACCCTATTCCCCCTAATTGGGCCTACGGAACCATCATTCATTCGATGAAACACAGCGCAGGTGAACATAGAAACCCTACAACCTACATCCATCAATGCGTTATCTATTCATGCGTATCATCAATGCGTTATCTATTCGAAAAAGAGCGCTATTTGGCATTTTCGAAATATAAAACCAATAATACCCGTGCGGATAAACGCTGGGATTAGAAATGGCGGACCGACCAGTCGGTACCGTCAGCATACTAAGTACGTAAAATTATAATTAAATATAAGTAAACTGAAAAATCGTAGAAAATATCGTTAGCATTGAAAATATTTTGTTATTTTATTAATTCAAATAATATAGGTATAATGTTTTATAGGTTTTATTATTTTGTAAGTAGTATTTTTTACTGTATTTATGTAAAAAAATTATGAAAATAATTCAGATTGCGATAAATTATTTTTTCCTAAAAAGAAATTGTTTATAAACAATTAATATTAATTTATAATTATCGCATTTATAAACGAATTTGTTCTCACAAAAATATACATTTATTAGCGGTCCGCCCTGGCTTCGCCCGTGGTACATACATAGCTTATAGTAATGAGGAATAACGTACCTTTCTAACAAAATATGACAAGACTAACGAAAAGTTCAAAACAACGAAAAAACTAGCTCACAAATTTTTATTAAAACGCAGCTTTTTTTTGTCAGTCTGTACCCACGTGTGCGAGTATAGACGCAAATAGTGTGCGAGCGAGAGGTGAATAGTTGCGCCGCCATTTCTAATCCCAGCGTTTATCCGCACGGGTAGTACATAGGTTGTTCCTATGGATCAGGGTCGAAAACCAAATTCCGTCAGGATTTTCTGTACCTAATGGCAGCGTTATATCACTTTTTCAAGGGATATGGGGAAAATCGCCAGTGAATTTCAAGATTTTTTTGCTGATCACTGTTCTAACCTAACCTAACCTAACCAATATATTTGTGATGATAATTAATACTGACTAAACCCTACTTAACGAAACAATATCGGTGAAGATAGGTAAGAACAGTGACGAGCAAAAAAATCTTAAAATTCTCGGGCGAGTTTTCTCAACCTTTTTTCAAACGCATTTCCATACTAAAGTATGGAAAATAATTGTATGTCAGCGCTACGAGTTTGGAGTTTTCAAAAAAATGTGCCGGTTGGCGGGGAATAGACGTGTGATAGAAATTAGGTTATATACATAGTATTTCAACTCGCAATACAACTGTTTACCATATAATGGAAGAGGCGTAGATGCGGACAAGTTCTCGTTCCTGTTCTAATTCAAATCGACTTACCAGGATTCTGCAAGGAACGTAGTTAGACGATCGTCTCTTGAGAAGAACAGGCGACGGCTAGCGCACTAGGTATGTACTTAGGTTTTAGATATTAAATAGTTCCTTGACGGCGCCGTCTGACGTTCACAACACTCAGTCCAGGTATTTCATGCACCTTTAACAGTCACAACGTTACACAACGATTTTAGATATATTTTGGGATTTCGCACAAAACACGCTTCAGCGGTTGCCCACAAAAAAACAAGAGAGAATCACCACAGACAAAAAAAACATAGTTCACTATAGGCTTCACTGAGGCGTGCCAAATTCAAATTCGGAATTTGGGCGCATTCCTTGGGTCGATTTAAAAAAAGATAAGGAGTTTTGAACAGGCCCGAACAGTGAAAGTATCAAGAGATTATTTATTAAGATCGAAGAAAATAACGAACCAAATTAATAATAATTATACCTATTATAATAACTGAAAAGACAACTATCTTACCATTTATACTCGTACAATCAGAATTCATTCCGAGGATTCACGTTTTTCCACACACACATTAAAATTAAGAGGAGATTTAAAAACATACATAATCAAAAAAATCCTACGTAGTTTCACTTTTTATACCAGGTATAGCGGTGATTAACTAAATTATAATACTAAATTATAGTAAATTTATGAAACGTAATCGCCTATTTAGGTACGCTATTTTGATGGGGTTTCCTCTCCGTATTAAAATCAACACACCAACATTTTTTTTTATTTTTCACTACAAAATTTAAGAAAGTACTTGTTCGGGAACGGACCAAATTCTTTTTTTAAATTCAAAGTTGGGAATTTTCTTTGCCAATTTCATCGGCCAGGCAAAGAAATGTCAGCTCATACAGCCACTCGAGAAAACTTTTGCCTGGCATTGCAGTATGTTCTACTAATTTTGAATTTGGAATGCGCCAGGAATTTTAGGCTTTGACGGAAATTGTGTTTTGATCCTGACCTCATTCGAAAGATGTTGTAGTTTTTTTCTTCGTGGCTTGAATTTTCAAAAGCTGTGTAAAGCATAACGAGAATGTTAGATAGATAGATAAAACTTTATTGCACTAAATTAACAACTTAAGAACTATAAATGGTAGTCTGCCTGATCTCATTTGAAAGATGTGGTAGTTTTTTTTTTTCGTGTCTTGAATTTTCAAAAGCTGTGTAAGGTATTAACGAGAATGTTAGATAGATAGGTAGGTATGTAAATAGATAGAAAAAAATTATTGCACAAATTCACTACTTAACTACTAGTCAATGAAGAAGGGTCATTCTCATCCATCAATCTATTTATCTACCTATTCATTTACCTATCTATTTATCTTCCCATCTATTTATCTATCTACTAACCTATTTATCTACCTATCTTTCTATTTATTTATTTATCTATCTATCTATCTATCTTATTAACAAAAATAAAGATAAACAATCAATAACACCTAAAAGTGGTAATTAAGAGCTAACTCCCGATACACTGGAGAGGAGTTAGGTCTGGCCGGGTAGTTGCGGCGCGAGTTTTCCGGTTAGTGCAGTTTGCGTTTAATCGAATCGGCATCGGCACTCGTGCGATAACTTTGAGAATAATCGAGAATTTCTGCGCAAGCCCTTATTAGGAAATAGCATTCATAGCTTCTTAAGATAAAGATAAAAAACATTTATTTGTTACGCACACACGACACACATAGGACAATATACAAACAGGCTAGACCAGTGTTTCCCAAACTTAGCTATGCCATGGCTCGGTAATTTTCACATTGACCGTTCGTGGCCCACTAAGTACTTTCAAACTCAAGCTGGTTCCATTAAGGTTAAAAAATACACATTTATTAATAGTAAAAATGTTTATTAGTACTAGGTACTAATATTTTGGCATTTAGGCACTATTTTGTTAGTGCGAAGTATACAGCTGTTTTAGTATTTTTTACTTTTTACTAAAGAATCCAAGTTAGGTAGGTATTTACTCATGTTTTTAAAACAAGGCGAAAATGTCGCGACCCGGTTATTTCATTTTGGTGGCCCGGCACCGGGTCGCGACCCGGCTATTGGGAAAAGCTCGGCTAGACAACAACAACATAACATTAAAACTAAAAAAGAAAAATACATACAAAAGAAACGAAAAAAATCCAAAAAATTACTTCTATAGAAGAAGCCTTCTTTATGTCAGACATAAAGACTGTGTAATAGTTTTTTAGATTTTCGCGTTGCATTATAACTATTAATTATTAAAACGGGAATTAGCGCGACGTTTATTTTTAAGTACATTGTATGTACTTACTGCTTGACGTTTCGGCTACGTTGCAGCAGCCGCGGTCACAAGCGAACTGGCGGTGCACGGCGTCGTCTGCTAGGGCCCGGCAGCGAATCTTCGGATACCCTCACATTTTGTGATATTAAATCGACTGACTACTGTATTTCGCTAAATGGATGAGTTTCCAGAGAATTATTACTAAAATAAACAATACAATAAGGTTGACTGGTAAAGAATGCTCCTTAACATAAAGTTTACTGCAACATAAACCAGCGTAATCTAATTTGTACGCTTACCTCGAACCCGGCACTTTTCACAAGTGGCTGAGCTAAAGACAAACAGCAACTATGCAGACGGCGGCAGCTGCAATCCATTTAATTAATGGCGATTTAGCAGTTAGCGGGTTGTGATCGCGGCCTGCTGGGAGTTGGGGCTTGTGTTGCACTGTGCTAGTGCTATGTATGGGCAATACATACCTATTATGCGCCGCGCTGATTGCGCCGCGCTATTTGCGGCCGCTAAACTAGCTCGCGCGCTGGTGCTCCCGGTGGCAGGTGCCGATACGGTTTTTTTTATAGAAGAGTGCTGTCACATTCTTTTCTTATTTAGTCCATGCTCTAGCCATGATTTTGTAGGGTTCCTTAGCCAAATGGCAAAAAACGGAATCCTTACAGATTCGACATGTTTGTCTGTATTCGACATGATCTTTTCAAAAACAATAAGAACTGGAGCTATAATCTCCAAATTTAAAATTTGGTTAGTAGATGTACTTTGTAAACCGCTTTATTCACACAGAGAAAAAAAACATATTGGTCACTTTCCAATGCGTTTAAAGTAAGTAAAACATTTTATTGACCACAAAAAAAATTAATACACCACAACAATAGATACATAGGACACAGAATACATTAAGAAGATATGTACACAGAAAAATAAGAAATCCAGAACATAAGTAAGTAGGTACAGAACATACAGAACACAAGTCACAGTAGTGTGATCAACAAGGTCATCCAGACTCAGCATATGCTACAGTTGCGTCATTGAAGCTACTGCAGCGCTGATTTTCAGTTTGGACCTTGAGTGACGTAGGATGAACAATTATTTATTTCACACGTAAAAATCCATACTAATATTATAAATGCAAAAGTAACTCTGTCTGTCTGTCTGTCTGCTACTCTTTCACGCCAAAACTACTCAACGGATGAGGTATACAGATAATCTAGACCCTGAGAAAGGACATATGCTACTTTTTATTGCAAAAAGGGGGCTTGTAAGGGGTTGAAAGGGGGGTAAAAAGTTACTTTTCCACGCGGACGGAGTCGCGGGCGGCCGGTAGTTTACAATAAAGAAGAAAACATAACGTCGAAAAAAAACGAATACCGAGGGAACAAAATTAAATATATAAAAAACAGATAAAACAAAAACAAAGAGCAAAAAACAAACAGAAAGTGGTTTGTTATTACGGTAGCCTAAAGTATGGGAAACCTAGATCTTGTAAGTTACGCATTTGGTAGTAAGCCTGCCTCATTCACAAAAAAAAGGTCGTGGGTTCGTTCCCCACCCTAATCAAACATTTGTGTGATAAACACTTGTGTTTGATTAGTGTCATACATTTGTAATACCTCTATTGTCTGATATCAGTAACACAAGTAGGTAAGTGCTCAAGTTACTTAGAACAGATTCAGGTCAATGTATGAGATGTTGTGTGAATTTATATAAATTAACCATTGTGCAGCATAAAATCTTTAACTATTACGAATAAAGCTATTGTTTGTTAATGTGGTTTGGTGATTAAAAGCGTGGTGATTAAGTGTAATTCCATCATAGTAGCGATGATTTGATTTCTATGATGGATGGACTTTACCCTGCAGTGGGTCAGTTTATAGATTAATACACTATACCTATGTATTTAGTTAAGAATTTGATGCTAGAATGTTACAACTCCATAGTGTTATTAGGTATCGGGTAATAAATTAATAACCTTATAAAATAAAACTGCTGACTTAGCGCTTCATGCTCATAATAACCATTTTGGACCTCTGTCGCGTACATACATACCTACCTAAACCTGTTAATCTTTAGTAGATTTGGGCCTGTAGTAGGAGGAGGAGCATTGACGGAAGGGTCGGTCGACGGAGGAGGAGCACTGACGGAATGGACGATCGACGGAGGAGAAGCACTGACGGAAGGGACGGTCGACGGAGGAGGAGCACTGACGGAATGGACGATCGACGGAGGAGAAGCACTGACGGAAGGGACGGTCGACGGAGGAGGAGCACTGACGGAAGGGACGGTCGACGGAGGAGGAGCATTGACGGAAGAGACGGTCGACGGAGGAGGAGCACTGACGGAAGGGACGGTCGACGGAGGAGGAGCACTGACGGAAGGGACGGTCGACGGAGGAGGAGCACTGACGGAAGGGACGGTCGACGGAGGAGGAGCACTGACGGAAGGGACGGTCGACGGAGGAGGAGCACTGACGGAAGGGACGGTCGACGGAGGAGGAGCACTGACGGAAGGGACGGTCGACGGAGGAGGAGCACTGACGGAAGGGACGGTCGACGGAGGAGGAGCACTGACGGAATGGACGGTCGACGGAGGAGGAGCACTGACGGAAGGGACGGTCGACGGAGGAGGAGCACTGACGGAAGGGACGGTCGACGGAGGAGGAGCACTGACGGAAGGGACGGTCGACGGAGGAGGAGCACTGACGGAAGGGACGGTCGACGGAGACTGACGGACGGGAACTTCGACGGAGGAGGAGCTCTGATGGAAGGGACCGTAGACGGAGGAGGAGCACTGATGGAAGCGAGGAGCTGTCACAGGCGCTGCTAGAGGGCGCTGCAGATTGCGGGCGTTTGTGCAGTAGCTGGACTAACCCGGTTGGGATGGTGCAGTGTTAAGTGAATCGTAGCAAAAGCGTTATCAGTGAGTGAAGTGAATGCAGTGAATTGTAAGTACATAATCATTATTCTATTTTGAGATCATTTAAGGTTAAATTTTGAATAAACTCGAGGTAGATCTTGCTAGAAACTTTTAAGACTTTGAAAAAAATTGTGAAACTTGGACTCATAATAATAGTTTAAGACTTAGAATAATTTTACAAAACCCGTGTTACCCCCCTAGAATCTCTGTTTTACCCCTACGGGGGTACTTACCCCCAGTTTAGGAACCACTTCCGTAGACCAATGTAGTCGTGGGTTAAAAACCGGCCAAGAGCATGTCGGACACGCACATGAAAGGGTTCCGTAGCCATAAGATAGGCTGACCTCATTTTCATAGTTTGTAGGTAGTTATTTCCATTACATTACCATTTAGTTAGGGCAACTGCACGTCATAAGTTGGTCGAGTTGTATTAAAAAAACTGTGTATGATATAGAGTCCGCTATAGTTTTCGTAGAAAGTACTAACTAAGAGGTATACAGCTCATTTTTTTTTCAGATTTTTTGTAATAGTATTTCAAAAGTTTAGGGGGGGGAGGGACGCTCTAACTTTGTATGTTGTAAAACTTTGTATATCTCGAGACTGGGGGGTTTACTTTGATCTACATGGTTACAAGGCAATTTTTGTTGTATTTAAAGATACTCGTACCTTTTTATCGATGGGATTCACTCGATGGGGTAAGTCGAATTTTTTTTTTCGATTTAACTTTTGGCTGTATGGGAGGGGGGGTGAAAAATAAAAATATTTTTTTGGATTTTTCGTCACTCCACCAATTTTCGTGGCAATCGGTGCAGAAACGGCGGAGAACGAGCCAGGACAGACAGACAGACATGACGAATTTTCAGGATTGTTCAATGAAATGCTTGAAAATGTATTTGAAATGCTGTAATTACTTTGTTCTTACATTGAGTTAAATAAAATTGTGTAATAACCGGCGCGGAGACGCGCCGGGAGATAGGCCTATCTGAGTTGCTGATTCGTCTCTGTAGAGGGCGCGACGGTCGCTCGCCGCCGCCGCGCGGGAACTTTTAAACGTGGAACAATCTTGTGTTAACAACGAAACTATATTATAAGGGTTCCTAGTAGACTACGGAACCAGAAAACGATGTCACTTCAAAATGACAGTAGGAGTTGATAAAATGTAATTGGATTCTGTGGGTAACTGTGAAACAAGCCGCATCGGCTGATGCAATCCAAAGATTTTAATTAGTATCTAGTGGTTTTTAGTGTACAAATTTGGTGTTACTTTGTGCAGTGAAGTGCCGCAGGGTGATATTAATATATGAATCATTGAATTGTGTCGTTTTTAACACTGCTATTGTGTGTCGAGTAAGTTGTCACGTGAACAATTTGCTTTGACCTAATAGAGTCTTAAAACCTACGGCTTTGTTAAAAATAGTCTCCACAGAATCCTTAGGACATTAAAACGCTAAACACCGGCGTTTTATTGAGTGACTGTGACTTCGACTGACTTCGACTGTTGACTACACTTTATCAAACTACACTTGACATTGGCAAAATTAAATGTGTCATGAACACAATACAGGCCATATATAAAAAAAAAAGTAATTGGCAAGGGGAATTAAAAAGCTTTTCCTGACTGGCTCCGTAACAGTAGGTACGTAGTCGCCGCATGCCGCATGACGTGTCACTGTTAATTATTTGAAAAACATCAATCTGGGAATTTATTTAACAACGTACCTACCTACATGAAACCCTACTTTGCCATCCAGGTGCTAAAAGCCCTTTCACTGTTAATTACTTAAAAAATATCAATTAAGGGATTTCATTTAACGGCACCAAAAGTCATTGAACGGCACACATCAAACCTCAACTAGCCGGACAGCGCACTAAAAGCAAAAAAATGTCCTTTACAAATAAGTATACATTTCGCGAATCCAATGAACATGAAACAAAATACGTGTTTGCCGTCGTCGGCGCGAAATTTAATGGAATGTGACAAAATAGTTTTTCAACATATTAATCAGAATCCCCCTGGATGGAAATTTAACTTAGCACATTTCAAATGAGTGTTTTTACTCGTAATCATTAAAACTACGATTTTTTTACGCATAGCGCTTTCTCGCCGAATTATAGAGATTTTTTCTTATCCTAGTTGAAGACAAATGAATAGATAAACGCCCCGTTGGTCTAGTGGTTTAAGTACCGGACCGCGATCTTGGGGTCCCGGGTTCGATTCCCGGATCGAGCAAAAGAATTTTAGACGCTAGGACGCTGTAACGGCTAAATGAAGCCATACGTTAATTTTAAAAGCAAAACATTTATCATCATGAACCGCATCGCGACGCAAACAAATGCGCTGATTGCGCCGCGCTGTTTGCGGCCGCTAACTAGCCGCGCGCCGGTTATACCGGTGGTGGGTGCCGATACGGTTTATTGTGTAGAGGAGTGCAAAGGAGTATGTATATATGATATGTCCCAGAATGCATGGAGTCTAGGCGTGGTATCACCGTATACCCAAATATAGAGAATTATATGAAGAATAGTTTTTGACTATCCAATTTCTCTATTGTAGCGTTGTTTTTTGGAAGGAATAATTTATTTGAACAAAGTATTGCAACACAAAACAGAATGGTTGTCAATGTTGGTTACCTATTGATTGGCATTACGAATTCGATGACGTATGACGCTTGTCTATCTGTCTGACGTTCGACGGAACAAACTTAACAAACCACAGACTAAAAAAAAAGCGTCTTGTCTTTGGTAAAAGTTAAAAAATGGTGTTTTTTATTTTATAACCAGAAAACTGTGCATGAGTATGAATGTATTAATGGTATTTTTCTGTAATGGTATGAATGGTATTTTTCTCGTAATAATTAATTGTTTCTCCTTTTTTTTAATGTAGCGTACTATACCCAACCTACAATGGGACAACTCTTTTGCCCATTTTTTTTTTACATTATAGCGGACTAACGAGCAGACGGCTCACCTGATGGTAAGTGATCACCGCCGCCCATGGACATTTGCGACACCTGAGGCATCACAAATGCGTTGCCGGTTCTTAAGAAAGGAATAAGCCTTTTTCTTGAAGATCATAGGTCGTATCTGCTCGGAAACACCATCGTTGGCAGATAATTTCACTGTGCGCGGTAAAAGTGCCGTGTAAAACGCACAGTGTGCAGTGGTGGAATAAATCCATCTAAATGATGTGGATGGTATTCAGAGTTCTGGCGCACTGGTTCTAGTTTTAATATTAACGTGCTCATAATATGAGCACGTTAATATGAAAACTAGAAGAATAATTATAATTAAATAATATATAATTAATTTATATTTTCAATTTAGTTATTGATGAATAAGAAATAAAATAATACAAATAAAAATGTTAATTACAAGTTTATTTTTAGTAAAATTAATTATATTGTCACATATTAAAAAGTAAAACATTATTTGTAATGCTTTGTAGTTTGTACGTACCATTGCCATTATAGTATATGCTCGTCTTTTAATCCAGCATTTTCATCATATTAATCAGAATCCCCCTGGATGGAAATTTAACTTAGCACATTTCAAATGAGTGTTTTTACTCGTAATCATTAAAACTACGATTTTTTTACGCATAGCGCTTTCTCGCCGAATTATAGAGATTTTTCTTAT
Organism: Cnaphalocrocis medinalis; assembly: GCA_014851415.1. Classification (NCBI taxonomy): domain Eukaryota; kingdom Metazoa; phylum Arthropoda; class Insecta; order Lepidoptera; family Crambidae; genus Cnaphalocrocis; species Cnaphalocrocis medinalis. Next base: position 5,438,410 of record CM026278.1, on the reverse strand, counting down.
CCTAGTTGAAGACAAATGAATAGATAAACGCCCCGTTGGTCTAGTGGTTTAAGTACCGGACCGCGATCTTGGGGTCCCGGGTTCGATTCCCGGATCGAGCAAAAGAATTTTAGACGCTAGGACGCTGTAACGGCTAAATGAAGCCATACGTTAATTTTAAAAGCAAAACATTTATCATCATGAACCGCATCGCGACGCAAACAAATGCGCTGATTGCGCCGCGCTGTTTGCGGCCGCTAACTAGCCGCGCGCCGGTTATACCGGTGGTGGGTGCCGATACGGTTTATTGTGTAGAGGAGTGCAAAGGAGTATGTATATATGATATGTCCCAGAATGCATGGAGTCTAGGCGTGGTATCACCGTATACCCAAATATAGAGAATTATATGAAGAATAGTTTTTGACTATCCAATTTCTCTATTGTAGCGTTGTTTTTTGGAAGGAATAATTTATTTGAACAAAGTATTGCAACACAAAACAGAATGGTTGTCAATGTTGGTTACCTATTGATTGGCATTACGAATTCGATGACGTATGACGCTTGTCTATCTGTCTGACGTTCGACGGAACAAACTTAACAAACCACAGACTAAAAAAAAAGCGTCTTGTCTTTGGTAAAAGTTAAAAAATGGTGTTTTTTATTTTATAACCAGAAAACTGTGCATGAGTATGAATGTATTAATGGTATTTTTCTGTAATGGTATGAATGGTATTTTTCTCGTAATAATTAATTGTTTCTCCTTTTTTTTAATGTAGCGTACTATACCCAACCTACAATGGGACAACTCTTTTGCCCATTTTTTTTTTACATTATAGCGGACTAACGAGCAGACGGCTCACCTGATGGTAAGTGATCACCGCCGCCCATGGACATTTGCGACACCTGAGGCATCACAAATGCGTTGCCGGTTCTTAAGAAAGGAATAAGCCTTTTTCTTGAAGATCATAGGTCGTATCTGCTCGGAAACACCATCGTTGGCAGATAATTTCACTGTGCGCGGTAAAAGTGCCGTGTAAAACGCACAGTGTGCAGTGGTGGAATAAATCCATCTAAATGATGTGGATGGTATTCAGAGTTCTGGCGCACTGGTTCTAGTTTTAATATTAACGTGCTCATAATATGAGCACGTTAATATGAAAACTAGAAGAATAATTATAATTAAATAATATATAATTAATTTATATTTTCAATTTAGTTATTGATGAATAAGAAATAAAATAATACAAATAAAAATGTTAATTACAAGTTTATTTTTAGTAAAATTAATTATATTGTCACATATTAAAAAGTAAAACATTATTTGTAATGCTTTGTAGTTTGTACGTACCATTGCCATTATAGTATATGCTCGTCTTTTAATCCAGCATTTTCATCATATTTTGGGTTAGGTGGCAACTAGCCCGAAAAAAACTCGCTCGAGAATTTCAAGATTTTTTGGCTGATCATTGTTCTAACCTAACCTAACCTATATTTTTGTGATGATATAGGTACTCAATCAATATTTTTTCGGTAAGTAGAGTTTAGTCAGTAGACTAAACTCTACTAACCGAATAAATATTGATTAGGTTAGGTTAGAACAGTGCCCAGTAGTAATATCAAATATCCCGTGTTTAAACCCGTTGATATGCCGGCCACGTAGCGCGCTATCCAAAAGTGAATTACGTCAATTATAAACAAAACACGTGTTTGCGCGCTATTTCGCAGGAACTTGTGAATGGAATGGAATTGTGAGAAAAAGTTTTTTCTACTGAACATTAAGATAAGATGCTATTATCAGTTACATAATAAACTACTTCCCGCAGCGGTATTTCCGAACCGGTACCACATTCAAATGTTCGAGAAACGAGCCTAGGCCGGCAACGCATCCGCACTTCTTCTGGTGTAGCTGATGTCTATGGGCGGATTGGGAGGCGGTGTTCACTTACCAGGTGACTCGCTTGCTAGTTTGCTTTCCTATATAAAAAATAAATATTGGGCCCTGCATGGAAACACCGTTAATATATAACTTGACGTATTTCAAAAGGCTTTTTTAAGAAATGAAAATGCACACGAACATTTTACGAAATGCTGGTGACTCTACTGGTGTTGCAGGTGTCTATGGGTGGCGGCAATCGCTTACCATTACGTGATCAATCTACTCGTCTACTAACTATTACATAAAAAAACTTTTATCCCAACCGTCGCCGAAAAATAAGTTATGTATATCCAAACACCAGTGTTCTCAATCATTGTGTACAGTCCGCGCAGATTTATAAGCCAAACAAACAGACGGGTACACATCGCGGATTATGACGTCACAGCGAAGTTTCAATAAGGAGGGGAGCAATCCACCGTGTGAAACAGGGTGTTGTAATGACGTCACATTTTCGAATGCGATCAGTTTTTTGTTTGACCTCGTCCTTATCTGATGGTAAGCATCTGGGTGGTATACACGATTAAATGCTTTTTTAATTAATCCTGTTTTTTTTCATATTAGGGATGGGGAATCAATCTACCCCACCCCCCATAAAAGCAAGTTACTGATAGCGCCCTAATGGAAAAAAAGGGTCTGTGAGATTCTTTATTTTAGTAACAATTGGGAAAAATAACATGTGATAAGAAAAAAAAAATTTAACTAGCGGCCGCCCGTGACTTCGTACGTGTAGAGTTAGTTATTGACACTTACCGTCATATTTTGAACAATCCAAACAATATATTTTTAAAATTGTATACCTAAGCTATATTATTGTAAGATTTCATTACAATCCATTCGGTAATTTTTGCGTGAAAGAGGAGCAAACATCCATCCATCTATCCATCCGTACTTACAAACTTTCACGTTTATAATATTAGTGGGATTGAATTATTTGTCAGAGAGACATTTACAAAACGTTTACATGTATCCCTGGATGAATGAATGAATGAATGAATATGCTTTTTATTGCACACAAAACAGAGGTATAAAACTTAAAACTAGTTATAACAGGAGTAATGTACAACAATGGCGACCTTATCACTATGAACGATCTCTTCCAGGCAACCTTTGGGTAAAGGACACTTGATCAAGGTGTAAGGCGGATCTTTCCTGTATCCTAAAAAAAGTTTAACGTTTATATCAGCCATCATTTTGCTCAATCATATATATTATCATATTAGAGGAAATGCAATGACCCGCCACGTGTTATCGGATCTGCAAAGGTGGTAGATTTTGCTTACCAAGAAGTTTTCTCATTTTTGTATAAGAGATGTGTCTGCCCAAAGTTGACCCATTTTATTTTCCACAAACTATATCAATTTCCCCAGAGCCAAAGTAATATTTCTCGCCTCAAATATATTATACCTGTCACAACCAGTCCATAAAAGACGGCATCTTCAAAGTTTCCTTTTAACTAACACCCATTTTCGTCGACTAAAAGGTTCAGTTATCAATTCTCTATATCGAGAGATGAGTTCCCATAATGATGGCAATACGGACCCCTTATTCTTGCCCCCTCGTATGTAGTTTGGGGCAAGGCAAAACTAAGTAGCGATTTGAAGAAACAACAGTATTTACGGAAAAACCAATAAGACAGGTTTTTTAGTCTACATTGTTCCACTGGACAAAGGCTTCCCCTGAAAGTCTCTATTGGACTTTATTTGGAGCAACGGTTTGCCAATGGACGGAGAAGTGGTATGGTATCACACCATCTCTTTCTGGGCCTGCCTCTCAGACGACGTCCTGTTGGCTACCTTAGTCCACGTCTCCGGGTGCATCCTACTAACGTGGCCGGCCCAGTTCCATTTGAGTCTAGCGGATTTTTGCCCTTATTCACAATCCCAGTTTTTTTATCGTATTGTGGTATTTCTCACTCGGTCAGAGAACCAATATTCATGCTGAAGCACCCTCACGGTAACCTCAACGAAGATATTCGAAGTTCAAAATATCTGTAGCTCTAAGCTTTCTGCATGGAATAGGGTATTTGACTAATTTCGATATAGTAAAAAATATTTATACTTTTCCAAAATACTGGTAAATGAGAACCAATGGCCAACATTTTCAGTTAAAAATATAACGTCTAGCTGGTTTTATGAGCATTCAAAGTTTCATGGGCAAGTCCATTTTTAAAGTATACAATTTAAAAAAAATAATTATATCATTGAACTACCCGTACATTTTCCACCAACTTTTATTATGAAACCATTTACTTAAACGAAACATTTGATATAGCTACCAAACAAAATTTACTAGACGCGCATACAAGATACAAGCGTGTGACGTCACTTGCCTGTAGCCATTTGTATAGAGCGTTTTTGGGCTTGCCCAAAATATGTGCTTTTAAAGTTGTGATATCTCAGGTGATTCAAATCAGAATCAAGCAATTCTTTCAATAATGTTTCTTAAATTGAGAGGTCTTTTGATTAAACACATAATTTTTTTTTGTCAAATACCCTATTGATAATCTAGCGATTATATCCAATGTAGGAAATAGTGCTCCTACAACTTGGACCACAGATTAAGTCTTAAGACGGTCATTTGGCCGTAATAATCGCCTAGTGTGGACCTGAAAGAAACAACCGGGACGCGAGTCTCCATTATCCGTGTCCACGTGTAATTGGAAAGACGGTTCAAAAGAACTCTTCATGGTACATTTTTATATGAGAGCACGAGTGCGTTTGAGTCGGGGGCGATTGCTATTGGACACAATGGATTTTTAGATAGGCTTTTAGGAAAAATTAAGGGGATAGAAAAATATTTAAATGAATTTGATTTTTGTATAATATTGTGTTGTGGGCAATCACGGGTAAAGTTGTTGAGTTCATCAGCCTATCGTTTTTTGGGCAATGGCATTGAATAGAGATTGGTAGAGGGATTTGGGGGAGTCCTTTGCCCAGCATTGGGACAGTATAAGCTAAATAAAAAAATGTGTCAAATATGTTAAGAATTGCCCTGGAAGAGCCACGGCTTAGCAGGTTGATGTTAACAATATAAGGTCCCTAAACAGGCTGAGTGATTTGCTATATGAGAGACCTAAGTTTCAACACCGACGCACATACACTAGGTTGTATACCTATTGGCCGATGAGGATGTTCCCTTACATGAAGCGATGGGAGCTCAGTGGAACAGAACTCGCCTTCTATGCAGGGGGTTGTGGTTTGAAACCGAGCATGCACTTTTGGATTTTTCAAAATGATGTACGTAAACATAAATATGATCTGGTGAAGAACTTTGGGGGAAGCCTATGTCTAGCAGTGGACGTCTAGTGGCTGAAATGATGATGACGATTAATTTCATATACTCAGTGGTGAGTTGTCAGACTGCAGCTGTGTACCTGACTGCGTTTTAGAAAACCAACGGGATAACCGGTTAGTTCACAAAAGACCAGAGTATCAAAAATTTTGGTCTTTTCCGCAGCAGTTACATTATAAGTTCAGTAGGTTGAAATAAGTCAAAATATCCAAAGCAAACCCTCTAGTATATCTTTAGAAAATCCTACGCACAGAAAAAATCTTATTTCCGCCTTGGAATAGGGGCCGGTTTAAGAAAAATGTGTCAAGAAGGAAATATATCGCGCGGGGGGTCACTCCTTCCAGACGGCTGGTAATATGATGCTCAGATATTTTACGTATGAACTAATATAGTATTGAGTGATTTATGGCTAAATTAAACACATTATTTGATGTGTGAATTAATTGAAATGAAGCAGAGCGTCGGTCACTGATGAACAACCTGCACCTTAAACACTTTGACTTAGGCATATTTCAATCCATTTTGGCTGAACCTGCATCAGATGAAGCAAAACTAGTGTGTGAGATGGTTATTCATCGGTGATTAAAATAATTAGTTTTAATATAAATATGTTAAGATTTTTATGTACCTAGGTAGTTAAAACATAATATTTGTATCATATGTAATGCTTAGGATACGATGGGACTGACATAACATATTAATGTTAAAGTCCCTAAATTAAATATGTAGAATAAAAAAAAAAAAAAATTCCATCCTCATCATCTTGATGGATGGCGAGCCAATTTTGTGCGTTTCTCGTGGTACTTTCTACCTCAAAGCACAATCTTGTTGTTTTTTTATGTGATAGGTGGCAGACAAACAGACGGATTACCTGATGGTAAGGGATGGCCGCCGCTTACCTATAGACACCCGCTAAACGAGTAGGATCGCAAGTGCGCTACCAACCTTTAATCCCCTTTCCCCAATTGGGCCTCCGGTACCCTCACCTACTCGACTGCTTCACGCCGATTTTCTGTGAGGCCGTGGTATCACTCTGGTCCAGCCGGCCTATTCATGCTAAAGAAACTTTTATAATAAACTTTTAGGTTTCTTCATGGGTTCATTTGTATAAAAATTTGCTAGTGACTTAATTTATTTATTATCCAATACATTCCCAATTTACCAAAGCTTCTCTAACAGTAGCTTAGAGCCCCAAACTTGGGGTTTAAAACCGTTTCCATTACTACTAGCAATTTAACTTGAACATGAGCTGACTCCAACTGAATCAGAGAGATTCGATTACACACTTGAGCATTGATTTGTTTGATCTCCCTCAGTTTCAGGTTTCAGCGCCTATTGTATAAATCTGGCTAAGTTACCGCTAAGTTCCTCGTCTTGGAGTTTGGTGCCGGAACAAATTTAATTTGCTTCTGGATCGCTTTACTCCGCATCTTTGAATTCTATATTTATATTAGTAAAGTTAGAAATGTTTTAAATGTATGTAACGTGTAACTCCACTAGTGTTGCAAGTGTCCATGGGCGGCGGCAATTGCTTGCTACCTTTCACATAAAAAAATGCTTTATTTAATGGGCTGGCCATGTCTGTCGAACAACTGACAACCGTTGGGGTAAAAAGGTTTTGGAGTTGAGACTGAGACTCGGAAAGCGTAGTGTAGGACGGCCACCGGCTAGATGGAGTGACGATCTACGAAAAGCCGTTGGTATAGACTGGATGCGTCTAGCAAAAGACAGGGTGAAATGGTAAACATTGGGGAAGGCCTATATCCAGCAGTGTATTGAGATAGGCTGATGATGATGATGATGATAAAATAAGCGCGATGTATCTCAGTGGATAAGATCGTGCGCCTCCTATACGGGAGGTCGCCGGTTCGATTCCAAGCATGCCAAGCGGCATGCATTTATTATGTGCGTATTTTTTTACCAGTTTCGTAAGGAACATATTGCGGATAGTTCGGATAGTGGACATTGTACCCATAATGTACCCTCATTGTTGATAAAATGATATTATAATCATGTTTCAGGTGGTCTGGTAGCAGCATAATAGAAATGGAAAATCGGCTTTAGTTCACACTGTTGTCAAAGATTTTGTTAAGTTATGTTTCACAGTATATCAATTGTCAATCACGCTGAGGACAACCGTTTAAGTTCGCTATGTTGTCAGCCATCATTGTGCGTCTAATTATTTTGTATAATAGTTTATGTTTCCTATATTCGAAAGCCTTTCTTTCTGGACTCTCGCACGGGTGCCAAAATAAAGGAAAATCAAAAGGTGTAATAAACAAAATTTGGACTTTCCCTTTGACGTTGACTTCCGTCCCCTTTAAGTTAGGCAAATTTATTTTCCACACACAATGTAGGTAATACGGCAAAAAAATCGGAAAGCCAATCAGCGGGCCCGCGTAATAAGTGAAGTGACGTGTGCTAAACGGTGCGGCCCTCCGACCCTCTGTCGGTCGTAAGGCACGACTAGAAATTAATGCAGTGAGGAAATTTTTTTTGCAAATTTGCATTATGTGGCAATGGAGTGGGTCTTTATTATGAGATAAAGGGCAGACGAACAGACGTATCACCTGATGGTAAGCGATTAACGATGCCCGTGTATAGCAACAACACCAGAGGAGTCGCAAGTGCGCTGCCGACGTTTAAAGAAGGAGTACGCTCGTTTTATGAAGGTTTGCAGGCGTATCGGTCAGGAAATACCGCAGATGACAGTTCATTCCATAGTTTTGTAGTTCAAGGCAGAAAGTTTCGGGTTTTATTTATTTATTTTAGGAAGACTAACAGCTAAATAATACATTGGGCTTTTTACAATCTCCCTTTATATCTTGTATACTCGGAATCTCCCTTTTTTATACTACAGGCGACAAATGAGCGGGTCACCTGTTGGTAAGTAACCACTGCCACTCATCAACATCTGTGGGATCAGAGAAGTCGCTGATGCGTTGCCGGCCTTTTAAAAAGGAGTACTGTTTCCTCGAAGGTCCCTAAGTCGTAGCCTTCGGGAAATACCGTTCATGTCAGGAGAGATGAGATCCGCAGATCTAAGGTTACAGACATATGTAGTTTAAATTTAAGGCTCAAGTGGCAATGGACGGGGCACATTGCGAGGAGAACAGACGTCCGTTTGGGCGGAAAGGTCCTCAAGTGAAGGCCGCTTACAGAAAGTCATTCACAAAGTGGACAGTCAATTTGGTGAAGGTTGCGGGAATTCCTTGAATGCAGGCGAGGCAACACAGGACCTTGTGTTGAGTAATATTAGGGAGGCCTAAATCTAGCAGGAGTCAGGACGTCTATTGACTGAAATGATGACGAAGGTGGTTTTGTGGACACTTTTAGTGAGAAACTTTTAATGGGCGGCAATCCCTACCATCAGGTGATCCGTCTGCTTGTCTGACACCTATCACATAAATTAACTCGAAATTGTATCGAGAAGGATCTCGAAACCAAAATTCATACAGTAGACTTTTAATTTATAAATGACTTGTCGAGTCCGTCTTCGCTGTCATTGTTCACACTGTACTTCAGTCCCCTCAGAAGGGTCAACCGGACACGCGTCCCGCGACTGCCTCCATTGTGGATGTAATAGGATTTTTATAAATAGCAAATGATTTATTCATCTGGGACGTAGTTTGCCGACTTTTGCTGTGTTCGTCGAAACTTTATTTTCCTTCGACAATCCAATTGGCGCAATGGCGAGTTTGACCAACTGTCATTCTGGTATGCATGTTCCTAGTTGAGGGACAAAAATTTTTGATTGAATCTTTTGTAGACGTGACAAGAGTAAAATAAAATCTGCAGCGTTCAATTGATACTTAAAATGTATGCTTTATTATTACCATTTATACAGAGTTCAATACAACAGCAAGGGTAATGGGTAATCTGAAGATATAAACACTTGCGTCATAAAATCGACGCCCAGAGTATATTTATCTAGTTTTATACTTAAAGTAAAATGAAGTCCTGAAACGTAGAGAAGATGGGGTAATATTTTTAGTGTATTAGTGACGATGTTAGTTATTAGGTAATGAAATGTATATCTTTCAAAACAAACTGTATCGCTAACCGATCTAAACGTACAAATAATAAAAACACTATTATTTAAGTAACTAAAATTGAAATGCAGCGACAAATCCTCGCAATATGAAGCACATACGAAAACCCCTTAAATAATGCATACAGGTAGACAAACGCAAAGTTAAACTCGACTTTAGACTGAGCTATCTACGAGTAACAAGGTGATTTGGCAGACTTAGTTCGCTCGCCGGAGGACACAATTGAAATGCCGAATCCAAGGGGCCCAGATCCAGACTCCAAGATCGGATTTGAATGTTGAAGCAGCTTAAAATTAACATAATCCCGTATTTCTTACTTAAAGTTTTCGGTGCATTACGTGTAACTAAGATGCCTGTGAATTTCATAAGTCGGGGGCGATTGATATATTCCCGAACGGGATGTCTAGACGTTTACATTATAGAGTTTCAGTGAAGATTTTGCTAGCAAACAATTGAGGGATTATTAATGGTTACATTTTTCAGTCATATTTGTATGTTTTGGATGCAAGTGTGATACCCACTTGTGTTAAGCTACTTATTTCAGTATGAAGCAATATCTACAACCAGATTTTTTTTGTAATTCTAATTTAGATGACCCTTTGTGCCCATATACACATCGAACTGCAAGCGTATGTATGTAATCAATGAATACAGAGGGAAATATATTTGCAGGTGTCTTGATGTTTTCAACCATTTAAACCATTCCTATTCGAACTTGAGCGTTAGGATGATATTCGTATGCATCGAACTACCATCGCTTAAATTTTATTACATGCTGAATATAATATAAAAGTTCATCTTGAAATGAATTTTCACTTAACAATCGCGTATAGTGTAAATAACATCACAACGTTCATACATGCCAACGCATTTACGTTCCATACTACGACGTCGTCTCAACACAACAGTTTGTAATGTGCAAACGAAAGTTTGCTCAAACTAGCGCTCGTCATCTCCGAGGCCCGCGGGGCACACACACAACCGGATGGCATTGCTGGAGTGTGACTGTTGTAACTCCGCTGATTACTCCAAGCCTACTTTGGATACATTTTGTTTAGTGGGATTTGGTGGAAGCCTTAGTTACTCTTGATTGTTTTATTAACACCTATACTATTTGTAAAGAGATAACTTCTTTAGACAACGACAAGGCTTACTTATAGGTTAACCGAAAACACGAAACGCTGGCGTAATGTATTCGACGTCCAGCGCCATCTATTGGTTTATTTTTGAACTACGGTCCCGAAGCGAAGTGAAGACGGCCTAATAGTATTATTATAAAGCAGGACATTTAATAGAAAAGAACACGGCAGTATGTTATCATACGCAAGACATAACATTTGCTATTTTAAAATGACGAAGAAAAAAAAAGGCTTTATTGGTTAAAACACTAAAAATAAAAGCAAAGATACAAAAATTTTGTATTTTTATTTGATACCTAATTTGACATAATTTACTCGTATTGATCTATGCGTCGCAGTGTTATAATTTCAGTATTAGACTTTAATCCGGCTCCAATTTGAATGGCTGGCATCAATAAAGCCTGTTTAATATCTTCAGACATACCACGCACAGTGTGCATGTGGTCGGGAAGGCATGCTCACTGCCCAATGCCCTTTGTGAGTGCACACGAGGCTACGAAATTAATAACGTTTTAATTCTACCATACACGATGAAATGAGATCATGACTGTGAAATTTTGGGGTAGCTTTCGAATTCATATTCATTGTGCATAGTCAAAAGTCAGTGTAACCTAGCAGCATTTAATAATATTTCTTCTTTAGCAAAATGGGAAAATTGTGCGTCTTTATGTGATGGGTGACAAAGGAATATATTCGATTAAAGATAAACTAGTTTATATTAAGTTATAATAAAATAAAATTAACTATAATCTTATACTGTAAAATAGATAGGGGCGCCATTTAATGACCTAGTTTTTTAAAGTAGGTAATCAAAACACTATTTTACGCAAGTATTTGGCAAACAAGATTAAAAAATGTATGTAAAACATTTATTTTATCTACTTGGAATATTCATTAAAGTCACGTCAGACACTATGTCAGAAAAATATCCTTTCCCAGAAAACGGGTCACAAAATTCTCATTACAATATTGTAACGACAAAAGGTGTAAATTGCCTTCGACACGATAAGAAGCTGCCACCAGAGCTGTAAAAGAAGGTACGAAAAGCGCTAAAATAAAACTGGAACAAGAATTCTCCAAAATTCCCGAAATAAACAAGTTACTTAACAAGACATTTCCCAGCGCCCGGTTATTCCGTGATTTTTTACTCCTGAAACAGGCGGGCTATAAATCTGGAGGAGAGACAGTCGCGATACGGTGCGTGCCCTCCGGTGAATTAGCGACGAACGAATTTAAAAGTTATTATTTGATGTCTCCTTGCTCTTTGCTTAATTTAAATTCTAACACAATGTGAACAGATATAAGATTACAAAACTTTGATACTTCACCTGCAAAGAAGGGAATTAACTCTGAAAGTGAGAATTTAATTCTTATAAACTGACAATGCGATTTGACTGTACTAAAATTCAAATTCAAATTCAAATACTTTATTGCATCACATGTGGTTGTCATATTACAGGTATTATTGTGTACAGCACATGCAAATGTTTGTATAATGGTAAAACAAGGGTTCAAATCCGAATTTTTCGGAAATAACTTAGGTTTGTGATCACCAATCCGCATTAGGCTAGCATGATGATTAAACCTCCCATCATAGTAGCGATGACTTCATTTCTATGATTGAAGCCTTTGCCCTGCAATGGGACATTTATAATACAGAGTGTATCTGTGAACATTTACATCCCTTTAACCACGTGTTCTACCAACCGAACTCCGAACAACATTTGTTCTATGACTTTTGAAAATTTGCATAAAAATTTTTCATTCATCCATACAAAGTCGGTCACGTGACTTGACCATTTTGTATGGGGAGTCGAAAAATTTTTCGAAGAATTTGGAAAAGTTGCTGAACAAATGTTGTTCAGAATGGTTGATAGAACACGTGGTTAAAGGGATGTAAATGTTCACAGATACACCCTGTATATATAAAAACAAGTCACCAATTTGCACGAAGGCATATGTGTCCCAAACTCGTATTTATGGATCACTGCTTTCACTTCAAAAGCATGACTATTAAGACCCAAAGATTTTCCCTGATTTTTCCAATCCCTTTGTACCTGTCGCCATCTTGGATTCTTTAATCTGTCACCCGTAATCTAACGAATGTCAGCTCACGTCACAGCGGGCCGATGTTTCCGAAAGGTTCTTAGCCGAACAATAAAAGCAACTACCTAACAACTCGTGATAGGTACAAAATGTCCCCCAGGTAGCCAATTAGTGGACCCCCTGCAGGGGGTCTTGTCTGGCGTAACGAGCTGTCAAACTTTTTGTCCACACACCCTTTGTTTGTGAAACCCGCCCAATAATGGAGACAGCACATTTTTTTAGTGCAAAATATAGACGTCAACCATTGGGAGACCGAGTTGGTTTAATAAATTTAGTTTTTTTTTTATGTTGAATGCCTAACACCAATTTAGTGTGATTTTTTTCACAAGAACATTATCAAAATTATACGGGTAATTATGCGTATCAAAAAAAAAAATCAAAGTATCAGAGATGAGCATTGGAGTCATTTTCTAAAATGACGATGTAACGAATGATGTGACCAAAGGACTGGACTTTAATTAGTTTTAAGAACTTGCTGGAACTCTTTTTACCAATGATAAAGCCTTTAAACGCTTTTTTTTTCAATAAAATATGGAATATTCGAATGGTAAAATATTGAAAAAAAGGAAAAGTAAGCAATGTAAAATCAATTAAACGAGCGTAACATAAAAATATTACATAAACACTTTCCTACACACACAAACGGATAAGATTTATTTACTTGTTCATCCAAGCACAACAAAATAAATTGTCTAGCAAAGACACAAAGGGAATCCAAAGTATCTTTATACCATTTTAAAAATATGAGAAGAGGTCCTATATGGGACGTCTTTGCGCCCAATCGGGTGTGCAAAATCGAATCGGCCCCGCCAATGAGATGGCCGGACGAATGGCGGCAACGAACCGGGCCGGCCCGGCCTCTACCTGCGTATGGAAAACTAGCGTTTCGCCGTAGTATAAAACTAACCAGTATTAAATAAAGACCCAAAGAAAGAAAGGAAAAAATACAGTTATTGACCACATAAAGGAGCACAGGTATCGCAACAGCATGACATTAGTTGTATAAGGACAATTAGATAACACACAAGACTAAAAGGGTACGGAAACATTTTGACAATAAGAATAAAGTACTTACATAGTTATAAGAGAAAAGTGTAGCCAATCAGGTCTTGAGCTCAGCATTTGATGCTCCGGCTTTTGATTGCTTCATCTCCCATCATTCATACGTGTGATGGAAAATCTATTTAAATATTAGGTACCTATGTTTGTGTTTCCTCTGTTGTTTAACAGCTGTAACGAATGCTTCAGGTCAATGTATGAGATGTTGTGAGAATTAATTTATTTAATCGATGGCGTATACAACCAATCATCAATCTCTGATCCGTCTCCATTTCTGCCAGCTACAGACCTTACAAAGCCTTCTTACTAAAACTTCTAATTATTGCATAAAATAATTAATTAAAAACATCGATTTGGCAGCAAAATGTAGAAAAATAATATATTGACACGAGAAAAAAACAGAATTAAAAGACACGGGGTGTCTTAATTTGAATTTATCTAATTTATATTTATGTGTCGCCAGGATGTAAGGCATTATAGAATAAATCAAACTGAGCGTTTTCAACGCATACAAACCAAAACAAAAGGTAGTCAAAGCAATAACTGCGCTACCTACTGTAAATCAGACAAAAAACCTAACCATCTATACATCTCCCTAAACCCAAAGACAAAACCCAAAAGAAAGCAGACGCATCAAAAACGCCCCTCAACTTTACCGCTACGTAAGCAATCCATTCGAACCGTCAGTTATTTAATCTTGGTAATTGCCAGAAAAGCTTATCAAACTCGCTGCAAAGTTTGCCTATTAGGATTCCGCGTACGGTCCCGCCAGGCCACTCATGAAATTAAATTACATCGAACCACGCCCGGTGCGGGTTACCTCTAAACTCGTCTCATTTTTAAAAGGCATGCCAAAGAGTATTGTTCTATGGACGCAGAAACTGCACCTGCAGATAAATTTTCATCGTAGGCACAGACCTGCACCGCGTAGGTAGGTTACGTTGCCGTGGTCTAGTTTATGTGTCAATCTAGTTTTATTAAGTGAAGAGACTTAAAACAAGGCTTATAGGAAATGCGTAGCATATATACATTCATATTTAATACCAGTGTGGCAAGGGCAAGAAAGGAAATCCGCAGTCACACGTTGTCAAAGGGTAGGTATATGTAACCGTGTGACTACGCCTTTCCAAACATGAAAATTTATCTCTACATAGTGACTTTTGCATACTTCAGAATAGTAATGTATGACATTATTGTAAATTGACAACGAAGGCTTGTTTTATACTCTTTCAGCGTCGTTTTTGTCGTAGTTGGGTTTTAGTTTTTTTACTTTTTTTTTATAACCCCTATGTTCTTAAGTAACCTATGTAGTTCTTAAGTACCTAACATCTGTATACCAAACTTCATTTAAATCCGTCCAGTAGTTTTGGCGTGAAACAGTACCTACCAGACAGACAGAGTTACTTTCGCATTTATAATATTAGTTAGGACTCGACGTATTGCCACCGTCTTCCATCGGCTTACTCTTTGCCCCGCGGTACATATTGCAATATTGCTAAGGAAGGCGAACTTTTCCATTTTGCGTGCACCGCAGAGAAAACTTGTGTTTTTGCCACCAAATAAATTTGCATGCGACCGCTGAAGCTGCTCTCGAGATCTTCATGACACGAATCAGGAATGTTCAATAGTAATGCAATCTTTAGATGCATTTTTGACAGTATTGGCGAAGTATTCTTGGAAGCAGCAAGTGACTCATCATCCCTTAATGAATGCACGAGGAAGGTGGCCATCAGAGAAGAGTGCCAGGGTGTTGTAAAGCTTGCCACCGATCCCTGAAGTAATGACCACGACCACTCTGTCAAGCATGATACCGACTTAGAAGAAGAAGAGATTCTCGGTGTGAAGAGTGTGGACAGAATACGAAACTCTATGCGTGCCAAAACTAGAGCTACTGATGTAGGCAAGAATGAGGCTGAACCGAATGGGCCCGCCCGTCTGTCACGTCTGTCGACTGGACCCCAAAAAACGGACTAGCATCGTAACCCAATGGTAACCTGATGGACGCCGATAACGGGGCAGAACTATAAAGCGATGGAGTGACGATCTTAACAGCTTTGCAATCAATTGCCCACAGATGGCGGTGGATAGGGATCGATGGAGAGACTTGGGGGAGGACTTTACCTAGCAGTGGGACAAAATAGGCTAAATAAAAAAATACTGGCCTGATGGTTCATTTGGTAGTGACCCTACTTCATACGCTACATGTTGTGGATTCGAACCTCACTCTGGACACACAACTCAAGTGTGTTGTTCAGTGTCTGGTTGTAATATACTATGTTTGTACATATTTAAGTATTAAATTTGTAAAGTACCTCTCTTGTCCTGATATTGTATCACTCATGTATTCTATTTCTGTGCAATAAAGAATATCTATCTATCTATCAATGTTAGGTTAGGTTAAAAATACTAATATTACTATCAACAAGCGTCGTTTTTAATCACACAGCAACACCGTAACGAATGTGGAAATACTTTTTTGATCATAACTGGCTGCCAAAATATTTGAACGAAAAACGCAACACAACATTGGCTAGTTTCCGCGTAACCAAAAAAAGTAAAAATCACGATCCTCATTGGAGAGACGCGTTTCCAACCGACAGGACAGTCGCGTTCAATAACAGGCGCCAATCATGCGGCGTTCGAAATTTAAAAAAGCAAAATGAACGAGCGCGACCGTTACTAATTTGACACGTGACGTCACATTTGTTCTGCGGCTGTCAGCCGCGCGCCGCTAATAGTGAAAAATTAATTGACCGTTTAACTAACTGCAGTTAACTTTTGTTCCGGCGTGTTTCTACTTTTTTGGTGTTATATTATCAGCGTTGGTATTAAATTTTATTACGAAAGAAGGTGTTCTAGGGATTAAAATTAGGTACGTACAAGCTGGGTTATCAAACCTTTCAATTCAATTCAATTCATTTATAAGTCAATTTACATAATGTAAGCTGTTATAACATAAATAGGTAGCTTTTGTGAAATAAGAGAGAAATGAAATTAATATAAACATCTGTGAACATTTACATCCCTTTAACCACATCTTCTACTAACCATTTTGAACCAAAATTAACAAGTCACGTGAAGACTTTATAAGTAGATTTGATTTGATTTTGTTTTTTTGCGAATTTCTGAAAGTCATAAAACAAAAGTTGGTCAGAATGGTTGAAGACGTGGTTAAAGGGATTTAAATTTTTAAAAATAGAAACTACCTACTCATATTACTTATGTAGCCATATCATAACCACACACACAATACGAGCCAAAAGCTACATATTTGATTCAAAAACATTTTATGGTAAGGTGAAACCGAAAGTGCAGAAAAGAAAAAAAACTTGCTAAATACTTCAAAATGTGATAAGAAAGCAACTTAGTCTAATCGGAAAGAGGTACTCAGCCCCATTTAATAATGAGTTCAAAAGATTCGAACAATTAAATCCATTGTACTTGTCGCGGTTTCTCTCAACTGTCAGTTCGCCGATTACCTCCCAAAGTGCCTAATGGAAATTTAAACGCCAGTTTCCGCATCCGTCCGCACAATGGCGAAGAGCGCTAATTGTCACTCTATAGTTTTTTTCTGTCACTTAAAGTGTCAAATTGGCCATTGTTGGGTGGAATGGCGGGTGCACAACTTTTTGTCAATCGGGAGTGAAAATTTCGATCGGCGCGTTCAACAAGGAATTCTAGCTTTGAGCTCGTTTTGATGAAGTTTTGGGGGCAGATAGGACGAATAGTGTTTCCGCGATCGTTTTTGTGATGCGAGGTGTAATTAAAAAAGTACAATACGCTTTGTGAGCCTTTATTGGGGCAACAGAAGATGAGTTTTTACGTGTTAGGTCCAGCAATTTTGGGAAAAACTTAAACCGGCAAAATGATAGTTAGGTACTTTGTATAGGTAAGTCGCGATAGGTCGTCTGTTTGCGTGCTTTCACATGGAAAGATTACTTATGCTCGATATTTGCAAAAAAACATATATAGTTAATGAGGTCCTTGAGTGGAGGCCGCGTACAGGAAGACGTAATAGTGGTAGGCCCCCAAAAGGTGATTTTGTTCGCGGAAATTCTTGGGATGCTCGCAGCACGGGACCGATCTGTGTGGAAAATATTGTGTTGTAGGGAGGACTATGTCTTTGGAGCAATGGACGTCTATTGGCTAAAATAATGCTTCACATTTTGTGGTAATCTACTTTGTTTGATGTGGACACCCGTAAAACAAATGTTTAAGTCGATATTTTAATTATGTGATGGTGGCTAATATAGATTAATTCCATTCACAGATGAACGACAAAAGTTAATCAGTAGAATTGATTTGATCACAGCTGATTGACAGATACATTAAAACTAGTAAGAGATTATCCCTATATCTATAATAGAATCTTATTAACAGGGGGAAACAAAACGTGGGATTATTGGAGACGTGGAAGGGTGAAAACTTATTTCGAATCAATATGTTCGAGATTATGATTGGAGATTATCGATAAGCTGATCTTGATACAAAAATCGTTTTAAACGTGGGAGAGTCACGCTTCGGCATGAATGGGCCGGCTCGACCGGAGTGAAAACACACATACACACAGGCATTGATGTCTATATACTAGATCTGCAGTCGCCGCACTAAAGCGTAGCCACTTAACATAAGCCTGCAGGCTTATGCGTCGCTGACGTTCATTCAGTGTTCTGTGAGACACGGCCGAGTCAAGTGTCAAAAGAAAAATACAGAAAATGGGTAAATGCGTGGTTAAAACGTGCGTTTCAAAACCAGAAAAACATCATAAAGTTATCAGAATAATTTTCCACAAGTAATTTTACTGTTTTATTATTTATTTTAATGTAAAAAGTAATAAAAATGTAAAATGTTCGAAATAAGGTTCAGTGTTACAAGTAAAAACTAGTTTTGGTTTCCCACATTTTATGGGAGAATATTCTAATAATTGGATTTAGTAATTTCAAGTATTTTAAATTAGTAAAAATTTTCCAGGTTGCCTAAAAATGAAGCAAGCCGAGATAAATAGATAACAAATATCCGATTGTTAAGAAAGGAGACGGACTGGTTATATTCTGTTATTTGTTCGAAGCACTTCCGTGATCGAGACAACCTCGGACCAAAAGGCGAATATGTGGGCGAATGTTAATAATATATTTTTTTATAGATAAATCAAATAAAACAAAAATAAAATGTTTTGTTTATTTCATTACCTAGTAATTGGTAGACTTAGGGCTGATTTTTCAATATTCAGACAGCGGTTTTCAGTCACTTATTAATAACCAACCAAGGTAAATGTCAATGTATTTAAGTAATTAAAAAAACTATCTATCTAACTTTACCTATATCTTTATCCATATTAGCAAAAAAAGCAATAGGTTCTTCTACCTAATAATTCCTTTATTATGTAATTGCATTGCTTATTCCCTCCGGTCCATAAGACTTCAAAGCTGAAACACGACTAAACTCGATGTACAACGACGAACATACTTCTTTTGTGATAATAATTCAATAAATAATACGTTTAAAGTTTGGGGTAAACATTTCATATGTTAGCAACACCATTGCCATTTGCACTCATTGCACGTCACTTACATGACGTGACCATTGCGGTCTTTGTCTAATCCGAGTGAGCGTCAGTGTTTGCGACTTGCGCGAGCGAGGTAGATATATGTCTATTATGTTTTCTTTCAAATATTTAGTAGTTTCAAAGCTCCGTCGTTAATTTTGATTAGTGGCTACGAGTTTTTTGACGCGTTTTGATGCGGTTTGCTTCTCTAGTCCTATTTAACTCAATGCACACAGGTACAAGATATACGAAATTTAAATAAAATATCCCCTTACGTCTCAACCGGCGCTCAAACCATCGCGCTAAACGGGTCGAATAGATAAAGCATTTTGTTATTTAACTATATGACTTCCAGCAAAGAAATTTTGAACATTAGCTTGAAAGGTAGTGTGTTTATTAGAATTTAGAACGAATTTGAATGAAAGTTTTTTCATTGTATAGCTGTAAAGTTTAAGCAACATATAAATACCCAGGGTATAATAAAATTTATTTTGCTAAATCTTTTACTGCCATATTACTTAACTTGACTAGGTTATAATAATGGCGTCAATTCTCCAAGAACGTTTAAAAGACGTTTCCTAAATTTGAATATTGAAATTTTATCATCATCATCTTTATGATCTTTCATCATTCATTTATTTATCATCATCATAAATATACTTCATTCATTCATTCACCATCATCATTACAGCTCACTTCTCTATCACGCAACTCCCAACAAATGTTCTGAAATTTACCATTATCCCAATATATTTATTAGGATAGCTCTCTTCTACTAGTCTAGCCTAGCCTAGTCTAGCTGTACTCCACATAGATACGTAGTAAAATTAAGGAAAGTATTTAAACATCGCGCAGCCCGAGCACACAGTCTGCGCTTTGCGGGCGCTAACGCAATTTGTGCGGAGCCCCCGCTAATTATATCGAGAAAGTAACGCTGAGACGAGCTCAGATCAACATCAAGTATTTGCTTATCGGATAGCTATGTACTATGCCAAACTTGTGGAGATTAATTCATTGGATAACTTATCGTAAATAATTTTAGTTTCATGAGCAGGTACCGTGGACATTATCATTCGAGCTAAATATTTCGACTATTTCATTAGTCTGAATTAAAATATAATTATAAATATCGGACTATGGGATACTAAAAAAGCTGTATTTACTACACGTTGGGCGCCATTTTTAATAGTTAACATTGTTAGATTTCGAGAGAACTGGAGACTGAACTAAGCAATGAGCCTGTACAGGTCATAAAGTTTGTCCTAGGTGGGGATCGAATCCACGACGTTTGCTGTATGAGGCAGGGTTATTGCCAAATGCGCCATCCGGCCAGTCAAATACTAATATTACGTCCTGAAACAAAGTGAGGGCGGGTCACTAGTAAGTACTGCATAAACTCGCTCCCGAATCTCGTTTCGAAACTGGCGCCCAACGTGTGACTCAAAAAATCCTACGTTTTATTTCCCTACCATCGAAATTCAAAACGAAACACGCCACAAATTTCACACAAAGAGTTAATCAACGGTCACCATCCGAAAAATGGTTAATTTGAATTGTAAGTTACGCATGCGCGGGAGCACGTGCCTCGAATTATCACCGATTCGGGGAAGGTGCCGCTTGCATCGCAATTAGCCGCATTATGTGTTAACTGCACATTCAATATGCGCGCTGAATGTATAATATGACCGGGACGGCACAACAGGGCCGACGCCATTATTGCCATAAAATATTGCGGATTTTTAAATGCATCGTTATTGGATATTGCAAACATTCATCTACTTACTAATTAATCGGAGGGGTCACATGGATCCGAGCAGCTCAGGACTGGGTACATTGACGCAAGGGAAGGGAGGCCTACACTCAGTAATGGGTACCACCGGCCTGATAATGATGAATCTACTTACCGTCTGTAGATAAGCCATTTGCTACATGAATTTAGCAGTTCTTTTAAATAAATAATAAATGCGCCAGACAATCACACCAATTAACCTGGTCCCAAACTAAGGCAACCCCTCTACTGTGAGTACCAGATGATAAAAAACCGGGGGCGTCAACTCAGAACACGCAGACCCAAGAAAACTTAAAAAATGTAGTTTTTTAAATTGACTTGACCGGGAATAAATCGAAATCTGAAGTCAGAAAGTTATTACATATACAGACGTTTCAGACGCAAGTCAAGATGTAATAAAACGAGTCATACAGAAAGAAACACAAATCTTTTCTCTTTACGATATTAGTATGGATTTCCGTAGATAACAAAACAAGACCTACTTAGCCGGCAGACGTAAGGTCACGGATTTCATTAGCCATTTCAAAAGGTCTTCCCCTGGGAACGGAACCCTCGCTTTGTGTCCAAATATCAATGACCAGTCTCGCTTGAACCTTTAGGAGTTCAATGGAACCCCCGCATTACGCAGTGGCCACACGTGGACGATTGTACGAGGCAAAGGTTTTCTTTGGATTAGGTAGGTTTAACTCTTTCAGTTTTGGTGGTGGACACTGGCCACATTTGTTCTCCAATGTTTTCTGACTTACTGTAAAAGTATGAATTTGCCGATGGTCTTCAAGTGATGAGGATTCTAAAGCAAAACTTGGAACCTAAAAATAAAACACGATTTGAAAACTCTCAACAACTTCGTTTTGAAGAATTGTAAATAAATAGGAATACTTTAAAATCCAAATCCCTTTTGGTTTTTGTGTAAAATAAGTATATAGAAAGCTATTTATTATCAGAAGTCCGGTGTAAAGCAGCGGCTGCACTGTATTTCGTCATATGAATGTGGGTGCCGAGAGGCCAAAAAGGGGGTGAAAGGTTGGCAGCGCAATGGCAATACTTGTAACTCTAGGTGTCGCAGGTGTCTAAGCTTACCATCAGGTGATCGTCTGCTCGTCTGATACCAATCACATAAAAAAATTGAAAAAGGGAGCTTTTTTAATTTCTTATTATAAAATTAATTATTTCGTGTAAAAAAAAAATAGTTTCCTGTTGTCCGATTGTTAATCAACAATCCTTCATTGAATCCAACCCTTGCTTCGCAAACCCTATTGACATTTCCAACTATTTACAAGCGAAACTGTACGTAAAAAAGTGTAGGGGTCAACTAGACCCGGGCGGCAATAATCAACCCGAGCCATTGTCAAACGGCGAACGGGTTTATCAATTCGCGAATAAATTGACCCTTCCGGCCAGTGTTACCCCGCGACCCCTGGTAGGGTTGACGAGATTTAAAAAAAGTAGTGAATCATCTTATAAGAAACAGACACAAAAATACAAAGTGCTCTTCGTTGTAGTGCAGCACATTACACAGGGTT
Organism: Cnaphalocrocis medinalis; assembly: GCA_014851415.1. Classification (NCBI taxonomy): domain Eukaryota; kingdom Metazoa; phylum Arthropoda; class Insecta; order Lepidoptera; family Crambidae; genus Cnaphalocrocis; species Cnaphalocrocis medinalis. Next base: position 5,415,991 of record CM026278.1, on the reverse strand, counting down.
CTAGTAACCAAGCTTCTTAGCAAACGGCTAAATGTTCGAAGGCCAGTTGGCCGTCCAAGATACCACTGGAGGGAAGTAGTTCAGAAAGATCTGCGTGGACTCCAGGTTGACGACTGGCAGGAGGTGGCGCAGCTCGATCCTGCTGGATGGAGATGGAGGCTTTCATTATCGGAAGCCAAGGCTCACTTTGGGTCATGTAAACAATTGCTATTTAGCTTTTATACCTAAGGTTGTTGTTGTTTGTTACTTAGTAGGGAATCAGGTCAATGTTTAAGATGTTATGTGAATGAAGGTTTCAAACTCTTTATTTCTGTTTGGCATCCCTAATCCCTGGCCCTAGCTAAATAAAATTGGATTTGGAGATGGACTTGGTGAATCTTTCGCTTAGTTGCCTCACCCCTGGGGCATGTTAAGTGTAGAATTTTCGAGGCCAGGATCAAATGTGAATGGACACAGGTCAAAGGAGAACCTTTAAAATTGAATAAAAATGCTCGTTAAACGTTAGCTTCACGACGGAATGGTGGAGACGGGAAGCTAGGGTTCAAATACACATACACGATCCGCTAATAAATTGTGTAAATACCTACTTCGCAGAGTAAAGCTGTCGAACTATCTAATAAAGGTACACTACCTTTATTTCCGAAGTGATACGAAATAGTAATATGTTAGAAAAGAACATATCTACAGTAAATATCTATAATAGGTTTTTCGGGCAAATTAATTTCTTAAACCAATGGCATTGAGTGAGGTCTATATCTTATGTTAATTAATTTGTTGGATAGGAGGTAAATGCACATAATAACATTCCGACTTGTGTATGTTCTTCAAATTCTAAGGTAGGGATATTATGTGGGATAGGCGATCGGTAGATGCATGACGAATTAAGTTTAAGAGATCGAAGTTTGAATTTAGAATGACATGCCAGAGTGAGAAAAAAGGCGAATGGCTGATGATGACGTAAAATGATGTGGTAAAGACGTAGTGTAATTAAAAGAAGATCGCGCTTCGAACCGCCCACCTTATCGTTTTCAAAACTTTCTTGACGCCAGATATGATGGAAACATGTAAAGTTATAATTACACGAGTATAAAGCGTATATGCCGAACCTCGCGTGTATCAAATACATCACAAATAGAGCCGCGAGACGAGCAAACAATGCCGGTTGTTATTTAAATAAATGCAGTGTCAAATGATAATGTTAATCCGTCACGTGCAACGTGCCGGCTCCCACGGGGTTTATGCAGTTGCAGACGAGCGGACATTTCGAATATTTACTTACTTACTCCACTGACTCAGCGACCCGAAATAAGTCTTGACCTCCGAAACAAAAGAACGCCACTTTCTACGATCCTTCGCTACTAGTCACCGGCCTGAAGTTCTGAAGATCATTTTCGACAAAGTCTTTCCAGCGATACCTAGGTCGGCCTACCGGGCGTCGGCCCATCGGTCGGCTCTGGTATGCTTTCTTTGCGAGACGATCCAAGTCCAGTCTCTCGAATTTCGAATCATTGAAAATGAAAATGAATTTATTATACTCAAAACTAGGGTACTTATCCAAAATAAATAAAAGTGTCAAAAGCATATAATCAACATAGTTTCCAATGGGACCCAAACTAAACTAAGCTTGTATTTTGGGATACAAATTTCCAAACAAAACATAATTCCTTAGATCTTACTTGAACATAAATCAAGTGAATTCTATAATATTTAGTTTCTTTTTTCAATCAAACATCCATTCGACTGGTCGAATGGCGCATACATAGGTTGAATATCAATTGAGGAAATTTGACAGGTTGTGGTAACCTGGCGTGTGGCTGACTATACCAACAATATTTGAGTAAAATAAAAAAAAGTGGTGCGACAGAGCCGCTAGTCTGGTCCACACAAATCAAAGGAATCCGCGCAAAAGGGGTGCGAAATGACACGTGTCACAGCCCCTGATTGGTCACATCGGGCCCCATCCCCCACCCTGAGGCCCAACTACTGCGCAATTAGTTGGGTAAGCTGATTTACTTGCAAAGTGGCTTTTGTCATAAAGGGCGATTTTTAAAGGTGTCGCGTTTCAGTTTTAATGAATCTAAATGCCTTTTGATTGACTTAAATCTCTGTTTATGAAACCCTTTTTTAAGCCAGTGTGGGAGGCTTGGTAAAGTAAAGTATCAGACTTTTATTACCTTTAGGTACCACTGCAGGGCATCGCATTAGACGAGAGCAAAATCGTAGAAGCGATGACTTGATGTCTATGATGAAGGCCTGCATAGACGAGAGAGTTCAGACTGAACTTGTGTCTTTATTGGTATAAGGACACAAGTGCGCACATTCAGGGCAAGAGGATCACACCTTTGATTTCCCCTTCCCCTTGAATTAGCTTCCGGTACCCTCATTCACTCAGTGAAATACAACGCAACCTTTAATTGTGGGAGAGCCATGCTTCGGCATGAATGGGCCGGCTCGACCGGAGTGATACCACTGCCTCACAGAAAACAGGCGTGAAGCAGCTCCTGTGCTGTTTATCGCCGAGTGAGTGAGGGTACCGGAGGCCCATCGGGTGGGAAGGGGATAAAAGGTTAGCAGCGCACTTGTGACTCCACTGGTGTTGCATGTGTCCATGCTTATAGGTGATCCGCCTACTCGTCTGCTACCTATCACATAAAAAAAACCAGGCGTAACAAGCTAAGATGATGATGATGATGATGATAGGCAAACGTCTCAAGTACCTAAAGTCTTACCGTAAGTATATGTGTCAAGAAAGTCGTGACAATGAATATTTCAGGAGCTATCGGAGTTCCCACATCACACCATTGGAACGGAGCTACCACCACCTATGACGTAATCTACAGTGGCTCTATCATTTATATCCACGACGTTATTAGCAAATTAGTGCGTAACAGAAAAAATTGCATTCGTAATGCTGCAGTAGTGGGGCTTTCGCAATGCAGCATTTGTAATATTAGTAGGATTTTCGGATCCATTCCCGCGGCTGGATCGCAGAACTAGTTCTGAACTGAGTTTTTTGGGTTTCCAAAGTACTTGGTCGCAAGCGCCGTCGAGTGAACATTTATCAGAACCAAAGTTGCATTTTGTTAGCTTCATTAATAAGTTCTCGTATTAGTCGGAATGGGTAGCTAATTTAATTTAAGCTCAAATGTATTATGACAATGTTTAATTTATTGTAGTAAACCAACCTCACTTTGAAATCGACATTCCGGACAAGCGGTAGATTAACTATATGTGTTGACATTCATGTGAACGTAACTTGTACAAAGATTTTCCCCATTTCTGTTTCGTTTTGGGACATAAGTTCCACACAACACCGATAGATGGTACTATGTGTCGATTACATCGCGTACGCGTTTCGATTTTCGCTTTAGCTATAAGTCTTGTTGTATCATCGTTCATCGCTGCCGATGGGACAACTGTCCATTCCCATATGCACACATCGGCATCCCAGCTTCGCAGCTATCAATCACACATTTCGTATGAAACAAATCACACGTCCCATCCAAAGCCATACAAAACCAACGGTGTATGAAAGTGATTTGCTGCCCAAGTCTAATTATTTACGCGCAAAATACAAAATGTTACCCTGCTCTATTTACATGGGCATAAAGTTCAAATTTCTGAGGCATATTGGGAAGGATATCATTTCTCTGTATTTTATGGCAAGGGTTGCTAAGGGCATAAATATGTCGAGTTTGGGTTTTTCATGAGCCGCAGATGAGCCGAATGAAGAGTTTGTGGAAATGTAAAAAAGGTTCATTGGTAAATTTATATAAACAGGGTGTACTATTGCGAACATTTACATCCCTTCATCCACGTATTCTACCAACTACTTATGCTAAACAATAATTGTTCTACGACTTTTGGCAAATTCGTCAAAAATTATTTGACTCCCCAGGAATAAATAAATTTTACACAACATTTCATACAATGACCTGACTTAGTAGTTTAGGCGGCCTTATCCCAGAGACTCCAAGGCAAATTACAATTGATAGTAGCTAACTCCACGTGCACAAAATCGCGGGTAGCCGCTAGACGTATCACAAAAAAAACTTTAGACCATCACAAGGCTTATTTTTTATTTTTATTTTTTATGTGATAGGTAGCAGACGAGCAGGCGGATCACCTGATGGTAAGCAATTGCCGCCGCCCATGGACACATGCAACACCAGTAGAGTCACAAGTGCGCTGCTAACCTTTTATCCCCTTCCCCCCCGATGGGCCTCCGGTACCCTCACTCACTCGGCGAAACACAGCACATGAGCTGCTTCACGCCGGTTTTCTGTGAGGCAGTGGTATCACTCCGGTCGAGCCGGCCCATTCATGCCGAAGCATGGCTCTCCCACAGTTGATGCTGCTTATCATATATGTGGTAGTCGAGTTAATGCTATAATACATTGTTATCTTTGATTACTTAAAAAAAACTGTTACCGAAATGATTAGAAACCAGCGGATATTCCAAAATAATTTCATATCCGGTATAATTAATCATTCCTATATCCGTATCGCAATTTAATATTCGCAACATCCCTGGTTGAAACGATTTTGTCACGCTGATGTGTACCCTACTGTAACTCGAAATACTTCAATAACTTCCAGCATAATACACCCGAGTCAGCAAGGGTAGGCCCCATAAATTAGCCAGCCCAACTCGGAGTTTTATGGTCTAGACAATAAAATAATTAAATTTCCATAAAGCTGTACATTCACTCCCCTAGCGTGTGTGTTATCTCGGAAACTTTCCGGATACTTTCCCAATGATTCACGGTTTCGAAAAATGGTCGGAATGTGTGGAGTTGGATGTTATCAAGTCTGAAAGTGAATGTAAGAACAGAAATTAGTTGAAATTTTAACAGGGGTAGGCTGGAAGGAACTTTAGGAAAAGTATGGCCGTTAACGTAAAGATAAAGTATATTACAACTCAAGTGCTTATGCTACTACTTAACTTAGAGTCAATATATTTAATGTTGACTGAGTTGAGAGAAAAGCAGATGTTTTATCCCAAAAAACGTAAAAGACTTCCCGTTACTTAGTTGTGCTTTTTGCTTTTTTAATTTACCTATGCTGACTATTATTATAAAATTATTAAGTAAGATTTGTGTTGAGGATCGACGGCTGGACCAGACTCCTTTAATATAATAAGTTTTGCCATCTTCAGTGTTTTATTGGCACCGCCAGCGAAATACAGTCCAGCGTTAACAATTTGTCTTTTAGTAAATGTAACAAATAGATCCAAAAGACACATTCAGAAAAACCTATCGCAAAAAGAAAACTGAACCCTGAACCTAACAGAATCACCTCTGTTCGCGCTCCCCTTACATCATAATTCCAACCACCAAGTGGCCAAAAAGCGGATAGAAAATTCAAACCAAAATGGAATCCCCGTTTTCAAAACGGGCACCACGGCTGCTAATAATCTTTGTTCGAAATTTGCATTTGGTTGGAATTTTTCCACTTGAAAGAGTTTGATTTAATTACTCGGGCCGAAGCTTCCTGCTCGGCTCAGCCGCTCGCCGCGCGCCCGGGCTCCGTTAAGACGACGGTATATTACATAAATAGATGATAATTATTTAAACTGGGTAGATGTTAATGATCTGGGTAGATGTTTAAGAGTGGGAGAGCCACGCTTCGACATGAATGGTCTGGCTCGACCGGAGTATGACCCTCGTCGACGTCCTCACAGAAAACTGGCGTGATGCTTCACGCCATGGCGTGATGTATGCGCTGTGTTTCGCTGCGTAAATGAGGGTACCGGAGGCCCAAACAAGGGGAAGGGGGGGTAAAAGGTAAGTAGCGCATTTGTGAAACCACTGGAGTTGCAGGTGTCCATGGACGGCGGTAATCGCTTACCATTAGGTTATCCGTCGGCTCGCCTGCCACCTATATCATAAGTAAAAAAGTACCAAAAGTTAAGTATCAGCCTATTGTCCCACTGCAGGGCAAAGGCCTCCATCATACAAATCAAGTCATACTATAATGGAATTAGGCCTAGTCACCACGCTGGCCTAATGCGGATTGGTGATCACAAATCCGAGTTACATTCGAAAAATTCAAAATATTCTTGTTATTCGACCCAGGAATCAGACCCAGGACCCCGAGATCACGGTCCTTTAAGTAAAAAAGTTACAAAAATAAATAACTCATACAGAGTGTGTCAGAATTATGTAACTAGAGATAATGTGATACTACTGCCCATCTATATACATATAACTTAAGTATTGTATGGTACCACGCCGGTGAATTTCGGCATCGCAAACTGTACACGTAGAGAGGAGAACTCTGCGCCAACTCCGGTCCTCGCATAACTGAATCAAACTACATGGCGCGGAAAAACATGACAGCACAACTTTGGAAAGAGACGCGTTATGTTGTAATTTTCCACTTTAATTATTGGAGCGATGGTTCAGTTGATACCTAAGAACGGTAGATGAGGAGATGGATCACCTGATGGTAGGTGATTGCTGCCACCAATAGAGACTGCAATACCAGTTGAGTCACAAGTGCGCAGCCAATCTTTAATTTCCAGTCTCTCCAAACCCTGTGGGAGAGCCACGCTTCGGCATGAATGGGACGGCTCGACCGGAGTGATACCACTACCTCACTGAAAACCGGCGCGTGAAGTAGCCCCTGTGCTGTGTTTCGCCGAGTGAGTAAGGGTACCGGAGGCCCACTCGGGGGGGAAGGGGATAAAAGGTTGGCAGCGCACTTGTAAATCGGAGTTGCAAGTGTCCATGAGCGGCGGCAATTGCTTACCATCAGGTGATCCGCCTGCTCGTCTGCTACCTATCATATAAAAAAAATCCTGAGTCAGGATCTAAGTGCTGAGATTCTCCCAATTATTAACTGTGTTGTCTATCGTGTATGTCAGTGTATGTTTTGTTTATTCTTGGTGATGGATAAATAAAAACTCAATTAATTAAAGAAAATTTGCTCAATCACCGACCAATTTCCTAAGGAACGTGTCTCTTTAATCACCTGACATTGGCAAAATTACATGTGTCCTGAACACAATACAGGCCTATAAAAAAAATCTAAGGGTGCTCCGGCCTCCCAAGCGAGGTAACCGGGTATTACACACTATAATGAGAGATTCTACTTTAATCTACACCAATACACTGAACAAACACATATTATTATATTCATCACACTTTTCAACCAAATATAAATTTCGACTACTATTAAAATTCATCTTCTAGAATAGGAGTCAAAACAAATCCATATAACAACTCGCTCGTTTCAAACTCAAAAACCCTTTAAAAGAAATACAAATCGGATAGGTATTTACAATTTCAAATTTCTAAGTAGCGAGACAATATATTCAATTAATATAAATGTTAATTCTGAAAGTTCCCCCGAAAGCTCTTGTGTTTGTTTAAGGAAATCCCTCCTGACAATTAAAGATTTAAATTTCAGATCGCTGACACGGCTCAGGTCTGATACGCTATGGGAGTTCAGTTTAACATTTTGAGAAATGATTTAGAGAAAGGTAGATTTTGAGTGTAATTAAGATAAAACATTTTTTGGATAAGCTGTTCATCTGTTCAATGTACCACTACTGTTCAATGTCACTAATTATATTATCTACAAAATATAGGTACTATACATACTTGCCTTCTTATAATTATAACAAGATAAACATTCACCCAATGGCATTCACCCAATGGCAGCCGATCGATGAATGATTGAAGATGGTGTGACCATTTTTATAAGTATCTATGTCCAAGATTGGCAGTCAAGGGCGTTAGACAGGGATTTGTGGAACTTGGGAGAGGCCAACTATAGAGATGCTCTATCCTGTCATATTGCAGTGCCCTAACAGGGTCTATACCTAGTGTTTGCTTTGTTATAAATTTACCATCTATTTGTACACTATAAAAGCAATAAAGTATTGAGTATATTCTATACTCGGAGAGTTGATTTTGATAAGAAGATCCGGCAAAAAACTTGCCAGTTATTTATTTATTTTTCCACACTTACAGCTTACTTTACAGGCTTAACCATTAGGTTGTATTAACAATAGCGTAACTATTTTTAATTATTCTATCTTATTCTAGATATAAGTAATATAATTATGAATAACTTATGACAATCAAAGCAACTTTCGTGAATTCATTCAGAGAACAAGAAAACAGGTCATTTTTTATATTTCACACAATCACTCTAACCTCAAATCTATCGTGTAGTTCCCGGTCGCGCCCAAGACTATCGTTTCCGTGCCCGGGGTAAGTACATTAAGACCATGATGACGGATTTCGGAGTCTGTTGATTACAATGAAGCAACTGCAGTTTGATTTTCGCAATCCTAACAAGGGAACACGACCAACTGACAAACACTCCAACAATCTCCATAGAACGAACGCTCAAAGACAATTCTATGCGCGTATATCCATGTCCTGTATGCAGATGCTTTAATCCGGCGCATGCGGCGCCGTTACGATATTAATTATTCATCGGATCGAGCGAATAAACCAATTTCACGGTTCTTTGCGCACGAATCATAGCCGGAACAGGGTGCGCCAAATGCTCTCGGATGTGGGAGGTTTTTGATGCGTATCTTTCTTGCCCAATCTGGTTAGCATGGCTTTTTTCCAAACGTTTTTTTCCCTCAAAGCTGATCTAATGGTGGAAATACACACTAGCTTTGAAAAATTCAAAGGTGCATGCTCGGATTCAAACCACGATCCTCCGTATTGAAGGTTTGTAAAGGTTAGCAGCGCGCTTGTGACATCGCTGATGTTGGGCAGCGGTAATCGTTTACGATCAGGTAGTCAATCTTTTCGTCTGCCACCTATCACATAAAAAACCCAGTGACTCTATCTTCGAAATTGTTAAAAATAGATCCAGTTTAGTGGCTAATAAGTACCTAATTTAATTTAAGTGCAAGTTGTATGAAATTTTGAATTAATTTAATTTAAAAATCTTCGAGAACACCCTGTACCTCCTAAACGTATTGCGGGCCGAAACCGCGCGATCAAATTAGCTGCGCCAGCGCGCACGCAGTGGCGCGCGACGCCGTGCATGCGTACAGACATCACCTACTTGCCCGTCCTGCATCACGCTTACACAGAAGGTGACGAGCAGACGGATGACCTGATGGTAAGCGATTGGCGCCGATAGACACCTGCAACACCAGTCACCAGTGCGCTGCCAACCTTTAACCCCCTTTCCCCCAATTATGCTTCCGGTATCCTCACTCACCCGACGAACAGCACAGGCACTGCTTCACGGCGGTGTTCTGTGAGGTTCTCGTATCACTCCGGTCGTGCCGGCCCATTCATGCCGAAACGTGGCTCCCACAGTTGATTTTCACGATTTTCAGAATTCGAATCCAATTTCTATGGATTAGCATCTAAAATCGGGAGCATGGCCCGATCTGAGGTCCAATTTACGCTGTAAATAATGTGTCCAAAATTACCGCCCCTTGAAATCTGCCGCCCCAGGCTACTTAAAAATATCAGCCTATATACTGTCCCACTTCAGGGCAAAGGCCTTCATTAAAGAAATCAAGTTATCACTACACTACAATGCGTTTAGGCTTAATCACCACGCTTGCCTAATGTGGACTGGTGATTACAAACTCGAGCTATGGTTGAAAAATTCCGAACATACTTTTGCTTGAGATCACGGATCGGTACTTAAACCACTAGACCAAACGGGGCATTGTCAGTTGTCTGTCAGCCTACTCAGGTTATATGGAAAATTTATGCTTCATTGTCACTAGTGTTGGCCATCCATGGGCGGCGGCAATCCATTGCCCATCGGGTGGACTCAGCTCATATCCTTACTGGATATGAAACTGAGGTGATGATGCACTGTTATACTATTGCCCTAACTTGTCCTTTCATGTAAAACCGAAACCGACAGAGATCGCAACGTACCGGCATCGTGAAAATTAAATACCATTTACAGAAATCACACCCGACGCCTAGACGAGGCCCCTCTCGGCCCATAAAACTAAACAGTGCACTATTTAAACTAGTGCTGCCTGTTAGACAACAATCGCTAAACTATCGATAGTCTAAATAAATAAATAAAACTAATTACTTACCATATCACATCTAGTGATAGAATTCAGTCTTATATCAGAGACCAAGATACATAGGTATTTTGAACAACAATTTACTGTTCTGCGATTTTTGAAAATTCGTCGAATAAGTTTTTCACTCCCCACAAAATGATCAAGTCACGTGACCGATATTGTATGAAATGTTGAATTTTTTTAATGCCAAATTACAAAAATCTAAAAAATAATTAAATTAAATGTTGTTCGGAAACACCCAGATACTGAGCAAACAGAACTGTTCATCGCACGAATTTTTGTCCAGGATCGTGGGTTTTGGATTATGGGTTTTGACATCGAACCCACGATATTTGGCGTATGTAGCAGGGTCCAGCGTCCACTACTGCCTAAAGCGTCATCCAGCTAGTCAATTTTTTTTAATATTAGAGGCGGAAAACGATCAAGCGGGCTCACCTGCTGATAAATAGATAACCACCGCCACCCATGAATATCTGCGAGATTAGAGAGGTTGCTGATGCGTTGCTGGCCCTTTGTTTTGATTGTTTGGTTTATAATATATATGTTTCCCAACTATCGATAAATCCTATCAAACCGTGCGCGACCATATATGTTTCAAGCCGTTTACGTGTAGCCGGCTTTGGCTCGATGGCCACGCCACATCACTAATAACTCGGGCCGATGCGACCCCGGCCGTTCAGATTAATGGCACAATATCTCACCTCGCGTCCACATTATACAGTTAATCCACGGGATTCATTTCACGGGGATGTGCCGGTAAAAATGTGTAGGGATAGCAGAGATGGAGGACGTTGGGTTCTGTACAGATTTTTTTAAGTGGTGGCAGATGAGAACTGGACACCAGGTGGACCGACGATCTGGTGAAGATCGCGGGACTCCCTTGGATACGGGTGGCACAGGACCGATCTGTGTGGAGAACTTTGGGGGAGGCCTATGTCCAGGAGTAGACGTCTATTGGCTGAAATGATGATGATGATGATGAGAAGACGAATCACGGTGGTAAGCGATTGTCGCCGCCCATAGATTACTTGCAACACCAATAGAGTCACAAATGGGCTGCCATTCCCCTTAATAGGGTCTCCGGTACCCTTACTCAATTCAACAAACACATCGCAGGCGCTGCTTTACGCCGCGGTACTCTGTATCAATCCAGACAAGCTGGAGAGGGTTAAAAGGTTGGAAGGGCACTTGTGACTCCATTGGTGTTACGAGACTCTAGGGCGGCCCTTTTAAGAAGGAGTAAGTAGTAGAGAGTGGAGTAGTCTTCTTTATTTTCTCTACGGATCCCTAAATGTGATTATGTGTTCGCTTTATGGTCTCCGTTATTGAATCGTGTCGTTGGCTAATTTATTTATACGCCGGTATCATTAACCAATAAGATCGCTAAAATTACTTATTATGATCCAATATGGCGGCGGATGGATTAACGCAAAAATGGACCATACTTTTTGATAAACAACATATTTATTTGGCCGAAGTTTTGCTGTCAGAATGACAAATATTTTTGGACGACTTTTTTTATGTGATAGATGGCAGACGAGCAGATGGGTCACCTGATGGTAAGCAATCACCGCCGCCTACAGACACCTGCAACACCAGCTGAGTCACAAACGCGCTGCCAACGTTTAGCATCCTTTCCTCCCAATTGGGCCTCCGGTACCCTCACTCATTCGACGATAGTAAATAATTAAAAATGCTTAAAATGCAATCCGAAGATACTATTCCACTGTACGTGAATTCGCGGATACTCATAACAGTACGTCATAAATTGTAAACCTTATTTTTCAACTCCAATATGAAAATAAAAATGTTACTTGCTGCTACGGAACGCTTCATCGAGTCCTATTGGTGCTTTCCGTTTTTTTAATGTCGTTTTTGTTGTTGCCAAATTGACGTCTAATTGTAGGTACCTGTTGTATGTATCGTGTTAGTGTAGTCAAAACTTATTGATGTTTCAACTCCTTCTATTCTAATTTCGTCCTCGCCCCCGTTGAAACCCTCGCCGCAGCGTAATCAGGACCTAAAAGTCCCGATTGTCTGCGCGAAACATTTTGCCGGGCTCATTAAAACTCTGCTACTTCCGCAGACTCGGATCGGCTTCTGGTAGCATTCATTGGGTTTCGTTGGTACTACACTACACTAATAAGAGCTTCATTGAGACCCTTTAGAGTTTTATGAATTAATATTAGAGTATGTAATTTGTAACGGATAGTTTCTCAAGCTACGAAGCTCAAAGATCTACGCCAGATTTTTAACCGTGGGAGAGCCACGCTTCGGCATGAATGGGCCAGCTCGAACCGAACGAAGTGATACCACGGCCTCACACAAGACCGGCGTGAAGCAGCGCCTGCGCTTTGTTTCGTCGAGTAAGTGAAAGTATCGGAAGCCCCATTTCGAGGAAAAGGGGTTAAAGGTTGGCAACGCACTTTTGACTCTACTGGTGTTGCAGGTGTCTATGTGTGACGACAATCGCTCACCATCAGATGATCCGTCTGCTAGTGTGCCACTTATTCATGAGATGCATGATCAGTTGATTGCTCGGACTCTCACATAAAGACATTTATTATGGACAGTTCCAAAGTATTTAAATTCACACTCTACGGTAGCGATTCTGTTAAGTTTCAGTAATACAAAAGTGTTATTATGCCAATGGGAACTGCTTATAGCACTCTTTATCCCTAATGCTGGGTGGAGCCACAGTTTCTTCGCGACTGTAATCAAAGGGCAGCTGCTGCAGTCGAGTCAAGTGGCTTCGGTGAGGGAATTCACTTACTCCTATAGCCCGTTCCAAACATTGAGGATGGGGGTACTCCCGTTGTGGCTACTACATTTGAACATAACATACTGGGTATCCTGGGTACACAGCTGGGTATACAGCTGGAATCTGCTTTTCGCAGAATGGAATGGAATCTGCTTTCCTGATTTTTTTTTTGTTATAGGTAGTTGACAGACGAGCAGACAATATCCTGATTATCTTAAGTAAGAGTAGGTTTACAGAAAGAAAAAAAAGAAATTTCGTGTGGATAATGGCCAAATGTTCATATCCAAAGTGTTTCCAAACTGAAGGGAAGGGAAGGGAAAATTATGACGAGGGGAATTTTAACATAGAAAATTTGTTGGTGCTACAGGGCATGATTCAGTACAACAAACCTGCTGAGTGGATCTTCTGATGGTAAGCAATTGCCGCCGCCCATAGACACCTGCTACACCAGTACCTAGAGTCATAATTGGACCTCAGGTACCCTCTCATACTTAATGAAACACAGCGCAGCGTTCTGTGACGTCGTGGTATCACTCGGTCGAGCGGAACCATTTATGCCGAAGAGTAGCTCTCCCACGGTTCTTCTTTCAAAATAACATTGTTTTATGATTTTTTTTTGCACCAACCATATCGAATGCACTGGCGTTTACAAAACTGCAAACCTTTACATAAAGCCATAGTTGGTTCAGTGGACGAATTTGCATAGGAATGGCTGATTTCAGAGTTATACCATAGGCGGCTAGGCGGCTTGGTCCCAGGTTTATCCAGGTAGTCGGGAATGGCCTAGGGCCAGCGTTTCCCAAACTGATTAGTCCACACTCTAACAGTTACTGCAGACAATCAAAAATAGCATTGTAAAAACAAACGACTCACAAAACGTCCACATAATCTTAACAGAAACAATATCAGGATAATAATAGGGACATTGATGGGCCACTGTCCCTTAAACAAACACCTTTACATCTTAGGCGGGACCGGCAGCCCCCTATGCACAGAGGAATCAGTCGCGCACGTAGTCCCGGAGTGCAGTGCTGTGACAAGTCAACGGAAGGAAAGGCTAGAATAGCCAGGACCCTACACATACAAAAGACCAAGTAGGAATCTAAATGCGGTAACAGGAGTCCACTTTACATTACATTACATTAGTCCACAGCACCTTGGCTTGACATTAGGAAAGAGTTCGATTGATGTGGAACTGCCCGAGCGCGAGTCGCTTGTGCTGTGGTGTTTCACGCCCCATTTGGGGAGAAGTGACATTGAGATGGGCTAAAGACACAGACTTTGTAGGGAGTGAAGAAACGCACCGGGGAAAGAGCCCTTAGCAAGTACCTGGTGAGCGTCTCCTAAGATTCGGTCCGTATGCCGAGACGGTAGGAAGGACCATGGGCTGGTGGAGGGACCTGTGTCTTCTTTAGTGCACATCACCACAGCATACCGAATGAAATTGTTCTTCTTGGATATTAAAATTCTATGATCTTGCCTTAGTTTGAGAACCGTTGCCCTAGGCTTTAACTAGCGAAAACGCCCGGGTTTATACTAGATATGACCCTCTGTTTTGTGCTTATGTAAATTGTTTTGGAAGAAGTTAGCCATGTAGATGGGGCAGGCGACTGTACTGAATTAGATTGCTGGGCGTTAGTATTGAGAAAAACCAGAGGAAAGTTGTATGTTAATGTGTTAAAATTCTTCCGGAGTTGAAAGTTAGAAATCTATGTAATGGCTGATATATTAACAATGACCTCCTAACAGACAATTAAATAACTAACCATACTCTGATTTTTAATAATGTGGAGTAAACTGACAGATGAAAATGACAAGTTTCTATACATTTTGACATTGTGCATGTGTCAAATTGAGTGATAATGTATGGGTATGACACATTGACATCTGACAGTTTAATCCACATTAATAAAAACCAGAGTATAGTGCACATTGCACAAGTTTTCTTTTGTTTTTTTTTGTTTAGTCTGCTAATGTGTCTAGAGACACTTTTGTTTTTCTGCCAATGTCGAATGATTAAAGAGTATTTAAGAGATATTGAACTGCAACAAATGCTACGGTCCCTAAACTAAAAGGTTTTGTGTAATGCCAAAAATCAATAAGGCCGGACAAACACAATTAGGCGGCGACAATCAAAGGGTGCCAATTGTCGAAATAATAATGTTATTATGAATTTCCAATGCAAATAGTTGACCGGGGGTTTAGGCCCAGTGGTAGTGATCAGGACAGAAGGGGCGTTGGGCAGAGTATAAGAAAAAAGTTGTTTAATACTCAAACTTTCTTTTTTTTTGCACATACCTTAAGTGAACAGGGAAAACTGTGGTGGATTCACCATTTTGGAACCTAAGGGCGATTTACGGGGTGGCGTAGATCGTATTCAGCGCTCATATCTAGACCTTACATAATCTAGAAAATCAAAACGGTGATTAGTATACGACTTTAATTGGAAATTTAATTAAAAGTATTTTAATTAGTTCTTTACTCATGACTAGTGGCCCGCCCTCACTTCGCTTCGCGACCGTAATAGGGTAGTTGACTAATATCGATGTAGTAAAAAATATTGATACTGTACCAAAATATTGGTAAATAAGAACCAATAGCCTAAATTTTCAGTTAAAAATATAAGGTCTAGCTGGTTTTGTGAGCATTCAAAGTTTCATGGGCAAGTCCATTTTTAAAGTTTATAATATTATAAAAATAATTATATCATTGAACTACCCACACATTAAACACAAACTTTTATTATAAAACTATGTACATAAACGAAACATTTGATATAGCTACCAAACAAAATTTGCTAGACGCGCATACAAGATACCAGCGGGTGACGTCACATGTTGGTAGCCATTTGTATAGAGCGTTTTTGGGCCCGCGTAAAATATGTGCTCTTAAAGTTGTGATATCTCAGGTAATTCAAATCAGAATCAAATAATTATTTCAACAATGTTTCTTTAATAGAGGGGCCTTTTGATTAAACACATAAAAAAAAATAGTCAAGTACCCTATTCAGAAATGAACCAAGATGGCGCTGTGTCCAATTACATCGCGCAAGCGTTTCGTGTTTTCGGTTTACCTATACCTAAGCCTTGTCGTTGTCTATTGAAGTTATATCTTTATAAATAGTATAGATAGATGACTCTGAGTAAAGTAAAAAAATGTGAATCAGTTTATAAAATAGGGTCTCGAATTTGCAAGGACTAAGTAGTGAGGCGGCAAAATGTTAATAGCGTAAAGTAAATATCAGCCTTACATTGTCCCATTGCAGAGCAAAGGCCTCTATAAAAGAAATCAAGTCATCGCTACTACGATGGGATTAGGCTTATTCGCCACGCTTCCATAATGAAGATTGGTGATCACAAACCCGAGTTCAGAAAGAATCAAAACTAAATTAATTGCGTACAAGAGGCAAATGTGTTAATCTACTATTATGAAAGAATATTGTATATAATATCCACTATTATGAAAGAATATTGAATAAACAGTCAGTCGACCTGTCTTCGCTTACCTAATCTACAAAGTCGGACCAAAGTAGCCAGCCGGCCACTGTATGCCCTTCCAATAATCTTATCACAGGCTGCCCCTAGCAAATATTGACAGGCCCGAGGTACGACGACCCTGTATATTTTCAATACGGGTACTGTTATTTCTGGTCCAGCGATGAAGGTTGGCCCCCATGGGTGTGATGGAATTATAAAAATAGAAATGTTGGCCGAGATTGCGTTATTGGGAAAAGCAGACAGTATTTTTTATTAAAGGACTTGTACGTTGGCACAGAACCGAACAAAATTTCGATCTTTGACGTCGGCGACCATAACTCACGTTGGATCGCTGAGCCAGCGTAGTAAGCTAGTTTTACGTAATGTTGCAGGTAACACTAGTAGAGTCACAAGTGCGCTAAAACGTGGATCGTCATCATCGTCATCGGCAACCCACACTCGTCAACTGCTGGACAGAGGTCTCCCCTAATGCACGCCACCGCTCCCGATTTTCGGCCCCTCTCATCTAGCTCACACCAGCCTTTGCTTTAGCTTTCGAATGTCATCATCCCATGATGTCGCAAGTAAACGTGCTTCTACAATAAGTACAGTGTTTTTAATAAAAAAAATATATTTCGAAAGTATTAAATCCAATTGACAAAGAGCCTTAAGGACAGCAATGCAGCTAGCACATCGCTAAAATTACTAGGTCGAGTCTGCCAAAAGCAACTCCTCTCGCCACGTAGATCGCTCACGAGGCAGGCTTGGCCAGGCCGGTCACGTCGCGGCAAAAATTGTTGCGAGCGACAGTCGCGCTGCCAACTGCTTCGTTAGCGCACAAACACCGGCGTGATGTTAGCTAAACTCATCGTGAAGTACGTAGGCTAAGACTATTTAGTTTGCTAAGGCCGTGGAATGAGAAGAGAGGTGGAACATGTACTAACCAAAATGGGTATGATTTTCTTTACATACATAAAAAATATAGGTAGTCAAATACCTACCGTATTCATAGTAATGCACAAAAGACAAAAAACTTTCATTTCATTATGTTTTCTGTATTATATATCATGTTATTTTAATCGTTTTGCCTTTGGTTGTGGTACTTGATATTATGTACATTGTTGGTGGGTCACTAGTACGCCTAATGCAGGTACCTACTGATGACCCGGGCGAAATGATGCACCACGTCTTGTGTGTAATCGCTTAACATCAGATGATCTAGTCTCAGAATAAATAAATACCTTCACGTACAAAATTGATGGCAATAGAAAGGCGAATTTTCTTTTTTGGGATTGACACATTATGTTCCATGCATGAAGTCATTGTTTTAATCTATACTCGTGCAGTATCTAAGACCGGTAAAAAGAAGTAATATTAAATAACTAAGTTTTTGTAACAACATTTTATTTTAGTAAATTTGCTATCCTATCGCATTTATCACTATATTCTACGACCCAACCGTTCCTAAGATATTTCACTCCCAATTCTTGCGTCAATATATCCCGCGTATTGCCTTCTATCTGTTTACCGGACTGATACGTTTAAAAATAAATTCCTCCCTTCGAACGCGGCTGTCCGTTTGTTGTTTCAAAGACAAAGCTGCTTGCCTTGTCTAAACCTCAAACGATAAATCCATTGGTGTCCAGTGCAGCTTATGGTAGGACCCGCTAAGAAGCCGTCCACCCACAGAAACGTCCATGCAACCGAAATTAACCCCAACGTCTACCAGGCTAGAGGCTACAGCAACTGTAAAACTAGGTTTGCATGTCAATATACGGTGGGCATGGATGCCGGAAACACGTAAGATTTATATTGCAGAATTAGTGGGACACAATTAGGTTGCGTTGGCTAAATGGTAGCATTGGTCAGTTAGATACCTATTTAAGTAAAACAGAATCTCCATCTCCAAGCCTTGTCCGTAAGTTTAAATTAACTCAGCTTTTCAGGGGGCAGACGAACAGGTAGATCACCTGTTCATGAGCTGATGGTAAGCGATTATCGCCGCACCCGCAACGCCGGAGGAGTCACAAGTGCGCCGCTAACCTTCAAAATGAATTCTTAAGAAAAGAACATTGCTCGGCGTTTCTCTGCTAATACAAAACGAGATGATCCGGCAAAATACCAAACGAGGCTCATCAAATTAATAAGCTAAGGCGGCAGAACCGCTGAGGGTTTTTTACTGAAGGTACCTACGAGTATAACGCAAAGAGTCCGTCAAAAGAAGTTAAAAATAACATTTATCTAGAACGACAAAGTATTTACCGACAAGAGATTTAGAAACTAACTAAATACTTCTTTATTTCTTGTAGATTATAAATCTTTTATTCATTTTTCTTGTCTTGCCTGCCATACCCTTCTCATTCGCATTATTTTTCGTTACGTAAATACGGCGTGGAAGTGATATCCAAAAAAAATAATAAATGTTTTCTATTCCATTCTATTTGTAAAGAAAACAACTACCAAATTAGATACAGCAACACGCAGGACATTTAAATAGTTTTCAAGTGTTTGCTCAAACACTGTTTCAGTAACTTTTGCCTTATCCATAATAAGTAATATTCCGATTCCAGCATTACATTCAAGAAAGGCAATGTCAAAAATGTTTGCTTTCTAAGCCATGGACCCTAAGACCACAAAATATTGTGCTAAGACTGCCAAGCCAACTGTAGGACTACATTGAAAAAAAACCTTTATAGGAACACTAAAATGTTGGCCTGTCCCGGGAATATAACCCAGAACCCTAAACGCTTGTTGTACATTGGGACTCACTAGTGACTGTTTGTTAAGGAAGCTGGTTTTAAACATTTAAACGTGTAATGCGCATCACCAATTTCATAACTAGACTTATTTGAAAAGACTTCGAGTTTCAAATTCCATAACGTGTCTAACATTAAACAGTGTGCCCACACGTTACGGGAGGCTGGCAACAAACAGAAACTTCCAAACACATAGAAAGTGGAAACAAAGGGTTGAGTATCTGCTCAGCATCGGGAGTTCATCGCAGTATGAATCAGAAGCGATAAATTAGGAGAACAACAAACTTGCGCGGATAATTACGACGCTAGGGTGTCCATTCATTCGTACTTTCATTATTCTTTGTACGCGTTTCCGTTGACAGTGAAGGTGGGCTTTTAAGAAAAGCATAGTTACAATAAGATTACAGGTAATTTTGCATATAAAACAGATATTGGATATTCTTGAAATTTGGGCGCCATTTTCTTTAAAGTGGCACCCAACGTGGGGCTTGACTATCTTTGACTTAACTTGCTCGAACAGCGTATATAGAGGTAATAATTTGGTCATCAAACATTATAAAATTTCGATTTTGATATTTAGATTAGAAATAGAAACAATATTTATCCAAGTTAGGTCCATACAGAATTCTTAAGAGCAACAGGCGAGTTTCTTGCCAGATCTTCTCGTCAGAATCAACTATCCGATTCTCGTGGTGGAATCGCATTGAAACTCAGCGATGGCGTTGCGTCTCGTCGCTGATCTCCGGTCAAGCCGGCCCATTCATGCCGAAGCTTGGCTTTCCTAGGGTAGATTCCTTTCTAAGAGCAGAAATATTCCTCTCCATTTAAAGCCCCGTATCGCTCTACACAATGGACCCGCGCCGTTGCTCCGCGTCTCCGTCGCACGTGGGTCTAATGGCTCCGCGAACTGTTTGATTTAAAGTCGAAACAACTGCGTCTACGCACCGCGGTAATGGATGATGGCTATCGCGCCAACTTTGATCGCAACTGTTGTTTAAATTGTGTTAAAAGAGCGAAGGTGAGGGTGGAGTCGTTTAGACCAATTTAAGGGATCTCTAGGGGTAAAGATTTTAATTCCAAATCAAATGATGATATCGCTGATAATTTACCATGAGTTCATGAAGATCTGATCGTCGTTAAACGTGTCTATGATAAAACACTAAATATTTAACTACTACTTGGAATAGGATTCCAATAGGAAAGTCCATATCATAGGACGCCTTTAAAAAGTAAATTTCATAATTTTTATTTGCGAAAACTTTTAAGGCACATTCTAGAATACCGCAACCATTAATGTTAATTACTTAGATGTTGTTTATTTTCCAATAAGAAATAAACAAATAAATAAAATGTGCAAAAACGTAACTTTACCTTCATTCTAATCATTGTTAAACTTTAAAAAACCTAACGTAGCTAGAAATTTACATTTCTAATTGTAATTAAAAAGAAACAAAATCCTACCGGTTCATCTATTCGAGAGCCACGGCTCCACGGTAGACAGACAGATATACAGACACGTCAAACTTATATCCCCTCGTTGTCGTCGAGTGTTAAGAATGATTCGAGCCAGTTTAAACACTCAAAGAGCAATACATCAGCATTTCTTCCTGTTTCATTCCAGGGTTAGTAAATCCGTCTGAGCACCGGACCGTGCTCAGGAGCCGTCGCGCGCGCCGCGCCGCAATGGATAATGCCCTGTCTGTAATTAACGACGCAGGCGCCAGACGGAACGGGAGTACCATCATAGTAAATGAATACTAACAAAACGTCGTAAGGTACCACTGCACCATTAAACGGTGGAACTCGTTGCGATCACATGTGTTTCCTCTGTCCTACAATATGGACTCCTTCAGACGAAGCGTGAAGAATCATTTCGTGGGCCAGTATGGCAGTGCCAACGGATGTGATACCGTGCCGTCGCGTCCGTTGTAACTGCAACGTGGGCTCTTCTCTTGCTTATAAATTGCTTAAATAAAAAAAAACTGCAACTGGAGAGAAGTTAAAAAAGATTTGCGCGGAATCCAAACTGATGACCGGCAGGAGGTGGCGTATGAGTGACCTAGATGGAGGTTCTTACTATCGGAGGCCAATGCTCACTTTAGGGTCACTGCGCCAGTCAGAGTAAAGATGGGGTTTGACGCGTTAATTTTTAAAGACTTCTAACCGTTTGTGACCACAGCTGCTGAAACGCTGCGGAAACGTCAAGAAGTAAGTACATAATTACGTGCTTAAATATTAACGTTGCGTTAATTCCCATTTTTAACAGTAATAGCCCCTCCGTACTTGCTTTCAAGACTCTTTTCCCGGCGCGTTTCTTCACCCCATACAAAATGTCTTATCGTTTTTTAGTATCACTTCTGCCTAAAATGATATGGTTCAAGCGCACGGGCACAGCAGACAGCACTTCAATCAGAGTAGGCAAGCTCGATAAATCATATATGCACCGACTTTTGAGGTCCAAATGAAACTAATTCCACCAATATATCTAATAACAATAATAATAATTCTTCTCCTACAGAAACCAACCATCTTAAATACTTGTCAAATCGTACGTAAATTTATGAATTTAGACTAAATACAAAATAATCACTTTTCGTTTTGGCCACAAGCCTGCAAAAAATTATAAAATCCCCAAAATAAAAATAAATGATAAAAGAACCAAATGTCTCTCTATCTCTAAAGTGCAATTAACAGTAAAGATAAAATTGGCCTGGAGTTATCATCAAATTAAAAATTGACGCATTCCACAGCTTGACTTTAATAAACTTAAACGCAGTTCACTTACTAAATCGTTTCATTGTTTTGTGTAAAAAAAGACCCTAGCAATATTGAGGAAAGGTTCACATTATCGTGTTGACGGAAACACAATTCACTTGTTTATTTAGACGACAACCTAATACCCGCCAAGAATTTTAATGTCGCCGAGAATTTTGCGAGAAGACATTAAAAATGTAACACTTTCACAATAGAAGCTCAAAGAGAGACACCTAATAAACCGGTATTTAACAAACAAGTGGAAAAGGAAGTAATACCTCGTGAAATATTCCAATGAAATATGTATTAAAACCGCGGCCACCGAGATTAAGCTGAAGGGAAGATCGAATATTAATGAAGCTGGTTCGCCAATGCTTGCGATGCGGTTTTTTTTATATAGGTGGCAGACGAGCAGACGGGTCACCTTAGCGATTACCGCTACCCATATACACCTGCAACACCAGTGGTGTCACAAGTGTGCTGCTTACCTTTTAACCCCCTTCCCTTGAATAGCCCTCCGGCACACTCGCTCACGCAGCGAAACACAGCGCATGCACTGCTTCACGCCGGTTTTCTGTGTGGACGTGGTATTACTCCGGTCAAGCCGGAGTACCTACTTTTGATATTGGCAATGTTAACAACGTACATAAATGTACCATTGGCAGACGAGCAGAAGGGTCACCTGATGGTAAGCGATTGCCATCGCCCACAGTCACCGGCAACACCAGAGAGGCCACCGTAAATATATCATAGCTCGTTGTGGAATAAAGGCGGGGCTAGGTGTGCGGGAGGCAAAGAATTTAATCAACAATGAAAGAACTTGGAGTTTCTTTGTGCGTGTCGCCTCGACCCGGTGCACGCTGCGGCCGCTGCCGGGCGGGAGCCATCGGCGTAGAAGGGGCATCTTTATTTAGAGGTGGCATTATTCAGTTAGAGGTGGCATTCTTATTGAGATGTGGTACTTATTATTTAGTTAATTTATGGTGTTGACTGGAGGAGACTGAAAGAGACTGTGACACGTATCGACTGGAGTCAAACCCTGTCTGCGCTGTGTTTCGTGGAGCGAGTTTTTTTTGTGATATGTGGCAGACATCTAATGGTAAGCGATTGCCACCGCCCATTTTTTTAGATATTTTTTCGACTCCCTATAAAAAGTTAACAGTCATGTGATAGACTAGACACTTGACATGTCTTGGCCTTACGACGTTAAAGGTGGATTTTTTTATGCGAATTCCATCGTCATAGAACAAATGTTGTTCAAAATGATTGGTAGTAGAAAACGTGGTTAAAAAGATGTAAATGTTCACAGATACGCCTTGTAAGTGTGCTACAATTATTTGTTTTTACTTTTTATTGTCATCAATTTTTGATAACTGGCAGGAGGTGGTGCAGTACCGACCTATATGGAGGCTCTTATTATCGAAGTCCAAGGCTCATTTTGCTATGCCAGCCTCAGCGTTTACGGCCTGCATCACAATCCTTCGCCATTCCTCCCGCAGTTCTTTATGCTTTTCTAGTGCATTCGTGGAGTGGACCATTGAGGGCAGTTTTTACTTGGTCAGTCCAGCTCATTGGTGACCTGCCGCGCGCTCTTTTGCCTTCAACTTTACGTTGCACCACCTAGTTAGTTAGTCATCAATGAAAATCACCATGCAATTAAAGAAAGTTATTGAATTGCACATGCCATATCATCCATTCGCACCTCCTGATCCCTTCCCTTACAATTCAATATCATCCCTTTGTAGGGTTTTCACTTTAATAAATGCGGGAAGCCCAATTCCAGTGGAATAACATTGTCTTGTCACCTCAGTCTCCATAATGTATTGCGTGTTAGAATGGTAACTATTGAGTTTCATCGCCTTTGAAAGGGTAAAATGCAATTTGACTTTTATTTGCCCCCGTTTTGACTTTCAAATTGACCTCTTTCGGGCTTTGCTCCAGATATTACGGTGATTCCGTTTCCCTTTTCGTGGGAAAAATTGTTACGGAATTGGATTACCAAGGTTGGCATGGAGTATTGCGAGGCGATATTTTTAATGTCTCTTTTTGGCTAAGTACGAGTATAACAGCCTTGTTATCGCCATGGGAAGTGAGTCGCACTTTTAAGTGACAACTGTATTTTGGGTCCTGGTTTTAATTTCTGAGATGAGCCCATATCTGTATCAAAATTTTCTCAGCAGTTATTAGCTGTTCCTAACTTTTAAGTGACATCTGATCTGAGCTTTGTGCCCTGGTTTTAATTACTGAGTTGAGCCAATATCTATATCTAAAGTTTTCTCAGCAGTTATTAGCTGTTCCTATGAGCCTCAAAATTGACGCCACGGCTAAAACCTTTCATTGATACGATTTAACGGCATTCCCCGTCATTGTATCCCCGGTATTAAAAATGTAATCACCCTTAACCTTTCTAACTTCTGAGAGTATCAATTGAAAAACCAATTCCCAATTTTAAACGCCTTTCTCACAACAAAGATACTCACCAACCGTCATTACTAAAATTAAATAAACATAAATTGCGTGTATAGCAGGCTAGCGCCACCATTTTGATTTCTATATACATTTTCAATTACTTTATTATTTTTGGCAAAACAAGAAAAAATCTGATCATTCCTCAAAGGAACATTTTTTTCTTCAAGAATCATCTTTTGCAATACAGCTCTTAGTATAGACGACATTATGTCACTACTAGTACTAGTATAAATTCGACAAGAAATATAAATAGTCAACTATTACAAAAAAAAAACCTTTGGAGCGGTTCTTAATATGAAACAGTTACAGTTCGTTTAGTGCATATTTTCAAGAAGTTTTATATCAACAGTTATAAATGTTTGTCGTGACAATATGAGAAATTTGAATTTTAATTTGATTTCCAGTGTAGCAAGTAAGCACACCCGAACATCCAAATTCTTCACAATAAAATTATTAATCCAATCGCAGCGCTAGAAGAAGAAATAACGACCCTAAACAGTTCTCAAGATTTTGAGGAAAAACGAATAGAAGATCAATTTGTAACAATACCCGGCGGAACAATGGGTTTCTTAAACAAGTTAATTAAGTTATTCTCAACCAATCGGAGGTAATGCCTCTTAATGCTGGCCAATATTACTTCGCGCCTTATTAAATTCTGTTTGGTTATGTTTTGGTTTGCGATGCGGGATATTTACGGATCACGACTATTTGGCAAACAAGGACATTTCGCTTTTTAAAAATATAAGTAGCTTACACGCAAAAAGAGTGTAAAAGCACTAGGTATGGAGTTAACATACCTAATTGTTACTTATTCATTTAAGATTATTGTAACATCTAGCAAACTAACGTTTGTTTGATAACCCAAATCCATTGAATATGCAGTTAAAGTAGGCGCCATTTTCTCCAAGTTGGCGCCCAACGTGGTACGTGAAAAATATCAAGTGTCTGTCGTTTATTTAAAATTACTTTTCAAACGTCCCCTTACACGATCTAATTGCAATTTTCCCTTAATGTCATTATAACAAACCTCCGCCGTACAATCAACCCTCATTAGAATCAAGACCCTGCCCCAGCAAAAACGCGTGTTTACTTATTTTAATTAGCTAATAACAAGAGCAAACATCAATGAGCCGTGCAAGGTGTGAGAGTTCAAAGAGAGCCGTTGCTTTGATCTATCCGCCGTTCATATTAGCTATATTAGTCAGGTTTTTTCAATTACGAATGACCGGTTAAATGGAATATGTTGTGCAATTTATACAAAAAAGCCGGCCTTTATTTAACTTACAATCTATTCATAAGGCTCTTCAACAGTGTTTTCACATTTCTCTTTGAAGTATTGGAACCATTAGTGAAATCACTTCAGCACAATGAATCAATCAGCAATGCAAATTATAGTACCATTGTTTTTATTATTAAGGTTCAGTCTCTTAAAGTAGATTTTTTCTCATTTGATTACCATAGCTTAAAAGAGGTTTAGTCCCTACAAATGCTTCGATTATATAGACAACTTTAAACTCCTACTTATAATGTAATTTAGATCGAATTATTCTGGCCACCACTTTTAGTTCAACTTATAATCTACGATAACTTACCTATCATAGACATATATCTAGGATACAACAAACTACACACTGCTACGTTCTAAAATCATACGACAAAGTTGTAACACATGTTTGTTAACGTTAGTAAGTTGTAGTGAAATCGACGCGAACGCCTAGACAATCAGTTGCGGCAACGACGCAAACAGCGCATCTCGGATTGTAATCAGGCGCTTGCTTGCATAGAGCGATACGCAGACACCGCCATTACTGGGGTGTCACCACGTGGTGGGTGATATTTCAAACTTTTTTTATGAGTTGTAGTGTAGCCATAATGTCCCTGAGTGTCCCTGAGTAAGCGAGCGCCTATTCAACCGGTTGGGGCAACGACGTCGAAAACAACAGTTTGCTTACACAAAGCGTCACGTACGCTTATTTAGTAACGGGTAAATCATATTAACTTTTTCTTTCCAAAGTTAATTAAACTCCAGACTCAAACTAGGTGTTATTTTTTTTACTTTATGTTGGTTATGAAAATAAACAATAATGTTTGCTGAAGTTGAATAAGTTCCATTTCCCTAACCTACTCTTAGTTTATTGAAAAAGAAAAGCATCTTAAGATCCAGGTTTATTGGCTATGGGAGCACGGTCTTATAAGAAAAAATATCCAATTGTAAAACCGGATTAGGTTCGATTTAAATCCTGATAGGTATTTAGTTAGGAAGCTGGAATATCTTTTCTGTGTTCTAAGTAAAAAGGAGCTCATTTGCATCCGAGAACTTTTTCACGGTAACCTGAACTTTAATTAAAAACAAAATTACCTAGAATCAAGCGCTCACATCCATGAGGATATTTACACTTGGTTGCAAAGGAAGTCGTTAACACAAATGCTTTGAGTAAAAATTTGTTAAAATTTGAATTTCGACGTGTTATTATTAATTTTGTTACATCACATTCATTTATTTTGGGTATAATTTCTGTTTCATAGTAGCAAGTTTGTAAAAATAAAACAATATAAGTATTTTAGTAATGTAAATTAGCTTAAATCTGTGTATTGGGCTGGAGGAAATAGTAAAGTTATAATTTTCAATGAATTTGTGAAAAAAACAAACCCTTCCAATGGTCACCGGATATCGTTAAATTACCTGTTTTGTTATCATCTATTACTAATTAAGATATTCATCCTTGTTTTTGTATATTATTGTCATGCGAAACGAAGCCAATGAGGGGATACCCTGACTCTTACCGCACGCCTACAGTCGGCATGGAGGGCTAAAAGGCGTTTAGTTTTTTTTTTGTGCCTACATACCCTAACTGTAATTTCTGTTCACGCCCCAGTTGCAACTGAGAAGAAGAATATTACAAAAATATTGGGAGCTACTTTTCTTGTCCCCACGTGTAATGTGGTTGGCGGCAATCTTTATCCATCACCGCGGTGTAATCTCTGGAGGCATTGAGCAGATCGTCTGTGGCCTGCCGGAGAATAAGTGCCTTATATACTTGCTCATATTCTATCACTCTTATACGCTTCGGCATGAATGGGCCACAGGATACTGGCGTGAAGCAGCGCCTGCGCCTTTCGTCGAGTGAATGAGGGTACTGGGAGCCCAATTGGGGGGAAAGGGGGTTAAAGGTTGGCAGCGCATTTGTGACTCTACGGTGTTGCAAGTCTTTGGCCGCGGCAATCGCTTACCATCGGGTGATCCGTCTGCTCATCTGCCAACTATCATATAAATAACAGAATATAAAAAAGAGTCCGTGTACGTACAGTGGCCAGCACATCAAGTTACTACAATCTGTCAAATTTCCTCAGTTGATATTGAACCAAACACGTTTGACATAAAAGTGAGGTTCGATTGAAGAAATTTGACAGATTGTAGTAACTTGATGTGCTGGCCACCGTACATGTGTAATTAAATAAAATTTATGATTAAAAAATATTTTTTCGCCGGCCATTTTAAAAAAGTACTTTTTAAAAGATTTAAAGGTAATATTCGTTCGGATACCGCAGGTGATAGGTTCCCTTCAAACCTGTCATAATCTTCCCAATTATCACGCAGTTCAGTAAAGAAAATTCCATACGGAACCGTTTATTACCTCATTGGTCCGGCGCCGGACAAACATTGTAAACGCGACAATTTCGCCCAATCGGTCGCTTTTAATTCGTAATCCACCGGCGGATTAAGCGAGACCGGTAAATACGATTGCCGGATTAAAAGTTACCGGGTCATTTAACACTGGAACCGGAACGGATTATTTTGATGCAGTTAAATAATTTAAAATTGTTTTTAAACATTTTAAAAGTTATTATGCTAATGAGGAGGTGGCGGGTCCGCGTTTTATTGAGTTTATTTATCGGCAGAGGTTTTTAAACTGTAGCGGTAGTTAAGGATAATGTTTTCATCTGGAATATGGTGCGACATGTTTGGTTTGGCTCTTGGCAGAAATCGATATTCATGTTGTTTTCTTGCATATCGCACCTTTGGTAGAACAGTAAGTATGCAAAAATTATTAAAAATATGTTTCCCAATTTTTGCATACCTATGTACGGTGGCCTGCACATCAAGTTACCACAATCTGTCAAATTTCTTCAATCGAACCTCACTTTTATGTCAAACGTGTTTGGTTCAATATCAGCTGAGAAAATTTGACAGATTGTAGTAACTTGATGTGCTGACCACTGTACTTAACTTATTTAGTGCAGTTTTGACAGTTGTGCCCTTTTTCTACCAAAGGTGCCATACGTCATACGGGCGATAATAATAAATAAATAAATAAATTGAGACAACATCACATACATTGTCCTGGTCCCAAACTAAGGTTTTCCCTTGTGCTATGGAAACCAGAAACAACGATGGAACTACAAACACCCAGACCCAAGACAAATGTCTGTTTCATCAACAAATCAATAATGTTTTTGACACTTTTATATCTAAGAACATTTGTCGCTGGTGGCTTATAACGAAGACGTCCCGTAACGAATGAGAATATACCTGTCACACTCAAACAAAAGCGCACACAGCGCGTGAGAAAGAGAGGGGAACTAAGATTTGGTTGTAACGTTCACTCTGTTTTGTAGCTGTGGTTATGTATCGGTGCTGATCGTACTTACGCCAGGACACGCCAGTAAGCCCCGATTACATAATATAGGTACAAAAATTTAACGACAATCTCGCTTGAAGTCAAAAAAAAAAATTAAAGTACCTACCTAAGTTTTAAGTTAACCATTCTGATACACTTTAACTAGGTATGGCACTCGTATTGGTTGTCCTTAAGCAGACTTTCGAGTGTTCCGCAAGTGCTCACTCACTGCCATGTAGCCACGAGACCATGCCGAGTCGCGGTCTCCACTCAAGGACCTTATGGCTCCAACGGTTGTCAGTTCTGCGGCTAATGTGACCAGCCCACTGCCACTTCAGTTTGCTAATTCGGTGGGCTATGTCGGTGACTCTGGTTTTTTGTCGGATTACATCATTTCTGATGTGGTCCTTCAAAGATACTCGTGTTGTTCTTCAAGAAAGGCGACAACCGCAAATATAAAATTGTAATGCTATGTATTTGTACTGGATTACCAAGTTATTTGTGCGGTCGGGCGCGGTGCGGTGGTTATTTTCTACATCGCGATGACGAGATTTTTTTCCAAACAATGACTACCAAAAGTCCAATTTGAGAAATAATACTTGAGTCATGGATTATTTATTGCAATCGTGACTGTTGTGGAGCGTCACTCGGGGACGTCTGCCACTGCGCTCTGCTTGGAAGTGCGTGGAACTGAGATAAGGTTTTTTTATATGGTAGGGAGCAGGCGGATCACCTGGTGGTAAGCAATTGCCGCCGTAGTAATTGGTTGGAAAATATACGCAAATCCGGTTCGTTACATTTTCAGACCTCTAGTCAAAGGGGCCCTTAAATCCAAGCTTTACTTCCTTTCGCCTATTATTTTGAAGTACTAGCTCAAACACTCGTTATCAAGTACTCGTGTGTAAAATGTAAAATATCAACTTAGGTATTTGGTCCCACTGTAGGCCAAATGCTTCCATTTCCATCATAGAAATCATGACATCGCAAGCCTTACATATGTGGATTGTTAATCACAAACCCGAGCTAACATTATAAGTAATACTATTTGCTACGATGTACCTTATTTTTTTTCGTGTAGGTACCTAATTCTATGTACAAATGTAACTCGAATCAAGTCCGAAACGCCATGATTCGAATCATCCGAATCAGTTATTCCCATCACTATGAGTAGGTACCTCTGGAAGACAAATGACCTCGTTACTCCAACTTGGCGCGTTTTAATATGCAAACTGATAGTCGAGTTGCGAACTATTGAGTCAAGACGAGGGTGATTAAATGATTTGACTATTCAAATAGGCTTCGCTCTAAACTTGTAAGTTGTAGGTCGATGTTACAATGTGCCGGCGCGTTTAGAAATCAGAATTCGGAATTAACATGGGATTGTATTGTGACCATAAAATTAGAATGTAAAGTAAAAGTATCAGCCTATATACTGGAGGACAAAGGCCTCCATCATAGAAATCATATTATGACTACTATGATGAGATTAGGCTTAATCACCACGCTTGCCAAATGCGGATTGATGACCACAAACCCGAGCTATGTTCGAAAAATTCTAAACATACTTTTGCTCGACCCGGGAATCGAACCCGGGACCCCGAGATCACGGCCTGGCACTTAAACGACTAGACCAAAGGGGCGTTCGGCGAATTAGAATATAGAAGAATGGGCCGACTCGAACCGGAGGGATATCACGGCCTCATAGAAGACCGGCGGGAAGCAACGCCAGCGCTGTGTTTCGTCGAGTGAGGGTACCGGAGGCCTAATTGGGGGAAAGGGGATAGTTGTTATTATATCTCTCTGCTGCGGGAAGACACGGCACAAAGGCCGGTCCTTTTGGAAGGCGTGTGTGGGGACAGATCCAACAAGAGGCTTTTGAGAAACCATTATTATTATTACTTCTCAGTCTCTACTACAAAAAATCCCTTAAAGAAACCATCAGATAGAACAACACCGTTCATTCCAATGCAATTACCAAATGTAACATTTACGTTATCACGCTCTAAGCATTCCTTTATTTACTCCACACATAAACTCAAATGACAAACAAGTCGCACAATAACATTACCATCTATATTGGGTGCTTGCGATATCCCTTACTGGAGAGTAAAAAGTATTCTCCCAGCATTAAAAAAGGGAAACCGATATAAAATTAAGTCAACAAGTTTCGCCGAAAAAATATTCATAGGGAAGATCGTGAGGTGCGAAGTAAAGGGGAGGGGATAACTGCCTTCATGAATTGGAAATGTAATTTGGTCGGGTATGTGTGGACCAATTGTTTTTCTGGCATTGCGCTGAGTTTAGTGATAAACGTCTGAGGTACGAATATTCTGGACGCGCGTCTCGCTCGAGGCGGGGTTTGTTGCCGTTTTTTTGAGTAGGTAACTATGTTGAAAGCCCCTGTTAACTGTAAGATAACGTGTGAAATAATTTGATGTGCATTCAAAAGATTTTTGGAGGTTGAAGTCGTGATAAAACTATATATATTATAAGTGACGACCGGATTGTATAATTATCGATAAGTATGAAACAAAAGCCGCCATCATAGAAACAAAATCATCGCTACTGTATGGGATTAGGCTCAATCACCACGCTTTCCTAATGTGGATTGATGATCACAAACCCGAGCTATGTTTGAGAGATTCTGACTACTCCTTCCAACCAAGTTTCGCAACCAGTTGCCAAAGAAGAACTAACATTTTTGCTACTCAACCAGTTGCCAAAACAGGAAGTTAGTAACTCTTGCATTTAAGCGATTGCCGCCGCCCATAGACACCTGCAACAGAGCCCGAGGTACGCTTAAGGGGCTACACGAATGAAAAACGGCCACTTTTAGCAATAATTGACATCATTGTTACTTGTCGCGTGATTGATATATTGTATTGCATCTTGAAAAATTCAATTTACTTTTATTCAAGTCTGTAATGTTTTGCTTTCTTAAAATATATCGTATTTTCGCCACAATCAGTGTAAATAGGTTGGCGGCGCTAGTTTCATTCGTATAGCCCCTTAAGCCATTATTTACGCTGGCCGCGGTATCAGTCCGGTCTCTAGCCGGCCGATTCATATGGAAGCGTGGCTCTCTCCGATTATAAAAAAGCATGACTCCCGAATATCGCAATCATTCTATTGACAACAATACATTCCAGCAGTAACAGAGTCTGGTGTTTGTCACATAAAAACTATTACAAACGCGGCATAAAACGCGAGTAATCCGGAATGAAACCCGTCGTAAGTGCATGTGCAATCCCATTTAGCTGTATGGCCACGTGCGACACTCAACTTGTGGACAAAACGCGTACTCATACATACCTAGTGATGGGGCGCGCTTTTCTTGGCATTTTTCTAAACTCAAAGATTTTTTTCTCCAAACCAAAACCACCAACATGTAAACCAAAACATGTAAGTAAACCAAAAGAGTGATGGGTATGTAAATGGCTGGAAGAATAGAGGACGGCCGAAAAAGAGATGGATGGATTTTGTGCAGAATGACATGGCTGAAAAGGTTTAGAACTTTAGATGATACGATGACGAATGACAGGGACGAATCGAAGAAGAAAACCCCAGATAATCTGGGTACAGGGTAGGGAGATGATGATGAAATATCATCTCAATGTGTCATCCCCATACATTATCACTCAATTTGACACTTGCAAAATGTCAAAATGCATACAAACTTGTCCATATCATTTGTCAGTTTACTTTACGTGATTATTAATCAGAATATAGTGCTTGTGCAGGTCCCAGAATCTTGCTCTCAGCGGGACAAGCTGATACTTTACTTTTATCTCTGGACGGCAACTTATGACATTTCACACATTTGGACGCTACTTAACTGACAGTTGATAAAGATTTGCGAGGACTCCAGGCTGATGACAGGCAGAAAGTCCCGCAGGCCCGACCTAGGTGGAGGCTCTTATTATCGGAGGCCAAGACTCACTTTGAGTCGCTACGCCAGCCTAGTTTGTTAGATAGTTTTTTTTTTTGTAATATTATCTGTTTTATAGTTTTTTTTATAATATTATCTAGGTTTGCACTTGATCTCATCTCACCTGCTGGACAGTAACAATGAAGTCCAAGATGTAGCGTGCATTCCCAGGAGAAGCCTATTCAGTCTCGGCTTAAAGATACGCATATTGTAGCTCTCTGGGAATACAGCAGCCGGCAAGTTGTTCCATTTCTTAGCAACTGCTAACGTACCAAGAAAGAAGGCGAAACTCTTAGTACGAGCTGGTGGAACTTCCGCAGTGTTAAGGTGGATGATGAGTATTCTGAGATAGTGAGTTAACTAACAGTGGCGGTTCCAAGACACTATGCCCGCGTCAGAACATCCCTAGAACAAGCAGGGGTGTGCCTCCGCCGTAAAACACGCGCTTTACTCGGTTATTATACAACGCGCTACAACAACTTTTGGACGAGAGCCGCTAAATTGCCGACAATTTTACGACACAATATGCGATTGGTATAATTTTCCCAGTCCGTTTTTGACGACGCACTTTTCCTTTCCAGATTTGGGAGGGTTTATCTGTGTCGGCGTTTCTTTTTATTTGTTTAATAGAATTACAGACAGGCGCCAGATATCTTTGAGATGGTTTAAACGTAACACATGTTTATGGCTTTTCATAAGTAAAGATATGAAGAAGAAAAACATTAAATATTGAATACAATATCTTGACTCAAATGTACAGTGGCCAGCACATCAAGTTACTACAATCTGTCAAATTTCCTCAGTTGATATTGAACCAAACACGTTTGACATAAAAGTGAGGTTCGATTGAAGAAATTTGACAGATTGTAGTAACTTGATGTGCAGGCCACCGTACATAAATTAGGTACCATAAAAATATAGGTATTAACAATGAACATTACTTAAAACTTTCAAAGTCATTCGGAGGGCAATGGAGAGCGCTATGTTCGGTATGCTCGGTAGCTCCATACGTGATCGTGTCAGAAATCATGATGATCTAACATGCTAAAGGGATATTCGTGTTACCTATTATGAAGGCTTCGGGATTAAAACGACTTAAATTTAACGGTGTACTTATAGCTGTTTAAAGTACTAATGACAGCGCTTTTAGGATCACTTCAACTGTGGGAGAGCCATGCTTCGGCATGAATGGGCCGGCTCGACCGGAGTGATACCACTGCCGAAAACCGGCGTGAAGCAGCTCCTGTGCTGTGTTTCGCCGAGTGAGTGAGGGAACCGGAGGCCCATAAAGAAGGGGATAAAAGGTTAGCAGCGCACTTGTGACTCCACTGGTGTTGCATGTGTTCATGGGCGGCGGCAATTGCTTACCATCAGGTGATCCGCCTGCTCGTCTGCTACCTATCACATAAAATATATATATATATATATTATAGTGTTCAAGTGTGTGCGCAAACACAGGTGCACTCCCTATTCCCTTACCCTCTTAATTCGATGGCTCACACGTGTGACACGACCGAAGAGAGATTGGGCGCAGGACCAACGGCTTAAGGCTTGTACATGCTTGTAAATCGTTAAGAACGATACCTAAAAAAATACTTGTTATAGACTGGATTTCGATCTTGACTTTCTGACGAGGATTTTTATTCAATGTTTATAGTTCATTAGGAAAAAAATATAACGTAAACATCGATTTTATGCAAAATATTGGATAAACTACGAAACTAAACAGTTCAGATGACTGATTTTTTTATTTATAATACAATACAATGTACACTACAATCCCTGACGAGGAATTCTTGTTTCTTGGCTTTATAATTTTTTAATTAATAATATTCCGTTTTTTTATGTACGCGAGCGCGAGTACTCTCTATGCTCAAGGCCGTTGGCACAACAAGCCTTAACATGCTTTCCGAAGCACGGGGGTACAAGACCACCAACTTCCAGCCCTCGGGCTGGCACTGAGAATCTACAGATTACATTATCGATCCTTCCAATGCTCAAAACAAACTAAAACGTATCTTCAGGGTATTACCGGCCAAGTGCTCCGGTGGGATAGAAAATATCGCTGCCAACATTAACATATGAATTCTGAGTGTAATAAAGGAATAATATGCAAAGTGGGATGAATGTCGGCCGTTGTAAAACGAGGCCGGCGTGTTATGATTATCGCGTGTAAATCCGCCGGTTTTTATTAGTGCCAAGGGGGTTGTTGGCGTAGTGGCTGTTTTGGTAAGTTGTGCTTAGACGGATAAATTACGATTCAAAAAGAGTAGACTTCCATAGATGCATTTGTGATGCCTCCGGTGTTACAGATGTCCATGGGTGGCGGTGATCAATTACCATTCGGTGAGCCGTATGGTCGTTTGTATGCTGTAATGAAAAAACACTATAGCTCCATAATACCATAATAAGCCATACCATGCCACATTTTACCCGTGGGAGAGCCACGCTTCGGCATGAATGGGCCGGCTCGACCGGAGTGAGACCACGTCCTCACAGAAGACCGGCGTAAAACAACGCCTGCGCTGCACTGGTGTTTCGTCGAGTGAGTGGGGGCACCGGAGGCCCAATAGGGGGGAGGTTAAAGGTTTATCAGCGCACTTGTGACTCAGCTGACTTGCAGGTGTCTTAGGCGCCGGCAGTCACTTACCATCAGGTGATCCGCTGCTCGACTGCCACATCATCATCTTCAGTTACCCACGCTCGTCCACTGCTGGACATAGGTCTCCCCCAATGCACGCCACCGCTCCGATTTTTGGCCACTCTCGTCCAGCTCACTCCAGCCAGCCCGAATGTCGTCATCCCATTTTGTAGCATGGCGTCCAACACTACGTTTTCCGAGTCGCGGTCTCCACTCAAGGACTTTATGGCTCCAACGGTCGTCTATCACACAAAAAATACTATAAACGCGATGGTTTTTAATTTATGATAGTTATGCTTTGTAATTAAACAAACCATTCAAGCAAAGAAATGTAACCTCATCTCTATTCAACAAAGGTGGCTTTTCTTCTTTCTAACTTTCCCGTAAAGTAACAGAGACAAAAGACGAATGGTCCGCTACGCCTTAATCAAGACTAATACGACGCGCGCGCCGCTGATAAAGATTGGGTTGCACCGATTCAACTCCTGAGCTCGTTACCTAGATCAGGATTTATTATTGGGTCCGATAGACTATTAACTGATGTTGTTTGTTGACTCGCCTCGGCGGCGCAGTTGGCTTTGGGTCCGTTTCGATTCCTTGGTAGGGCAAAAATGTTCCTATTCAGAACCTGCCAAATTGTCCCGCCATCTTTTCTCAGGCCCGTCTTAGGCGACAGCTATCTGCAGACTGCCACTGCGTGATGATTTTGGCCCATCTCTCCGGGTGCATCCTGCAAACGTGTCCTGCCCAATCCCCTTTTAATTTGGCGGTCTTTGTGTAAATTTATTTTTTATTTATTTAACCTCACCATCTTATAACCTCCCCTTCCCGCTTCGGTTTCGTCCAAATAGCAAATTAATTAGCGTAGTAAAGCAGCATCTTCACCCCATCGGTGGTCGGTTTTTACGCAAGTTAGGGGCGTTTTACGGCAATCAGCCCGCGGCTTAGTTTGCATTTTATTGCTCGGGTTTATCGCCGATGACTGCCGGTACCTTCCTTAAAACTGGAATTAAAAAAAATTTGGTAGTTTATGAATGTTAGGGGAGGTTTCTTTTTAGGTATAGTTTGCGGTTTTTTTCTTCCCCGATGCCAAGGAGTGGACTTTTCCCTAATGAGACTACTTGAATATTTTTGACGCTAGAGTCTTCCGCCCATATAATATTTATATAATCAACTAGCTTCTGCCCGCGGTTTCGGTCAAGCCCCCCCACTTCCCTAAAACCTCTCCATCCCTTCAACTATCTCCACTTAAAAATCACGTCAATCCGTCGCTCCGTTTTGCCGTGAAAGAAAGACAAACATACAGACAGACACACTTTCCCATTTATAATATTAAGTATAGACATAGACTTCAACGTCGTAAGGCCCAGACAGCAGACACAATAGAAAATCAATTGTTTTTGCCTCTGAGGCTTTTGGGTCTTACGACGTAAAACTAGGTATTTCGTGTCATTGTTGCTAGTCAACCCTTGCCAAAATCTCCTGTCTCTATTGTGTAACTGTTATCAGGCTGACCTGCCGATCTTTTCACATCATCCACAATAACCTCGCGTGTCGTTCGCCGTAAATTTGTAGGTACTCGCGTCAGTTCGCTATTGTCCCATACATCATTAGGCGTCAGTTATATTTTATGAGAGGCGCCGCGCCGCGCAGGCCAATTTCATGGGCGAATGCGCCGCCTGCATCCGGGCTTGGACCGGGTATGAGGGGGCCACACTATGCCTACACATGGGTAGGACATTATTGATGGAAAATCCATACTATTATATGTCTGTCGGCAGGTTTGTCTTTCTTTCACGGCAAAACGTAGCGAAGAATTGACGTGCCTTTTTAAGTGGAGATAGTTGAAGGGATGGAATGGAGAGTAACATAGGCTACTTTTTGTCCCTTCCTAACCTCCCCATTTTAGGGAAGTGGGGAGCCCCAGCAAAGCCGCGGGCAAAGGTACATTGTACTTTTGTGCCTGTCAACTTCATATTTGAAACTCATTGCCGCTTACCATCAGACGGAGTGAGGTCATTTTGATTGTCCTCAATATTAAAAAAAAATGCGTTTATTGCTTTTCAGAACAACAAGAAGGTACATATTTAAAAAATAACTAGTGTCCCGCTCTCACTTTGTTTCGGGACCCGGGTCCTTTCTACTTATAGTGGTTGCAAATGGTACCCAATAGATGGTAGTGGGTTTCGATTGCATCGCGCCGGTGTTTTGTATTTTGCGGTTTACCTTTAAGGCTTATAGGTTGTCTTTATAAATTACTTTTTTATAAGTAAGATAGTTTAGTATCTTTATTCTACCTCTATTTCTCCAACTCGCCATTCTTAAAGGCCCCCCTTGACTAAAATGTAACAACTGTACAATCACATGTCAAACTATATTTCACGGTACAATTCGTAAGATTGCTAGCTTGAGCGAATGCACCGTCTGCATCCGGCTTTGGAACGGGCCACAGAGTATGACCGGGGTCTCTATACTAGGGATGAAATGGGACAACACCCGAAATGTCTGAGGAACTAAAAATATTAACTACATGGAATATTATTTACATGGAATCCTAAAACAAAGCAAAAAAAAAGCAAAGGTTGGTAGCGCACTTGTAACTCCACTGGCGTTGCAAGCGTCCATAAGCGTAGCTTAACATCAGGTGATCCGACTGCTCGCCTGCTTCCTATCACATAAAAAAAAAACAAGTGCAAACTCCGTGCTAGGCCGTGAATAACACAACAAACACCGATACGATTAGTGTAGTGTGTCGGAGTAGCTTCACTGACATTACATCTAGTGGCGATTCAATTCCTATCTCAAAATGTGAATGTCCGAAGATTCGTGCCGGGCCCACGAACGACGCCGAACTCCGCCAGTCCGCTTGTGACCACGGCTGCTGCAATGTAGCCGAAACGTCAAGCAGTAAGTGCATACAATGTAAGTACTTAACAAATAGAGCTGCGAAAAGCCGTTGATATAGACTGGATGAGTCTAGCCGAAGACAGGGAGAAAAGGCGAACATTGGGGGAGGCCTATGTCCAGCAGTGGACTGAGACAGTCTGAAGATGAAGAAGGACCTTCCTCAAGTTAGGTGTTTTATTTATTTATTTATTTAAGCGTTTATTTCTGTGACGATAAAATGTGTAATTAGTAAAGTAAATAATTTCAAAATTTTTATATCTGGCTGTCAGGTGGTCCCTGATTGCTGTGCGATGATTTTTTGATTTTGGATCTCAACAGATTATGACCCATGAAGAGTAGCGCATGAAGAAGAAGAACTTCTTGGCTTAAAAATCTGCGCCAGTGGTACAATAAAAGCATCCATTCTCTGTTTAGAGCAGCTGTGTCAAGGGTTCAAGTCGCTATTATGATCGCCAACCTTCGTTAGAAGATGGAGAGACAAAGAAGATAATTATGACCTATCCAGCGCCATTTGAGTGTTTTGGCTTTTCAAATGGTGTCCACTACTCCTGTCCTTTTTCTAATTTCTGTGAGCCTTTGAGTTAGATGTTTACTGTGTCCTATATCTTACGGGGAGGCGTGGTCGCCCTGCACCTGACCGGGTCGTTTATTGCAACTTGCCGTCTAACGTCGAGTGGCCTGAAAGCGTTCCTAATTTGGCCATGTATGCATATCCGGACTCGGGGCGGTTAAAAAGTGTCCATAAATGGAACTTTCCCTGAGGACGTTGTTAGTCTATGTTGAAGCTTTACCTTACAACCTTGTAATCTCTGTCGACAGTTTATTGCTTATTGTAATTTGCTTTTACACTTTATTTTTTGACTAGTAACCTGCCCTCACATCATTTTGAAACTTGTTTATGTGAAACGTGGTCTCGTTGTTCTGAACTGTGCTAATAGATGGCGCTAGGAGTCGATTGCAAGTATTGCAGGCGATTATGGGGGGCGGCAATCGCTTACCATCAGGTGATCCGTCTGCTGATCTGCCATCTATCACATAAAAAGAACTTAATGGAAAGTAAAAAAAAATGCATAAATGTAATTAGTAAAATAAGTAAGATAGGTTTATTTACTTATTTAGAGATCTGCCATCTATCACATAAAAAGAACTTAATGGAAAGTAAAAAAAAATGCATAAATGTAATTAGTAAAATAAGTAAGATAGGTTTATTTACTTATTTAGAATAAAATAAAGTAGAATATCATTTATTTCCGTGAAAGAGGTATAGGTACTTATGAAGATGCCTATTATCATTATCTTACGATTGCCTAACACGGCTGTTTTTTTTTAATGTAATATGACGTAGCAGACGAATTTTAATCTCACAATTCACCAGAACAGATCCTGGTACAAAACTACAAATATTATAATAATATTAATAAGTAGATTCTTGAAGTATGTACTAGTAGTTCTATTTAGGTCCATAAACTGCAGTTTTTGCAAATCGAATTTGCAAAGACAAGTAGTACAATAGGGGTAGTAAAATTTCAATAGCTTATAGGCAAATGTGTAAATGCCCTCCTATAAACCCGTACAAGTCGGGGTGCATTACACCCACAATGGGTGCAATCCCAAATGCATTAGACCTCTCAGTGACCCTCTTAGTGACCTCTCAGTGACCTGGCCTCGAGGGTCATATGCAAACTCGCGATAAATCGAACCGTCTCAAGGGGACGGCCAGGAGAAGTAACCAAATCCGAATGTTATCTATAGAGTATAGTTAACTTCATCGGTGAAATGGACAAAATTGAGGTGGCGTATAAATAAAAATGGACTATTTTACCCTTAGAAATATCACATAAAATAGAGAACATCCATGGGAGTGACATTAATTTGATTTTGTACTGCTTTTCAACCATGGAAATGACAGCAAATTAGAAAGTCCAAAGGAATCGTGATGCATATGCCGCAGCCAGATGGTATAATCCGCCCTATTACATTACGGCTAGTTGTTTTATAACACGGGGCCGTTTTGAAATACGACGGTTCCACGATTAGCCGGATTGAATGCGGCTGAATATTAAACGACCGGAAGTTTTTAGTACTCTTGGCGCTGCTGACTCGTTTTATTTAAAAAAAACTTAAGTCTTATAATAGGTTAGGGTATTTTATTTTATGTTCACCTAGAAACACTTTGTGTAAAAGGTTAGGTTATGGTTATTTTTTTATTACCACCGGGATAATATTTAGGATTTCTGGGTGGTCATAATAAAATAAAACCCTAACCTAACCTAACCTTATACTTAAAGATAATTTT
This sequence comes from Cnaphalocrocis medinalis, assembly GCA_014851415.1. Lineage (NCBI taxonomy): Eukaryota > Metazoa > Arthropoda > Insecta > Lepidoptera > Crambidae > Cnaphalocrocis > Cnaphalocrocis medinalis. The sequence continues at coordinate 5,375,345 of CM026278.1, read as the reverse complement.
TTGTCGTCTCATAATTAGTAGTAGTACGATCTGGCTAAACGTGGCCCGCCTTATTGAAAAACGCATCTCAATGACAATCGTTGATTCACCGCATTTCAAAACGGCCCTGTTTTTGAGTCTGTCGGCTAGCCGTATTGTAATACAGCGGATTATACGATCCGGCTGCGACACATACATGGACCTAATATGCATATGTCTCAGGGAAATGATAAAACCAGGGATTTGATCAAGTCACGGAATATGTTAAAATAACAGCACGATTTTATCATAATTATGTGTTTAATCAAAAGACCCCACTATTGTTAAAATAATTATTTTATTCTGATTTGAATTACCTGAGATATCACAACTTCAAGAGCACATATTTTACGCAGGCCCAAAAACGCTCTATACCTACAAATGGCTACTAGCGCGTGACGTCACACGCAAGTATCTTTTATGCGCGCCTAGTAAATTTTGTTTGGTAGCTATATCAAATGTTTCGTTTATGTACATAGTTTTATAATAAAAGTTTGTGTATAATGGGTATGGGTAGTTCAATGATATAATTATTTTTATAATATTATAAACTTTAAAAATTGACTTGCCCATGAAACTTTGAATGCTCACAAAACCAGCTAGACGTTATATTTTTAAGTGAAAATTTAGACTATTGGTTCTTATTTACCAATATTTTGGTAAAGTATCAATATTTTTTACTATTGATCAAATCCCTAAATTGGTTCAGTGAAATGACAAAAACGTGTCATGTTAGGGTATGGTTAGGTGTTTAAGGTAGAGGTTAGGTTAGGGTTATTTTTTTATGACCACCCAGGAATCCTTAATTTTATTCCGGGTGGAAAAAAAATACCTTAACCCAATTTTTTATACAGATATGAAATAATAGTTTTAACATTTCGGGATATGAATATTTTGGGAATCTGGGGGCACGGTAGTACCATCCTTTTCTCGAAGCAATTCAGGCCACTTTCGACCCCCTGTAACTTCGTTGTAGATAAAACTAGAAGACTGAATTTTCAGTAACCATCCAAGCATTGTAAAGACACGGTATATTTAAAATTTCATATTATTTGAACCAGTAGTTTAAGAATTATAACGGGCCAAACTTTCTTAATTTTGTCACTCACTGATTGACTCACTGACTCACCGATCATCAAAATTATAAGGCACTTCGAGCAGGTAGTGTTTGGTGTATGAATCAAGGAAAAACTAAAATATTTTTAAATTTTGATCCAGTTTGCTAGATATATGAACTTCAAAATAACTTTGTAATCCTATATAAATGTCATATCGATATATTGGATTACCACGTTATATTTGCAGTTCAATAGATTTTAAGAATTTTCTACAAAAAAGGAATGAGATCCCATCAAAAACAATACTTGTCAAAAAAATCAAGTCTCGCAACCACCGTAAAAAGTGGTGAGATCCATGTTTTGCCAAGTCGATTATTCATTTATTGACTTGGCAATCACACAAGATATCTCACAAGTAATGCATTATTAAATTGATTCGGTTGTTTAATGAGATTTCTCTTTTTACTGTGGTTGCGAGACTTGATTTTTTTGACAAGTATTGTTTCTGATGGGATTGAACATTTTGAACCTAAACGAAAAATTGTTCTAATTAATGGTGATTGTTTATATTAACATTTCCTTGAATTACACTCATATGATTGATTATATTAAGTATTATGTCCAAATAAACCTTTAAAATACACAACAAAATTATTTTTGTCATTTCACTGAACCAATTTAGGGATTTGTTCAATTCGCTAGATTTGTTTAGGGAAATGATAAAATCTTGTTGTTAATTTAACATCCTCCGGGATCAAATCCCTGGTTTTATCATTTCCCTGTGGCACATATTATATCAATAAAATAGATTCAAATGCAAAAATAAAATAAAAAGTATATACAGCACCAAAAAGTCAAAAATATCTATACTTATTGTAGAGAGGTCAACTCTTTACTCGTGAAATATATTTGTAAAATTACTATCATGGGGTGATAAGTGATTAATACTGATGCCAAAAATGCAATCAGTAAATTTTTGGTGTGTGCTAGTGGGATTTCTACTGCGAAAGGGTAATGAGCGGAAATGCTAAAGCGAAACGGACTCTTTTTTAGTGATTAGGTTTATATTTCCACCAACACAGAGTTTGTGTTTTAGTGTCCACAGTTAAATAGAGAGAAAAATGAGCGGAGTAAGCTGAACGGAAGAAGAAAAATGGAAAACGAATTAGTGAATTTCCACTGAGAATGAATGCGAGTACGTTCAGAACTAGTCGGGCATAGACATGTGTAACTCAGGAGTGATTGGGACTAAAAGATGTATTCCTTGCAAAATACTTAATAACTCCGTAACTCCTTTACTTCCTTTCTAACTCTTTACATCTTTAACTCCCAATCAACTCCGTAACTCAAAAGACTTGAACAATACAACTAAATAATTTTGTACTTTATTGCAACGGTGGTAGGGTCAGTTTTCTCTCGACCTCCACGACGCGTTCCAATCATGCTCCATCCCTTTTCGTCTCATAAAATCCCGCTATGACGATTTCACTCACTCCTATACGATCGAATCCAGTCTCGCTCACTAACTCTTTTACATCTTCAAGTCTTTTGAGTTACGGAGTTGATTGGGGGTTAAAGATGTAAAAGAGTTAGTGAGCGAGACTGGATTCGATCGTATAGGTGTGAGGGAAATCGCCATAGCGGGATTTTATGAGACGAAAAGGGATGGAGCATGACTGGAACGCGTCGCGGAGTTCGAGAGAAAACTGACCCTACCTCTGTTGCAATAAAGTACAAAATTATTTAGTTGTATTGTTCAAATCTTTAGAGTTATGGAGTTGATTGGGAATTAAAGATGTAAAAGAGTTAGTGAGCGAGACTGGATTCGAACGTACAGGAGTGAGTGAAATCGCCATAGCGGGATTTTATGAGACGAAAAGGGATGGAGCATGATTGGAACGCGTCGCGGAGTTCGAGAGAAAACTGACCCTACCACTGTTGCAATAAAGTACAAAATTATTTATGTATTTGTATTGTATTTCGTTATTCGCATCAATCACTTCATTCAAGTATTTTTAGTCTTTTGAGTTACGGAGTTAGTTGGGAGTTAAAGATGTAAAAGAGCGATATAACTCTTTTCTTCAAAAGAGTTATAACTCCTTAGTCTTTTAAAAGAGTTATTTCGCGCATGTCTAGTCGGGCAGGCATTGCTACAGCGGACTCTTTTATCCTCTTCGATCCCTCCGGATACCACTTTCTCATCATCATCATCATCAGCAACCCACGGTCTTCCACTGCTGGACATAGGTCTCCCCTAATGCACGCCACCGCTCCCGATTTTCGGCCACTCTCATCCAGCCCACTCCAGCCAGCCTTCGAATGTCGTCATCCCATCTTGTAGCAGGGCGTCCAACACTACGTTTGCCGAGTCGCGGTCTCCACTCAAGGACTTTATGGCTCCAACGGTTGTCAGTTCTGCGGCTAATGTGACCAGCCCATTGCCACTTCAGTTTGCTAATTCGGTGGGCTATGTCAGTGACTCTGGTTCTCTGTCGGATTACATCATTTCTGATGCGGTCCTTCAAAGATACTCCGAGCATAGCCCTTTCCATAGCTCTTTGAGCGACTTTGAACCGCTGGATTAATCCAGCCGTGAGTGTCCACGTCTCGGCACCGTAAGTCATGACCGGAAGGACGCACTGGTCGAAGACTTTCGACTTAAGACTTTGAGGGATGGGTGACGAGAAGACTTGACTTTCCAAGTATGTGGAAACGCTACTATAAAAATTGTAATCGCGAGTTGAGCGGAGTCCGTAAGTACTACGGAGCGGAGAGCGCTACCTAGAACTGAGCGAGCTTATTTTTTACTCTTTCTGCACCCTCGGCTCTTCCCTTCCTTCCGTTTCCATAGTACAAGGGAAAACCTTAGTTTGGGACCAGGACAATGTATGTGATGTTGTCTCAATTTATTTATTTATTATTTTTGATTTAAATGATGATGAGATGAGAAATCTGTTTTTCTTATACAACTCAAAACAGTCCTCGACCACAACCCCAGTATATCCCCGCATGCGCTAATTCACCCTCAAAAAGTCGTGCGCGGGCGCGGCCAATCAGAACTTCGGGATTGCGGCCGCCTTGTTATCGCGCCGCCTCTAATCAACTTCTAACGAGACCGTTCGTACCTCGTGCACACTGGAGCTTAGCTCACACAACAAATTCATACATTAGAATCCAAGCACCTCAACAGAAATCAAAGCAATTGAGTGGAGACCGCGTCTTGGTAAACCTAGTATAGGACGGCCTCAGGCCAGATGGAGTGACGATCTGCGCATGAGGGCTGGCTGGAGCTAGATGGAAGTAGCCGAAGATCGATCAAAGTGGCGAGCATTTGGAGAGGTCTATGTCCAACAGTGGACTGCAACAGGCTGATGATGATGATGAGAATCCAAGCATGCTTCGGTGGGAGAGCCATGCTTTGACATGAATGGGCTCGACCGGAGTGATACCACGGCCTCAGAGACGCGTGAAACAGCGCCTGTAAGGGTGGGTCTAGTATAAAAAAAAAAAAGGGTTCCGGAGCGGAGGCCCAAAGGAAAGAGGGTTAAAGATTAGCAGCACACTTCTGACTCTACTGGTGTCCCAGGTGTTTAATTTTTCGAACATACTTAGTTCGGGTTTGTGATCAAATCCCTTTGCCCTGCAGTGGGACAAATATAGGCTGTTTTTTGTTTACTTTTAAGTAAAATTTATGTGAACGCGCCCTAGCGGGGGAGGTAATCAACTCTTGAAGGCAAATGATTATGAATCATTCCCAAAGTTAGTCGCTTTATAACTACACAAAATGTGGTTACAATGCCATCTGTTTGCCATATCGTCTTGGTTTCTGAGCACGCTTTAGTTAGAGAATTACCTATTTGGAAAATTCCAATTTCAACTGGATAATTTTTACTTAAAATCTAGGAGGAAATGTTTGATGCTGTACAATGGAGTATTGCAGCAGCCGGCCCGTTCATGGCGACGCGTGGCTCTCCCATAGGTGATCTGTTTGCTTGTTTACCATGCAAGTTCTGATGGCGTCTCCCACGATTCAGTCCGTATGCCAAGGAGGCGGGAAGGACCATGGGAAGGTGGTGGGTCATACTCGTCTACAATCTCTGATACACAAAACAATACCTAAGACTTTATGTAGATACAGCTCCGCTATACAGGGTGTATCTGTGTTACATCCCTTTGACCAAGTCCTACCAAACATTTTGAACAAGATTAGTTCTACAAAATGTTCATCAAAATTATTTCACCTTTCATACAAAGTCGGTCACGTGACTTGATACTTTATCTAATTCAAATGTTTCGACGAATTTCCATTTAAGTCGTTGAACTAATGTTGCTAAGAATGGTTGATAAAAGTTGTGGTTAAAGTTCGGTAACGTTTACAGACCCTGTATAGACCCCGATCAGTAAACACACTCATAAGCCCCCTACTTCATACGAACACAAAAGCAAAAAGAAAACCTAATCTCATTACCAGCCAAGTCCTTACCTGAACGTATCAAACGTTACTTAAATCCTCCGAGTCAAGTATGGCCAATTTAATAGTGAAGGCACGAAGTAAGGCAACGATAAAAATGCGAAATCCTCTTGCAACGAATGGAATTGCGTATTGGGGCTCAGACAGGGTGTAATCTGCCTGCCTACGGAACCCAAACGCTCCCGAGAGTTCCGCGCGGCGAGCACTCTGCACTTACCGCCACAGACTATGCTGTGCCTTTCAAATTTGACAGAAGGACAGCTTTATACATAGAGTAAAATGTCTTAAATTAATTAAACGCACCATAACGATTATTTCATTTGACTTTAGAAAAATACTCGCCCAAAAGAGGTTTCATATAAACAGTCAACTCAGTTGGGTCTATTAAACATTTTGGCGCCCAACGTGTGGTTTAACGTCGTAAGGCCCAGATAGCAGACACAATAGAAAATCAATTATTTTTGCCTCGTATGCGGCTTTTGGGTCTTATGACGCTAAAGTAAAAATTGGTATAATATACGACCCAGATTAAAAGCAAAAGATTTTAATTTTACATTTAAGACACTGAATAATTATTAAACGGTGTATCCGTGAACATTTATATCCCTATAACCACGTGAACCACCATTCTGAAGTTCTATGAAAATTCGCATAAAAATTATTACTTTTCCATACAAAGTCGGTCACATAACTTGGTCATTTTGTACGGGGAGTCGAAAAAATTGGAACGACATTTGTTCAACGACTTTTCGAAATTCATCGAAAAAACTTTCGACTCTCCATTGATCCATTTCCATTTGTTTTTTTATGCGAATTTCTAAAAATCATAGATAAATGGTTGGTATAACACGTGTTAAAAGGGAAATACATGCTCACAATGAAATTACAACCTGTATTGAGTGAGAGTTTGTAAGAATGAAAGATTTATTCGTTTCGTTCTACCGACTGAAAAGTTTTTCTTGACTTTGTTTTTTCTTTTTGATATTTAAAATTACTTTTAAGTAGGTATGTTTACTATGCCGTCATGAGCGCTGTAAATGTTTGCTCATCTGGAAATCTGCCTCGTCGGCTTATTCTATGGCGGTGCATGGAATCGCGCCAGAACTAAATGAAATTGAAATTAGCTTTCTCTCCCCAGAGCCATTCGCGGAATTTTCCAAAAATAAAAGCGTATTATATTTTAAAATACGATTTCTGTCGCTAGTAGATGGGAGATGGGGAAAACTTAACACTGAATCAGAAGATGAGAATGGGGTAATGGGGAAGGGTTCGAGCAGGTGGAGTACCTAAAGATTTTTGATGGTGGTTTAAGTCAGCATTTTTCTAAGGTAAGGGTATTTGTAATAAAATTAAATCTTCATAAGAACATCTTCTATACTATTAATAAAGAGGTAACGCCTCGGCCTGTGACTGACTGACTGACTGATCTATCAACGCACAGCCAAAACTACTGGACCTAAAATCATGAAATTTGAAACATAGGTAGTTCTTACTATGTAGGCGCGCACTAAGAAAGGGTTTTGCGAAATTCACCCCCTAAAGGGGTGAAAGGGGGGGTTTACGTTAGTATGAAAGTCTTTCAATTTTGATGTTAGAGATTTGAAAATTTGGATTATGGTTGTTTATCAAAAATAAAAATTGACCTGTTTTAGTTTTTTTTTAAATTTAAGCCATAAAGGGGTGAAATGGGGGTTAAAACAATGTATGAGAGATTTATTATTTTTAAAGCTAGAGTCTTGAAAATTGGTATTTGGGTTTTCCATACAAATTAAATGAATATGATTTCAGCATTTTTTTTTCTTCAGCTTACAAAGGGGTGAAAGGGGGTTAAAACGTCGTATGGAAAATTCGTCATTTTTAAAGCTAGAGCTTTGAAATTTGGTATTTGGGCTTTGCATGCAAATGTAAAGAAATTGAATTCGGCATTTTTTTCTTCAACCTAAAAAGGGGAGAAAGGGGGATAAAACGCCGTATTGTCAATTTTAAAGCTAGATTCTTGAAACTTGGTATTTGGGCTTTGCATACAAATGTAATGAAAGTGAATTCGTTATTTTTTTCTTCAACCTAAAAAGGGGGGAAAGGGGGTTGAAACGAAGTATTGTCATTTTTTGAAGCTAGAATCTTGATAATTGGTAGGTGTTTAGGCTTTGCATATAAATTTTATAAAAGTCCCCACCTATAGGGGTGAACGGGGAACTGATTAAGTTTGACAAAGTAAAGTTATAGAGTTTCCAGCATTTTTTAAATCGAATCTTTTTGAGATTCCTTCATTAAGGTTTACGATCACCAAAATTATCAATCCTATAAGTATCAGGAAAATTTCTTTTTGCTAATTACTTTGATTGTTGTGAATTCTACTTCGTTCAAAAAATTAAAATACCGAAGCGAAGCGAGGGCGGGCCACCCTCCCTCTAATCACGTCTTTTACCAACCATCCTGAACAAAATTTGTTCTATGACTTATGAAAATTTGCATAAAAATTATATTTTTTCCATACAAAATTGGTCACGTGACTTAATCATTTTGTATGGCGAGAAGAAAAATCATGTATCGCTGACGTGTACGCACGTGACAATATATTGTCGCAACCATGGGGTTACTATGGAGTGATTATAGGGGTGACTAAGGTATAAGGGTGACTATGGTTCCTCATCGAAACGAAGAAAGCTTTTAAGTTGGGGCTTTCACTCGAACACTCATCACCTATTCTGTGGTTCGGGAAACCGTCTCTACACCATGAGATGTCGTTGAAATATAACCTGCTAAATCAGTTATCAGTTCTCCGTGTCTCATCAAATATGTATTCGCGATGTTGAATCAGGGGGCCTACTGCGAAACCGGCCCGTAACGAACGTCTAGGAGACCAACTAGGAATTATGTCACTCGAATTTCATGAGATTTTTAACCCATCTCTCCGTTATTACAGCTGGTCAACACATTTGTGGGATTCATTCAGATTTTTAATTTTAATTTTTCATTCATTCATATCCCTCCCACCCTACCGTAACGTCACATATTTTGCAAATTTAAATCTAAGTACGAAATATTAATGCAAATAACTATCAAGTAAATTAATATAATTTAAATTTAAATAATTTTTAAATAAAATGAATACCTATAAAATCAACCATTTCATGAAAATGTTTTAAATGTGATGTCACGAAATAGGGGCTATCCCGTGTGAAAAACCCTCTAAACGTCATCGATTGTTTAGTGAAATTTTGGGTTTTGACTTCACATCAAAAATAACCAAACACCGTATGGACCTGAATTGAGCAGTAACGCCATCTAGCGGGTTTTTCACACGCGATTTCCTTTATTGACGACCCGTCTAATTTACAGATAGCTCCGAGTAAATGCTTATCGTATCTAAACAGAAGAGGCGGATGAGGGGCTTGACAGGGACTGCGATAAATAGTTTATCCGTGAATTTCGTTTCGTAGTAGGCCCCCTGACTGCGGCAGTATTCAAAGCCGTCGCGGTACTGTGCTTCACGCATTCATGAATTTTGAGCGCCCGGGCGTGTATTCTTCGTTAGGCTGCGGGTGAAATTGTAGCTACATGAGATAACAATTCGTCTGTGTATATACAATGACATTCAATTCCTGGCCTAGGCAGACTGTTCTCTTATTTGGGTCATTCTAATCTAGCATGAAAAAACAAAAATCAATCAAAAAATGAATATTTTTTATACAATTATATCACTTTTACTTAGGTGCATACAAATAATATTGAAACACAGTTTAATAATCAATAATTTATTTTAAAAAAATAAAAAACTAAAAAAGATCGTACACAGAAATGATCAAAATATCCACAGAAATGATCACATTGACAAAAAAAATAGTAAAAACAGTTTTCACATGAGTTTCTAATACAAACTTAAAAAAAACAACGTATTTATTATCATAAAAAAACAATATTATTAGAAAATTATTTAAAGCTTAGATTAAAAAAAAATCAAACAAATTAATACACAGAAATGATTATCATTTCTGTGTACTAATTGTATTGTGTATTTTTTAAATAATAATACAGTAGTTTAGGATTATTCATTTCAGTCAGTCTTTTAATTATAATGAGTTATTACTAACATGCCACTTTTAATATTAATTATTAAACATTTTAAATATGTATTTATAAAAAATTCTTCATCTGAGTATTCATTGAAAAAATTGAGGATTTTTTTTACTTTGAGGAAGGCGATTTGATGTTTAAGAGTACGAGTGGGTGGGTGAGAGTCCAATAATCGAATATTGATGGAGAATTAGTACAGCACATTGATTATGTCATAAATAAACGCCAGTCTTTAATCTACATTCATGTTACAGATCATCTACAAATTCAACAAAATTTTTTTCAATGAAGCCTCGGATGGAGATTTTTTTTTTTATAATACTAGTGTTTTTAATTAAAGAATGCAATTACTTTATAAAACTGGACAAGTGCGAATCAGACTCGCGCACGAAGGGTTCCGTAAAAACGGCCAAAAATTCACGCTTGTTTTACAGGAGTCCCCCTGTAATATTTATTTTATTTTAATTTAATTATTTATTTATAATTCTTATATAAAACTGAATATTTTGTAAACATTTTAAGCATCTTTTCTATTTCCGTTGTTAATATGGAATAAAAAACGTTAAAAAAATCACGTTTGTTGTATAGGAGCTACCATCAAATATTGATTTTTATTTTTACTATTTGTTGTTATAGTGGCAACAGAAATATTTATATAATCCCTGAAAATTTCAACTGTCTAGCTATTACGGTTCATGAGATACAGCCTGATGACAGCAAGAGGGGCGGACGGATGGACGAACAGCGAAGTCTCTTGAAAAAAGTCCCATTTTAGTATTTTATTTTTAGGTAGGGAACCCTAAAAACGGTTTACCTCTAAAATCTATATTAACAGCATTACTAGGTACCTAACTGACACCTAAGTAGCTAACCTAATCATTTCTGTGTATGATCGTCATTTCTGTGTAATACCATACACAGAAATGAGAGTACACAGAAATGACAAAAGCAAGAGTTTGACGTGATAACCGCCAAATTTCGAGGTTAAATTTTGACATAATCCAATTTTTGTTTTTTGCTATCAATAGGACTTGCGCACAAAATTGCAAAATAATTTTAATTATCGTACTTACCGAATTATATTCCGACCAGAAATGACGCTCGAACTTTTCACACATCAGAATTCAATACATAAATGTATTTTTTGTGCCTCAGTGAAAAAAATACAACATAACAACAACACAGCTGACATTGGAAAGGTCCATTGATGCTGCAAAAGAAAAATAGTAACCCCTCGAGAAAATGTTACCACTTTTTTTTACAAAAACTCCCACATACACTGAAATGATGCGCAAACTCGTTACACACCTAAACTTACGTTTTATCAAAAAAATATTGCTATTGTTTTTTCTTTGAAACATGGTGCGAATAGCACATATTTCTCTGAAACTAATAATCTAGTAATCGGTTTTAAGAAATGATTATAAATATTTTTTTCAAAAGAAAGATATTGGAATGTGTAGCAGGTTACATACACAGGACATGACGAATCTGTGACATTTTCGCTTTTTGAAAGAAATTGTACTTTCAAATTAAATTTTTATTTTTGCGTAAGTGTAATATAAGGTATAATCTTTTGAATTAGATCAAACATGGCCAACTTAATACGAATTTTATATGTTGTTCTAACGCGTACACTTTTTTACTCATAGATTAGAATGACCCATTTACTATATAATATTAAAACGCAAAATAACGTGATGAATAAACGTGTTAATTCCCGTTTTAATGTCGTAAGGCCCAGACGGCAGACACAATGGAAAATCAATTGTTTTATTTTGCCTTTTAAAAGGCTTTTGGATCGTTTAAAGACAGTACTTATGTTGTTAGACTATTAAATACTAAATGCTAGCCTTCCTCGGAAAGCACGTTAATCTGTGGGTCCTGCGCCTGACCCATCTTCGGTCAGCCAAAAGCAGACAATTAATACAACGCTGGCCATTTACAGAGTTCCACCGCTTATAAAATGTTTAAAATAACAGATAAAAATAAGATTTAATGAGCCTGTACTTTCACCACCCGCCTCCTAACGTTTCCGGTCAAGAGTCACAGTAGGCCAGTGTAAGAAGGTGTAAATTGCATCCCTCCACCGCTTTCCAGGTTGCTTTCAAGATAATAGAAAAACGCTAAATTTTTTTTTAAATTCAAATGTGCTACGATTCAAAGCACGACCACCCATTAGCAAAGAGAGACTTTTATGCACTGAGCCACTGCCCTCACACACGAGTGAGCGAAATAAATAAATAATATTCGCATCTCCATTTGGCGCCCAACGAGTGGCGCGCAACAATTCCACCAAACGCCTAACCTCATCGGAATATTTCGCACCCAATAAAATACTCGTTGTAAAGGCTTACCGAAACATGTTTGCGTTCGAATGCGCGCCGCTCAACGTTCCAAACGCGCATACGAGATGAGGCGGTGGGAACCGGCAGCGTGGCGAACGCAAATGGAAATTATTTGCCGCGATTAACGCTTTTAAACTCAACTACTCACATTATTTGACGGGAAAAAGGAAAACGTGGGCTGAGCGGAACTTTTGAATATAATGAAGTACTTACCTATCTACACGATGTAAGTAATGTTTGAAGTGGGCTGTCGATCTCAACTTTTATAACCGCGATGGAAACTACTTACTCGATGGTTTTCAAAACACGCACAAGTAGGCTTTGGGCTTGGTGCATCAAAATCTGACAGCAAAACGTCTCGTTCCACGGAACGAAAACGAGTCTGTGCAAGTTTGTAACAAACAAAAAACAAACTTGATACTTCATCTTTGAAACATAGCGGAAATGCAAACTTGCTTCAAAATTACCAAAGCCTTGAAACATCATACCTAAATCAACAAGCTTACAGCAATATTGCCATAAAATTGATTTTTCATAAGGTATTTGACGTGACAATCTAATCTATACATATAATAAAAATGTAAAAAAGCTGTGTCTGTACATTGAAGATATTTATCTCAAAATAACTTAGGACGACTAAAAAACAGTAACAGAACATGAATCAATGATTTTTAAAATTTTTGTCTGTCTGTTTGTCTGTTTGTCTGTTTGTTCGCGCTAATCTCGGAAACTACTGAACCAATTCGAATGAAACTTTTTTTATTGTATAGCTGTAATATCAGGGCAACTTATAGGATATAATATATTTTGAAGACCAGGCTCCTTGATGTAGAACCACAACAGCCCAGCTAAACTATAAGAGGTAGGTCAATGGCACTTTAACAAAAGTTGCTCAGATTGATGAGCATTTTATGATGCCATGAAAAAAATCAAAGATCATGGAACATCTGGTTTGGAACTCTAAGAGCCCAGCTCCACTATAACAAATATGGAATGAAATGGAATGGAAAATTGTCAAATGTGATGAGCATTTTTGGATGAGATCCTATAAGGAAGGATATTCCAAACTTAAACCCCTAATGGAGCGAAAAGGGGGTTCCAGTAGTATGGAATTGGGCATTCTATATCATCTGTCGTTCGTATCAGCTAAAGCTGAAACTCCCTCCAGATGATCTAGAATGTCCCAATTCCATACTCCGCGCTATCAATTTCATCAACAATAATTTGTAATGGGTTTCCATACATCAAAGCTGAAACGCATAACAAAACTATTAGAATACAACCAAAGAGCATAAATATTGTTAATAGGTAAGTAAATTAACCTACACGAGATATAACTTACCGAATATTTTTTTATGATAATCTGCTGCTTACATTTTGACCATTCATAAGTATGGTAAACGCCCCGTTAGTCTAGTTGTTTGTATCGGGCTGTGAACGGGGTCCTGGGTTCGATTCCTGGGGCGAACAAAAAGTGTGTCTCGATGTTTTCGAACATAGCTCGGGTTTCTGATCACCAATCCCAAGCGTGGTGTTTAAGCCTAATCCCATCATAGTAGCGATGACTTGATTTTTGCGAGGTCTTTTACATAAGTATGGTTAAGTCAATAGGTATCACCACATCAGGTAGTCAATTTAATTATAATTATTTTACTTGACAAATTTATAGTTAAGTAGGTGCATTGCTTCCGCCACTGTTCAACTTGTTGCGACATACCTACTCACGCGGCTTGCGCATCGCGCATTCGGAAGTGCAATATGACACCGCGTTTAAACTACCTAATGTTTGTGCCTCTTGTACCCGTTTCTGATGTTTTATTTTAATCGATGATTTATCGTGCTATCTGTTAAAAGAATAGACATAACGCCTTACGGTTTTATCTATCAATCGTGATCCTCATTCAAACGCTATTTTAGTTGATTCCTTTCAGAGTATAGGGAACGCTTGTTGGCAATCTTGTTATTACAATGGAGAAACTGTCATGTATTCCCCATAACCTTTTGCAAGGGAACGTTTGCATGAGATGTGAGAATTAATTACTTAAATCCTAACTAATATTATAAATGCGAAAGTAACTCTGTCTGTCTGTCTGTCTGTCTGTCTGTCTGTCTGTCTGTCTGTCTGTCTGTCTGTTACTCTTTCACGCCCAAACCACTGAACGGATTTAAATGAAATTTGGTATACAGGTGATCTAGACCCTGAGAAAGAACATAGGCTACTTTTTATTGCGGAAAAGGGGGTTGTAAGGGTGTTAAAAGGGGGGTAAAACCTTTTCCACGCGGACGAAGTCGCGGGCAGCCGCTAGTAATAAATAAATAAATGCACCAGACAATCACATCAATCAATCTGGTCTCAAACTAGAGCTACCCCTGTACTATGAGTATCAGACGATGATAATTAACTGGGAGCATCAACCCACAACACCCAGACCCAAGAAAACTTAGAAAATGTACTTAATTTCCTAAATTTACTTGACCGGGAATCGAACCCAGGACCTTTCGCGCTTCGACCGAACATCTTAGCCACTGCGCAATCGAAGCCGTCGGGTTGTATTTTCTTAGACCATTTTCCACATAAACAGAAAAGCAATTTAAATAAATTGAAGCTATAGTTTTTAGATTAATTATTTTAATATGAAAAAGGAAATAAATAAAAATCTGATCAAGTTTCGTACCGTTTTCTATAAAAATGAGAAATGATCTTAATTTTCCTACCCATATTTTAATTAAAATAAGTACAGTTGATGTTTGAACTTTATAAATATCATTACGAGTATGATTTTAATATAAAGTTACCTAGATAGGCTCGCTCATCTGTTTCGAGCAGCATCACGCAGTGTTATTTAAGATGGTTCTAATGTAGGTATAGTAAATAAACCAGGCTTGGACCTTTGAAAGTTAATATAAAAAACTCAAGAGATAAGGACTATAATTTTATTTTGGTCTGTTCATTCCTAGGTGTTTTCTTAATTAAAAAGCCTACAGTTTTTTCATAAGCAATGACGACGGTTTATTTTTTTTCTTTCGGTTAAGGCGTTTGTGTTTTGCATAATCTTGATTACTGTGAACCATTCTACCCTGGTGTCTGCTTTTGATAGACAGAGGCTAGACTTCTGAACCACAGCATCATATTTTTTGTACAACAATTTGTTTCATTGTGCACAATACAAGTTTACTCGTATGTTTATTTGTAACAAAACTGGGAAGTAGATAGGTAGGTACCTAATTAATGATTTATTTAACACTTCGCGCGCTTAAGGAACCATGCCCTATACCTCGATGGACCTACAATCTTCAATAAAATTGCCCCTAATATAAAAAAAACCCTAACCACCGAACCTGTGTTTGTATGTTTTTATTAATCTTTGAAACTAATTTACGAATTTAAACATTTGATTTCGTAATAATAAGGTTATTTTCAATATGTATACAACATGTTTTATATTAAAATTGGTATTTTTATATGATAAACATCTAAGGGATTTAAATATTTTAAGAGAACTCATAGTAACTATTTACTAGATAAAATTATTCATCCCACGATCAAACTTTTGACTTTAGATAAGATAACAGATTACCTACTGTTTCATTAAGTTGCAATAGGTTCGGATGTCCTTAAATCCATGCTGACCTCAAAATGGTTTTAAAAGGTGTATTTATATACCAAGGTACCTGATTGTTAAGTAATTATTTTCAAATTGGACGCATAATATTTTATAAGTAAATAATGATATTAAATTTAATCCGTTTCGAACAAATTTCTTATAGTTTTTTTGATACCTATAATTAAGATTAAAAAGTATTATCTAAATAATATGGAAAATTCCGTTTAAACGAATTGAGGTCAAACAAATATGCGATTTACTTTGCGCACTTGGATCGCGCACAGCAAAACTGCATGGTTGCAATATTATTTGGTCGTTGCGACTTTAAAAACTCTTATGTGTGTACAATTAAACACAACAGGCACATAAGAGCTCTTGAATTTCTTGCTTGCTTTGCAGTAGGGTTGGTTAAAATGTTTTGAAGTAACTTTCAGACAAGATTTTTTTTTTTCTAAAAATATACTTAATATTTTTTTTATTATATAGTCAAGTGACTGCAATATCTCTATTTTAGGATTGTATGAGCAGATAATTATGACCTCGGTCGATTCTTACCGACTAAGAATTCGACCAAGCTTTATCCGACAGTAATTCCATGATATACCAACTTAATGCTATCATTCCATAAAAATCAGAGCGTCATACCATAATTTATCCTCAGCTTAAAATTGGTCGAATCTGCCCTTATTGAGCTATCAGTAGCACAAAATAATTATGTATTTTTTTAATTAAATTTTAGTAAACTTTATAGCACGAAAATGCAATATATTTTCAAATCTCACAATTAAAAAACACTGTGATGGTGTTACAATGCAAAATTTAAGTCCCGTAGTAACTACACCGTTTGCGTGAATTTGACAACCCTAACAATTTTTGCTAAATTATCAATTTTTCGCATTATAAAATTCGGTGTATCGACGATTGTCACTACATTACTGCAACGAAAATTCAAGTAGTTACCTACCTAATCGCTGCCCAAGTGGTTACGACCCAGTGCTCCAGAATCTCTGCTACCTAATCGCTGCCAAGTGGTTACGACAAAGTGCTCCAGAATCTCTGCTTGAAGAAAACCCAGAACCGTCAAGGTAAAACTATGTAAGTTTAATTATTTATTAACTTTGTTTTTTTTTTCGCAGACAATCATCCATCCGACTAACTTCATTCGATGTCTCACTGCATTATTTTTTATGTTGTTATGTCATAGGTGGCAGACGAGCAGACGGTTCACCTGGTAAGCCACCGATCGTAGACATTTGCAACACCAGGGGTGTCACGCTGCCAGCCTTTTAGCTCCGTGATTAGACCTCTCCGGTAACCTCACTCACTCGGCGAAACACAGCGCAGGCTTCCCGCTTCACGCTGATCTTGTTAAGCCGTGGATATGTCATGACTTCGACTAATACACATAATTTCTGTTTAACTTTGCAGGTCCGAGTCCGAGATTGAATCCGTGTTTGGAGAGAGTGTCGCTGCCTCGACTTCTCGTAAAATAACTAAGAGGAAGAAGACTCCAATCGCATCAAGGTACCCATCTTAATACCCATACCTATGTTTCTGTTACAGTTGTACTGTTCTATTTCAATTTATTATTATTTGTTTAATTTTGTCCAAACAGATCAGACTCCGAGTGTGAAACTGAGCCTGCAGTACCGAAAAAGAAACGCGCCTCTAAATCTCGGTAAGCGGTTTGATCAGTAATATGCATGTGGGTGTATGTGTATGTATATGATTGTATGTGTATGTGTGCGTGTGAGGATTCCCTATATCACGGTAACTATTTTTCTCGGTGACGGCCGGTGAGCGAATGCGTGTGCGCGAGTGTGAGCGTATGACTATGGGTGTGCGGTAGAGACAGCTATACAACAAATCTGTCAAATTTCTTCAATCGATTTTCACCTTAATGTCAAACAGGTTTAGTTCAATATCAATTGAGGCAATGATTTTGCAAGGCGGATGATTATTTAATTTAACATGTTTAGTCTGACTGACGTCTGTTTGTCTGTACCTACATAGAAGGTTGTAGCAGCTGCACCTACTAGAGTATGGCAAGACGAGTATCTATAGGTCTCAGTATTAACCTATTTTTTATTTTTTCAGAGTTTCATCCAAGAATTCCAAGGATCTGTTCGGGCTGCTATCCGACGAAGAGGAGGCTCTCGCTGTGGAGAATTCCCGACGTCGGAGCTCAACAACGCTCCCGCTAGATAGCAGCCTGACCAGCAAGGTAGCCAACGGCTGCGTGCGGCGGTCGGCCTCGCTGAGCGGCGCCTACTACGTGGAGGTGCGCGCCTACACCACCAGCGACGCGCTCAAGACGCCGCCCTTGGACCGCTACAAGAAGGCGCTGCTCACCGCGAAGGTTCAGCTGAACACCGGCACTGCGGAGTGGCACGACCTTCAGAAGCTGATGAGGAGCATCAAAAAGTTGTTTGAAGATCGAGAGCCTGTATTTTATAGCAATAAAATAAATATTAAATAATTTAGGTTTTTATCTTTTTATAAAATATAGTTTTAATTGAAATTTCTTTGATTTCCCAATTCCTTTCTAGTTTTGCAAGTACAGTTGACTACTTATAAGATTAAGGCAATTTTAAAGTAGGTTAAAAAAGGTAATTAATGGTCTTGAGTGTACTTATAAAGGTGAAGTAAAGGTAAAGGTTTGGAATAGGTAATTATTGTTCGTAGCACATGTAACTTAAGCATTGAAATAACTTTACTAATTGATGTGGTCAACTGTACTTACTTTTCAGAATAATTAGGATTTCAAAGAAATTAATTACTTAATTATCTTTTACGTTTAAGTTAGTGGTTAATTTACTTTAGAATAATTATATATTATTAAGTTTATTTCAGCATAAGGTAAAGTAAATTGATATCATGCCTTTTTGTACCGCTTGTTCCGCACGCGTAGAGAGCAAGCACTGGGTGGGACACTTGCGCAGCCGCGCGCACAAGAGCCGCTGCGCCGCGCCGGAGGAGGGCGGGGTGGTGACGGTCTCCTCCGCGTTCAAGGGCCGTATCGCCTCATATAGAATACTAGCAAATGCGGAAAGTGAGTCAACATTACCCGATATTTTCTTAAGCAATATACGTGCTAAATTGTTCTGTCTTATAGAAAAATCGTTAAAACAATACATTAGTTTAAAAATTAACGTGGAATATTTCGGCAATTTTATTTTATTGAAAAGCGATGCTCAAGATGTTAAATCGTTCGCTACTAAGAATATGATTATACATCGTAACTTTGACTACGACCAGGTATTTGATTCTGTCGTTAGTACATTAAGTAAAAAGATTGAAGAGTTTCAGGAACGAGACAGCGGCTGGAGCTTTTTGAGTAATTTATATGTAGAAATTAATATAAATAAGTTTGATCCATTAAGTGGGGCAGGTTCAACTTATGTAGATCTTCCACTACATTTAAAAAAGAAAAAAGCATGTATTAATATTAAAAACAATGATAACTTTTGTTTTTTGTGGAGCGTCGTTGCAGCGCTTTATCCGACCAAGCGCAATGGTGATCGCACTGCATCCTATCCTCATTTTAAAGATGTGTTAAATATTAATGATTTGAACTTTCCTGTTACTTTTACAGATATTAAAACATTTGAAACTAATAACAAATATCTAAGTATCAATGTGTACTGCGTAAAAAACAAACGGATTGTGGGGCCAATTTATAGATCAGAGTTCAAAAGGAAAACCAGGATTAATTTACTGTTAGTTGAAAATGGAAACAGATCCCACTACGTTTTAATAAAGAATTTGTCACGTCTTGTTCGATCTCAAATAACAAAGCATCATAATAAGATATACTTTTGTGATGATTGTTTACTCTTCTTTCCGTCTGAACAAAAACTTGATAGTCACGTTTGTAGTGGGGTTTGTACTATGCTCCCGGGAAAGGGCAGTTATCTTAATTTTAAAAATTTTAATCGGAAACAAGATATTCCATTCGTGGTGTATGCAGATTTTGAAACTCTTCTTAAGCCAATAGCTACTTGTGAGCCCAGCTCTTCGTGTAGTTTTACATTAAATCAGAAACAACACATTCCAGCTGCCTTTGCTTATAACATAGTTTGTTCGTTTGACAGCAATCTTAATAGATTTGTTTCCTATCGTGGGCGTGACTGTGTTCCTAAATTTCTTGACTGTCTTTATAAAGATATCGAACGGATTTATGATATTTTGAATGTAGAAGTACCAATGATTTTTGACGAAAACGATGCTAAAAAACATGCAGAAGCCGAAGTGTGTCATATTTGCAATAATCTGATAGTATTTGATAAAGTAAGGGATCATTGTCATTTAACAGGTCGCTATCGGGGTGCCGCTCACCAACACTGCAATTTGCAGTACAGTCTGCCTAAATTAATTCCCGTCTTTTTTCATAATCTAGCAGGCTATGATTGTCATTTATTCATTAAAGAGTTGGCTGAAAGCTCAGGTCCCATAAAAGTAATACCGAAGAACAAAGAGAATTATATTTCATTCACAAAATTTTTAAAAATGTCTGATAGTAAATTTGCACAAATAAGATTTGTTGACTCATTTAAGTTTTTAGGGACGAGCCTCGAAAAATTAGGAAACGGTCTACATAAAACTGATTTTGTACATCTACGACGTTGTTTCACTAAAGATACCGAATTTGAATTACTGACTCGTAAGGGTGTTTATCCATACGATCACATGAAATCTTGGAAATCATATTCTGAGAAACATCTGCCTTGTAAAGAAAGTTTTTATAATACATTAACTGACGAGGGTATCAGTGATGAAGATTATATGCATGCGCAATTAATTTGGGATACTTTTAACATTAATAATATGGGAGAATATACAGATCTTTATCTTAAAACAGATGTTTATTTGTTAACCGATATTTTTGAAAATTTTAGAGCGGTATGTAAAAAAAATTATCATTTGGATCCGGCTTTTTACCTAACAGCTCCAAGTTTGTCATTTGACGCAATGTTATTGAAAACGGGAGTAGAGTTAGAGCTACTGTCTGACCTGGAAATTATACGTCTCGTACAGAAAGGTGTGCGGGGTGGCATTTGTCTTTGTTCTACCAGGCTGGCTAGAGCAAACAACTCATACATGGATAACTATGATGAAACTAAATCAGATTCCTTTCTTTTATACATAGACTGCAATAATCTATATGGTTACAGCATGTGTCAATCCTTGCCAATATCCGATTTTAGATTTTTGCAACAATACGAAATTGACCGATTACAAATCATGAACATGTCAGACGATGCTGAATACGGATTTATACTCGAAGTTGATTTATTATACCCTGAAGAGTTGCATTGCACTCATAATGACTATCCATTTTGCGCAGAGAAATTTGTGCCGCCAGGAGGTACAACCTCTAAATTAGTCCCTAACTTATACTCAAAATACAATTACGTGATTCACTACGTTCATTTGAAAACCTGTTTAAATCATGGTCTGATTTTAAAAAAAATTCATCGTGTAGTGACGTTTAAGCAAAGTAAATTTTTAGCGGAATATATTAATCTTAACACTGAATTGAGAAAGAAAGCAGTAACGCCATTCCAGCAAGACTTATTTAAACTTATGAATAATTCTGTATTTGGGAAAACATTGGAAGACACTGAGCGTAGAGTAAACGTTAAATTAGTAAATCAATGGCAAGACGACGCGAATCGTACAAATAGATCTATCTCTGCGGCTAAACTAATTTCACGACCGAATTTTCACAGTGCATCCATTTTTTCTGAAAACTTAGTAGCTGTTCAAATGAAACCGGAGAGGATTATTTTAGATAAACCAATATACATAGGCTTTGCGGTCTTAGAGCTTTCTAAAAGCCATATGTACCAGTTTCATTACTCTGTAATAAAGCCGCATTACGGGAATAGAGTCCATTTATGTTATACAGATACTGACAGTTTTATATATGAAATACACACGGATGATGTATATAGAGATATTAGAAAACATTTTCTTAAATATTTCGATACAAGTAATTATCCTTCGCAAAATCAATATGACCTTCCGATTATTAACAAAAAGATACCTGGTCTTTTCAAAGACGAACTTGGCGGACGCATCATGACTGAATTTGTAGGGTTAAGATCAAAATTGTACTGCATTAAAACGGAATCTGATGTAATAAAAAAAGCAAAAGGGATCAGAAAAAATGTAATTAAACATTTGAATGCAACTGATTACGGTGATGTATTACTAAATGATAAATTGGTGCGTCGCAAAAATGTTCTCTTTAAATGTATTAAGCATCATATTTTTACGCAAACTGTTAATAAAATTGCTTTGTCAAATGCAGATGACAAACGATTTATAATGCCTAACAAAGTTTCCACGATGGCATGGGGTCATACTTCTTTGATTTAATTTCTTTAAGTTATGCTGAAATAACTGTCCAATATTTATAAGATTATGATTAGTTAGTTACTAAGTCAATAATTGTTAATAAAGTTAATTAAGCCCTGTTAATTGTTAATTAAGTTAATTGTTAATGATTAAAATAAATGATTACCTATATATATTTGTATTGTTTGATTTAAAACTCCTGTATGAACTGCCAAATAGCAGTGACCTCATTTTACATAATAATAAATACCTATACAATATTACGCTGATACAATACCTTCGATCATTTATTGCTAATTCAGCGATTGCACAATAAGTATGTTCAGTAAACATTTTTATTTTACGGGCACAACAGCTCATTCGTTCATAAACGTCTTTCGTTATCCAACGTCTTCAGCCAAGCAAGAGATATCTAAACCATTTTTGTAAGTATACAATTGTCTATTTTATGTGTTTTGATACCCATGTTGTTGCGTGTACCTTATAACAATTGTTTTTTTTTCTTTTCAGACAATGCAAAACTCTGATGATACGAATATCATGCTCTCCCAGTACAGCTACGATCCATGGGAGGGATTAACACAAGCCTGCCAAGACGTTATGGACAAACACCAGTTGGCTGAGCCCCAAACTTCACGGGAAAAGAAGGTTAAGCGGAAGACTGAAGTAAAGAAGAAACGACGAAATTTGACAAAATCATACGTTATCAACAGGGAGCGCGCTAGAGGTTACAGGCTCATTCAAATAAGAGTGTGTGACTTGACCGAGCCTTCCTGTTCCACAGTGAGAGACGTGGATGAGCACAGTGAAAGTGAGGACAACGTTGTGATCAGTGCGCAGTATGTAGTGAGCGAACACAATGATGAAATAATGGATATGACTGATACAGTGATAAGAAAAATCTCCAAAAAGATGTGTAGTGACTATAGTCTATAGTTTTAAGTTATATTATAAGGCTTTTTATTGTATTGTTAAGTAAATAAATTTATGTAATTATAAAATTGAGTTTTTTTCCCTTTCAATAAGCTAGGTACCTACTCATTAAATAAAATAAAAGTTAATTTTTGAAAACATTTATTTTAACATCATACAATAATTTTATTTTTATTATTACACACAGTAATTCTAAACAAAACAGTTCTTCAATTTAAAAATTACAACACTACATTATTTTCTAAACACCATTGTTTAATACACAAAACATTTTTCAACGCACAATATTTTATATGGTTAAAACAATTGTATGCAAACATATCTTTACAGTATAGTTTACTCAAAGTTTCTAAATTAGGTATACCTTTATCACTTATATCTAACACATTTTCATGTTCACATAATTCTCGTACCCATTTGACTTTTTCTTCTCCTTTCACTATGATGTTGCGTTCCCTGAAGTAAGGTTTAATAAGTCTTTTAAATTCCCTATAGTCAATGTGCCCCTCGCTCCATCGGTATCCCCTGTTTCGTTCTATCCACCAAACATGCTTCCTTTCTTCGAGAGTTAGTGTAGAGAATGGATATGGAGGTTTAATCAGAAAGATTTGGGTGTGTTCTGACGTACCTATAACTAATTCCTTTACTATAAACTCATTATTCCGATCTTTAAAGCCTTGCAAGTCTACAATAACCGTGTTATTCATGATAGCTTCTTCACAATATTACTTAAAGGCTTGTATTCAAATATGCAATCGTTGAGTATCAAACAGTAGGCAGATGTCTGATCTGGTATCTCAGCTTCGGTTTCTATTTCCAAGCGTACATCGATACACCCCTTCAAGGCTTCGTGTTGGCGAGAACAGTCAACAACGAATAAGGGGGCAATATCTTTAAACTCTCTCAAACCCAACAACGGCTCAGCTCGGCGTCCGTAATAAGACTGTTGAAATCTTGCATACTGATCGTATATTAATGAATATTTGTTTTCAGCGAAACTAATGTTTAAGCTTTCGTATGGATAGTAGGTTGAATTTAGGTAAACCCTTACGTCGCGTACAGCGCAATGATCAAATTCTGCCATGGACATGGTGGCATTTTGTTTACGATTCGTTTGTAAAGCAACCACAACCATTCGCGGTTTTTCAATCTGTGATGAAGTTTTAATAGACCAAGTATGTTTCCGGGTTTTAGGCAATAATGGGTATTCGTACAGATCCCAATTACGAAATGCGAGTGTTATCGCTCGATCTCTTTCTAAATGTTTTAACAAATTAATTCTTTCGCGGTCTGATACTTTGACATGCGGGACTCGCCAGACAATTTTATTTATTATTATGTCTTGAATAACTTCACCGGCATTTAACTTCAAAGCATTGAGATTTGTGTTACTTCTTAAAAGAACTAATTCATGTTTACAATTCATAATGATTTTTTGATAATCTTCTGCGAAACCTAATATTTTATTAAGTGGAATAGATGCTGAAAATACACCATTAATAGTATTAGATATACCAGAAGGGGACCAACCCCAAACACTTGCACATTTAGACTCATTTTCATTTAACGAAAGATATGATTTTATTGTGGTTGTAATGCCTGCATTTTTTATTCTATCTATTTCAATACCATTTATTTCATAACGGATGTCTTGAAATAAAAATAAGGCAGGATTGTTAACAAAATGCACATTTGATACTCTTTCCTTTTCTTTTGTTGTACTGTTGTGTTTGTACACATCAGCTCTGCCCTCAATATACAAACTGCTGAGCGCAGGTAACACGTACAAATCTTGCTGATTAATCGGTATCCGTATTTCATCATTCTTGTTGAAACTTGTCACATATGGTTTGTATGAATGAAATTCAAAACTTTCAATGCTGTTGTCATGTGACGGAGATTGAGCAATATTTAAAACATTCATTTTATCAACCCAAGTATTTTTAAAAATGCCTTATTTTTTTTGGTCAGCTTCTTTTTAGCGTAATGTGGTGCTCTTTTATGCGATGTTCTCTTCGAACTGATTTGGTTTCGAGAGAGAGCAGGGTTTTTATTGAAATTTAACATTTTTTTCTAAAGTGTAAATACAGCTGTACCTCTTCACCGCGTAAATTAATTTGATTATTTTCTCCGTCTAACAATCTTATATTGATAGCACTTATTGAGCTTTGATTGACAGGAAAATAGATTAAGTTTTTAGGTATTTCTATTATTCGATAACCAGGTGGTACGTTCGGCACAAATTCATAAATTATATGACTTGCTTCTCCGTTGACAAATGATCCGCTCACAATATCACATTCGATGCGTACTATGGTTGTTGGTAAAATGTTGACAGGATACTGAGATTCAGTTTTTATATTCGCTTTTACAGTTTCAAGACCAAAACCCAAAATTTTACCAATCGAATCTGTTTTATCGAAATAAACATCTTCCGAACAAAATAAACATGTTTTTAAAGTATTGTTATTAGCAGTTAATTTCAATGTAGAATTTTTTATGTTGCTCTGAAGATAATCACAAATATCTTGTAATTCATACGATCCTTCGGGTATTTTTATCACTCCATTTTTCCCGTAATAAAATTTATTGTTTCTTTCATCTATATTGGGAATAGAGTTGAATGTAGAAAAATACGAGAAGACCGCACTCATACTCCCCACTTAATTCTAATGTAGGAGAGTAGTTTGTTATTGAAGAAGCGTCTCTACCAGTTATCGACACAGTGAAAGACATGTTTATACTGATAAAGATTCTTTATTTTAACCATTATTTAAATGTTTTTTCCAATAGTTTTTTAAAAAATTTAAACAGAGATGACCACAAGTTTATAGTGCCAAACTTTTGATACCGTACAATATTATAATTAATTAGTCATATTTCTTAAATAATTTCTTAATTCTAATGGAGGCTTTAAGTCGCCAAAACTATCAAAGTATTCACAGTAATTATTTTGTTTGACGTAGGCTACCCAGTGTGTTCCTGGACTATCAGAGCTATCCAAATTAAGTACAGCACATTCTATTTTTCTTGGCTTCAATGGAAGTGTATCTCTCATAAATACTCCTCGAAAATAAGGAATGTCAGTAGCATGATCCAATATATCTAAATCTGTTAGTGCACGTCTAGGCAGCCGTTTAACTAGTTTTTTGAAGGGCTTAAGTATAAACCAGCACCCTTTTTATGAGGTTTGATGTACAATCCTTTGCCAAGAGCCACTGCTTCCATTGCTCTGTTATGACGTTCAGACTCTTGAAGACTTTTCTGAGCTGCTTTGGAGTCATTCACTGCTTTTGCTATACCGGCTGCCCCACCTGCCAAAGAACCCAAAGCCGACAAGCCTGCGAAGATCGGGATTAAAGGTAATAGTCCTCCACATTTTGGCAGAGGAATACAGCGCGGCAACTTGGTTCCTTTTTTATTTTTGAAGATTTTTTTTGCTGCAGCGCAGGCGTATTTAATAGCTGTGTGACTGCCTTTGGTTTTCAACTTTTTAAGTTGAGTCTTAATTTTTTTCACAGCTGCCATAAATGAACGGGCACCTGCACCGGCCTTGAGTTTAGCTTTCATAGCATTTTTGACTATCCATGATGCCACTTTTTCACCCTTCTTAGCATCTTTAGCGTTCAATCTTTTCTTAGCCATATTCAAAAGTTCTTTATCAGCCTTTCGTCGAACGTTTGAATCGTTGTCGTTGTAAGCAATATCGTGATACATACAAGCTTTGTCTAACTTATTTATACCTCTGTCTCCCCTTTTCAAACGTTTCTGTAGCTTTGTTCCAGGACCACAAAATTGATATCCAGGTAAATGTAGCTCGAACGGTAAATGGTTAATTACACTGTCTATAATACCACTTCCCTCCTTCATTGATATGCTTAGAATGAATGGATTTGGATTAAAATTATATTTATATGTATTATAAAACAATCTCATTCTTGTCTATCCAACTATTTTCTTCGTTGCTGAGGCCTAGCCATTTCACAAAATATTTATTACCTTTTCTTTTAATAATCTTCTCGATAAGGTAAATGTCAGGATACTTCGTTTTTTGTAATTCGTACTCATAAAAAGTCCCTAATATAACCTGCTTATGCTTATCTTCCAAATGATAAGTTGGTGGGTTCGTATCATTTACCTTTACTACTGTAAATATTTCCGTTGACCAGTTGGGAGTATAACCTTTGTAAAAGTCTCCTTTAAATTTGCTAATACGTACATGATCACCAACTTGAAATTTAGGCTTCAAGTGTTTTCGATTTCTATACGCTTTACCAATATTACACAATACAACCTTTTCATTTGTCTTATTAACATCTTTAGGCTTAAATTTTGTTATGCGATGAATAGTGCTGTTATAGTTGTCTACCACAGTATTTAATAATTTACCCACCCATCGATAGCAGCCGTATAAACTGAAAAGTTTGAAGATGTGTGATTTTAGAGTGCGTATGACTCGCTCTACAATAGAAGCTTTTTTCACGGAATAAGTAGAATAATGGTTCACATTATATTTTTTTAACAATTGACCGAAGATATCATTATAAAACTCTTTGCCCAGATCTGTTTGCAAATGTTTAGGTTTTCTAGATGAATCTTTGAATATCTGGTGCATAGCGTTCACAACACAGTTTTTTTCTTTCGATTTTAGGGAACTTGTCCATACATACTTTGACAAAGTATCTATCACTACTAATATGTATTTGTGTCCTTTATTAAAGTTTGAATATTTTTGTAAATCTATGAGGTCGGCTTGCCATAGATCATCAATTCCTTTTATAACTGTACATCGACGTGGGAAATTTCTTCTGGCTGATTTGTGAAGTTCATCAATTATCTCCTTTTTGCTCATTTTTCTTTATTTTCACATGAATTAGTTTGTCTATTTCCGACTTTGAATAAAATGATTTATTCAAATGGTCTGTTGTAAAGGTTTCCAATTTCTTCAAATGTAATTTCATCTCCAGCTTAACTTTTTCAACCTCATTTCTTAATTCTTGAACCGTTTTGTCTAAATAAGCTTTGTTAACTGCTTCGTCGTCTTCAGTTGGATATGATAACCCTTTTAATTTAGAAGATTTTAAATCGTAGTGTCCGGTATCAGATTTCACCAATGTTTCATTGTAGTTTCCAATGTATTCTGTCAATCGTAAACGTTTATGGACATGATGACCAAATTTGTCTACGTTCATTGCTGTCTTGATGGGTTGACTCTTAAAAGAAGACTACCCAATTTGCCAGGTTTCTTCTTTATATGTTCTACATTTATGATACCAGCTTCATGAAGTTCCGTAATGATTGCAGTTATTTCATTATTTACGCCAGTGTTACCTGCTTCCCAAGATGCAAGTAGTAACTTTAATCGTTCAACTAACTCGTTTGGATCATCCCAGTAAACTAGATCAGTATCTGATTTCACTGTCTTTAAAAGTGAAATTCCTTTACCTTGTGGAATACTTTCAACACTTGTAGTTGGATTTCTAGAGAATTTGAACAAAGGCTTAATTACATTCGTATATTTAAATCCTTTGTTGCTATTAATGGGTTTTGATGATTCACAATTACGTCGATGAGCATTAGTTTCTATTAGAAGTAATTTGTAATATTGTAAATCATCATCTGTTACTACATCTAAATTTGGTTTCTTTTTGAATAAAAGTTCTTTTAGGCCATCAGTTTTTTTGACAGTAAGTGTTCCTATTTTAAGAATACCTACCGTCGTCATAAACACGAGTTTTCCCCAGTAATAATTTACCTCGTTCATTTCTGACTCCAAATGGTACATCTTTCATTACTTCAGACGATGTTGACCAAGACAGTGATTGATTTTTAAGACTTGGCGATGACTGTAGAGATTTAAATGATCCTTCGCTAATGTTATGGTCTTCGGACGGTGACACAACAAGGGTTTTGTTGTAATTGTATTGCTCTTGATCATCATCTTCATCTTCCTCACTAACTAGATTCATTATAATCTTCATCAGATGCAAATAATGAGTGGTTCTCGTCTTCAAATGACTGATCATTTTTAATTTTTTTCATTACTGGTTCCAATTGCTCTTCTACTTTAAGAGGAGTGTCATATTTTTTACTTGTTAGCAATGTAAGTGGATCAACAATAGGTTTTAATATTGTTTCTAATGTTTTATTGTTTGTATTTTCAACATCTTTTATCATCGCAACTTTTCTTTTAACAGCTGCTGCTGATTTTACTATCTGTTCTTTAAGATTTTTCTCCATTTCAAAGTATCCGTTCCGTATTCCGTTCAGTTCCAAATCATGAATGAGAGTGATTAATTAATAACTCGACCACCTTTTATGTATGTTCATCTATCACTATGAATGTATCGAAAGCCAATCGGTAACATCCGTTATTTTTGTCACAATCCTTATTAATAACAAGATAGCTGAATGGTTTATTCCAAACGGTAGAGCACATCTCACGAAATTGGGGCCATGACATGTCCGACCCAACATGCTCCTCATAAACATGCTTCAAATTAATGTCATCTTGTTTAAATAGAATGACAAGATTTGAATTGTCCCTTACGAGTTGTTTCGGAATTTTTGTATAAGTTTGATTGATATAAAAACAATCTATGTTTTTATGTCGTCCCATGGCGAAATAATCCCTAATGTTGTTTTGATTTTCACAAGCAACGTCGTCAAAAATTATTATTGAATCGGGTAAAGCATCATGTGGACTCAAAATTTCTCCATTATGATTGTATTTACTAAATGATGTTCCAGGTACCATATCCAAAACCTTTTCAAGATATAAATATTTAGGTTGATACAAAGACTTTGAATACACATAAAGGTTACGAAATCTCGGTCCATTTTTATGCAATAATAAACTTATTACTAAATTGGTCTTTCCACTATTAGAAGGCCCGCAAACAATACAGCGTATTGTGCTTGGTAATAAATTTCCATGCCGTTTTGGCTCGTCAGATGATGGAGGACAGATGCACTCTAATTTGAGCGATTCTTTTTGTTTTACAAACTTCATTATTTCGATAACGTGACTGTACTGTTGCATTAGTCACAATTGAATGGTCAAAAATTTTAAAGATACCGTAATTTAAATAAACAGCTATTATTGTTTGGCTGTGTTCTAATTATTTTGGAGTTGCGTTTCAGCTTTAATTTGAACAAAACGATGGCAGACGGTAAGGTTTAGCTTTGTACTACGGAAACGCATTGCAAATGTTGCATAGCGCGGAATATGGAATTGGGACATTCTAGATCATCTGGAGTGAGTTTCAGCTTTAGCTGATACGACCGACAGATGATATAGAATGCCCAATTCCATACTACTGGTTCCAAGTTTGTTCATCTTTAAACCAAGAGTCATAAAGTTCACGCAAACGAAGTTGCGGGCGGCCACTATTTCAAATAAGGAGCGAGTTTGTAGCAAGCTCGCATCCCAGATAACAATTTAAACTTGAAACTGACTTGCGATAGGTTTGATGTATCAAACATGAAGCTTTGTCTCAAATTTGCCGTGGCAAGTGTATAAACTTGAGGCAAGGTTAAATCAAACTTTCTAGTTCCGAAGCAACAAACTTGCTAGATTTTTTTTTTTATAAAGTATATGCAAGTTTGACATAACAAAGTTTGGAGGCCAATCGGGGGGGAAGGGGATAAAAGGTTAGCAGCGCACTTGTTACATGTGTTCATCATGGGCGGCGGCAATTGCTTACCACCAGGTGATCCGCCTGCTCGTCTGCTCCTATCACATAAAAAAAAAAAACATAGTCTCAGTTCCACACACTTTCCCAAGCAGGGCGCAGTGGCAGACGTTCCCGAGGGACGCTCCACAATAGAGTCACGATTTCAATAAAGAATCCATGACTCACTGAAGTGTTATTCACAAATTGGACTTCTGGTAGTCATTGTTTGGAAAAAAATCTCGTCATCGCGATGTAGAAAATAAACACGACCGCACAAATAACTTGGTAATCCAGTACAAATACATAGCATTACAATTTTATATTTGCGGTTGTCGCCTTTCTTGAAGAACAACACGAGTATCTTTGAAGGACCACATCAGAAATGATGTAATCCGACAAAAAACCAGAGTCACCGACATAGCCCACCGAATTAGCAAACTGAAGTGGCAGTGGGCTGGTCACATTAGCCGCAGAACTGACAACCGTTGGAGCCATAAGGTCCTTGAGTGGAGACCACGACTCGGCAAACGTAGTGTTGGACGCCCTGCTACAAGATGGGATGACGACATTCGAAGGCTGGCTGGAGTGAGCTGGATGAGAGTGGCCGAAAATCGGGAGCGGTGGCGTGCATTAGTGGAGACCTATGTCCAGCAGTGGACGAACGTGGGTTGCTGATGATGATTTGCGGTTTGCTTTGCTAAACAAAATGCACCGAGTTCGTTTCGTTCCCTGAACCGCACAAATAACTTGGTAATCTAGTACAAATACATAGCATTACAATTTTATATTTGCGGTCGAACTTTGCTTCAAAATTACCAAAGCCTTGAAACATCATACCTTAATCAACAAGCTTACAGCAAATGAGTCCGGCGAAGTTCTATGTATTTTCAGTCTGCGGTTTAGAGGTCCCGTGCCTAGAAAAAAATTAATGATACTTAAAGAAGAACACTCAACTAAGAAAAAAGGAAATTGTTGCCACTTTTCTAAAGATGGGATTATAAAGGTATAGGGCCGACAAAGTATAGTCGTTCAAGGGTCATACATAATGTTTTCGGCAAATGTCGGAAAATCGTATTTTTCTCACAAGTGTCAGTGACTCAGTGTTGATTGACATTTTCCCATAGAAGAAAAAATATCGTACAACGCCCCCCCTGTCAATGTTACTGAGTGGCCTTCAGTAGCGCTACCATGAGTTGACATCGAAAACTGACATAACGTAAACTATTGCTCTGTCTCTTTCAAATGCGTCATAATGAAAGAGACAAAGCGATAGTTTTCGGTAGCGAGGATAGTATTTCTGAGTATTTCAAACTTGCACTCGCACTACTAGATTTTGTGCTACTAGCGCACTTGTGACTCAACTGGTGTTGCAGGTGTCTATGGGTGGCGGCAATCGCTTACCATCAGGTGATCTGTCTGCTCGTCTGCTACCAATCGCATAAAAATAAAAAAAAACATGGTAGTGCTACTGATGCTTAACGTACTATAAATGGCACTCGATAAATCGATTAATGATCCTATGAATGATGACTATGAATTTGTAAGCACGAGTATGAACTCGTGTTTACAAATTCATAGTCCGTCAGGCGCGCCTACCTTACATGTGTACTCAACGATTATTTATAAGTACATAATGTTGCATGTTTACATCAGCGTTATAAAGGTATGGTAAAACAAACTTCGGATGTGTAGGTATGACGTCATTTAATCAATTTAGTACATAACAAATTGTCTAAAAAGGCTGCAGGAGGTACTATATTACCCCGTCGACTTGCAAACCTCATATACCATAATAATGCTCATGGTATGCGAACAGCAACCAACTGTTCGCTTACCTGCAACACAATAACATTATTACCCTAAAATAGCTTGTCGTCCTTGAATTGCTCTATCTACGTATGTACTATGTATGTATAGTATGACCTGCTGCCCGAATATCGAGATTTTATTCTGGCCCTTAAAACATATGGGTCAATACTATTAAATGCAGAGAGTATTTCACTATTGGCTTCTTCTTTCCATCGTCTCTGCACTTTCCTCGGATAAACGGTGTCGTCTTTTTCGATCAAGCAAGACGCAAAGAACAATGGACACATCGAAGCGGCATTATACTAAATAAACCAAATCACTTGGAAATCAAATCCAGGGAAATGCTGTTGTCTAGGTTGAATAAATAAACTCAAAAGTCCAGAAAATACGCGAAAACGTAAATGAATAGATCACACATTTAAAACAATTTAAAAAGATGTCACATATCTTTTTTTTTTTTTATATATATAAGTTTTACGGCTTCGGAACGGTCCATACAGCCAAATCTTCATCACAATATTTTCCTATTATATAGCAGATCAGTCCTCTGGGACTTAATTATGAGTCTGTTGGAAGAAGCATTCTTGAATTGTATTGTGTCTCTTGAAATCTAAATTTTCTTATAATATGAACTGAAATGACGTCTTGAATCTTGATTTAAAATCTTCATGACAAATGTAGGGTAATTCTCAAAGTGCTTGAAATGTTGAAACTATGTACTGGTAAATGTCTTGATATGTTTCAGGATTCTTGAGTATAGATGGCAGGAGGCGGGGAATTTCTTCATTTTTAAATACCTTTATTAGGCCATCTATAAGGAGCAATCTTTGCACATGAAAGGCGGAGCAATCCAGAATTAAATGGTCTAAGGTGGCTTCACTATATGAGCAGTAATTACAAGCGGCAGAAGTGCTGAGCCTAATTCTTTTTAGATGAGCAGGAAACTGTCCGTGTCCAAGTCTTAATCTATTGAGTGTGGTAATAAATTTTCTTGAAGGTGATTCTAATTTGAAGTACCACGGTTTGGTGGGTATATTTTGCTGTATTTCTGCATACCATTTTCCTTTGTATTGTCTTGTATATTCCCAGTCTCTTGCCCATAAATCAAACATACGGATCTTCAATAAAGGATAGTAATCTGTCATTGGAACTGCAGGTGGAGCGTATTGCGATATGTCAGTATCTGGAACTTGAATTTTCATTAAGCTGTCCACAATTTCATTTCCAGTTATTCCTGAGTGTGACGGAACCCATAAAAATTCTATTCGGTATTTACTATAATGTAATAATTCACGAATTTTTATAATATATGGGTTGTTTTTATACGAAAGTTTAGGATTTTGTAGGCATTTGAGAGTACTTAATGAGTCGGTAACAATCATGAAGCACGTACTTTCTTCTATGCTTATTCCCCTTATGTACTGAAGAGCAGTAAATATTGCATATACTTCGGCTGTAAATATCGATGTCCTGTTATCAAGTGTAAAGCATCTGCCAAATTTTGCTGTAGAATCATAATACGCAGCTTTGGTGCTCTCATTTGTTTTCGATCCGTCCGTATAAATCCTTCTATGGTTAGATTTTTCACCACCGATAAAACTTAGAAAATCATCATTATTCCATATTTTATATTGACAAATTGTAGGCACAGTTAATTGAATTTCTAATGAACCAAGGTCCCAACGAATATTATGGTCAATGTTTTTACACAAATGATCAAGCTCCTGTCTAAATTCCCCTTGTAATAAACTATTATTAATGTACAAATGAAAGTATTCTCTATTTGCTAATATTTTCAAATAATATTTTTCAGATAAGTAATTAACCCTTATTTCAATTGGAGATATACCTGCCTCTATTTCTAGTGAATTAATGGGAGTGGAACACATAGCCCCAGTAATGATGCGCAATCCTTTATTTTGCATGACTTCTAATTTATGAAATAAAGATGAGCTTATGCATTTTCCAAAAATTATCAAACCATAGTCATAATGACTTCTAACAATCGCCTTAAAAATCATATTTAAAAGTTTGGGATCCATCCCCCAAGATACACTTGCTAGATGCCTCATAATATTTACACTCTTTTGCATTCTACTAATTACTTTATAGACATGAGAATTGAAATTCATTTTAGGATCAAAAATTAGGCCTAAAAAATTTTTTCATCAACTACACTAATATTTACAAAGCAATATCTTAAATCTATATTTACATTATTATAATCAATTTTATTACTAAAAATCATAGCAGAACTCTTATGTGGATTTATATCAAGTTTTAGCATTTCTTTATAATACAAGAATAAATTATTTAACGCTTCATTTAAAGTATTTTGTGCTTGCAGTATATTTTTATTAGATGAGTACAACACAATGTCATCAGCGTATTGTAATACTGAAAGATTTTTTACAGAAATATATTTATGCAGTTGAGCGGTATATAATATATAAATAAGAGGTGATAGAGTTGCACCCTGCATAACACCCTTGAAAGCTTCTTTGGGACCATATAAACTGCCATTGAATTTGACGTAGACAAGTCTTGAATAAAAGAAATTAAAGATCCATTTGCACATTTTACCAGGTATATGATAACTATGTAAAACTTTAACTAAGACACATAAATCTACATTATCAAATGCTCCACTAACGTCTAAAAAAACACTAATTAAATATTCATTCTTTTGGAAAGCATCCTGTATATCACCACTGAACTTTAATAAACTGTCAATTGTACTTCTACCCTTTCTGAATCCAAATTGATCTGATGATATTATTTGTCTAGACTCCACATACATTTCCAGCCTGTTCTTAATCATATTTTCAAATACTTTTCCAACGCATGAAGAGAGTGATATGGGTCTGTATGATTCAGCTAGAGCTGGATCTTTATCTGGTTTTAAAATTGGTACTACAGCTATAGTTTTCCAAGAACTAGGAATGACATTATATTTCCACAAAGCATTAAATATTTCAAGCAAAACTAATTTAGCAGAAGAATGAAGTCTTTTAATTAACATATAGGGTAAATTGTCTAAACCAGGAGTGGTATCTTTTTTATTATTCAATGACATATTGAATTCTTCTTCTTTAAAAGGTGAATTTAAGTGTAAATTGTATTCGTTACTATCAACTGATTAAGATTATCAATGTTATCAAATGAGGACTGGTCTGAAGCAATCTTATTTAAAAAATTATCTATAAAATTATCATTTTTACTTTTCGGCGAAGATTTTTTCCTGTTAAATATTTTGACCAATTTCCAAACTTCACTGGTGGAAGAATTTCTGTCAAAACTAGAGCAGAAGGTTTTCCATCTTAATGATTTTTGTTCCTTAATTGTTCTTTTTTTTAAGGCATCTAGTTTTTTATAGATCAAATAATTTTCCATAGTAGGATATCGTCTATAAGAGTAAAGTGCTAATTTACTTTGTTTTACTGCAGAGGAACAAATATCATTCCACCAGGGGACTGATTTACGACACTTATGTGCACTACTAGTGATTTTATGAATAGGAACAAATTCCTGTCTTAAATCATTTAAAATCTTACAAAATTTTTCATAGGCTATTAGAGGATTTGGTTCTATTAATAACTGATCAAATATATTGCAAGATTTAGTTAAATAGCCTGACCAATCAGCTTTTCTATAAACGAATTTTTCAAAAGACCCTACACTGTCATACACTTCTGCTGAAATAAATAATTTAACTAAAGTAGGAAAATGATCACTACCCAAATTATCATCTAAACAAACAGACCATTCTGCTGAGGCTGCTAAACCTGGCGACACAAAAGCAATATCTAAAGCTGAAGCTGATTGATTGGGTCTACGTAAGGTGGTTGAATCACCTGTATTTAAAATACACATATTTATTTCATCCAACATGTCAAAGATTTGAATTCCTCTTGGTTTATTATTTGCTGATCCGAAAGCAGTATGATGCGCATTGAAGTCGCCCATGACTAAAATAGGCGTAGGTAAAGAGTTAATCACATTTTTTAAGACAGCAATAGGAAACCGACCGTTTCTAGGAGGACAATAAGACCCTAAGATTGTAAGAGAACTATCGTTTGTTTTAACTTTTATGGCAAGTGTTTGAACTTTATCAGAACTAGTGGTGGCAATTTCAGTGCAAAATAAATTATTTT
Source organism: Cnaphalocrocis medinalis (assembly GCA_014851415.1). Taxonomy (NCBI): domain Eukaryota; kingdom Metazoa; phylum Arthropoda; class Insecta; order Lepidoptera; family Crambidae; genus Cnaphalocrocis; species Cnaphalocrocis medinalis. The sequence continues at coordinate 5,338,833 of CM026278.1, read as the reverse complement.
TACATAAAATGGCAACCCCGCCATAGCCATTGTCACTGTCTCTTCTAAAAATTTTATAACCTCTAATATAAATAGAATCTGATTGTTTTAACCAGGTTTCATTGAGTATACAAATATCTACGTTATATTTATCCAAAAAATGAGTAAAGAGAGCAATCTTCGGTTTTAAACTTTGCACATTGTGTTGTACTATCATTAAGTGAGCCCTATGTAGGGCCATCATAAACGCTTAGATTTTTTATGAACATCTCCTTAACAGTCGATGTGTTTACTGGTGTGTTATTTTCTTTCCTACAGAAAGATAATAAAGTGTCAACAATAGCTTTTAGTATCATATCATTATTTATAACATCGGTCATTATATCTTTGTTTTCTTTAATTTTCTTGATTGGAGGTTTCGGTGAACCCACTGCTTTTGCGAATGTCTTGTTCAGAGCTGGGAAGAACGAGCCCAAAGTCTGTTTGTTCATTATTTTTGCTTTATTTTCATTAATTTTTTGTTGTTTAACTGGACATATTTTTGCAACAGCAATGTGTTCACCTTTACAGTTTATACATAGAGGTTTACCTTCATTTGTACATTCTTTGAATGAGTGCCCTTCAGAGCAGATTGAGCAGACAACAGCTCGCTTGCAAAATTTCGTTGTATGACCGAAACCCATCTATACTAATATAATAAAGCTGAAGAGTTTGTTTGTTTGTTTGTTTGTTTGTTTGTTTGTTTGTTTGTTTGTTTGAACGCGCTAATCTCCGAAACTACTGGTGCGATTTGAATAATTCTTTTTTTGTTGGATAGTCCATTTATCGAGGAAGGCTATAGGCTATCAACATAATAATATTAAGGGGGTTGTAAGGGGTTAAAAGGGGGGTAAAAATTTACTTTTCCACGCGGACGAAGTCGCGGGCGGCCGCTAGTACATTTATAACATTGTAATACTGGTTTTATATATTCTTCTACAGGTACAATACACAGACCATAATTGACATGGGTGGGAAGGACATTGCCTGAAAAAGTAATAGAGACTGTTTGCAATGGAATAATGCCTTCTGGAGTTTTCTTGGTGAATCTTCGTACGGACAGGATCTCCTGCGAACTAATCAATTTGTCATATAAATGCTTACAGCTAAGGTCTGTCGGAATAAACTTCACGACACCTGTGCACTCTGAAGTCGCTGCTGGAATGAATGCTTTTATATCATGTGAAGACAAGAAAGTAGTGTTTGTTAATAATGAATTTGCATTTTTAGGATTGTCAAAAATTATAGCATATTTCAATGCATTTATTCTTTTAATTTCTTTTACACCTTTATTGTATCTACTGAAGATAGAATTTAAGTAAATGGGATCTTTGTTACCGAATTTTATATTTTCATTTGTACTCTGAATAAATACTGGAAATACTGTTCCTGGAGAATTTACTGGATAGCTCCTTACATGATTTTCTTTGAAATACGATAGATGTTTGTTTTCATCTTTTTCCTCATCATCTGAAATTGTATCTGGTGGTTCCTTTTTCCTTTTTCTATTATGCTTATTTGCACTGCCGCTGCCTCCCCCACTATCTGAGGCCATGGTGACTCTCTCTTGTACCACTTTTCTTAAAAGAAATTGGAAACTAGCAATAAAAAATATTTTTTAGATTTTACAAATAAAAAATGATGTCACATATCTTAACTATCAAAATGACATTATGATTGACTCAACGTTTCGTTTTTCCTCTGTGATGTGAGTTTTGTTCACTGAATTGTTTGGAAATTGAAAATAATTTAACTTTTTATTCCATGCTTTCAAAAATATACTTATAATAAGATAAAATAAACATTTTGTTGCTTAGTTTAATTAGTATGTTTCCAAATATGTATGGTTTCGGAAAACATGAAGACTGCTCTCGCCGGTCTTCTTTGTCATAAACTTGATTTTTCATGTTTGACGTGACAATCTAAAACTCAAGTTTGCAGCAAGCTCGCTTGCTATCTGGGATGCTATCTGGAGTCTCTTCAAATCAAATAAATCGTTGTAGGCCCTTAAAGCGTTACCGCAGCAAATGATTTCCTTTTGCATCGGGGCGCATTTCCGGTTCCCATCGCCTCATCTCGCATGCGCGTCTCAGAACGTTGAGTGAAGAATCAAGTTGAGTGATAAGCCTATAACTAAATATCTTGCATAACATTTTTGGATGCAAAATATTTCGATGACGTTTAGGCGTTGCCGGAAATTGTTGCGCGCCACTCTACGAGTGGTAATAAAAAAAGTGATTTTCCGACTTCAGTAAACTGAACGATTTATTGAGAGAAAATAGGATTTATTAAACTATCTGTTGAAAAGGTCATAGGTAACGTGTCGACGTCTTTCCATTCTGTACAAGGCTAGAACGCAAGGGTGTGAAACTAATCGCGTATAGATTGGAAATCACTTTTTTACTAAGGTTTTCCAATCTATACTAGACTAGAACGCACATACTCGCGTATACTTCGTAGTCACAAAACTTAACTAGCGTGTTCCAAAATATACAGTACCAGAACGCATACGCACTAATCGTGTATAATTTGGAGTAGGTAAGCGCGCAAAAGTTTAGATTCCAATCTATACGCGAGCAGTTGCATGCGTCATTTTGATTCGTGGACCTCTCTTACTATTGCCTTGTAATTCATATTTGCGTCTCATCCTAAACATTGCATCATTTTTTAATTACAAACATATGGTAAATACACTGAAATAGTTTTTTCGTAACGTGATCTTACTCGGTTCTCTCGCGACTTACTGGCTTTATTAAAAGAAGAGTGCTTTAATAAAAGATGATCAATTTAAAATTTTCCGACGATGCAAATTTAAACAGCTCTTGTTTATATTAACCACATTTACATAAGTAGTAAAAACTCTTCTAGACTGTCTTTTGTCACCATTTTTCACGTTTTAAACAACTATTTCAGTGTATTTACCATATATATGTAATTAATTATGCAGAAACAATAATAATCTACTAATAACTAGGTAGTTTATTTATTTTACCTTACACTAATTAAGCTCATTTATTATTTCTACAATGTGTAAAAAAAATATCATCGTGTAAGCTTACAAAAAATCTGCTGTTTCATACATACTCCTATACCAACTATTATCTATTCTGTGCCTATACTCATATTTTGGAAGTGAACGGCATATGTTTGCACCCTTAAGTATTATCGCTATTTTTTTACACCTAGTAAGCGTAGGGAGGCCCTTGCCCTTCAGTGGGACACTTGGGCTCATAATAAATATTTAGATCTTTTAAACTCTTGTAAGGCGTAAATGATGTAGTACTTATAGTTTGGAACCAGGACGCACGTTATCACGTTACAAACTATACACGAGCACTGCAGTACGCAAAATTCTTGTATACTTTTAATCGCACATTTAAAAACATTACCTATTACAATATATATGTCACCGGAAAATAACAAGACTCGTAATAAGTTGATCAATTTTCTAGGTAGTTGATCAACTCTCGGAAAATAATAAACGGCCAGTGGAAATGTACTATTTTGTTATTATATTAATTCAAATAAATAAGTATTATTTGAATTAATATAATAACAAAATAGTAAGTATAAGTAAGTATGTTTTATAGGTTTTATTATTTTGTAAATTGTATTTTTTACTGTATTTATGTAAAAAATCTATAATAATAATTTATAATTATCGCATTTATAAACGAATTTATTCTCACAAAAATATACATTTACCTATTAGCGGTCTTTTTTTTGTCAGTCTGTACCTACCCACGTGTGCGAGTATAGACGCAAACAGTGTGCGCGCGAGAGGTGAATAGTTGCGCCGCCATTTCTAATCCCAGTGTTTATCCGCACGGGTAGTAGGTACCTACACAAACATTTCGTATCAGACCCAAAGATATTGGTTTTTGTGAGCAAAAATTCTTTGAACTGAATCCCATCATAGAAGCGATGACTATTGCCGTGATGTGGGACAGTATTTACTTAATACCAGTACTTACATAATGTTTCTTAACTTTAACCTCCTAAGGCCCAAGACAGCAGACACGTGGGTATTTGACTAATCTCGATTTAGTAAAAAATATTGATACTCTATTAAAATATTGGTAAATAACAACCAATGGCCAACATTTTCAGTTAAAAATGTATCGTCTAGCTGGTTTTGTGAGCATTCAAAGTTTCATAGGCAAGTCCATTTTTAGGGTTCCGTAGCCAAAATGGCAAAAACGGAACCCTTATAGTTTCGTCATGTCCGTCTGTCCGTCTGTCCGTCTGTCCGTCTGTCCGTCTGTCACAGCCGATTTACTCGGAAACTATAAGTACTACAGTGATGAAATTTGATGGGAATATGTCGATACCTTAAATCTCAAAGGGCGTAATCACCAAATCATCATTTTTCAGGAGAGCCGAAACAAAAAAAAAATCCAAGAATTAAATTCATAACTTTTAAAGTAATAATGCCATATAAATGAAATTTGGATGTTATTATCGAGTATCGAGAGCTTTATAACACAGTTATGGTATTCAAAATACAACCAATGTTTGCCAAACTGATTTGTGATTACGCCAAAAAAATATTGACAACTTGGCCTTTACGACCTAAAAAAAGGCTGTTTTGCAATAAGTTATGGTATAATGGCGTTTACGACTTGAAAAAAAAGGCTATTCTGCTCTATGCTATGGTGTAACAGCCTAGTTAACTTATAGAAAATGCATTTTAAAAAGCTATTTTCGGTTTTTTATAAGTAAAAACACTATGAGGAAGATACAAATTAAGAGACAAATACGGGTAGTTTCATTATTACAAAATTTATGGCAAGTACAGAAATGAAAACGATTTTATTATTTCAATTATACAAACGCAATCATTTTAGTTTGAAATTCAAACGAAAGTTATTGAGTTCTATAATTTTGTTTTGTTTTTAAATTAGTATAAACAATATCTGCATCGACAGGACTTTTACTTAGAGCTTAAATTTTAATAAGTCTTCTACGAGTACAGCAGCCTTTATCGCTTTCCATCCAGAACGGAATCAGAATCACACAACCCGTAAATTCCGTCTGCACCCAGCTTGCTCGGTATTCCAAGCAGAATTATTTGCCATCGAACAAGCATGCAAATAGGCGTTAAACGATAGATGCCAAGCTGTGACTCTTTTGTGCGATAGCATGTCCGCCTTATATGCTATCAAGGACAGGAGCAATACCAACCCAATGGCGTGCTCCATCCAAAAATACGTTCATGCTATTAAATGCAAGCAAAAATCCATCCACAGCCTTTATCGCTTTCCATCCAGAACGGAATCAGAATCACACAACCCGTAAATTCCGTCTGCACCCAGCTTGCTCGGTATTCCAAGCAGAATTATTTGCCATCGAACAAGCATGCAAATAGGCGTTAAACGATAGATGCCAAGCTGTGACTCTTTTGTGCGATAGCATGTCCGCCTTATATGCTATCAAGGACAAGAGCAATACCAACCCAATGGCGTGCTCCATCCAAAAATACGTTCATGCTATTAAATGCAAGCAAAAATCCATCCAATTCTGCTGGGTCAAGGCTCATATCGGTATAGATGGGAACGAGGCAGCGGACGCAGCAGCAAAAGCGGCGGCCGAAGCTAGGACCGCATACTCCTATGCCAATACCTCCTAACAGTTATTTATTTTGTTTAAATTCTTAAAGTAACTCGAGTCGTAAACGCCACTATTACACATTATCTGTCCTATACGCCTCATTCGATAGTCAGTATTTTTCACATCATTATAATTTTAACTGGTGTATCGACCGAAACCTTAATAATGAATTTTTAAAGGTATTTACGACTAAAAAAACTTGTTTATCGACGGTAAACACGTGGGCTGTAATCACCACTTTTTAGCGAATTTTAAAACTTTGATAATACAGATCGAAAGAGAAAAAAAAATGGAGTAAGATAGCATTCAAAAGTCATTTTGGCCAAAATGGTGATTACGCCCTTTGAGATTTAAGGTATCGATGTGTTGTATGAACCGCTACAAAAATATGACACTAAATAGTAAAAAAAAGAATTGGGGGTGGGGCCCCCCATACATGTAACTGAGGGATGAAATTTTTTTTTTCGATGTACTACATACCCGTGTGGGGTATCAATGGAAAGGTCTTTTAAAATGATATAAAGTTTTCTAAAAAACATTTTTCTTAAAGTGAACGGTTTTTGAGATATCAGCTCTCAAAGTCGTAAAAAGTATGTCCCCCCCCCTCTATTTTTATAACTACGGGGTATAAAATTCTAAAAAAAATAGAGGTGATGCATGCTAATTAACTCTTTCAACGATTTTTGGTTTGATCAAAGTATCTCTTATAGTTTTTGAGATAGGTTGATTTAACTGTAATTTTGGTTAAGTTATTGTGCTTACACTGAAAACGATGGCTGAACCTTATAAGATAGATCAAAAAATATACTACAGTATTGTACACCTTTAAAAATCTTATATTTGCTGCTACGGAACCCTTTGTGCGCGAGCCCGACTCGCACTTGGCCGGTTTTTTAAGTATAAAATTAAAAAATAATAATTATATCATTGAACTACCCGTTCATTTTCCACCAACTTTTATTATAAAACCATTTACTTAAACGAAACATTTGATATAGCTACCATACAAAATTTACTAGACGCGCATACAAGAGTTTGCGTTGTGACGTCACAATACAATAGCCATTTGTATAGAGCGTTTTTGGGCTTGCCCAAAATATGTGCTCTTAAAGTTGTGATATCTCAGGTAATTCAAATGAGAATCAAGTGATTCTTTCAACGATGTTTCTTAAATTGAGGCGTCTTTTGATTAAACACATAAAAAAATTTAGTCAAATACCCAAAGGCTTATGGACCTTAATGAAAATAGTTACATTCAATTTTTAGACAGTTTAGTTGTATTCTAGAGCTAGGCATTTTCTTGGTTGGAACAAAGCCGGGAGGCATGTCACTGCCGCACGGACGCGCTGGAGGCGGGACCTGACCGTGCGTGCATGGCCCGGGAAATACAAATGGATGCGGTATTTATTGGATAAAAAACCCCAATAATTTCAGCCCACATCCACACACTGTTGAGTATAGGCTTCTTCTTTATTACGCCACTCCCTAAGGTCACCAGCCAGCCCCATCCGTTGTTTCTCCAGTTGAGTAGGCAGGTACCCTTACAATATCGTCGGACCAACTACTACTATTATCAATACCTTCCTTATAAAGAGGTTAATATCTCTAAACAACGTCAAGGCTTACCAACATATAGGTTAACCGAATAAAGCGGAAGACTTGCGCAATGTAATTTACTCCCAGCGCCATCTATTTATTGGTGCTGGTAATGTAAAGAGGACTCCATTTTTCGCACTTAGACTCTCTTTAGTCTAAGTCCCGAAATGAAATGAGGGTGGGTCGCCTAATCTTAGATATCTGGAGGAGCGTTGAATGGGTCGGAGGGTATTATAGGTACCTATCTGTGCTTATATCGCCGTGGCAAGAACAAATAGGTAATGGATGACTTGCGGGAACTATGGACTGTAGGCTGAATAGAAAAGGTATTCAAGACAGGTTAAGTAAATGGTGGCGATCTTGGAGGCCAAGACTCTCTGGTAGTCATAGACTGATTGGAGTTAGACTGGCCGGATGGCGCATTTGGTAGTGACCCTGCCTCATACGCCAAAGGTCGTGGGTTCGAACCCTACCCTGAACAAACATTCTTGTGATGAACAGTTGTGTTGGTTCCGTGTCTGGTGTTGTATATGTGTTTAAGTAGGTATTATATTTGTGATCCTCTGTTGTCTGATAACTGTAATACAAGTTCTAGAGCTACTTAGTACGGAGTCAGATCAATCTATGAGATGTTATGTGAATTTATTTATTATTAAATACCGCTGCCCATGGATAGGTATCCAGAAGATCGAAAAACTGTTTCCGCAATAAGACCGTAATTGGTCCATTGTACGTGTAGAGTCCTGGCTATTCTAGCCAGCCTAACTCCGCCCAGAAGCGCAGATGCTTCCTGGAATCTTCACAGGCTTCGCGGAGTGACCTTGCAGATCCGATTTCCTTCCGTTGGGACTGACTCGGACAGCCCCGTTCAACACGGGTCAGTTTACCTGCCGCATCCTCGCTTCCCAGCTCCCTCCCCCTGCCGATACAAGTCGCAAGGTAAATTAGTTACATTCTCTGTATTCAAGCCGCGTGGCGTTATTTTTTCGCTCGCGGTGTGTTCGCCCGTGCGTGGCGTCTGCGCCGGGCAATAACGAGCGGCCGACGGAGATAAAAGCTTTATTTGCCTCTGTTTACTGTTTACGACTTGGGATCGCCATTAGCCAGCGCTAAAGTATTTTCTAGAGGGATGCTTCATAGTATTTGTCAAACTGAACTGGCGCCCATCGTGGTGCTTAATATTCGAGAGACGATTGCAGTTTGATGTTTACATAGCTTTGATTAAAATGTTATTCAACATTTTTAAACAATATTTTAGAGAACAAATAGTAACAAATAACAATTTGTTTTTGAACATAGCATACCATGTCTAGCATGTTTTAGAGTTTCCTGAGAAGGTTTTTTAAGTACGAGTATCCTTGATTTTTAGGCTACAATGGTTACCTACGTCTTTTGCCATTTGGCTACGGAACCCTAATAAATTAGGAAATTAAAACAATTTATGTAACAAATGTATTTATTGAGAATAAAAAACATAATATTTCATAATATTAGGGCACTTAACAAAGGCAATCTGTTAGAAATAGAAAAATATTTGTTAGTTTTTTGGTTTGTCGTGACTGCTTTAAGCCCTTTAACAGACGGCGAATTAAAAAGTAAACTGTGCAATAACTTTAAGAAAGATAATTGAAATATTTTTATAAGAATATCAAATCTTCATATACTATAGCCAAGATCGTAGCTAAATTAAAATGTAGGTAAGTACATCTCAATGTTTTTTGGGCCAATCTCTTTATGGCAAATAAAATAGGTAGATATAATTAGTCAATGCACACTAATATTTTATAAAGATCTTTTAGTTACACGAATACAACTACAACACATATCATCTATCATTGTAAATACGACCTATATACACAAAAATATAATTATTTCTTGATTGATTGATATATTAAGTATTTACATTTTGAATTTACTTTTATTAAATTAAAAACATTGATTCTAAAACTAACAGCTAATAAAAAGCCTAACACAGGTGAAACAATACCAACAAAATGTTTCAAAATATTCATGGTTTTGTATTGTTGTGTGACACATAGAGAACAATGACCAAATAAAGTCATTTATTGAACCTTTGAGAAAACAATTTTTACTATACTTTTTAATCACGTAGAGTTAGCTGACATATGCACACATTTGACATTTTGATTCTGTCAAATTGAATGATAATGTTTACTCCACTTGATTAAAAATGGGTTTACTCCACTTGATTAAAAATCAGAGTTTACTGAAAATGATGTAACAAAAATATGTAAAAACTGAATAAGCTCACCGTAAATGTACACCGTAATAAAAGCATACACATTTGTACAATTACGATACAGCGCCATCTATCTTATCAACCTCGAACTACGTCCTAACAACGCTATCTACAATCACATTTTATCACTTAGCTCCAACTTGACTAGCGCCATCTATCTTTCGCCCACGATACTACGTTCTTGGGGATTGGATTTAGGCGCTTTCATCAGGTCACTGCCGCGTTTGCCGACGGTCGCGCAGAAGACTAGCGATGAAGAATTCTCCGGCCCTGTAGGATGATCGCACTAGGGGTCCGCTGGCGGTGTACAGGAACCCTAACTCGCTGCCTTTGACTTCCCACTGTTTAAACTTTTCCGGGGTCACGTATTCGTAGACTTTTAGGTGGCGTTTGGTTGGTTGCATGTACTGACCGAGGGTGACGCAGTCCACGCCGGCGGAGCGGAGGTCTGAAATAAATATATAATGTGAAGACCGGCGTGAAGAGGCAGCGGCTGCGCTTCGTCTTCGTCGAGTGAGTGATGGCACCGGAGGCCCAATTAGGGGAAAGGATGTTAAAGGTTGGCAGCGCACTTGTGACTCTACTAGTGTTGCAGGTGTCTATGGGAGGCAGCCATCACTTACCATCAGGTGATCAATCTGTTCGTGCTGCCACCTATCACATAAAAAAAATAAAGTGGCAATGCACTCGTGACTTTTGAAATGTGCAGTGTAACTCACTAGTTAGTTGCCCGCAGTGTTACCTGCAACACCTTATATCCATGGGCAGCGGAAATCGCTCACCATCAGGTGATCGATGCCACTGAGGAGCAGAGCAGACCGATCTTTGTTCAGACCGATTTTCGTTGTACAAGTACAAGATGTAAAAATCACTTACCAACAGGTGTGCCGCCTGTTATCCGCTACAATGTAAAATAATTGTTGCATACAACACCCAATCAATGGTACTTTTACAAAAACGGTTAAGACGACTCGACGTACCTTTCATAGTCTGCTCCACTTGTTGATCCGTCTCGCCCAAGCCCAGCATGATAGACGACTTGGTCACAAGGTCGGGGTTGATTTCCTTCGCCGTCTCCAACACGCGTAAAGTTTGACGGTATCTGGAAATATAAAAACTTGTAAAAAATATATCAGCCCGGATTCCATAAGTTAGCGGTCTTGTACCACCGAGTCCTCGAAAATTCCGAAGATTCTCGAAGATTCCGATTTCTTGACCATGTCATGGCACCAATAGGTGCCTCATGTGATGAATAATATCGTAGGTTAAGGGAAAAGAGAACGTCTTTACAAATATAGCTCGGGTATGTGATCATTGTGATCAACAATCATTAGAATTAGGCAAGCGAGGCGATGAACGAGATGAGCGAGATGGCATAGTAGCGATGACGTTCTTTCAAAGATGGAGGCCTTGTCCCTGCAGTGTGACAGTATATAGGCTGATACTTTGCTTTAACGTCGTAAGGCCTAGACAGCAGACACACTAGAAAATCAATTGTTTTTGCCTCGAATGAGGCTTTTGGGTCTTAGGGACCATTCAAGTATTACGTAAGCAGATTTATTGGGAAATATAACCCCCTCCTTGTCAGCAAAAATTGGCGATAATATACTTTCCCTTCCTGAATTTATCAAAAGTAAGCAGAGAAAAGACCCCGCCTCCCCCCCATCGATGCTTACGTAATAATTGAACGGTCCCTTACGACGTTAAAGGCAATGAACCCACGTACCCCGCCCTCGGGTCCCTCACGAAGGGCGTGAGGCGCTCCACCGTCTCGATGTTGTGCGCGAACACGTCGAGGCCGCAGGCGGCGATGCGCGCTATACTCTCGCGGTTGCCGCGGAAGTCCGGGACTAAGCATTCCACTAGTATCTCCGTGTTTCTGGGAGCAAATGTGAAAACATAACAAACATTTAATCGATCACATTTACAATGTTTTTTTTATGTGATAGGTGGCAGACGTGCCGACAGTACAACTGATGGTAAGCGATTGCCATCGCCAACTCTTAACGCATCCGGTACCCTCACTCACTCGACGAAACACAGCGCAGGCGCTGATTCAGTTTTAATGTTCTTTAGTTGTTGTATATTTATATTTTTGTTGTGTTATCTTGTTTGTGCCAAATAAATGTTCAATTCATTCATTCACGGCGGTCTTCCGTTTTTTCGTTATGTACCGTATATTTTCACTTACTGTCGTTTAATTTCTTTAACTGTTTCTGCAAAGTGTGCTGAACCTCCGTCTGGGAGATCTGCAAATAAATTACAATAAAATAAACAGGGGATTTTTATTTTGATGATCTAACATGTTACAGAAGCTTTATTCGTATATTTTCAACCTCAAACTGAGCAAAAAGTGAAAAATTAGTATTAGCACAGCATGTGAGAGAAGTGGAAGAGCTTAGAACGAACGGGAAAAGCTTCTTAATAAGAGCTCTGATCATAAGACAAACGTCTGTGACACAAACTCCCTACAAAACATCATTAAATGTGAGTAGGTACATACCTACCTACATATCAAGTTATAGAAATAGTATATTTGATGTTGGAAACGAATAAAACTTGCACGAACTGTTTTTCCCATTGTTTTTACAATTTACGAAACAGCATGTACGTACTATGAACCATATCGCAAATTTTACGTTTTTACTTAAAATTATAAAGGAAGTTATGAAAATAAAGCAATTTGACACATGACAGCCCAGAATTAATTCACATTTCTGCCATATCGTGCGCTACGATCGATTTGCCGTTCCCCACCACCCACTTCGCACATAGTCAATACCTAATACGAGGGCTTTAGATTAAAATGACTAAAACTGAACAGTTTAACTTTGAAAAATATATACTTTTGCATACTTATGCCGGCGTCGATGACGCAGTGGCTAAGGTGTTCGCCCAAAGTGCGAAAGGTCCTGGGTTCGATTCCCAGTTTTCTTGGGTCTGGATGTTCTGGGTTGACGGCCCCAGTTAATTTATCGTCATCTGGTACTCGAAGTACAGGGATTGCCCTATTTTGAGACCACGTTGATTGGTGTGATTGGCTAGCGCATTCATTTTATTTATTTACTATTGGCCCGCACTCATTTCGTTTCGGTGTAGCTACAGACAGTGGAACTACTCTCTACATAGTTAGAGAGTAGTTCCACTTTCTAACTATAGATGCCGCTGGGTGTCGATTGCATTACGCAAGTGCATGCAAGTTACGCAAAATAAAAAAAATTAATAAATAAAGTGTTTCGCCTTTTCGGTTAGTAGGTATATATAAGGTCTGTCGATGTCTATATAATTAACCTCTTTATAAATAGTATAGATTTACTTACCGTCTCTGTCCACGGAGGTGAGCACAATATATCCGAGGCCCCACTGGTTGATGGCGCGGGCTGTGTTGCGGGGCTCGTCCGCGTCCAGGGCCGGCGGCGCGCGCGACGTCTTCACCGAGCAGAACATACATCCACGGGTGCAGGTGTCGCCCATGAGCTGATCAATAAACAAATTCATACTACATTATATAAAGGGTACAGGGAAAAAATAAGAAATATCACAAAGAAAAAATATCAACATTTTTTACACTCGAAGTCAAAAATTTTCTTGATATTTCCTGTTCTGAAAATTAAGACTTTCAAAAGGTTAATGTAGGTATGTAAGCAGTTTTTAATTTTATGGTGTGAAAATATTGACTTTTTAACATTATGTATTTTCTTGTTTTGTCCCTGTATTCTTCATATTGTTTTAAACTTCCAAGGTCACTAACATTATAATAATTTTTAATATCAAAATAAGCTAAGCTAATAGAAAAAGTTTAAAATAATTAACTATTTTTTTATGATAGGTGGCAGATGAGCAGAAGAATAAATCTGATGGTAAGCAATAGCCCCCACCTATCTACCTGCAACAACAATGGCAACCAACCACACTTACCATTATAGTGGCAGTAGACGTGCCATTCTTGCCACCACTCCAACATTCTCCTATATTAGGACAGCGAGCTTCCTCACAGACTGTGCTCAGCTTTAATGTTCGAAGCTGTTGCTTTATTTCACTAAACTTCGCTCCTGAAGTTATTAAAAAGAAAAAACAATGAGTTTCATTTAATGACTAGTTTGAATGGCCACTTCTAGCAATAATGAACATGGATGGACCTTCAACATAGCTTTATTATGTAAATAGTTTTTTATACATTCAAGATTTTAACAGATGAACTTTATATTAACTTTACTCAGTCAAATCCTAAAATAGTAAACAATTTACTATTTTTTTCTAGCTAATAAATTATGAAACATAGTTACTTTTAAATTTTAATTATATGATGTAAGACGACACAGAGATAACAATACTTGGTACTAATTAAGATAACTTGAAAGATAACATTATTATATAAACAATGTGCTCAGTTGTAATGGAAGACAATAACAAGATGGTATTATTATATTTCTATGAAATTAAACAGGATAATCTTTAGGGAATCAGTTGTGAAGTTTAGTAACAGAGTATAAGGATTGAAAATTCTATTATAATATTACATTAATTTTAAAGGTATTAATCTACTATTCAATAAAATACTACTATTTTGCAGATATAGATAGACTAAGTTACAAAATAAGATATTTTGTACAAGAAATTTTAAATCTAAATACCTAATGTCTTAAAGATACTTCTACTGATATCTTCAACTAAGAATATCAAACTTTACAAAAGAACAAAAAATTCAATGTTTTAATTTGTATATTTATTATGTAACTGGAACTAATACAGAATTAGGTATAGGAACTCCCTGCTGAGCAATATATTTACTTGTGTCAAGATGTTTTTCTATAACAGTTAAAGAAATTATAGTTATAACTGTTTGCAAAATGTGTATCCAAAATCCCAAAAATATTGTCTAGAAATGCAAAATACAGCTTACCTGTAGGAATGGTGGTTTTTAACCAGGGCGGCAGTCTCAAACGATCTCTCTCGCCTTTCTCTCGCTTTAGTTTTCCTTCATAATCATCCCAATTTTTAGGTCTGTCTTCTGCCACAAAGTCAGCTAGATTTGGGCCTTCTTTTAGCTTTTCTCTGATAGCATCCAGTTTACTTGTATGTTTACATCTATGGAACTATGGAAAATATGAAATATAAAAAAAGGGACAACTTTTGGCTATAAAACTAGACAAATTATCTTCATAGGTATTTATTTTTTTGTACAAACATACATAATGCGACATTTGTTGAATTAATTTAATAATACTAGAAGATTATAAGAGGTCCAACAGTAGAGAAAAAGGGGAAAAAATAAAAACATGGGAAGGTTATTTTACTTACGTCACATTTCTTGACTAGAAAACAATATCGGGCGTTGTTTCGGAGCATGATCAATATTTCAATTTAAGCAAGATTTTCTACAAATTATAAATACCAATGTATTAATTTGGATTTTTATTTGTGTCGAACAACCACTACCAAAACATCGCAATTCTGGAAATAGTGGTGTTCTATGTGGTAATGGTTAATCTTATAGCAAAATTTCACGCGTCCTTTTCGTTTTATATGAAACTTTATTTATTTTCCGTGTTTAAAAACGGTATTAATAGAATGTACAAAAATAGGGTGCTAAAGAACACAACGACTTATGATAAGAACTGTCACTTTTATAGGGCTGTGTACAAGCAGAAGGTATCGATCACAATGTTAGGTGCTTCTTAATATTTTGTATCGATATGTTAAAGTGGATTTTTTAAAGTTGGACACAATGTTTTACCTTTTTAAAGTAACGATTGCATTATATTGCAATAAAGACCAATGAAGATAATTTAACTATTAACTTTCTCTGTGAAACCAATTCAAACCAAAATTAAAAATATGTTTTGTAGAGAATGTATCGTTACTATAATGTTGTATTTAGCTACCTATCGGTAAAAGCATGCCACGAAATTTAAAGTAACCTATATTCTGATCAATCTGACAATAACAAGTAGGTATCATTCTTTTGCTGGATAATAGGGTATTTGACTAATCTCGATATAGTAAAAAATATTGATACTATACCAAAATATTGGTAAATAAGAACCAATAGCCTAAATTTTCAGTTAAAAATATAACGTCTAGCTGGTTTTGTGAGCATTCAAAGTTTTATGGGCAAGTCCATTTTTGAGTTATAATGTTATAAAAATAATTATTTCATTGAACTACCCGTACATTAAACACAAACTTTTATTATAAAACCATTTACTTAAACGAAACATTTGATATAGCTACCAAACAAAATTTACTAGACGCATATACTAGATACTTGCATGTGACGTCACACGCTAGTAGCCATTTGTATAGAGCGTTTTTGGGCCTGCGTAAAATATGTGCTCTTAAAGTTGTCATATCATCAAATAATTCTTTCAACAATGTTTCTTAATTTGAGGGGTATTTTGATTAAACACATGGCAATAATAACATAAAAATCTAACATAGGTACTATTACCAAAGATTTTACACTATAACAAGATGGCGCACTTATTACTTACATTCGAGCCTCGCGAGATGTCTATATATTGGTTGACGTCCTACTCTAATAAGGTGACCACACGTTTTAGCGTTTCGATTACAATTATTGTTAGTCAAACTTAGTCCACCCACGTGGGAGTCGGACATTGCGTTTTCTAGGAAACTCGTGAAGCCCATTCAAACTAGAAGGGCTAGCACGAACGTTTCAAAGTATCGTTTGAGTATTTATGAGCAATTTTGTAGAAAAAACACAAGTTCCAAATTAAAATTCCTTATGATGTATACGTACGATACGAAGAGACTACCGACTTTTCGAAAAGTTTGTGCTAGCCCTATTAGATTTTCTATTTACCTACCTATAATAATACACTCTGCGGCACATTTAACCGGCCATAACGTATTATTCATACAAACGTACATTACTTTACGATTTGATAAATTAAAAATTAAATAGATTTAT
Organism: Cnaphalocrocis medinalis; assembly: GCA_014851415.1. Taxonomy (NCBI): domain Eukaryota; kingdom Metazoa; phylum Arthropoda; class Insecta; order Lepidoptera; family Crambidae; genus Cnaphalocrocis; species Cnaphalocrocis medinalis. The sequence goes on along the minus strand of CM026278.1, from coordinate 5,322,415 downwards.
TGCTACACTTTTTACGTAACATGACCTTTTTATGGTCGTCCATTATCATGCAATTTATTCGACCATGAAAACTTACCGATTTGTCCAAAAAAAATAAAAAAGTAAATCCGACTTTAGATGACAAGCGAAAGAACACCCTACTCAATGCAAAAAAAAACTTTTACTAAATACTTACTTATGAAAAATACACCGCAACCTTTATAAGATTCACTTTTGCATCCTATCACACAACAAGTGAGAACCATTACAAATAAATGATCACAATTTTTACACGTTATTTTTGTCGTCACAATAATACAAACTTTCAAATTATTATGCCGCCGCCATAATGGCGATGTTGTGATGCCAAGTGTTGCATATTGATTATAATTAAAACTACCATATCACCGACTTTTACATAAAAACAGTCGTTTATCATGGTTTAAAATAAAAAAAATAAAAAAGACATTATTAATTCCAACGTATCATTCCTTTAAATTATTAAATATTTTGAAAGTTCCCCAGAAGAAGAAATATAAACATTGCTTAAGTTATACCACAAAGGTTTTTTTTTTTTATGATGGCAACCCATTAGACAAGGACATCATCCTATATAGCGACATCTCGCTCGGCTCGATTTTCTGTAAAGCGATTTGGCATTTCAAAGTAATCTTTATTCCGACTGCATAGAGTCGAAATTAACATTGCATTCATTTTCATAGTGCACCATCTTGTTTTATATCCAATATCTTTGACTATTACTTAGAACTTTGAGTAGGCTATATACTCAAAGACTTAGAACGATTAATTAATGCCGTTTTTTTTAAAAAAGATCGACAAAGTGGCATAAATTCAGGTAGGTATGTAGGTATATGTAATGTAAGTAACAGTTAAAAGTATACCTAGCTATTACCTAGTTATTAGATAGGACGCGTTTTTTCTAGTTAGAACAAGTTTTTAAATAATGCCTTTGTTAACACTAAAAGTTCACTGATGGCTGAATCGAATATCAGTTGAAACTAATTTCTACGAGACAAAACGCGTTTACCCAAAGCGAGTCAGCTCAGCTATAAATCTTTTTGATAATCTAAGTTAATAACTGTACCTACTTACTATCCGATTTACGTTTGTTAGAACTTAGAAGTAGGTATTAGTAATACCCTTTTCTGTATTACTCATAGCTTTGAGCACATACAGAAAAGGTTTCATCATGTTTTACTATAAAATGCCCTGTGATAAGCAGCCGTGGCGCCATCAACTAATTTCATGAGTTTCTCATGACTTTATTAACGCATTATATTTTATGATTCCTTTGTTTGCCTACCATTAGCAACGCAACAACGAAACCGTACGCAAAGATATTGGATATAAAACAAGATGGTGCACTATGAAAATGAATGCAATGTTAATTTCGACTCTATGCAGTCGGAATAAAGATTACTTTGAAATGCCAAATCGCTTTACAGAAAATCGAGCCGAGCGAGATGTCGCTATATAGGATGATGTCCTTGTCTAATGGGTTGCCATCATAAAAAAAAAAACCTTTGTGGTATAACTTAAGCAATGTTTATATTTCTTCTTCTGGGGAACTTTCAAAATATTTAATAATTTAAAGGAATGATACGTTGGAATTAATAATGTCTTTTTTATTTTTTTTATTTTAAACCATGATAAACGACTGTTTTTATGTAAAAGTCGGTGATATGGTAGTTTTAATTATAATCAATATGCAACACTTGGCGTCACAACATCGCCATTATGGCGGCGGCATAATAATTTGAAAGTTTGTATTATTGTGACGACAAAAATAACGTGTAAAAATTGTGATCATTTATTTGTAATGGTTCTCACTTGTTGTGTGATAGGATGCAAAAGTGAATCTTATAAAGGTTGCGGTGTATTTTTCATAAGTAAGTATTTAGTAAAAGTTTTTTTTTGCATTGAGTAGGGTGTTCTTTCGCTTGTCATCTAAAGTCGGATTTACTTTTTTATTTTTTTTGGACAAATCGGTAAGTTTTCATGGTCGAATAAATTGCATGATAATGGACGACCATAAAAAGGTCATGTTACGTAAAAAGTGTAGCAATAAATCTATTTAATTTTTAATTTATCAAATCGTAAAGTATGTACGTTTGTATGAATAATACGTTATGGCCGGTTAAATGTGCCGCAGAGTGTATTATTATAGGTAGGTAAATAGAAAATCTAATAGGGCTAGCACAAACTTTTCGAAAAGTCGGTAGTCTCTTCGTATCGTACGTATACATCATAAGGAATTTTAATTTGGAACTTGTGTTTTTTCTACAAAATTGCTCATAAATACTCAAACGATACTTTGAAACGTTCGTGCTAGCCCTTCTAGTTTGAATGGGCTTCACGAGTTTCCTAGAAAACGCAATGTCCGACTCCCACGTGGGTGGACTAAGTTTGACTAACAATAATTGTAATCGAAACGCTAAAACGTGTGGTCACCTTATTAGAGTAGGACGTCAACCAATATATAGACATCTCGCGAGGCTCGAATGTAAGTAATAAGTGCGCCATCTTGTTATAGTGTAAAATCTTTGACCGTACGATGATAAAAAAAAAGTTTAATTGTTTTTTTTTTTTACATCAAAAGTTTGTGAATCGGCTAACTCATATTTAATATTATAATATTAATTAATTGTTGGTTTTATTTACAATCATTATGATTTCATAAACATGAAAGTTGAATAATATTAATACGGATTTTAACTTCGGCTAAGTTATTATGTGTAAGTGGTGAGATAAATAAATGGTGACCTTGAGCACACAGCTGTCAACCTAACCAAGTGTTCTCTTCCAAAAGATGTAATTTTATTAGACAATTTGTTGTTAATTTTATAAAAATGAGAATCGTGGATTCACATCTTCTCGAGGGAAAAATGGAGGAGGCAGTGAGCCACTACATAGCATCACATCAACCAGGCGAGGTAAATTTATTTACTAAAATAATGTCCATTCATTTGTAAATTCCTTAGGTTTTTTTTAGGCAGAAAGCTAGTAAATGGCTGTCAAATTAATTATTTTATTAAATGAGGGTAGCAATTACTCAACATTAAACCCAATATTGTACAAACTAAGTTTTTTAAATTTTATGTGTATTGGCTAACACTTAGCTTTGCATTTTGTCAATATGTTTTCATTTAACTAGATACATACTCTCTGGAATTTTATTTCCTTAAAATATTCTTTAGTTTTCATGTAGTTATTTTAGGTCATACAGTAACGAAAACCAAGTCCAAAAACTTTAGCAGGAGCTCTTAGAAAATTATTCTAATTAAATTATTTTATGTATTGAATATCCCTGTAACATTAGATTAATTTGAATTTAAATAATATAATCATACATCTCCCACATTGATCTGATTCTGTGTCACAGGAATTTTCTAAATAAAAATCAGTGGTTTAGTCAAGTGTGTACTTATAGCCAATTTTATATTACTGGGAATATGTCCTTTCTCAAGTTTCAGAACTTAAATTTACCCATGATCAACGGAAAATATGCCATCAAAAATCAATTTTGAGATAGGTAGGACATTGCCAGTTCACAGTCAATAAGGCCTTTGCATCTTATTAGATGATCTAGGTAGCTTAGGTAGGTGCATGGTGTGGCTTGTACAGCCACAAGCACATATTTAAGTATAGAAGATCTTTTATTGCCTAGATATTAGGTAAACATTACGAATGGCTGCTCAAGTTTACAGAATACGAAATAAGATTATATTAGTATGATACATCAATACAAAGAAATATTTAGATACCTGATTATTTTCGTTTTCAGTCAGTCCATGTAGATGGGAATGGGTTGGCCCTAAACGTACAAGATGATGGAAGGGGACGTGTGGTCACAGTAATGCATCCTCAGAATTTCTCCTCACACATGTGCCGGTAAGTACCTACATAAAGTCATACCTTGGACACTTATTTCAAAATGAAAACCAAATATCTGTTCTAATCACAACATCTCTAGCTTGTGTGACCTATTGATGTGAGAAATAAAATGTCATGGTTATTTGTGACCTCATCTTTATCTCGTTTGCTTACTTACTTGTTAATTTACTAGTGAACGGTGGTAAATTTGGAAACAATTGTTGCTAAAAGTGACCAACCAGATATAGTTTCAACGAGAACCTCTAAATTACAGATTTGTTGATAACATTTATCAAATTATTTCCTAATTAATGTGATTTATTTTGATAATTACTAAAATACATCACAATAGTTTTTACGATGAGGGAAATTGGAAGAAAAGAAGGGGTCCCAATATGGAGCCCTGAGGTATGTAACACATAGATTAAGTAATTTTACAAGAAGCGTAAGTTGACTTTTGATTGAAAAAAAAATTAACTATTGTAAAATCTAGACTAAAATCTTAGATATCAACATAGCCTATAACTATAGCAATTTGATTTGATTTGATGTAGGCAAGTATGCGTGGGCGAAGGCGTGAGCGAGGGGCAGTGGGAGGGCTCGGAGCTGCTGGACACGGAGGGCCGCATCGCCGCGCTCGTGGCGCACCTGGCGCGCCCGCCGCACCACGCGCACCACCCGCACCACCCGCCCAACCACAACCACAAGGTAACCACTTCATTGACTCACCGGATGGCGCACGGGACAATTCAAGTATTCATCATCATCATCAGCAACCCACGCTCGTCCACTGCTGGACATAGGTCTCCCCCAATGCACGCCACCGCTCCCGATTTTCGTCCACTCTCATCCAGCTCACTCCAGCCAGCCTTCAAATGTCGTCATCCCATCTTGTACCAGGGCGTCCAACACTACGTTTGCCGAGTCGCGGTCTCCACTCAAGGCTCCAACGGTTGTCAGTTCTGTGGCTAATGTGACCAGCCCACTGCCACTTCAGTTTGCTAATTCGGTATTCAAGTATTACGTAAGCAGATTTTTTGGGAAATTTTCAAAGCAAGCTTCTATCAGTGGATTTCACCCTGCTCTGCTCCGATTTAGGGGAACCGCTGACATAGATTATTACCACACATCAGCAAGGAACATGTAACTATTTTCTTGACATTTACATTTCAACCGCAGGTACAGTACGTGCGGAGTGGAGATGTCGACACGTCTGTGATATTAGACGCACCTATGCGTTTGTTCAATGGACAAAGTTTGGTAAATATCTTTATGAACATCTTTAACTTTTATTGGGCTGCTGCAAGTGTAAGCGATTATCGCTTCGCGTACTAAAATAGTTGACTGTAACTTTATATAGTAAAAAATAAAACCGTTTAATTAAATACATTCAAATAACACCTCATACATAGTAACATCTCATATTTATGATTCTGTACTATATAGCTTAAGGACTTGTGTTACAGATAGGTATTAGACAACAGAGAATTACAAAACACGTAATGATTACACTCAGTGTTCAGATTTCACATACACAAGTGTTCATCACACGAATGTTCGTCCTGGGTGAGGATCGAACCCACGACCATTGGAGTACCTATAAGACAGGTCACTACAAAATGCGCCAACTGGCCATTCAAATATAAAGAACTCACTTATTCCTTGTTTTACTTCAGCTTACGGACATTTTTATTTTTCAGGATCAACCATCCGAGTCCATAGTTGTAGAGGAGGTACATCAGTTGCCACCGCTGCCTCCACTGCAAGAGATGAAGCTACGGAGTCAAGAAGACTGGTTCAATAATAAGCCAAAAACTATTCTAAAGGTCTGACATTTATACATCCGATACTTTATCAGTACAATACATATTTCTCATTTGGAGATGTCAGCTAGTGACCACCTTCTTTCTATTATTTTGTGACATACATTAATAGATTCTCCTACTCTCGTGGCTTATAACGAAGCCGTCTCGTATCTAACAGCAGACACAATGGAAATGCAATTTTTTATACCTAAAGGCTTTTAGGACTTATGATGCTAATGAAAATATACCTCTGGCATTCCAACAAAGTTGACTCTCTTATGAAAGGGAGGGGAATTCGGACTCGGTCGTAACTGTACTGTTCATTTTATCATTGGCAGTAAACTTGGGCAACTTAATGGGCAGTAGGTATAAAAACAATTTAATTGGTTTTGTACTTATCTCCAACACATAAGGTTCAAAATATGGTGTCTAACATATCAACGTAGCTCCATAAAGGGTACCTATAGTGTTCGTACATGTCTAATTGATCTTTATAAACAAACTAGCGGCCGCCCGCGACTTCGTCCGCGTGGAAAAGTAACTTTTTACCCCTTACAACCCCTTTTTCGCAATAAAAAAGTAGCCTATGTCCTTTCTCAGGGTCTAGACCATCTGTAAACCAAATTTCATTTAAATCTGTTCAGTAGTTTTGGCGTGAAAGAGTAACAGACAGACAGACAGAGTTACTTTCGCATTTATAATATTAGTATGGATATTATAATTCGCCCTTCCCAGGAGGACGCTCCAATCCTCCCGGACGCGGACGCGCCGGTGCTGCAGCTGGGCGCGAGCGCGTCGCCCGCGCAGACCAAGCAGCAGAGCAAGAAGAGCCTCCCGCACAAGAAGAGGATATCGAGGAAGCTGAAGAGGAACAACGGGGGTAGCACTCCTCAGCAGGTGAGGCTTTCAAATAGCACATCTTCTCATAAATCTATCGCTTTATTTGGTGTAATATAACATACATGACAGACTCAATTAGTCTGTTCTTTTGTGCCTGTCAACCTCATATTTAGATCTCATGGCCGCTTACCATCAGACGGAGTGAAGTCATCTTGTTTGTCCTAAATATTTAAAAAAATATACTGTCCTCAAATAAACCCTGCAAGGGTATTGTGGCGACACCAAATCTCCCGAAGAAACAAACAGTACCATCCAACCTACAATAGCTGGCGCTGATTTGACTGTTCCACACGAGATTTAAATTCGCATACGATTCTACATCGCGAAAGCAAAGTTCACACGTCTAGTTGGGATATATCAACCAATCAACATGGTACACCGAACCTTGGTCCCCGAGCCAATACCACCCGGCTTGGCAGCAAAGCGTGGTGATTAAGCCTAATCCCGCCATAGTGGCGATAACTTGATTTCTATGATGTAGGCCTTTGCCCTGCAGTGGTACGGTGTTTAGGCTGATACTTTATACCCACTTGCAGCCGGACATAGTGGTGATCAACTGCTCGGAGGAGGTGCAGCAGGAGGAGATCCTGCCCGACAGCTTCGTGGCCGCCGTGGCCCACCAGGCGCTGCCCGGCGCGCACCACATCGCGCACGAGGTTAGATACACAGGCTGCCAGCTTTGCTTACTCTGGGATAAATGCATGACCTTGCGGGGTGTGCATTACAAGGCCAACTTTAGAAGCATACCCAGTAAAATCTCCCCGGTGCACCCACCTGCTATTATCCTTTCTGGATCTGCGCTAATCGGCGGCGGCAATCGCCTACCGTCATGTCCATACCATCAAAAAACATGTAATTGATACACAAGATATTCATTCTAAAATCAAAATATACATAATGGTATTTATCATATAAAAAAATCTCATAATTATGCTGATGCTGAATATAATTATTATTTATACTGAGTACATTTATGTGGGATTGGTAATCGGTAAACGCATGATATGGAACGTGTAAGAGAACGATGACGTGTGAGAGTGAGATAAAAGACGAATGGCATACGACGATGAAAGACGTGAAGACGAAGTAATATTATAAGAAGAATTAATCATTAGAAGATACAAGAGCCCTGGTTTCCTTTGCCCCACATCCTACGTATATATTAAGGTACTGATGTCAATTAGATAAACAGCGTTTCTAATCGCATATTTGACGCATATGGTGATCCCGGCAGGTGCGTCCGATCCTGGTGTGCCAGCTGTGCGGCGAGTTCTACGGCGAGGAGCAGCTGAAGTTCTACCACCACCTCAAGCAGCACTACGAGCCGCACGCGCTGCTCCTCCCGCCGGCCGTGCCCGACCTCGCCATCGACAAGGTATGCATCCATCTATACTAATATAATAAAGCTGAAGAGTTTGTTTGTTTGTTTGTTTGAACGCGCTAATCTCCGAAACTACTGGTGCGATTTGAATAATTCTTTTTTTGTTGGATAGTCCATTTATCGAGGAAGGCTATAGGCTAAATAACAATAAGCTATGACCAATAGGAGCAAAGACAGAGCGGTAAATGTGTAAAAAACGGGGAAAATTATTCATTTTTGAAGGCTTTCTTTGCGTGCGCTGCGAAAACGGTTCAAGATACACAAAAAATATGTATGAAAGAATTATTCCTCTATACATGATCTAAAAAAAAGTCCGCGACGGCATATGTCTATCTTTTAAGGTTTAGTCACAATGACCGTTTTTATGGTACCAAATTTGGTCGAAATAATTTGTTTAAGTTGTATCAACATAATAATATTAAGGGGGTTGTAAGGGGTTAAAAGGGGGGTAAAAAGTTACTTTTCCACGCGGACGAAGTCGCGGGCGGCCGCTAGTATACATACATGCAGGGTGCATCTGTGAGCATTTACATCCCTTTAACCACGTGTTTCCCTTTTCACGTAATCCCTATAACAACCATTCTGAACAACATTTGTTCTATGACTTTTGGAAATTCGCATAAAATTTTTTCATCTTTCCATACAAACTCGGTCATGTGACCACGTGATGACATCACTTTCGTATGAGGAGTCGAAAAAAATTTCGATGAATTTCGGAATGTTGTTGAAGAAATGTTGTTCAGAATTGTTGATAGAACACGTGGTTAAAGGGATGTGAATGTTTACAGATACATCCTGTAGATAACAGAGTAATAAAAAATATGGAAAATAAACCTGCCAAGTGCGTGGTTGACTTACGAAGGGTTCCGTACCACCAAAAAGTAGCAAATAAGAAAAATAAATATTATTAAAGTTTTAATTTGAAACTAGTAGGTAACAAAACTTATTATCATAAAGTTTATGTATTGTTTTCATGCTTCAATATGCTTCACAGATGACGAACACATGCATCGTAGACAACGTGTCAAACCTACCCGACTCCATAGTGGAGCTGTCCCTAGAGAATACCGTGCCAAAGACAATGTACCAGCCCATAGACAAGCACATCCTTTACTCTTCGAGTGATAAGACGCTCAGTTACTCAAGCAATAAGATGCAGTATTCCATGGCGAGCATGGACAAGGTAAGGCTATGATAATTCAGTCTATGTATGTCTACTGTTGAACTAGGTCTCTTAGGTCTATTAGTGTAATAGACACCATAGAGACTATGGTTTAGCAGCTCATATCTCGGTGGATCTCGTTGCTATCCCATGTGTTTCCTTTATCCTACAATATGGACTCCTTCACACACAAGTCCACAAGTTAAAAGTCCCTCAGCGGTCTATGGAAAGAGCTATGCTCGGCGTTTCTCTGCGTGATCGAATCCGAAACGAGATGGTCCGGCAGAGAACCAAAGTTATCAACATAGCTCACCGGATTAGCAAGCTGAAGTGGCAGTGGGCTGGCCATATCTGCCGCAGAATTGACAACCGTTGGGGTAAACGAGTTCTGGAGTGGAGACCGCGTTTCGGTAAACGTAGTGTAGGACGACCTCAGGCCAGATGGAGTGATGATCTGCGCAAGAGGGATGGCTGGGGCTGGATGCGAGTAGCCGAAGATCGATCAAAGTGGCGAGCATTTGGAGAGGCCTATGTCCAGCAGTGGACTGCAACAGGCTGATGATGATGATGGACTCCTTTAAACGAAGCGTGAAGAAGCATCTCGCGGGCCAGTATGGCAGTGCCAACAGATGTGATGCCGTGTCCTCTTGCCTATCATCAGGCTGAGAAGAGCCAATATACTGAGCCAATATATAAAAAAAGTATTTCATACGTTTTTTTTTGTAGCAGACTTTCGGTGTATAGCTGTGATAAAGGTTTCGATGTGTTCTAGGAGCCAGTAGCGAGTGAAGCGGAGAAGACTGACCTGTACGACTCGCTGGACAAGCTGGAGCTGTTCAGCTGCGGCAAGTGCAACAAGTCCTTCCGCAAGCAGAAGCAGTGCGAGGCGCACATCAAGGAGGCGCATAATACCAAGGTACGTACAGCCACACATCAAACTATACACAACTGTCAAATTTCTTCAATCGACTCCCATCTTACTGTCAGACAAATTATAGTCGGGCCGTTCTACGATGCCCGATTTGACATATGTCAGACTGACAGCACTAGTGAGGGACGACGGTAAAATTGCCGAATCATATAAGTAACAGTTATTTCTACTTCATGAACTAAGTAAGGACTAATTAAAACAAAAATGAATTTAAAACATTTATTCAGGTTCAGAAGATTCACTTGATTTATTAAAGGGTGTCGAGGACTGAACCTCGATGTATGAAACCTCATTTGTCTACTTTTATGGCGCGAAGAATATTTTGTTCTTTTTTCAAATATCGCTGATCTTTTGTTTATATACGTCAATAATTTTCTGCACCTTATAGGACAGGCTTATGCGCAAAATGTCTCTTTCGCAGAATGTCTCTCAGTCGCAAAATGTCGCTTTCTCATAATGTCTCTTTCTCAAAAGGTCGCTTTCGCATAATGTCGCTTTCTCAAAATGTCGTGATTAGGACTTAGAAAAAAAATATGGTTTTTGAAGAAAAATCATTTTTTAAAGTTATAAATATTTATTAATATCTTTGTTTTTTATATAGGTACACAAATAGAATCATATTAAGATTAGCATCATTAATTAGGTACCTCATTACCACCTACTTTCATATCATATAAAAATTCTAAAATAAAACAAAAATACTCGTAGTATATATATAATATATAGTATATTTGTATTATAAATATATATATATGTTTTATAGTATGTTTGTTTTATTTTAGAATTTTTATTTTTATAATATGATATGAAAGTAGGTGGTAATGAGGTACCTAATTAATGATGCTAATCTTAATATGATTCTATTTGTGTACCTATATAAAAAACAAAGATATTAATAAATATTTATAACTTTAAAAAATGATTTTTCTTCAAAAACCATATTTTTTTCTAAGTCCTAATCGCGACATTTTGAGAAAGCGACATTCTGCGAAAGAGACATTATGCGAAAGCGACCTTTTGAGAAAGATACATTATGAGAAAGCGACATTTTGCGACTGAGAGACATTCTGCGAGAAATTTTGCGCATAAGCCATAGGACATTGTGCGAACATGTAATGTTTACGCATTAAATTAACTTTTTATACAGTTTTTACTTTGTCCATCATTACTAAATACCACCCCCACGTCTACCGAATCCCGCCGGCACAATATGCGGTGAGTATTACCGATTACGTCACTATGAAAACGTGTCGAACGGCGTAACTTTTTAAAAGCGTAATTTCTTTTTTATTCTTAAATTATTTCAAGTAATAAAAGACAAATAATTAAACAATTCGGTGCCTAGAAGATAAAAAGTAGAATTAGTATTAGTAGAAAATCTATGTATAAATTGATCTCATACGTTTGGTGTCCAGCTGGAAGACATAGCGGAGTTCAGCGAGCCGGAGGACCTGATGGAGGGCATCCACGTGGCGGTGGAGGAGGCCGGCGAGCCCTACGAGCAGAGCCTGCTGCCGCACCTCACCGTCGACAACGGCCACGTGCACCAGGACCACGTGGCGGCCAGGCATTGGTGAGGCTTCTTTGTCAACTTTGTAGCACAAAATATAAAGGACACAGAAAGTAGATTGCCTACTAAGAGCTAGAAACATGTCATGTACTCACGCATGCGCACTAACGGGTAAATACGCCATTTCGACCACATTAAGCCTAGTTAGGATTAATGTGGTCATAAGTTTATGACATAAGATTGTCGAACTGTCGAGGTCTGTGGTAGAGGCCGCGCGCTTATGTACTCATGCCGGGCAACAACCCTAGCATATGTCAACGAACTCTTCTAAATTCAAAATTAAGGCTGAGTCTTCTTTCTGTGTCCTTTATATTTTGTGCTTGTAGTGAAGTCATTGTTCCGCTACTCATAAATGGAACACTCCCCTACCGTTTCTTTTGAATTTTTCACTTCCAAAGTTAACCGGTGACGCTCGCTTATCTCCTTGTAAGGCAACGCCAACATGTCTTTGCCCCGCTCCCCCTTGAGGTATAAAAGCTCCCCCGCTCGTTCCTGAGGTATAAAGCTCACCTATAATAATTAATGTATTGGGAAATTAGTCCCATTTTAATTTTAACCTTATCTATCATGATATAAGAACAAATCAAATGGAATTTTTTGATGACTTATAACATGTCAAATCAGAGGTTAAAAAGCGTTTAAGTAGCTTTTTTTAAATCCACACAACACTTCAAATTTTGACCTGACTCCGTACTAAGTAGCTTAAGCATTTGTGTTACAGGTATCAGGCAACAGAGGATTACAAATATAATACTTAAATACATACAGGGTGTATCTGTAAACATTTACATTCGGTCACGTGAGTTGATCAATTTGTATGGGGAGCCGAAAATTTTTTCGAAGAATTTAGAAAAGTTGTTGAACAAATGTTGTTCAGAATGGTTGATAGAACACTTGGTTAAAGGGATGTAAATGTTTACTGATACACCCTGTATATAACACCCAGACACTGAATAAACACAAGTGTTCATCGCACGAATGTTTGCCCAGGGTGGGGATCGAACCGACCTTTAGCATATGAGGAAGGGTCACTACCAAATGTGCCATCCGGCCAGTTAAGTAATAATAATAAAAAATCTTGCGAATAAATGATTAGTATTGTTGTATTTACTTCAGGTACATGCGCAACAGCAGCCCGTCGAGTCCCCCGGCGGGCGGGGCGGGGGCTGGGGGCGCCGGGGGCGGAGGCTGCGCGGGCGCCGCCTACTGCCCCGTGTGCCCCGGGCAGCCTGACCACCCCGACCACCCCGAGCGCGAGCCGCACGCGCCGCCTACCCAACACCCCCCGCATACCCAACATGCCCAACATGCCCAACATGCCCCGCACCAGCTCAAAGGTGAGAGTCAAAGTCAGAATAATCTTTATTTGCATAAGCTTGTATAGGTGTACCACGGTTTGTTTTTAAACTTTCGCGTTGCATTATACAAATACTTCATATAACCGGGACTAAACGCGACGAAATTTAATAAGTACATTCTAGCACTTACTGCTTGACGTTACAACAACCGTGGTCACAAGCGAACTGACCACGGCTTCGCTTGTGACCACGGCTGTTGTAACGCAGTCGTAACGTCAAGCAGTAAGTGCTAGAATGTACTTATTAAATTTCGTCACGTTTAGTCCCGGTTATATGAAGTATTTGTACCACGGTTATAAGTCGCATCGGCAAAGTTCGTGTACACGGAAGAGTGCGTTATAGCCAAAGATATTGTATATAAGAACTAGATGGCGTACTCATTACTTACATTCGAGCCTCGTGAGATGTCTATAACTTGATTGGCGTCCTACTCTAATAAGGTGACCACACGATTTAGATTTTCGATTACAATTATTATTTGTCAAACTCAGTCCACCTACGTGGGAGTCGGACATCGCTTTTTCTAGGAAACTCGTGAAGCCCATTCGAACTAGAAGGGCTAGCACGAACGTTTCAAAGTATCGTTTGAGTATTTATGAGCAATTTTGTATGAAAAAAACACAAGTTCCAAATTAAAATTCCTTATTATGTATACGTACGATACGAAGAGACTACCGACTTTTCGAAAAGTTTGTGCTAGCCCTATTAGATTTTCTATTTACCTACCTATAATAATACACTCTGCAGCACATTTAACCGGCCATAGCGTATTTTTCATTATAATGTACACACTTTGCGATTTGAAGGTTCTATGGAGCAAGAATATTGACTAAAATTTAATTTTTTTCACAAACTTGGGGAAACTGGGGACACTTGATCCCCATTGTTAGTTCTATAAAAACAAAACGTACATAGGTAGGCAATTTTGTTAACTACCTACTGTTCCTCATTATTTGATTATTATATTTATTAGTGCTTCATATATATTTTTTTTGCATTTTCCCAGAACATTCCAAAAGGATCAAGTGTCCCCTATTCTGGGAGACTTGATCCCAGTAACAGGTAGACTAGATCTTAGGGGATCAAATCTCTCTAATGCAAATTTGAAATAAATGAAAACCTGGTGTCTTTATAAAAGCATTATTTAATTTAACAAAATATTAAATTTATATTGCTTTACATGTCTCACATGTCTCACTCAAGTATTAATTTTATGAGCATTGAGTCTCAGTCTTAGAAGAAATTTTACATTTTCATAAATATAAAATACAGCTTTGAAAATTTACATTTTATTGCATTAGCACTATATGCGAATGCACTATCTATATGAACTGATCATCATCTAAAGGTTGGACTTACATTAGAAACGTTTGAAAATCACTTGTTTAGTAATTTTTCCCGGTATGACGGTAAGCCACCTTTTTTTAATTTCTTCATTCTTTGGAAATCTGAAACAGTAAAAAATCCAGTCTTTAGATGACAAGCGAAATGGACACCCTACTCAATGCAAAAATAAAACTTTGACCAAACAAGTGTTTGGTCAAAGTTTTATTTTTTTTAAGTAAGTTAAGTTTTTATTTTAAGTAAGTACTTATGAAAAGATACACCGCAACCTTTATATGATTCACTTTTGCATCTTATCACACAACAAGTGAGAACCATTATTAAATAAATAAGCACAATTTTTACACTTTATTTTTGTCGTCACAATAATACAATCTTTCAAATTATTTTTGCCGCCGCCATAATGGTGATGTCCAGACGCCAAGTGTTGCATATTTATTATAATTAAAACTACCATATCACCGACTTTTACATAAAACTAGTCGTTTATCATGGTTTAAAATTAAAAAAATAAAAAAGACATTGTTAATTCCAACGTATCATTCCTTTAAATTATTCAATATTTTGAAAGTTCCCCAGAAGAAGAAATATAAACTTTGCGTAAGTTATACCACAAAGGTTTTTTTTTTTATGATGGCAACCCTTTAGACAAGGATATATTCCTGTCGATCGCCATCTCGCTCGGCTCGATTTTCTGTAAAGCGATTTGGCATTTCAAAGTAATCTTTATTCTCATTGCATAGAATCGAAATTAACATTGCATTCATTTTCATAGTACACCATCTTGTTATAGTGTAAAATCTTTGGTTATAGCCGATTGATTACGAGTACTAACGCTGTTGAAATACAGACTTTATTGCGTTACATTAAGATGACAATAATCCAATTTTTTTTTATTTAAAAAAAAAAAATTAGAAATTGTCATGATTATCGTACGAAAGCGGAACGTTGTGATTGGTTAAGATTTGAGACTTCTGCTTAATGTACCTGCATCGATGTCACTTATAAAACTGGTACACCGTAGATATGTACTAAAAGATCGTCATACAATATAGTAGCCCTCATAATAGTTAACACGAATAAAACTCTTTATGGAATGCTAGATCGTCAAAATATAAATCAGCTGCTCCATACTATTATAATTTCCTGGTGAATATTATATTTTGTATGGAACAGCCGATTCCTATTTTCAAATTTTGATCTAATATGCTAAATAGACTCCAATGGCTCGACCACGTGAAAGAATGGTATCAGATCTGGGCGCCAAGAGAGCATATCATCTACCGCGCTTACGGTTAAACGCGGACCTGCAAGAATTGCAAGCAGGAGATTGGCTACAAGCTGCATAAGACCGAGACAAATAGCGACATCGACGCGCGAGCGACATTTATTTGACGATCTATAAAGTAAACTACAACTATTAACTTATCAACTCTCATTGTATGTTTACAGAGGAGGTCCTCCAACGGATATTCGAGACGGAGGTGTCGAACCCCGAGCCGTCGTTCGCGGAGAGCATCATCCCGGACGGCAGCGACCTCTCGCAGGAAGCGCCGCCGCCGCCGGAGGACAAGGGCTCGAAGAAGAAACCCATCAAGAAGTTCGATTGTAATCAATGTGGGCGAGTGTTTATGCATAGGTCAGTATAGTCAGATTTTTTATTATACAGTGAAATATAATTTTGAGTGTGGCAGGTTTTTAGTCCCAAGTAAATAGTGATGAGGTAATTTACCTTGTTGTCAACTCGATTTACATCGTTTTATTTAAATCGATCGTCTGGTACTCATAGTTCAGGAAGTCTCCTGTACTATGAGTACCAGATGATGTTAATTAACTAAAACGTTAGTCAAGATTTTTTTTTATTCAATATACAATTAACTTTTTATAAATAAAATTAATAGTAGAAATCATTACAATACAATTAATAAATGCATGTCGCGAGTTTACTTGGTAAATAAACTTGTGCAAACTCAAGACAAGCTTTTATAATAATCTAAATTGTTTATTGGAACAGTTGATCTTATTCTGATGATCTAAAATGCTACAGGGGCCTTATTCGTGTTACCTATTTCGGGATTAAGACAACTAAAATTTACCGGTTTTAATTTAACGGTCTAAAAACCCAACTACGACAAAAAACGACGCTCAAAAAAGTATAAAACAAGCCTTCGTTGTCAATTTACAATACTATTCTGAAGTATGCAATATTCACTATGTAGAGATAAATTTTCATGTTTGGAAAGGCGTAGTCACACGTTCATATACCTACCTACCTACCGTAGCACTTTGACAACGTGTGACTGCGGATTTCCAAACATGAAAATTTATCTCTACATAGTGAATATTGCATACTTCAGAATAGTATTGTAAATTGACAACGAAGGCTTGTTTTATACTTTTTGAGCGTCGTTTTTTGTCGTAGTTGGGTTTTAGTTTTCTTACTTTTTTTTATTTGTACTATTTTGGTGTCTAAGTGCTAGTAATATATATATATTCATAATGTACAAGTCAAGCTCTTTCAAATGATACCAAACACGGCATATTTATCATAACTTTATTTTTTTACTCTGTATGTTTTGACCGCTAGAGGGCACCACATTAGATATTGTAAAACCTCATATAGCCTATAACCAGCGGACAATTAAAGCGCTTATTATGATATGTCATTTGTCGAATTCTGATAAGTAGTTTAGAAGTTACGTGGAAACAGATGAACATACATACATACATACATAGCCTGTCAAAATCATAACCCTCCTTTTGCTTTGCCGTAGTCGGGTAAAAAGAAAGCGAAGCGGTGAAGCATAAGTGTGTTTCGAATTTTTGAACATCGTTCGGGTTTGTGATCACCAATCCGCATTAGGCAAGCGTGGTGATTAAGCCTAATCCCATCATAGTAGCGATAACTTGATTTCTATGATGAAGGCCTTTGCCCTACAGTGGGACAGTATATAGGCTGATACTTTACTTTTATTTTATTGAATTGTGTATACTGATGGTTGGTCACAGGAACAGCCTGATGTACCACCTGCTGTCGCACAGCGGCAAGGCGCACTTCTGCCGCGAGTGCGGGAAGGGCTTTTATACCGCGCAGGCGCTACTGGTAAGACAATAGTGTTTTTGTTTGAAAACTAGCTTCTACTTGCAAATTCGTCCGCGTGGAATAGTATCTTTGCGTAGCATTTTTAATTATTTAACAATTTTCAGCCCCTCCCTCCCCCCTTTTCGCAATATAACGTAGCCCTGATGTTTAAGATTCTAATGTGAATTTCGAAGGAATAATAGATTAAATGACTGCCACGAAAATTAAATCTCGAAGAATGACCCAAAAACAGAATAGAGTTCGTAAGATTTGAGCAGTTTTCGTTATAGTGTTATAAATTCCAAAAGGTTGTTTTTTATGCTAGAGACGTCAAACGAGCAAGCTACGCTTACAAGGGGGCGTTATTGCCCACTTTAGGAAAGGTCTAGGCCATATTCAATGGGGACTGAAAAATCCGCTAGATGGCTACTAACAGTATCATAACAGTATACTGCTAACAGTACGCCACCTAGCGTATGTTTCACTCGCGATGGCCCCCGTTGAACAGTGATCAACGCGCGTTTGTATCGCCGCAAATACGTGCAATGTAAAATGTTCCTTATGTGTATGCATATTAGGTCCACAAGCGCACGCACAGCGGCGACCGGCCGTGCAAGTGCGACGAGTGCGGCCGCGAGTTTAGGCAAAGGAGTGATTTACGCTACCACAAGGTCTCCATACACTCCAACCAGGTTAGTGATCACCTGTAATTAACCATATGTGGTATGGGTGATCGGTAGATGCATGATATGGTACGTGTAAGAGAACGATGTTTGAATTAGGATGACGTGTGAAATTGAGAGAGAAGACGAATGGCCGCGGATGCCGGAAGATGGAAAAACGATAAGAAGATTATTATTTAATACAAGAAGTTATACAGACAAACCTGGTTTCCTTGCCCCACCATACACTCCAACCAGGTTAGTGCTCACCTGTAATTAACCTTATGTACATCCATTTATGGTATAAAAGCGGCAGGGAATAGTTTTTTTTATGTGATAGCAGACAAATCACGTGATGTTAAGCGATTGCCGACGCCCATAGACACCTGCAAAAACTCCGCAGTCACAAGATCATCATGACAGGATGCATCGCACGCAACGGAGCGTAGTATTCTTTTTATAGGGTGTGTGAACATTTACATCCCGTTAACCACGTGTTCTACCAACCATTCTGAAAAACATAATTTGTTCTATGACTTATGAAAATTCGGATAAAAAAAAATTATCATTCTAAAGTCGGTCACGTTACTTAGTCATTTTGTATGGGAATCAGATTTTTATTAACGAATTACGAAAAGTCATTGAACAAAAGTTGTTCAAAATGGTTGGTAGAACACGTGGTTACAGGGATATAAATGTTCACAGATACAACCTGTATATGGGAAAGCAATAAACTGCGTAACGCGCGCTCACTGTCAGCGGCCGATAATACGTTGGGTCTGAACGATGCAGATGCCTAAAACGCAACTTTCTTATTCCAGAAACAGTTTAAATGCGAGTTCTGCAACAAGGAGTTCGCGCGCAAGTACTCTCTGAGCCTGCACCGGCGCATCCACACGGGCGAGCGCAACTACAAGTGCGAGTACTGCCACAAGAGCTTCCGCGCCTCCGCCTACCGCCTCAACCACATGCGCACGCACACCGGTAAGCGAATATTTTTTACTAGCTGTTACAGGTCGATTCACCAAAGGACCACAAATAACGATCGCCTACGCATGTAATCTCATGAAGTAAAGACCCTTATAATGTGTCATATTGAAAATGAGGCATTTCTTCATGAGATTACTTGCGTAGACGATCGTCATTTGTGGTCATCTTTTGTGAATTGACTTGTACCCGCGATGGGCCGACGCCCGGTAGGCTGGCCTAGGTATCGTTGGAATGATGTCGTCGAAAATTATCTGTGAGAACTTCAGGCCGACAAATAGTACAGGATCGTGGAGTAAGTAAGTGTTACACACGACTTCGTCCGCGTGGAATAGTAGCTTTTTATCCCTTACAACCCCTTTTTTGCAGTAAAAAGTAGCCTATGTTTTTTCTCGGGGTCTAGACCATCTGTATGCCAAATTTCATTCAAATCTTTCTTACAATCCTGTTTTTTTTTGGCGGGGTGTTAAAGACATCTCAGCAGGCCTTCAGGGTGAGGATGACATACTCACCCTGAAGGCCTAATAGGTAATTAGTTTGTTCTTTTGTGCCTGTCAACATCATATTTGGATTTCTTTAGACGGAGTGAAGTCATCTTGAATGTCCTCAATATAAATATAGTTCCTCACTTACAATAGGGCCTACCCTAGGGCATCCCACGGTCCTACCCTAGTAGGACCGTGGGATGCCCTGTATATGATGCTGACTGTACGCGTTTAAAAAGGGCCGGCCTTCGTGACATGATTTGATGACTGAGTACGGAGTCAGGAGACCTATTTTTGATTTGTCGTCTCACTAAAAAATGTGTGACACGCATGATATTTGACATCCGCATTTTTTAATCATTCGAAAACGAGCGATTTGCAACGAGTGGTGTAAACCACTCGTTTCCGCTAGGCGAGTGGACGCATTTACGTCAAATCACACGTCAAATATTAACGAGTTAACACTATACTTTGACAAGATTGGCGAGATTTCAAAAATAGGGAAAATTATGAATCATGCGACTTACGAGACGACGTGACTTGCAAAACGAGTAGTTTTGTGTGGACGAAGCGAAAATTCAAAAATAGGTCAATGTATGAGATCTGGATGTCGTTTACCGGTCCCTCACCTACCTCGCAGGCGACAAGCCGTACAAGTGCGGCGACTGCGGCAAGGCGTTCCGCGTGGGCTTCGACCTGCGCCGCCACCAGGCCACGCACGACAAGGCGCGCGCGCGCCTCAAGCGCGACAAGCCCGCCGCCAAGCTGCAGCAGATCAAGATCGGTGAGTCGCACAATACATCTATAGTCCATTTCAGCTAAGAAGAGCCCTGTGACACTTCATCGCGTTCTGAACTACGCATTTTATGTTTGAAAATGAAAAATATTTTTATTGTTTATCTTTTTCATTTAATTGCGGCATTATTCCAAAAAATATTCCAATAAAACATCTCAAAGTTATAAAACAAAAACAGTATCATTTACTTTAATTTAATGGAATAGAAAATAACAACATTTTTTAAAACAATCCTATGCACATCGTATTACTTGTAACGGAACGTGGAAAAAACATAGAGCTGCGACATGTCATAATCGGCGGCCATGTTGCGATTACTCGATAATCGGATTAGTACGAGTACTTCAGCCTTGTATGCGAGTTATGTTTTCGTTGTATTTGCGTGGTGTTCGGTTATTGTTACTTTTTGTTGTTGTGTTTGTTATTGTTGACTTTTATTGCTGTTGTTTGTTACGGTTTTTGTTGCTGTTTTTGTTATTTTTTGGCAAAATGTGTGTTGCTGTTAGTATAAAAAAATCGATTCCATTTCCTTAGGAAGTATTATCGATTACCAGAAACAATTGCAATCATTTCATTATAGACATCTCTAAAAGTGTCAAAAATCGAAGTGTCACAGGGCTCTTCTTAGCTGAAATGGACTATAGCATAATAATATACGTTTTGTAGGGAGTGAAGAAATGCACTAGAAAAAGAGCTTTGAGAAAGTACCTTGTGAGCATAGGTACCTACCATTCTTAAGGGTGCGTTTCCACAGAAGCAGAGCTGCGTGGAGTTGAACGGAGACTTATAAATTGACCAATCACATTGTTCATCAGAGATGAGATGCAACGTGATTGGTAAATTTTTACATGCAGGTCCGCTTCTGTGGAAACGCACTCTAAGAGACGCTAATTGAGGCAAGATATATCGCTGAAGACTTAGGTATTCACATTGCCCAAGTGAGTCCCTAAATTCATCATATTGTGATCAGGTTTTGTATACTTGAGAGACGCTCACGAGCTAACTGAGGCAACACATTCCGCTGAAAAGTAAGGTGTTTACGTCAGCCTTATACTAGATGGAGCGATAATACTTGCAAAAGAGAATAGAATTTATTTAGCATACAATAAGACATGTAATGTAGGAATTCATGTTATCGTTTAATTTTACTTTGGTTTATTCCTGACACAAGTTATGGTCATCGCATATAGCCTTAATGGTATTTAAAAAATATACAAAACAAAACAAAAGTTACTAAAGCACAACTAAAGAGATATATATGTATTGAATAAAACAAAATTTTAACGTGAATTCTCCGAAATTATTTTAAAATTCTTCATATCAATTGATTAAAATAAACTATTTTATCTAGATATTATGTAACAAATCTCGACCCGTTATTTAAATCTTTATTAGTTTTAAATGAAAAAGGTTTTTTTATGAAGTCCAAGAAGGAAGAGTTATTAGATTTGCTCAAGACTTCTTTATGGGCACGAGAAGAATCCACCTTGCAAACTAAAGGTAGATTGATTACTGTTATCTTTAAAAAAATCATTTTTTTTTGTTTTATTTTTATACTGTTTTTATTTTTATTGTAAAATATCATATCATATTTGGATCTCACGGCCGCTTACCATCAGGCAGAATGAAGTCATAAAAAAGTCTTAGAAGAGAAAGAGCCTTAACCAATTACAAAAATGTACTCCATTGAAATATTTCCTTACATTATCTTAATTATAAATATACATAAGTACATCATATAACTTGAATTCAAATTACAGAGAACATCGAATCCATCACAGAAGAAGCTCACAAGCAGTTCAAGAAAAACGCCGTTGCGCCCGCCGCGAGAGCGCCCGCCATACTGAAGGTAGAGAAAAAGCCGCGCCCGAAGAAAAACATCACCAAGAAAGACGCCGCGCCCAACGTCACCGTCGCAAGGTTCGACGGACAATTCAAAGTCGCCGAGAACAACGAGATAGAAGTCTTCGAACTAAGACACGACGCGCATTACCACAAGTTCAAAGATGTGTACAACGACCACGCAGAATACAACAAAGTCAAAGATTACAGCGAACAAATGTACAAAGACGAACACAGGGCTAGTGACGATAGAGATTTAATATTCAGAAGCAACCATTTGAGTGACGACGTCGAGAAACCGGTCTACAGGGGCGAAAACACAGATGGTAAGCTCCAAATATACACGCACAGGGAAAAGAAGGATTACGGTGGCAATGTTGTAAGTAACTCTATAAGTCTAGGGGATATAAGGCATTTGGAGCGAGAGGTGGTGAGAGATGTGCGGACTGACGGCTTGCACGGGGAGAATATGGAGAACGGGTTCTTGGAGAGATTGACTGCTTTATACAATATGACTGAATGAGACACAATACCGCACCAGGTACCTATAGTTAATGTTTATGGAAATGCTTCGACGGTGAGGTGACAATGCCTCCTGCATAACATATTATTCGATTAAATTATAATTATATTGCTCTCATATCTCACATACATTTCTGTGAAAATAATATATTGCACATACCTGCGATTACAGTCAGTATGCTAGCTCTGAATTGCCAAAAGCCATAGCTCAAAATTTTTTATGTGTTTAATCAAAAGACGCCTCAATTTAAGAAACATCGTTGAAAGAATCACTTGATTCTCATTTGAATTACCTGAGATATCACAACTTTAAGAGCACATATTTTGGGCAAGCACAAAAACGCTCTATACAAATGGCTATTGAATTGTGACGTCACAATTCAAACTTCTGTGTGCGCGTCTAGCAAATTTTGTTTGGTAGCTATATCAAATGTTTCGTTTTAATAAATGGTTTTATAATAAAAGTTGGTGGAAACCGTACGGGTAGTTCAATGATATAATTATTTTTTTTAAATTTTAAACTTTAAAAATGGACTTGCCCATGAAACTTTGAATGCTCACAAAACCAGCTAGACGTTATATTTTTAACTGAAAATGTTGGCCATTGGTTCTTATTAACCGATATTTTGATAGAGTGTCAATATTTTTTACTATATCGAGATTAGTCAAATACCCAATTGGAGAGTAACTCAGTAACTCAGCATGCTGGCCCAGGTAAAATGACAAAGAGCGCCCTTTTGCGAATCGAGCCTTCATAAGCGGCGATACTTGTGGAGCGTTCGCGCTGTATATGTAATGTGTTAAATAGGAGGTATGGCCAGTTCACCATCATTATATTATTAGTTGAATTAAATGATTAGGATGACCAAGGGTCTACTTAAAACCGATTACATGTACTTGAATCCAACGATATGGAACTATATTCAGATTCATAATCATGTAAAGTAAACTGACAGATGTCACCGTACATTATCACTCAATTTGACACATGCAAAATGTCAAAATGCATAGAAATTTGTCATTTTCATCTGTCAGTTTACTTTACATGATTATGAATCAGAGTATAGATAATAAACATACAAACGCTGAACTTAAGAATGGCGTAGTACTTTGATTTTCATTAACACATAAATATCTTGAAATTACATTAAAAAATCATAAATCTCAAACATTGACCAGATTCCGTATTGAGCAGCACTTGTGTTACCGTTTGTACTTAAATACGTTTGTAATATTACACTCAGATACTAAATAAGCACAATAAAATTTATCATCACACAAATGTTTGGTCAAAACCTTTTTCGTAAGAGCAGCCTTATCTCCTAGGTCATAGCGTGCATAATCACTTATTAAAATTTGATTTTATAGGAACCTTTCTAAGGCATTTATTTTTTCAACTTGTGAAGCTACAATCGGATATCTTGTTGTTTATGGTCGACTGAAGCCATATGACTTCAAAATAAATCTGGATAATAGTCCTGATCTTTTTTTAGTTTACTTTAGAGGAAAAAATATGTGTATACGATATACAATGAGAATGTTCCTATAACGCCGTAGGGCCCAGACAGCAGAAAAAATGGAATGGAACGCCTTTTCGACCACATTAATCCTAGCCTATGACATAAGATTGTCGAACTGTCGAGGTATGTGGTAGAGGCCGCGAGCTTATGTACTCATGCCGGGCAACAACCCTAGCATATGTCAACGAACTCTTCTAAATTCAAAATCAGGCTGAGTCTACCTTCTGTGTGTAATTATTTTGTGATTATGGTGTGGTTCTAATAGTGTCGTTGAAAATAAATTTAGTACTTGATAACATTTATACAATCGATTTCTACGCAAGAAGTTTGTGGCGTTGCAATGTAAACTCTGGTTATTTGTATATTTTGAATCAATATTTAGTACATTGATATTGTATATACAGTTGCTGCATTATTTAACTGAACTATCTACATTTAATAAATAATAATAGAAAAGGAAGGTTTTATATCGGAGGTAAATGCCACTTACCAAACGAAACAGCCAATGCTATTCAAGATGAACCTCCAATAGTACGACATACAGGGTGTATCTGTGAACATTTACATCCCATAAACCATGTCATCTAACAACATTCTGAACAACACCTTGTTCTACGACTTTTGGTAATTCGTCGAATTTTTTTTCAATTCCCCATACAAAATAATAAGGTGAAGGTATACCTATGTTGTTGTTTGTTTTTTTTTTGTGAATTGCCAAAAGCCATAGAACAAATATTGTTCTGAGTGGTTGGTAGAAGACGTGCAATGGTAAAATAGTTACCACCTGATTATGAACCTTATCTATCAAAACATAAGGGCGAAAACCAATGAAATCTTTCGTTGACTTATGCCCTATTAAGGGTTAAAGGG
Organism: Cnaphalocrocis medinalis; assembly: GCA_014851415.1. NCBI lineage: Eukaryota > Metazoa > Arthropoda > Insecta > Lepidoptera > Crambidae > Cnaphalocrocis > Cnaphalocrocis medinalis. The sequence continues at coordinate 5,297,325 of CM026278.1, read as the reverse complement.
ATGTTTATGTTCACAGATACATCCTGTATAGCGGATTTACCCACGCTATAGCCCTCTTGGGTTGGTTCACGATGAAAGCGACATTTAGGTTTTTATTACTATTAAGTCAAGTGCTATTGTCTAAAGAATTTTGGGACGAAACGGACTGAATAACACATCTCGGGCTTCAGACCATGGTCGTATAAACCACAGTAGGGCCTTGTTTATACGCCCCTTTAGTTTTAAGCCCGCTTGCTTGGTGTAATAAGGGAGTGGAGTTTTAATTTATTTTACTAGTTTGGCATCGTGTTTAACAAATAAATGCATAATGTTCGACTGATATTTTTACGGATATTTGTATGTACCTAGTAGTCTTAAGTTGAGAGGAGTATGGAATAAAATGTATAATAATCATAGAAGAAAATATTGTAAGTGTATTTCAATGTACGTATCTATAAATTTGTTACGCGTATAATCAGCCTTTAATTGCAAATTTTATAAGCTTTAAATTGAAAGTTTTTGACTTGTACGAAGACTGCTGTTATATCATACGGTACGCTAAATCTGCAAGGAACTACAGACAGCATTCGCCCTTATAGAGCCTTGTACAATTCTATAAAAGTTTGTCGTACTAATATTGTTTTACTTATTTATGTTCTTGATTCCTTTTTCTAATCGCTACTTAGATGGGATTGGATGCCCCGATGGTCTAGTAGTTTAAGTACCCGGCCGTGATGTCAGGGTCCTGGGTTCGACTCCCGAGTCGAGCAAAAAGCATGTTTCGAATTTTTCGAACATAGCTCGGGTTTGTGATCACCAATGCACATGCGTGGCGAAGCCTAACTCTATCACAGAAGTGATTCTTGCTGAGAAATGTACACAAGTTCCTACCTCTTATATGCTAAGTCCAAAAGGCATGAAATACCTGAATTTTCTTTTTGTGTTTCTGTCGCATTTTCCTGTAATTATAACTAACAGGTCACAAAACCCTTACCGTCGTGTGTACTTAGTAAGAAGTAATATTTTGGGGGTAGGTGAGAATAGAGAAGAAAAAAGGCACTAGATCCCATTGGGCCAACTATGAAATAATTATACGAAGCGAAAGGATTTCCAAAAACCGCAGTCTTCTATAAGTCAAATATAAAGTAATATTTCTAACAAACATGTATGAAAATAAATAAATAAATAATTCTTGTATGTACATACGTACCTAACCATTAAATATTGTCTATGTCGATTTTGTACATAATATTCTTGTTAGTGTAAATATTTATGTTATTTATCACTAAACAAGAAATAAATAAATAAAAGGAATTTGACTTTGTTAACTTGCGTCTCATTGTAGTAGTCTCTTTAATTTTCGAAAAATAGTTTATTTTTTATCAGGGATGAACCTATTTAAAAAAAAACTAAGTATAATACGAATTTTCACTTTCGATAGTGTACGTAGGTACAGATACCTACATAAGGCCTGTTTGGCACGTTGGTATGCGGCGATTGACCTGAAGCAAAATGTAAGTATGTGTGCGTGCAGCTATCTATACTTATTTAGTTGGTAACTAAGTAAGTATGTACATTGCTCGAAGAAATGAGAGGTCGCGGATTTCACAGGACCAATCTGTGTGGAGAATATTGGGGTAGGCCTATGTCTAGCAGTGGACGTTTCCTGGGGACTACGGTGCGGCGACCTCCTCGTGTGGCCTCCCCGGTAGTATTTTCTTTCTGTTTGGAACTGCTACCGGAGGGGTCCTGGTGTCCCTGGGCAACGGCGGGTAGCAATTGGCTTATCGCCATATTGCTACCCGACGGCTGACAGCTGCACTTTGAGGCCCAGCTCTGTCTGGGCCGGGGCCCTGTCCGGCGCCCTGTGAGGATTTCCTCCACTTTGGGCGCACCTTGACGTGGGCCTCACCGAGTGGGGCGCCTTCGGGCGCCACCCCCCACATCTTTTGTGGGGGTCTTTAGTTGCTGGTCTGCGCTGCGTCCCACAGCCAGTGGGATGCGGCAAAGGCCGGCTAAAAACCCCACCTCTCCGCCCAGCGACCGACTGCGCAATCCAGCGTAGCCGGCCGTGGGGCTGTCTGGTGGGGCAGTTTTTTGGAAGCCTGCAGGCACTCTCCCCCACCTTGCCCTGCAGCCAGCAGGGTGTGGGTTTGTGGAGAGTTCTGCAGGAGCCCATGCCCGCGACGCCCGTATCGCAATCCAGCGATGCGGGCGCCGCCCGGTTGGGGCTTTGTCGGAGGGCAGTGGGAGCTGCTCTGGGGGCTTTAAGCCCCGGGAGTCGGAAAGAGGCCGTACTGGCGTGCCTTGCTGTCCATGGGTGGGTCTGCGGTGATGAGGTTCGTCCTATTTCCCGCTTTCCCACCCCGAGCCTGGATTTGCCGGGAAAAGTCGCAGAGTGTTTAGTGGGTATGCCCTTGAACGGCCTCTGATTAGCAGAGGCCCAATCCAGGGGAGAGCCCCACACTACCTGGTCGTCTCCCAGCGGCCGGGTGTGCATAAGGCGGCATTCACTCTGCGTTAGACTTGGGATTAAATGTTATTTTTGTTTAACATGTGAATAGTTAATGCTAATTAAAAATAACCGGCTATCTTAACTGTTATTTGTTATAACTTTAGTATGCAGTACGGCAGTGCTCCCGCCAAGTCGACCAAAAAAAAAAAAAAAAAAAAAAAGGTACAAAATTAAGAAACTTTGACCCGTTACCGTTTGCCGAATGCCAACCTTCCTTCCTTTTCCTATCTTCCTGTATCACCCCCCCCTCCCCCCTCAACCCCCCCTCTCACCCCCTCGCACCCCCCCCTCCCTCCCCCCCTCCCCTCCCCCTCGCACCCACCACTAATAATTATTTTCACAGACTCCTAAGTTCAATTAGGTACTTTTCAAGTAAAGTTCTAAACAAAACAAATATTACGAAACAACAGTTTTTAAAAATCTTACGAAACCACATATTCATCAGAATCTCACGAAACAACATAAATTCTGTTACTGAAATAAAATACCGACGCCATGAAAGCAAATTCGGATTCAATAATTTTAACAAAACGTAATTTTAACAAAACGTAATTTTAACAAACTACACGAAATCAGTTAATTTCACAAAACGTATTTTTTTCGCATAAACAATAAAAATACCAACTCAACGAATTAAGTTAATTTCACCCAAAGGTTATTTTTAGCTCATTCAATAAAAATACCAAATCACTAAATTTAACACACCACTAGACGAATTAACATTAACTTATTTTCAGTTAATTTTTCTCTCGGACAATAATGAACCATATTTTGTTTCTAATAGACGTCATTTTCTCTCACTCCGTAAACACAGTTTTTAACAGTTTTAACACTACCGCCATTGGTGCCATCTATCTGAGTTTCGTCGCATCGTCGCATTCTCGGCGCCATATTAGCAAAAAATAAATACGCGCTTATTGGTACATGATTCCGCACGAATCCACTAGGTGATGCTGTAGTGCAAGAAGCTACATAAAGAATTACGAAAAGTGAAATTTAGCTTTTTACGGGAATTTTTCTTAACATTGTTAATGGGTATTTTTTTTTATCGTGTTAATTTAATGGTTATAACTATTAACGCCCACTACTACTCTGCGTGAACAAAAAAAAAAAAAAAGTGGACGTTTCCTGTCTAAAATGATGATGACACCCTGTATAGCCTAAATTGCAATCATGAACTGGAAAAAGTTGGTGGACTCGGGCTTTACACGGTTAAATTGATGATTTGAATCTTGATTAACAGGATGTAACTAAAAGTATTTGAGCCGGAATGTCTTCCCACAAATTCTTATACATATTTTAATGTCAAAATTAGTGCCAAGTTTTCTATTAAGATGTTTCAAATGCTCGCCTTGACTCACAAAGCAGCAATAACGGAATGGTGTGACCAGCCCTGCGAGCATCCAGGGCAGAACATCAAAGCGAGCGAGAACTGTCCAAGGGTTGCAACATTTATGGTTCGAATTTTTCAATATTTTTAGAAATCTTGAGATCTCGCAATTTTTGACTTACTCGTATTTATTTTTGTATTACTAGAGTCCAAAGAATAAAGTCTTTGGTAGAGTCTTTACCTCTATCTTAATGTAAAATAATGGAATGACAACGCATCAACTAAGACAGGGATAAATTGACATTTCCCAAATCTGTTCCCCCGTCGTAGCTGCTGAGATCCTTTCGTCATAGAGTCAATATATCGAGCTGCTGCTCGCTGGGACTTCCCCGTCTAAGACTGCATGAGGAGCTTTGGTACCCCGTTCTTTGTGTGGAATGCGATGGTCAATTTCATTAACGGCCTCGATGGCGCAGTGGCTAAGGTGTTCGCCCGAAGCGCGAAAGATCCCGGGTTCGATTCCCAGTCAAGTCAATTTAGGATATTGCGTTTTCTAAGTTTCCTTGGGTCTGGGTGTTCTGGGTTGACGCCCCCATTTAATTATTGTCATCTGGTAGGTACTCGTAGTACAGGGGTTGCCCTAGTTTGAGACCAGGTTGATTGGTGTGATTGTCTGGCGCATTTATTAATTATTTCACTTCTAAAAATGGACTCTGAACAAAACTAATTGGTGACCCTTAGACTAGTACATCCAACCGCATGTCCACCTGGCAACCCTGCCTCCGCTATTTCCGCTTGATCCCTCGCCAACAATCCTAAGCATTTCCCTTGTTTAGAGCGAACGGAATGGCGCCATTCATTCAATGAACTGTTTGTTGGTGTTGCGCGTAACGTTACTCACGGGATGCCTGGGCAGGTCGCATGCTCGCGGGATGACTGCGCTTGCGTTGTATCCGTTGTAGGTGAAGTAAACAATAACATCCCGTGGTACCTTGTGTTAGATCTAGCCTAGGAGTTAGCCTGGTTAAGCCGTGATATCAAAGTAGGTCGTAAGAAGTAGACTCGGATTCGAAAAAAACTGTTGACAGACCATCATCTTGTCTTGTTCTGGTTATCTGAGGTCTACGCTATACTCTTGACCAAACATCTGTTCTCGCTGCATTGAGTTAGTAAAGTCGAGTGAGTGAGGGCACAGGAGGCCCAACTGGGGAGAAAGGGGGTTAAAGGTTGGCAGCGCACTTTTGATTCCACTGGTGTTGCTAGGTGTTTATGGGCGGCGGTCATCGCTTACCATCAGGTGATCCGTTTGCTCGTCTGCCACCTATCACATAAAAAAGGCAAAGCGCCGATCACTCATGCTGAAAGTAGCAAGTCTGCTGTGGCTTTTACAACCTAGATTACGAATATATTGAGCCTGATTTTAAAAGACGCCTATAGAAAACAAGCAAGCAAAGTATCATTTCGAACTTTCTCACCGTAACCCAATCTCAACTTGTTTTTCATCCTACTCGTTTTATGACTCCATTACCCCATATCACTGTAATTATAACACTTTCCTTATTCTATATATAGGTCCCAAGCTATTTCTCTCGCACAAAGAAAAATGGTGTTTGTCGAAAACACCGTGACTATGTGGGCGAGCACCGAGATTAATTTTGAGCATCTTTTATTTACATTCAGCTCATGGAATTCGGTTCTGGCATATTGACTAAGTACGCAAGTATTTTCCTTCAGAAGCGAGGGGCATAACTCCAGATCAGCTCTACAGATCACGCTTGTGATTGGACCTTCAATTTTATGTTGCCGTTTAGATTATTTTTCCTGTCTGCCAACACTTTTTGTTAATCAGATGTTTAATTTTAAGTATTTTTACTCCATTTAAAATTAACTGAGCTGAAATGTTGCATCATCATGCTTGTGGTATTTTTTACAGTAAAACACAAATTTCGCAAATGACAAAAATAATTTTAACTGGCCACAAATTGTAATGGGCTTATTATTTTATTTGTATATATTTTTTTTTTGGGATAGGTAGGTGGAAGTCGAGTAGATGGTTCACCTGATGGCAAGCGATTCCCACCGCTCATAGATGCCTCCAATACCAGTAGACTCACAAGTGCGCTGCCAACCTTTAACCCTTTTTCCCTCAATTGGGTCTCCGGTACCCTCAATCACTTGACGAAACACAGCGCTAGCGCAGCTTCACGTCAGTCTTCTGTGAAGCCGAGGTATCAGATTTGGTTAATGAAACCATGTCAGGAATGCTATAACGTTTAACTATGAATAAGTTTACATGAAAGTTTACTGCTTCTGCAAGAATCCCGGTAAACAGGCTGCAATAAAGTCTCGAGGTGCATTCACCGTATAACCTCAAATAAAAGTATATTAAAAGGCAAATTAATGCACTTAACATGCAGGAATAACACGTCTGTCAGCGAACATAGTGAATTTACAGTAAATCGACTGTTAGAAAATAAATACGCGAATTCCCCCGCGAATGAAAACAAACATGGCGAACATGAATCTGCCAGGGTTGCCCACGCGCATATTCGCCGCCTAATTAAAGATGGTGTTTACTTGTACAAGATATAACGGCTTCGGGCTAAATGCGGTGCTGCAGCCTCGAAATAGCATCACGTACGCCAGGCTATGTTTATGATGCGGTGCCTTTGCCTTTTAAGGTTTTCTTCGACAAGCAAAGAATCAGCGTTGATTCAAGAACAGCAAGCAGTCTTCTTATGGCCTGTCATCTGAATAAGTTTTGGGGTGCATATGAATAGAACAGGAGACAGTTCAATACCCTGCAGCACGCCAACTTTAAAACTTTTAAAATCAATATTAACAGTTCGAACCTTACAGATGAATTATATACCTTTTTAAGGTAAATTAACAGACGGATCACCTGATGGACCTAAGTAAATGGACACCTACAACACCAATAAAGTTACAAGTGCGTTGCTAGTATTTGAAAAAATGGTTTTCTTGAAAGAAGGACATAATTTTAGCCCCTCAGAAATTCCTAAAGATTTCCGTAAGAAAATGATGTTGTCCTCTTTGTCTGTTAAAGACTACCTTGACATCCAAGTCGATGCATTTGCCCATTACTGCTTTAATGATTTCGGATTTAGCGTATTCATTTATTCTATCATTGTGAACAATTTATGATACAAAGATACTACTACAAACTTGACGCAAATTATTTTGTCTGTCACAAGACCAAGAAGCGGTCTCATGATTCTCAGAAATTAGGAAACTGTTGTAGGTGCTCCGTGCGTATGTTTGCCTTCAGATTAAGCCCTTACTCATGTCCTGTCAGAGAAATAAAAACAAGGCATTACCTACTGATTCATAACTTAAACACGGATAATGTCACCAGACTTTGAGCAAATAACTGCATTTTTATGACGTCAATTTGTTTTAGATCAATATGTTACTCAACAGTGGAGTTATATTGAGCAGTACCGTAATGTTCTGGAACTGTGTCTTGATCATCTTGTGAAAGCTCTTCTCACTTAAACTCCAGAATCAAGAAAGGTAAAACATAAGACCGTGCAAATTTTTTATTAATAATTTTGGCAATACAAATACTGGTCCTATCTTTTCAGTAAAATATGATCGACTGTATGATAGATTTATATAAGTTTGGTTCGAGAAACAGTTCTCCAGTCACGCTGAGAACCTAACGTTTTTTAAAGTTTGACGTCAGTATTTGCAGATTCTTATCTGACGCCAACGGTGTAGGCTCTTTATTTTTCCTTTTACCGACCATGAAACCACATGTAGTCCGGATCTAACATTGCTCATCGTATCTTCAGGAATTATGCCACACACGTCAGAGTATTCAGTATTCTTATAACGTCTCAAACATTGATGTAACTTTATCAAGTTTACCTACAGAAACGTATTCGGTTTTATTTGAAGCACTTTTTATATAGTATACTTGAGTTTTAGATAACCACAACCTACAACTGACTAATAGTTATGATAACATCATCATCATAACTTATAATGACGTCGAGTTTAGGCAATGGTTTGTATGTATGAGTTGTAAAAAAATGATGACGTAGATGATGAGGGGTTTAGTGAAATGATATCATATAGCCAAAAAAAGTTTCTGTTCCTTTGCCTTCTGAGAAAATGACAGCCTAACCTTTGTGTGAGGCACCAATTATGACGTAATCTATCTTTCATCACGATTTTGCTTATTGACTGGTCAAACCAAGTATGATCTCTTCAGTATATTGTGATTGGGTCTATATTCTCTCACTCCCATTATGTTCAGTAGATTGTCATCATCATCATTATCATCAGCCGTTGTAGTCCACTACCGGACAAGGCATATACTAAAGAAAGAAGTTTTGCTTCTTCAAGCTGTGCAAGCGGGTTGCCATGTCACCTGGTGATAATTTGTAAACACCCTCATTAAAAGGAGTTTTTTGCAGCTAGTTGACAGTAAACCTGATTAGCCACATCTCCTTATATGTAGATATCCGAAATGCTCATGGACACATGGCGGAATACGTCACTCTTCCTTGACGTCACCGTTGCCAAAGATAACAATGCCGGCATAAAGCCGCGGCAGTCTGATAAGCGGTGCGACGAGGGGGGCGTGACTTTACCTCTGCCAAAGGTAGGCAATGTAAAGATGAGGTTCGGATACAGATTCATCAGGGTCTGAATTCCAGGCTCCTAGTTCCCAGGGACACAGTCTAGTCCAGCTAGTCAACTTCTGCACGCTTTTGAATGTGCCGACTCGACCGGAGTGTTACCTTGGCTTCGCTGCGTGAAGCAGCGTCTATACTCTGTTTCATCAAGCAAGTGAGGGTAACAGAGGCCCATTCCAGGAGGAAATAGAAAGGTTGGTAGCGCATTTTTGACTCCACTGGTGATCCGTCTGACATCTTATAAAATACATTACATTCCTACTTGCCACATAAAAAAACAAGCCGCGGCGTAGACAGCCAGAATGTAGGTTCGTGCTAACTAGAGAACCGGCCAGACCAACTGAATCATCATAGAAGCTATCCGAAATGTGCAGGTTTTCTTACGATGTTTTCCCTCACCGCCTAGCAAACGGAATTATTTTCTTTGATTCGAACCGTATGGAAGGCGTGTGATCTCGAGGCTACCATATCGCCTTAATCCAGAATCACTGCACTCGCCCCGCTGTTGTAAAGCCGCGGCCTATACAGCGGGAATGTGGGCTTGTGTCGACAACCGTAAGACAGAAGCAGGCAATGTAAACACTGACTCAAACGCGTGGACGCGTCACATGATGCGACGTGCGTGACGCTCGTTACTCGATTTAAGGATGGGTTTTAAATAGTCCTGTGAGCTGTTCTTCTGCAATGCGTGTTTAACGGCTGCGCCATGAATGGGCCGGGAGTGAGATACGGTCGCAAAGAAGACTGGCGTGAAACAGCGCCTGCGTTGTTTCGCCGAGGGTACTGGAGGCCCAGTCCAAGGGGTAAGGTGGTTAAAGGTTGGCAGCGCAGCGGTTAAAGGAATTGTTGGGTTTCCACTTGTAGCGTAAAAGTACTTTGGTAACTTTAAGAATTTAGTAACTTTCTTTCCGTTAAAGATGTTACAAGGTAAACATGTAACTAAAGCCCATACATTGTTCTGGTCCCTAACTAAGGTTTTCGCTTGTGCTATGGAAATCAGAATCAATGAAGGAACCACAAACACCCAGACACAAAACAAATATCTGTTTCATCAACAAACATTTGTGTTGGTGCGGGGATCGAACCCGCGACCCTTACGTATCAACCAGCGCTCAAACCATATTGCGCTAAACGGGTCGTCAAATATATCCTCAAATCCTGTTAAAATATGTTACGAAGATTTTGACAAGAGTGTAGATAAAACCAATAACCTTTATTATTATCCTGAGCCTATTAAGGTATAATACCTACCTATCATATTATGATGGTTAAACGCTTAATTAAAGTCCGCTAAAACCGCAGAACAATGATCACAGTAATTATCTCCGTGCTTTAATATATCTTAAGTATCATGCGGTTGCGGTAGGTATGCGACCTTTGCTCTGAGTGACTTGGCAGTCGTTCAGATTGGGCAGTTTACACGTGTATTGGGCAAAAAATACAAGGCCAGGAGATCTTACTTGAAGCGATTACGCAGGTCAAGATTTTGAGAATGAAAGTGACTTGCATGGGATAGTCTAATGGAAATTGTTTTAATTTTCTTTAAAATTGTTTTGAGGTAACGTCTTGCTAGGTAAGTCTGCTGCAGCATTCTTTTGGTTTTCCCAAAATAAACTGTCATGTCATGGTCAAGGTGGTGTGTGAAAATCTAATCCTAACTAAAACTCGGCTCGACCGGAGTGATACCACGGCCTCACAGAAGACCGGCGTGAAGCAGCGCCTGCGCTGTGTTTCGCCGAGTGGGTGAGTGTGAGTGGTGAGTCGCTCACCATTCGAGTAGTAGAGAGTAGATGGATCACATCTACTCATCTGCCACCAGTCCCAAAAAAAAAAATCTGGGGTGTCCCTCTCAGCGCATTCACGGTCGGATAACCCATAGCCGGGTCTTGGGGGTAATTCTCGTGGTCACGACATTGAAGTTAAATTAAAGATATCTTGTATGGACGAATGTACTCAACATTGAAGTCGAATTAGAGATTTGTATGGACGAATGTAAAAAATCTCTAGATTCGATTCGATTCGAGGCTCTCCCACGGTAAAAACTTGTAGACATACACCTAAAGATATTGCAAAGAAACAAAATATCTACAGGTATCGTAAAACAACATCTGAATTATGTCAGTTGTATAGGAGGTCTTCTCGCCTTTAGCATTGAAAAATCTAGCAGTGTGGGCTCAAATTCAAACCTACGATCTCTCGGAATAGTTCACGTTCGTATCCACAGACCCACCGGTGATTCCCCAATTTAGAAAAAAAAAACAAAATACCAGTTCACTTTACAACTATTCTACAACCATGACGCGCCAATTACAATGGCGACCATTGTATAAATAGCCATAACTGATTGCCCAACTGCAGGGATAACCCATATGGACAACACCCATGAAGGCTGGCAGGCAAAAACTGATACTTAATTCTCGTCTTTTTTCCTGCATCCGCTTCCAGCCTCGATGATGAGGGAAATTTGCGGTGTAGCCAAATTTCCACTAGACGTCAAGTGGGCAGATAATTGCTGTGAAGGCTAAATGCGGTGCGGTTATTTGGATGGCAGTAAGAGTAAAGTAATGGATACGCTTACTATTTATAAAGAGATAACTTCTATGGACAATCACAAGACCTGAAGAGACGAAATACTTGCGCGATCAAAACCATGTCCCGTAACGAAGTTAGGGCGAGTAACTAGTTAAATAACGAATAGGACAGAGTATTCGCGTCAATTTTAACTAGGACATTCAAGTGCCCTTCCAGTTCATGCGTTTCCTCCTTCTTACAATCCTGGGTTGTTAGGCGGGGCGTGAAACGGCATCTCAGCAGGCCTTCAGGGTGAGGATGACAGACTCAATTGGTACTTAAGTCTGTTGCTTTGTGCCTTGTCAACCTCATATTTGGATCTCACGGCCGCTTACCATTAGGCGGAGTGACGGTCTTTATGCATCTTGATTGCCCTCAATATAAAAAGAAACATAAGTACTGCCTCCAGGATTGCCGTTTGCCTTCTCAGCGGTATCTCTATTTTGTTTTTACTAGCCATTCGTTCTAGTCAAGTTCCATCGGTCTCACTGGAAAATACACTTCCTTTTCCCACTTTCAGCTTTAACAGTTTGTTAAGTGGCGATTAATTAATCAAATCCGTCGTGCTCAGCTGATTAAGTTTTTGTCAGCGCCAGGGATTACCAGAGTTTTTGCCGCGTCTCTGTACGTGCATTGTTTTTGTAATTTACCACTAGATTGGATATCTTAATTTAAAATTTAAATTTAATGTTGTTATTAGCCGTCGATATCTCATCACAGATTCCTGGTCCAGGAATCTGTAATATGGACCTATCCATACCTGTCCGGAGACCAGAGTATGATTAATCCATGATTCTTGATTTGGGGAGTCTGATAATTACAGTGAAGCGACCGTCGTCCTTAACAACCCTGTAACAGGAGACCCGGATCAAACGCTCAATAAATTTCAGAAGTATTATTACTAGTGGCAGAGCCATGCTTCGGTATCAATGGGCCGACTTCACAAAAGAACGGCGTGAAGCAGCGCCTGCGCTGTGTTTCGCCGAGTGAGTGAGGGTAAGGGGGGCTAATCGCGGGGAAAAAGTTTGATAATGCACTTGTGACTCCACTGGTGTTAGGTGTTAATGGGCGCCAGCAATCGCTTACTATCCGGTGATCCGTCTGCCCGTCTGCCACCTATAATAAAAAATATTATTCGATACGTGCTGGTTTTCCTATTAGCCGCCGATGACGTTACGATATTCTATTCGTAGCAAACTGCAACTGTGTCAAAATGCCACTTGCTACGAAATGTAGCCGTAGCAGCTACGACTACGTGCACGATTGCTACGGGACTTTCACTTCTTATTTGGTACCTAATACTTTTTCATAAATTCACCGAGTTGTATTGATGATTTAGTTCATACTTCATCAATCATTGGATTGTGGTATAGAGATGTAAGCGTATATCTGTAGTACTTAATTACTCATATAAGATTTAGAGACATAATAAATATCGAGACGTCTAACAAATAACATCTTTTTATTCGACACCAACAACTTACAAAATAATAGTATCGCTTTATGTTAGCCGTGATTTTTTATGTTATTAAGATTCTTACTGTTAAAGTAGTAGACCAGCTCGTTACAGATAGTTTCTGAAACGTGTAATTATGATTCAGTTGGTCTTGTTTCCACAGGGGACGTGTCACCTTTAACAGTAAAGAGTTTTTAATGGTTTTTTTGTGATATCGTGGGATTCGTAGGTAGACAAGCGGATCACCTGATGTTAACATCAGATGATCAGAGGAGTCGCAAAGGCGCCGCCGACCTTTTATGAGTACGCTCTCTTTTCGGAGGTTTGCGGGTCGTATCATTCATTTCATTGTAATGAGGGTTTTTGTAAATGAAAATTCCAGTAGATGGCGTTAGAGGGCGACTGGCCCAACAACGACATTTACATTTTGACGTATCATGTCAAAATTATGAAGTTTCGTACCTACAAAACGACCAATGTCGTCAAAGTTGGACCTGACGTCTACGTAACGCCATCTATCGGGTTTTGCATTTGCAAAAACACTCATTATTACCAGACACTACAATATCGCAGTCGTAGCGTGCTCCAAAAAGAGACAGGTTTGGACGAAACTGAGAATAAATTACACGCTATGATTCAAGAGGCACCTATCTAAATACTTAATTTACCTCTGATAGTATTTTATTTTAAATGCAACTATTAATATAATACCTAGTTTTTCCCCGTTTACGTAGGTACCTATTAAAATTGTGTGAGCACTGAAAACATTCCGATATTCTGATTTTGAAGGCCGCTTCAAAATTAAAATATCAAAAATAATAATATCTAGGCATCTTCTAAGCAAACGCGTGTCATCCTAGACCTCATCGTCACTTTCCATCAGGTACGATTGTGGTCAAGCGTTGGCCTATTAGTACAATAAAAAAATAAAATAAATTGAGACAGTATCACATACGAGTACATTGTCCTGGTCCCTAACTAAGGTTTTCCCTTGTGGTATGAAAACCAAGAATAAAGAAGCAACCCGACAAAAATGAAACAGATAAATATTTGTGTTGGTGCGGGAATCGAACACGCGACTTTTACGTCTCAACAGGCATTCAAACCACTGCGTTAAACGAGTCAACATTCGGGGTTAAATTAATTTTACCATTTATTGCAAATTTATCAGTCAACTATGGAAGGTAGCTACAGCTAAGCTGCAGCAACGATATGAGATGACGCAATACCCACAATCGGTTGTCATAAATAAATAAAACAAAGCATCTATAAAATGTCAAGTAGAGTAACCGCTAATTGACAGGAAAACTGCATTTAAACTACAACAATTATTTGCAGGTAATCCCCGAGAATAGGCGCGGGCGCCATAGTGCACTTAGGTTTCTAGGAAACTGTTTTACCTAGGTCAGTACGGAACTGATTATTGCAATTCTAGTGTTTGTGGTTGACCGAGACTGTAATTATATATCCATACATATAAAAAGTAATGTAACAGCTTATATACTGCCCCACTGAGGGCCATGGGCATCCATCATAGAAATCAATTTATACTATGATGGTCGCGACTATGATAGGATATTAGGCTTAATCACGCGCCACGGTGCGCAGCTTGTACAATAATATAAGACACATATATCAAACTTAATTACCTACTAAGAAACTAGGTATATATACATAGAGGGAACTATTGCCCAATAACTTATTTTTGTTGTGTTCATTAATTTCTATCAATTCACGTTTTTGCTATCAGTCACGTAAAGCTGTTTACCTACTTTTATGCTACGAACTCCGATATGACAGATAATGTAGACGTGACATTTCAAATGCATTGCGCGAATCCTAAATGCGGTTTCCTGATATCATCGTGATTTTGTTATCATTGTGAATACTTACATATTTCGTTAGATTTGCATTTCTTAGATAAAATCTAATGAGGTCTCCTTATCAAATCGAAGATTGTTTTTATGTACTTTCTTAATGTGATTAGCAAACGTGATTTGTGCACCTGAGTTTTTCTGTTACACAATTTTGAGTGTCAACCCGAAGTCTGGCAGTAGCTGCAACTGCGTTTAGGGTCCTGGGGGGGAATTCTTCTGCACTCGACATTGAAGTCGATTTTAGTCGATTATTAGTCCACAAAATTATAATTCGACTTCAATGTCGAGTGTACGAGAATTAGTCGCGTGGATTCGATCCTAGACTAGCCAAAATTTGTAACGAGATTTTGCAAATACATGATTGCTCTCACGTAACGTGGGTGTTTCTGTTAAAAATGTTGAGTGCGAGCCCAAAATCTTGAAGTTGGCCGACCTTGACCCATCTTGATGTACCTTGTTGCCTGTACCGATGACCCATATCTAATATTTATTTTGTGCTAATATGCTCGCCTTGTAATAAACATTCCGTTGTTTACTTTCCCTAAGAAATTTAAAAAAACAATCGATTCTCTTGTCCCATATTGATTAAAACGCTATATTCAAAGACGAGCATAGAGGAGGCCATGTAACCTTTAAAATATTGCAGTAAAACATTTTACTTTTAATCTATGAAATCGTGGATTGAGTAAGAAAGTTTGTGTGAAAAATTCGCTGAGCTGTGATGAAATTATGTGCCTTTTTGTCTAAGAGGGAAAGATTTATTTAAGAATACACATAGCGACTTTTTGCAGCAATACAATCCCGGGTTTGACTGTCACGTGACTGCATCACTTGTTTTTTTTAGTAACCGGTAACCGAGTGCCAGTATATCGATGCTGTATCCAGAGTGCATCGCGTTGTATCGTTGCAAAAAGTTGCTACGGAAATAATAGTTACGGGGAATTAAAACAAGTTATCATAAAAAAATAAATACAAATTTTATTACCTAATTTACTCAGGTGTTTTAATACTATTTTAAATAGGATAAACTAAAATACATTACAAAATTGAAACCTGTGATTTGATCACTTAAAGCTTTTCAAGCTTAAATTAGAAAACAAATAAGAAACCTATGAGATTCGATGCCTTTGGCACTAAATAGACTAGGTCCCATAGTTTTAAATAACTTATTTACATTTACTGAACAAATAAAAAAATGCTACTGCTTAATTGAGAACATTACATTCATGAGCATTTTGTAATTTACAAAGAAAGATATTACCTACCTAAGTATAATTTAGAAATTAACTAACATACAGTTGCAGAAAATATCTTTAAGGTTGACGGCTTAAAGTTTAACAAATGTATCATATAATCAGTATGTTGATGTTGTATCATACTTTTATTATAATTTTAGTGTAATAAAAAATATGAATTGTATAATGAAAATGCAGCAATTATATGCGAAATGACGCTTGAACTAATGTCGACTTTCCATTGAATATTTCTGCAACTGGGCGTTGAATCATATTTAAGAGAGCTAAGTTTTCCATCTATATGCACTCATACGTTCCTATAATCGCTTGACTAGCAACAAATACTTATACTACCTAAGTATTGAACTAGATAAAT
Source organism: Cnaphalocrocis medinalis (assembly GCA_014851415.1). Taxonomy (NCBI): domain Eukaryota; kingdom Metazoa; phylum Arthropoda; class Insecta; order Lepidoptera; family Crambidae; genus Cnaphalocrocis; species Cnaphalocrocis medinalis. The sequence continues at coordinate 5,281,322 of CM026278.1, read as the reverse complement.
GCTTATTCGTATTGGAAATCGATTAACAACCTATATCACAATTTAGGAATGGCGCAAATGTTATTCACGCTCTACACTTAAACATAATGTATATTTTATAAAATACTGAACAGTGATGTCCACCAACTCACACATTACTTTCACAGTTACATATTAACTACTGGAGAATTCAATATTTAAGTACAAATGCTTATTTACATTAAAATGAACCAAAAAGCCTCGGAACAAAGCAGCAATCTTATTTAGTCACCACTCACAGCACCTTTTGGCCCCACATTTTATAAAATTAAGTACAATAAATAATACACTAGCTTACAATCTAGACATAATACTGTTTTAATTTCTCTAATACACATTATTTCTGATTCGCCAAACGCATTTTAATTGTATATCAGCAGATATAAATTTAATAAGTTGTAATTTTAAAATCAAAATCCACTTTTTTTCAATACGATCTGCGTAGAAAGCTTCATAACTAGATTCTCGTGGAGATGCTTTTTGTCAAGTTGAATGTTCAGTAAATCTTTAAGAAATCGACTAAGTCCTAACCTATTAAGACACTCAGTCAGTCGTCTTTAGTTACTAAACGCGTAAAGTCTGTAAAATGTCACAACACTGTATCCTTGGAGGAAATCGTCAGCTTCACCTCTCGCTTGTCTTCTTCGCCGTCTTGAGATTTGAGATAATGTCGAGATCTTCCTCGAGCTAAATGTGTAAACCTTTTCAAGTTAACCACATCTTTCACTTCATCCTCCTTTTGCGTTCACAAATGCATTTAGCACGGTTCCACCTCTTATCTCTCTGTAACAACGAAAGAAGAAATGAATAAACTAATTCTTACAGCATCTTGTAATAGCTCTGACTCTGTACTAAGTAGTTTGTTTACACTTGAGTTACAGGATGCTTACATTGATTAAAAAAATAATTGAGAAAATGATGCAAATAATGTAAAAAAGCACAAGATCGGAAGATAATAGGATGTCCAAAGGAAACACGGACACGTCAGCTTCTGATGTCTACAGGTCGATTATTACAAATTGTATGATAACTTTGTAGGCTACGAACAAACAGTCACACCACAGTGAGGCTGCTTTTCCACCAGAAATGTGCGAGTTAATTGACTGGTTTGCAAGAAAAATCTATCAATAGGATCTAGGTTACTATGGAAATCCATTGATAGAATGTTTCATTGCTCACCGCCAAGTCCTCGATTTTTGGTAGAAAAACGCCCTAAGGAAGTTGAGATGCAAAACAAAAAGTGGTAAAAAGCGAATGTTAAAAAGAAGAAGTGCTGACGCTTGCAAATGGGTCACAGCATGCGTGTTTCCACACCTACGTTAGTGTTGACATCCATCATCTACCAACCTTGCGTAGGCAACTCCGCCTCTCTTGCGCGTTGGGACATTGACAGGAGCACTTACGATGGTTGAACACCTTGTTGTGGCTGCACTCGGAGGCCGTGCAGCAGCCGCAGGACACGTGCTCCTCCACCTCGTACATCCAGCACGATTCGGTGTCATTCTTCGCGTTGTATATTCGAACCTGCACAAAACATAATTGTTGAGAGACTTGTCTCAGGAACTTTCAAATTGCAAAATGCCTTAGAACGAGATGACATAATAGAAAAGATGATCGTAATACGGTACATTATTTTATTATCAACGGAAACGCACATACACTCTGTAACATTAATATAATTCAAATGTCTAATACATACGACAGTAAAGTTTAATTATAAAATTATTATGTATTAATCAAGTTTGTGCTCGTTACTTAATCAAAAGCCAAACTCAATTCCGTTTCTAGACGCGAAACAATTGGAGCAGTTTGTAACTAAAATAGTATTTATTATAGTATCACATGATAAGAAGAGCGTTATCTTCAAAGATTCCGTGGATTGCATTACTATTAAGATGTGTAATGTTATGTCATCATTATCTTTGAAGTTCTTGCGCAATACTGAGCCAACGAGAAATGATGTCAAGGACCCGCTCGAATTAGCAGGCGAAAGATAAACAGATAAAATTTGTCCTTTTTTGATAAGGTTATCAGAATGTAGTACTTACAGGTATGAGTCTCTTGTTGATCTTCGTGGGGTGGCAGTTGCCGTGGGTGCAGAGGCCCTGGCAGCGTTTGATCCATACGTGGCTAGGGATCACCTGGGGAAATACCATCACGTCAGTTCACATATTGTTGCGGATTTTCTCACGCAGACTTAATGACTGAGACCTTTGCGGATACATGTCGTGCTGAGCCGAAATTATAATATTAGCGGAAAAAATGGGGAAGTTCGTCTCGTGAAGATTTTCAGCTTTGGCTTTGGTCGCGATGTGTCATAGATCTAAAAAGGCTGATACAGTAATGCTAATTGGCGTGTATTGTCAAATGGAAGATTGCGATTGAAAGTATATTCTAGTTGTGAAATAATTGGAGACGCTTCGTTTAATTACTTAATATGAAATTGTACAAATGAGTGATAATCACGAGACATTGGAGCTGTAATGAGGTCATTAGATGATTATATTATTGACGTCTCATTTTTTCAGCGTAGGTATGGTTAAGATAGTCAATTGGATATATTAAGCGATTTGTGTATGCATTGCTAATTGTTCTAATTCTAGATTATAAATTAATGGGGTATTTACCTGGTCATTATAAGTTGGTGGGTTTAGAGCCGTGAAGACTTCTTTGGGGGCACCACATGCAGACTGGTGCTCCAATTCTGTTCTTAGTCTGTCGTTATCATTGGAACATGGTACTGTAGACAAGATAACAGCAATTTAGAATCGAATGTTTTAGTAATTAAAAATGTATTTCTGATACAATTAAATTATATTAAATTGTAGCAACTTAATGATTAAATTAATTAGTACATTTTAACTATAAAAAAAATTATTGCAAGAAAATAATTTGAACTTGCTATTTTGTTTGATATCTTTTAAACAATTTTAGAAAAAAAAATGGTGTTTTTGAGTTTTGTTTTTTTTTGGAAAATTCAACAGATTTTTTAAAATTGTAATAGTTACCTAATTTCAAATGATTGGGATGCTCCTTAAACTTGGGGTGTTTAGGCGCCGCATCCACAAACACTAATAAGGCGACGAACACAAAAATTTTTGACATTGTTGTATTTTCACTAATCACTGATAAAAAAAATCACAGTCCACTCGATGTCACGGTATCGGTCACAGCACTCACACACGTGTTGCTTGTCTCGCGGTCTGTTGTGATCTGGTGTGGCAGGCGAAGGAGGCCGGTTATATGGCTCGAGGCGCGGGAGTGTCCGCGCTACGTCACCGCAAGCCGCGAGGGTTTGCGTGTCGGCGACGTAACACATGTAGGATCGCGGACCTGTGCGCACGTGACGTCACGGAGGTTAGATTCTTTCACCGTGATTTGCAAGGTCGATTTTTAAAACTGATTCTGAGCGCCAAATACTACTCTCTCACCTTTATGGAGTTTTTCACTTTCTTGAGAAGGCGTGAAACTCGCAAGGTGTGACCTAGTGACTGGTAGCGAATTGGACATCCTCGGTGCCTTCCGCTTAGGGGTCAAGGACAAGGGCGCCTCGAAGTATGACGATATTTCATTGAACAGCCATGCGGATGGCTGGCACATGATTAATCTACTTATATAGATAGTTCTTAGAAAGCCTCTCGTTTTACTTTTAATGACCACCTAGAGTCAGTTTGGGTAGCAGAGCTTATTCACTGAGTTGAGTTTTTACTTTATTGATCTTTAGAAAACTGCTTGTGATTCTTCGATGGTAACACGCATAGTAGTTAGGTATGATATCACCATCTATCTAGACCACAATCGCTTAGCGTGTTGTTGTATGTAAGAAGTCAGCTGCAGGTTGTAAATCGAATAGTCTTTCAGAGCACTCCTCGTAATAAATGCGGTAAAGCTATATTCCATCGTAAAGCTAGAGAATCGGCCAGGCGGCTACAGTGCTCCCGGCTGTCCCTTTCTCATATCTCCAACTGGACCACAGTCGCCCAAAATCGTGAAAGGAGAATGGGTTGGGAGGAAAATGCCTCCCAGCTGCATCGTGGTGGGGAAAGCCCCATCAGTGGGACACGATAGACTCCTATAATAATAATATATCTCCGCTATCTATGATGACGTGGATTAAAGTTTCGTTTCAAATTCCTTTATGCCGTAAATCTGGCGCCGTGATACTGTTAATCAGATTTGATTGATAAATAAAGAATTTTAACTGCTGATAAATAAAATGTATTGATCATAGCAGTTTTACGAAGTAAGCTTCATTTCCTAAAACCACGATGAACAATACTTTAATAATTTCAGGATTATTTATTTATCTATTATTACATTTTGAAGAGCGATGATATTGGTAGCTCATTGAGTAAGAACGCGCCATTACAGGGGCGGCCGCAGGATCAAATCTCTGGATTTATAAGTATTTTTTATTTATGTCATCATCATCATCAGCCTGTCTCAGTCCACTGCTGGACATAGGCCTCCCCCAATGTTCGCCATTTCACCCTGTCTTCGGCTAGACGCACCCACTCTATACCAACAGCCTTTCGCAGATCGTCACTCCATCTAGCCTTGCATAGCAGCAGCATTTGTTTATGTATATCCCATCTATTATGTCTGTTATATGTACTACTATGATTTAATTTTTGACTATACTTGTTTCGGTCACTAGCGTTCTGACAATTTGGTTTTTACTGTAAGTCAGTAAAAGGGGGTTTGTTGCATTAGTTTTTTTATGGCGAACCTACCGGCACTGCAGTACCTACCTAATATGTGTATAGTGATATCACTGGCACCTCGCACCTGCCTACGTCACCAGAGTGTTAACATTGTGACGTCACACAAAAGAAAGATTGCAATATGAGTAAGTTTCGTGTGATACCTGAGTGGGTATTACCGAAAGTCGTTTTTTCATGAGGGAGGAAAATAAGCTAGGGTTGTCTGATTTTTTTCATTAGAGTTAAAAAATACTTTTTATTGAGATATTGGTCTAGTGCTATGAGTACCGGGCCGTGATCTTGAAAAGGTATGTTACCAATTTTTTGAACATAGCTCGGATTACGTTTTATGTGTTATGGCCAATACGTACCTATTAGGCAAGCGTGGTTATTAAGCCAAACTCGATTAGTGAAGACTTGATTTGTATGATGGAGGCCTTTGCCCTGCATTGAGACAGTATATATCTAGGCTGACAATTAAAAGTAACCTATGTTCATTCTCAAGCTCTAGACTATACGTGTACCAAATTTTACTTGAACTGGCTTGGCGTGAAAGACGGATAGACAGACAGACAAACACGGTTACTTTCGCATTTATAATAATAAGTATGGATAGTAGTGATTTCTTATGTTACAATATGTCTATATCTACTTGTGGCGTTACATCATTCAGGAAACATTTTATTAATCTTTTTAGATAGGAATCATACTTCTAAACTATAATACATTTATATACCTACTTATTAAAACATACAGGTACTTTGCTCGTTGATAAGTTTAATTCCTATCAAATAAATTAGAAGTACGAAGTTCATCGCTATTATTAGACACATTAGTAAAAAAAAGTTTCAGCCTAATTATATGAGGTCCCACTGCATGGCAAAGGCCTCCATCATAGAAATCAAGTCATCGCTATTATGACGGGATTAGGCTTAATCTCCACGCTTGTCTAATGCGGATTGGTGATCACAAACGCGAGCTGTGTTTGAAAAACTCTAAACATACCCTTGCCCCGGAATCGGACTCCGAGATCACGGTCCGGTGCTTAAACCACTAGACAATTTATCACATAAAAAAATGGTTTAATTCATAACATATATGAAACTTACTACTAATTGAATTAATTATGTATATAACAAAATATCAATAAATACCTATGACGTGATTAACTCGTTTTCGGTGAAGTGTACCTACGTAAAATAAGTGTTCAATTTATGAAATACAAAGATTATAATTATGATGTAAAAGCTTGTGATTCATAGGGAAAAGGAAAGCTAGGAAAACCAACCAGTGACAATATGTCTAAAAACAAATTAACTATACATAGTGTACATTGTAATGCTTTGATTTTTAATTGTACGAGTATTTTTGACTTGAATATAGGTCATCCTCTCATCTAAATTGCTGAGCCCAAACGGGTCCAAAATTGAGCCTAAGTAATAATTCACCGACTTCAAAAAGGAGGAGGTTCTCAATTCGTGTGTAGTAGGGACATTTTGTAATGCAATATTCGTAAAATATTCAGTAGGTATTGAGTACAAATGTATGTGGTAGTCATACTAGTTTTACTTTACTGTACTCCTTTTTAAAAAGGCCGGCAACGCATCAGCGTTTTGCCGAGTGACCCTTACTCACTCGGACCAAGCCCCCAAAGGGTTTAAATTTTGGCAGCGCACTTGTGTCCATCGTTGTTCTGGGAGTCTTAAAGGCGGCTGCAATCGCTCGTCTGCCACCTATGGCATAAAAAAGCAGGCTCTCTGATGTTGCAAATGTTGTGAAACGCAAATAATTTAGTATTATTCATGGGAGGCGGTGATCACTTTCCAAAAGGTGGCGCGCTTCTTCGTTTGTCACCTATAGTTTAAAAAGTGTACTCCAGGATCTGAGCTTTGGACGCAACCGGGAACAAGTCGCTGAGATAAAGATCCGCTCACCTTCTGACCCCAGGGTTACTCGCCATTACCTATTGCACCATACGAGTCAATGGAGTTCGTTGACATTTAAGTCGACGAAGCTTCAAGGTTTTGACCCAAAAATTACACTAACAAGGTGGCGTATTCATGGAACGCAAGACACCGGCGTTTTGAGTGACTGAGACGCCGACTGATTTTTATAAAATACTAGCTGTTGCCCGCGATTTCTTCCACGTGGAATAGTAACTTTTTAACCTCTCTTACGCAATAAAAAGTAGCCTATGTTCTTTCTTAAGGCCGTATACCACATTCAAATCCGTTCAGTAGTTTTGGCGTGAAAGACTAACGGATAGACAGAGTTACTATCGCATTTATAATATTAGTTAGGCATAGGACTAGTTAGGATTGTGTTTGCTGTCTGGGCCTAAGACCACTAAGACGGTTATTATTACTATTTTTTATTTATTTATTCAGAATATCAACAGTGTATGTACAAGTATGAGTTTCATTAAGTAACGTACTTAAAACAAATGTACGGCTAAATTACAGATTTCCATAGCTTACTTCTAAATATTATATAAGTAAATACAGATAGTATTTATATAAGATTATATATAAAATTCGACATGTAGGTATGTGTGCGTATGTGAGTCCGTGTGTTATGTTTGCCATCGGCCAAAACAATCATGTCGTATGTATAGAGGTGAATGTATCAAATTAACTAGCGTCATTTCTCTTTATAGGTAGTACTTTCCATGATTGCATAAAATATCGTCACAAACGATGGAATGCCCGCATTAAGGGAAAACAGGTATCCACCTTGCAATCCCTTCACGCATGTTGGAAAACACATGGACACTATTCGGTCTTAAGGAAAACGTTTAACTTTCTGAACCTACCAGTTTATTTATGGACGGGCCTGGGAATACTAATTTATTGCAATCTTTGGTTGCACCGACGCGACGCGACACTGATGGAGATTTAAGACCAGTTTAAGTTTTATAGCACTCAAATATAGTAGTCAATCTTTTAAAAAAATGTTTTGCAGTGTGTATCAGAAAACATTTTTAGCCGCTCGAAAACTTTTTATTTGGTAAGTGGCAGACGAGTAGACGGATCACCTGATGGTAAGCGGTTTCCGCCGCCCATAAACACCTGCAACAACAGTAGAGTCACAAGTGCGCTACCAACCTTTCACGCGGGCGCTGCCTCCTGCCGGGTTTCTGTGAGGCCGTGGTATCATTCCGGTCGAACCGATCCATTCATACTTTCACGGCTTAGTGGTAGAAAAGAGAAAACGCATGCGCCGGTAAATTTAATATTAATTAAAATGAAATCTGGCTAGTTATACAGGACAATTGCAAAACATCAACTGATTTCAGTTATTGTTTTATATTTATAAAGCTAAACCACAGCCAAACTAAGAGTAAGTAAATAAAAACATTTTTTTATGTCATAAGCCAGTATCTATAGTATTAATTATTAAAAGGATGTATTAGAAGCTGCGATATCTTTGCACATCCATACTAATATTATAAATGCGAAAGTAACTCTGTCTGTCTGTCTGTTACTCTTTCACGCCAAAACTACTGAACGGATTTAAATGAAATTTGGTATACAGATGGTCTAGACCCTGAGAAAGGACATAGGCTACTTTTTATTGCGAAAAAGGGGTTGTAAGGGGTTAAAAGTCGGGTAAAAAGTAACTTTTCCACGCGGACGAAGTCGCGGGCGGCCGCTAGTCGTTTATATAAATAAAAAGTTCGTTTGTCATTATGTGTACTTTATTAGATAATTCTATAAAAAGGTAATCTTCCGAGTTCCAGTTTGTTTGCTTAAATATATTTTTACATGCCGTTATCTTCAGCTTGCAGAAATAACGACAAATCTATAAAAATAACTCCAAAAGCAGTTGTCTTTCGTCATCACCATTACAGTGTATTTAGCACAAAATAACGTTTCGCTTTAAGAGTATCTAATAACTTAAATACATATACTTAATTCGACATTTTATTCAGATGTGCGGAATTTCCCGATTCAGTGCCGATCACGTTAATGATTTCAGTAAACATACTTTGCCCCTTTTTTGACAATCGTGGCATCGATTGCCACGTAAAGGGGCAAAGTCCAAATGTAATCGAAGTGTGTGTGTAGCGTCTGAGTCACGACCTAGGCAACAACAAGATATTGTAAGTAAAGATAGACGTAGGTTTTTTTTTATGTGATAGGTAGCAGACGAGCAGGCGGATCACCTGATGGTAAGCAATTGCCGCCGCCCATAGACACTTGCAACACCAGTGGAGTTACAAGTGCGCTGCCAGCCTTTTATCTCCTTCCCCCCCAGGGTGGGCCTCCGGTACCCTCACTCACTCGGCGAAACACAGCATAGGGGCTGCTTCACGCCGGTTTTCTGTGAGGCAGTGGTATCACTCCGGTCGAGCCGGCCCATACATGCCGAAGCGTGGCTCTTCCACGATTGGTGGTACACTACATATTTTTAGGTAGACTACATATTTTTACAAATAATCAAGATAGAGCCATGCCCCACGATGCGGCTCTTAAAGAATACTGGTTCGCCCTCACTTCATCTCAGGATTCTTCAATAACTACTTACTGTCGATACAGTAGTTATTGAAGAATTTGTTTAAGGAAAAGCAATAATGGACAATCAAGACTGGTAACTGCTATTAAAAACATAGCTATTATGCTACATGGTGTCATTAGAAAAATGTGATGGACGAACTGCATAAAGATATTCTCATTATAAAAATTATGATGTGTGCCATCATTACCAAATTAATCGAAAACAATTGTAACTTCTAGGTACTACGTACAGCCACACATCAAAGTATACAAAACTGTCAAATTTCCTCATTCCATTCTCACCTTTATGTCTAACGCGTTTGGTTTAATATCAATTGAGGAAATTTGACAGATTGTGGTAACCTGATGTGTGGCCGTCTGTACTTGCCGGTGATTAAAATAATTAAAATGTTGTTGTTTTTTATGTCTAATTGTCCGGCACTTGTTTATCTATTGTAAACTATTTTAGCAAGTCTAAACAAATTCTATTTATAAATTAAGTATGGAAACCTTTTGGTCTATGATAACTTTACTTAAAGTTTATTGTCATATCACTTACTTCTAGTGGCTTCCATTTAGTCGGCCAGTGATAATGATGGGGTTATAGGGTTGGCTACGCACTTTTGACTCCACTCGCGTTGCCCTCATCCATTGATGCCGGCAATCGCTTACCATAGAAGATAGATACCCCCACTAATAATAATAATGATGATCATTAGGTATTGTCAAATTGTAGGTAGTGATTAAAAGTAATGAAGATGTAACTAATATAAATTAGATCGCACAATTACCTATTTTGGCATACAATAGTCAGAATTATCTAATAATTTATTTTGACATTGATTTAATACCACTTATCGCATAAAAACACTGAAAATTATGTTTTTCCTCAACTTGAAAACTCTGATATTTGATTGCACTCTTCTACATTAAAGTTAAATGGTACCCGTAGTTTACTTTTCATATCAATTTTCCTATGAAACGGAGCATGAAAAATGCTTTTCCGTTCCACAAGAAATCTCCGAGAAACATTTAATTGCTATAAATCGTTTAATTAGTGTTTCGAGGGAACCCTGCGTGAGTGGCTGGTGAGCTTCGATTAAATTCATGTTTCACTGAAGTGGCTGAAAACACAGAAAGGATTATGAAAAGGGCCGAAGTTCTCGGAATATGGGCCGCGTTGCGCTTTTGGTTGCGTGTGAAATCAGCTAGATGGCATACTGTTAGACTAAGGTCCAACTTCAACGTTGGACCTCAGTTTAATAGGATGTACGTTATTTTTATTATCAAGTTATGTGCAGTCTCACACTTATGTGTTAATCTTCAAGGTATGAAACGTAAGGGAAATCTTGTCTGCTTGTCCTTTCGATGGCTGCCATATGTTTCTATAGGACCTAACTGAAAGTTATATTACATACACTACCTAATGTAGTTTAGTCGCTTAACGTTTATTAATTTTTAGGGGCTGTGTCAACGCTTAATTATAAAGGCGAGAAGGCACACTCATAAAATATTGAAGTAAGTAATCTACACAGCTTGACACGGTTTCGCGGCGTGACGTCACTTAGTTTCTTTGCATGACGTTATCGGCGTGACTTGAAAAAAAAACTACGGCCATTCACAGGTTAGTGTATCAGTGCCTGCGTTGCTTGTGGTGCAAGGTAAAGGCTGATGAGGAGAAGATTTGGTCTCTTGGCCAGTCATCCGGTAGAAGGCGGCCCTGAGCTGTTCTGGATGAAGGATACTTTTTATTGTGAAAGGTGGTAAATGAGAAAGAGATGGATTGTGTGAAGAATGACATGACTGAAAAGGGGTGGACGATACGATCACGTCGAATATTTCCCCAATAAAAGTCACGTGACCAACTTTATATTAAAAGTTGAAATATTTGTGTGCGAATTTCCAGCAAAACAGTTCAGAATAGATGGTAGAGTCAAATTATGAAAATTTTACTAATTTATCTCATCAACTGTCGTCTACTTCTATGACTTTTAGCTACCTGACCCCAAATTTTCGTGCTGCACTGTGATATTTTTTGAAAATAGATCAAAGCAAAAACATAGTTTTGTGCAAAATTATGTCTGTTCACATCGAAAATCACGAGAATTCGGGGCCTGAATATTTCACCATAGTTACGAAATTATAGAAATGTAAATTTTGACACGTAAGTGTACCTACGCCCACAAAAGCCAGCCACCTGTGTACATATTCATGAATGAAATGACTGTCTCGGAAGCCTTGATAACGTTAACTGATCTTGTTACTACATGTTTCGTAATAGACACGTTGTTATCACATTTGCCTTCATTTCCATAGGGTTTTCCTCGCCCGCATGTGTAAGTCACGCTGTGACACAACAGGTTTCTGAAGGCAGAAAGTTGATGGTCCGTGGGTTTCTCATAGGCATATTTTGTCGCGTGAACTTGTCCTTTTGCTTCCCTGTACGAAGTCTTTCCTCATCATCATAATTTCAGCCAATAAACGTCCACTGCTGGTCATAGGCCTCCCCCAGTCCCGCAGGCTTTCCTGAAAACTAGAAATTCTTATTTCAGGAATTCTCGTCGTTCGGGCACAGATTATGTTATAGTTGTTTGGGGTTTAAGTAACCTGGTATTACCATCTACGAGTTTTATATAATGAAAAATTAAACCTACGACACGTGGTATGTTATATTATTACTTTGTGCGTTTGGCATAGGCTATCTTCTATCTCTATCTCTACTGATTTAAGCTAGTGGCAAGTGGTAATATGTTTTTTTTTCCAAATTAGGTAAGTTTGTATTCCGGACAATAATTGAATTTACTTTTTTTGTTTCCAACACGTAGTAAGTATGGTAACCCGTTAGTCTAGAGGTTTAAGTAAGTACCGGGCCGTGATCTCGGGGTCCGCGGACCGGGTCTCACAAAAATATGAATGATAATGAATATACTTCTTTTGCACACAAAACGTAGGTATAAAAGTACTAGGTAAGGTATGTTACAAATTTTTCGAACAAACTCAGGTTCGTCATCACCAATCCGCATTACGCAAGCGTGATGATAAAGCCTAATCCCATTCGTAGTATACCGATGACTTGATTTCTACCATGGAGGCCTTTGCCGCGCAATGGGACAGTATATAGGCTGATACTTTATATAAGTTGAAGTGCCACAGTTCCACAGGTCAGAATCATACCTAATTAAGTCTTACTCACCCATTGGCATGGCCTCAAAACCGCGCCCCCTCTAACGTTGCGTTGCGGTTCCCCGAAGCGCCCGCGCGGTGCCAGATGCGCGCGCGCCGGGACATACCTGCGGCCGCGGTAATAGCTATAAATAATGATCATGCGCTCTTGTCTTGTGGTCAGACTGGTCAGGTGCCGGTTAAATCGATTTGTAGGCGGGAATGTTTATCGGAATATTGGTGTATGGGAGATGTTTGGGGCACAAGAAAACTGGAAACAGGTTCTGAAGTACCTATTACTGTATATCTCATACATTCAACATTTGGTTAAAGGGATGTAAATGTAATATACCCTGTTTAGTACACCTAGCCATTGGAAAAAAAGTTCACCACACGAATGTTTGCCAGCATAACGTTTTTATCCCACGGTAGAAGAGAGGACACCACTTTTATCTTCTCCCACGGGATATAATAATATATCCCGAAATACCTATTATGAAATATTATGTATCAAATAGATGAACTGTTTTACGTAGAGGTTTGACGCCAGTTTGAGGCGTAGGGTTCGCGGGTTCTATTCCTGCACCATCACAAATGTTTGTTGATGAAACGTAATATTTGTGTTGGGTGTGGGTTTTTGTGTATTAAACAATATTTAAATAAATAAATAAATTGAGACCACATCACATACATTGTCCTGGTCCCGAACAGGCTTACCCTTGTACTATCGAAACCAGTAACAACGAAGGAACTACAAACGCCCAGACCCAACACAAATATCTGTTTCATCAACAAACGTTTGTAGAATGGGTGAATATTTATCTTCTTTAAATAGTAATGTAAATAATAACGCCATGTCTCGACTTATATAATTAATCATGGTATTTATGGTAAATCCGAGTCTAATAATAGAAAAATCACTAGGTCAGAACATGGTTTTTGCGGCCCATCTCCAAGAGACGAAAAACCCAAGGTCGCAAAGCGGAACTTTAATCGACTGTGATAAGCCTAATAAAACAAATATACATTACGCAATTAAAGTTGTCTATAAATTCGTCAGCTTGATTTTTCTCGGTTGCGTCCAAAGCTTGCGTTTTGGAACCCAAGGTACGCTTGGACCATGTTCGTAATTGAGGATTGGTTTTCAATACCGAAAATTTCAAGTAGTGCTATCTTTGCGAATTAGCGGTGACACTTTTGGCACGTTCTCGCTGTATCTAGGCTTTATGTGGTCTAACATCGAAGGGTAGTGCACTAAATTGGCAAATGTGCCACTGTGGGCCAGTCAAGTAATTTTATTATCTTATCATCATCGGCCTCTCCAAATGCTCGCAACTTTGATCAATCTTCGGCTACTCGCATCCAGCTCCAGCCAGCCCTCTTGCGCAGATCGTCACTCCATCTGGCCTGAGGTCGTCTTACACTACGTTTACCAAGACGCGTATGTTATTATCAAATCTTGTGCATCACTTCCAATACCCAAAAGCCTAACCAATTAGGAACTTTAGCAACAAGGTCGTCGTTAGTTTCCTTTCTGACGCAATAAAACCACACGAGTTCACTATCCGTCACCGCTCTCGACTTGCGAGTCGCCGAAAATCCTTGACCGGGAGAAAATGCCGAGTCACCTCCGTGACGTTGACTACCGTTGAACAACGGACTTCCCTCGCACCTATCGGACACCTTACAGCACTATGAATAAGGTCTACAGTTAGTTAGCTTTCAATAAGCTTTGGGTGATGACGTATTTCTTAGTTCGAACCAGCTGACGAAACCGAAGGTTGGGTATGTGCGAAAAGGATTGTTTGGTTATTGATTTATAGGGTTTTTTCGTGTTCGTAAGGTTGAGGGAGGTTTTAAACTTTTAGTAGAAGCACAATGTCTTGCTTGTCAAAGTTCGAACCGGAGATCATAGAGGGAGTTATTAAAATTAGTTGCAATAACCAGACAGTTGCAATTTTACAAGACTACACATTTAAACTTCGTATTATTGAAAAATACTTACAGGTAAGGTAAAATAACTGTATTTTTTCAATAGCCCAGTGGCAAGGGAAAACATAGTTAGGAAACCTGCACATTTCAGATGGTTTGAGGAATGTGTACCCATTATTAAGTTGGTCCGGTTACCCTGCTAATGGTAATCGGCGTCTTAACCGGACATACATATAGAACAATCGGAACGGCACATCCTCGTCGCGGGCCAACCCCAGCCTCCATTTACGGTGTCTACTCGTACAAGCGCGTGCGCACATTCGCTCTTCACCGGCGCAACCGCAGCGGTATCGCTTTAAGGAAATCTTGTCTTTGCAGCCCCATGACGTATGTACAATTGTACATAATATAAATAGGTTGAGAAAATCTGCATATAATGCTTTCGGCTATCGTCAGTGGTTTTGATTAAGTTGACGTACGGATGCGTAGCGTATTTAAGCGATTGCCCGCCGCAACACCAATAAAAATAACTATAACGCCCCGATGGTCTGATAGTTTAAGTACCTGGCCGTGATCACGAGGTGCCGGGTTCGATTTCCGAGTCGAGGAAAAGTGTAAATTTTTCAAACATAGCTCGGGTTTGTGATCACCAGTCCGTATTAGGAAAGCGTGGTGATTACGCCTAATCCCATCATAGTAGCGATGACTTTATTTCTATGATGGAGAGGCCTTTGCCCTACAGTGGGACAGTATATAGACTGATACTTCACTTTACTAAATAAATATAATTAATTAAATTGCAAGTAATACAATAAATATTTTAGTTAAATGTTTGTTAATGTTGTCATCATACATGATTAGTATAGACTTTATTTTTCCAGATGATAACATTGCAGTTTATCGTGTTTCCTCAACATCCAGTGTCAATACTGTAGAGTGCCTGAATCATTGCCAATTACATAATATTATGACTGAATCAAGAAATAAGTAGGTACCTAACTTTTCAATAGCATGGAATTAAACCCAGCTTATTACTATTTAGCACACACCTAAATAGGCAAGTTTGCTTTAGCCTTCAATCATAAATGTTTTAGATACATTACCGAATCGCGGTCTCCACTCAAGGACTTTACGGCTCCAACGGTTATCAGGTCTGCGGCTAATGTGACCAGCCCACTGCCACTTCAGTTTGCTTATTCGGTGGATAGATGGGATGATGACATTCGAAATCTGGCTGCTGATGATGACATTCTAAATCTGGCAGTAGCGTGCATTTGGGGAGACCTTTATCCAGCAGTGGACGAGTGTGGGTTGCTGATGATGAGATACTTAAAAACTTCGAAAATGCTGGCGAAAATAAAAGGTAGTGTCTTATTTTACGTATCGATAAATAATTGGTTTTAAATTCCTTACCTAAATATCAAATACTTAGCACACTTCGCGAATGGGCCCTTATTGGCGCATTCACGCTCTATCCAGGGTTCCTATGATCGAAGGCTTCGGCTATTAAATTGGAAAACGTTATTTAACTACCAATTAATAGAATGAATAGGTACTAGGCCTTCATAGTTTTGTTTGCATAAACTTGTTGCATTCCTGTAAAACTGCAGTCTGGAATTCCCTTACTGTTAACCGTCGCTTTTTCAATTAATTAAATATCATACCTATCATGAATTTCCTTCAGCTAATTATTATTTAAAGCAGTTAACGCGTAAATGCATGATTTATATCACGCTATAATTAGTGAGGTAATACCACTTATTTTACCTTATCGGTCCATTAGCATACCTAAATATTACGGAATGACATTTTCTTTGCAACATTTAACGTAAAGATGGATTAAATTATGATTCGGAGAGCCACGCTTCGGCATAAGTAGCTCGAGCGGCGTGAAGCAGCGCATGCGCTGTGTTTCCCTCTGTGATTGAGGGTAGAGAAGACCCAATCGAGGGTGAAGGATGTCAAAAGGTTGACAGCGCACTTGCCTCCACAGGTGTTTGTGAGTGTCTATGAGCGGTAGTTATCGCTTACCATCAAGTGATCCGTCTGCTCGTCTGCCGCCTATCACATAAAAAAAGGTTTTTAATATTATAATACACGTTACCTTATACAATGTAGAATGCGGTTGATGTTTGATATGAGTAATATAATGGGAGCGGTCAGTGAATCCTGAACCAGCCTACTCATTGTGGCTAAGGTGTGAATTTCGTTTGTCATTGAAATCACAATCTTCTTAGAAAATGAAAACTGAAATCTTGACCTTTGAGAGGTAAAATATCCTTATTGTGAATTCACAATAAGGATAAACGTTTAAAAAATCAACTATCAACTATCGATAAATGATCAACGTTTTTAAACAAGGTGTATTTGTTAACGTTTACATCCCTTTAACCACATGTTCTACTAACCATTCTAAAGAGAACTTGGCAATTCGGATAAAAAAAAAATCAAGAATTTTAGTTATCAGCATACAATACAAATCAAAACAGATGTTTTAATTTTTATCATCATCATCATATCATACCCACATTCGCCCACTGCGGAGTATAGGCCTCTTCTCTATCACGCCACTGTCTACAGGTCACTTGTCAGCCTCATCCATTGTTTCCCCAATACCATTTCAATATCATCAGACCGACGGGCTGGGGTCTACCCACAGGATGTCGTCCCAATCTTGGTTGCCATTCGGAAAGCTTTATAGTCCTATCATCCTTGCGCCTTGCCAGATGTCCTGCCCAGCTCACACACTCTAAGCCAGCGGTCGTCACACTTTACTGCTCAAGAGCCACACATAACAATGTGAGCACTAAGTCATTATATGTGAAGTACGGTTGTGTAGTTGACTATTAATTAAAGGAATCTACTTTACCGCGGGCCGCATAACTACGTCCGCGGGCCGCAGTTTGACGACCACGGGTCTAAGCGCTCTATGTGCTGTGGAGCGTTCCTTGCTCGGTCTATCATTACATTAAAAGTACGAGACCGTGTACCCAACGATAAAATCCGAAGAAGAAATGGGGTACTTAGTCGGTGTGTAATTTTTACTGCATAAATATTTTACCGATTACAAATTTCGAATCTAGGAAAATATCCGTTTATCTATTACCATTTATCAAACGTCTTTTATACAAGGCAACTCCATAATAAAATGATTCACCTAAAGAAAATCGCATCTCATCTGCAATGTTTGTGTATGAAAACAGTAAAGTTTCGTTCAGTGTTTAACGTTGGGCGAAGTTCCTGAAACTTTCATGCGTGAGTCACGGCGACCTTTCGATACACGCCCACTCGGAGTCGCGTGCGCAGGGTTGGCGCGTCTCGCGAAAATGTAGGATTTTTTTATCGAAAAAATATTATTTATATTCTATATCTTCTACACTATTTATAAAAAGATAACTTCTAGAGACAACGACAAGGCTTAATATAGGTAAATCGAAAACACGAAACCGGCCAAGTGCGAGTCGGGCTCGCGCACAAAGGGTTCCGTAGCGCAAATATAATAAACTTATTATGGTTCAGCCATCGTTTTCAGTGTAAGCACAATAACTTAACCAAAATTACAGTTAAATCAACCTATCTCAAAAACTATAAGAGATACTTTGATCAAACCAAAAAATCGTTGAAAGAGTTAATTAGCATGCATACCTCTATTTTTTTTAGAATTTTATACCCCGTAGTTATAAAAATAGAGGGGGGGGACATACTTTTACGACTTTGAGAGCTGATATCTAAAAACCGTTCACTTTAAGAAAAATGTTTTTTAGAAAACTTATATCATTTTAAAGATCTTTCCATTGATACCCCACACGGGTATGTACATCGAAAAAAAAAATTTCATCCCTCAGTTACATGTATGGGGGGCCCCACCCCCAATTCTTTTTTTACTATTTAGTGTCATATTTTTGTAGCGGTTCATACAACACATATTCCCATCAAATTTCATCACTGTAGTACTTATAGTTTCCGAGTAAATCGGCTGTGACAGACGGACAGACGGACAGACGGACAGACGGACATGACGAAACTATAAGGGTTCCGTTTTTGCCATTTTGGCTACGGAACCCTAAAAAACGAATGGAAATGAATGAATGATATTAGTTAAGAAAAGGTTAGCAGCGCATTTGTTGCATGTGTTCATGGGCGGCGGCAATTGCTTACCATCAGGTGATCCGCCTGCTCGTCTGCTACCCATCACATAAAAAAAAACAAAGAAGGAAATGACAAAGTTTACCACGAGTCCTTGGGTTATAGTAGTAGAGTATAGACAATACTTATATGTTATTAAAGTTATGAAGTGCCTGCTAAAGTTACTGTAGTAGATTTGAGCGTCTCACTAGCTTACTTCCTAGTTTTCCCACATTAATATTTTCAGGCAGGAGACAGCCCTCGTAACTGGTGCTTAATAAGCGCTGCAAAAGTGCCATTGATACGGCGAATGATTAACAGTTTTATTATTTGGTCGCCAGTTATTAAAAGTTCATATTTTACATCGTAAACGGACAATGAGCTCCGTTTCGCCGAATAGAGACAAATGTGTTATGTTTCTATGTCATTGGTGGCAAACTGCCCCGTTGGTCTAGTGGTTTAAGTACCGGTCCGTAATCTCGGGGACCTGGGTGCGATTCCCGGGTCGAGCAAAAATTATGTTTTGAATTTTTCGAATAGCTTGGGTTTGTGATCACCAATCCGCATTAGGCAAGCGTGGTGATTAAGCTCCCATAGTAGCGATGACTTGATTTCTATTATGGAGGACTTTGACCTACTGAGTCAGTACATTATTACTGTCCCACTGCAGGTCAGCCTATACATATATTGTCACAGTATATAGGCTGATACTATGGGTGGTAAACGATTGCAATATCGAATGTACTCACTAGTGTGAGCTAGTGCGTTGTCAGACTTTTCCCAAAAAGTTTGCCTCAGGCTCAGTTCGGGGACTGGGCCTCCGGTGCTCTCACTCACGTTCATACAGCGCAAGCGCAGCTTGATGCCGCTTTTTTTGAGGTTTTGGTATCACTTTGGTTCATGATCATTGATCATGATTTTTCAAACAGTGACAGACATAAAATTAACAGCTTGAAAAACCTTATTAGATTTCATTTCCTTAAATTCTCGCTCATGTAATTCATCAGTTTGACATTTAGATACACCCGTAGGTGTTTCGTTTAGACAAACGTTGTTAGCCGTGATCGGGAGCGTGGGATCTTCCGCAGAAGCCGTCAGAGTTGAACGCTAACCGCTCAGATATTCGTGAGTCACTCATCGTCTTGCTCGACTAATCGCATTGAGAATTCATAAACAGTTATGAGAACAGTCAAGAATCGAAAATTATTATCTTAGCGCAAGCAAATATTTTGATTCAGTGAAGTCCTTGTCCATAGATTAAGATTAACAACTTTTGCAGTTCTGAATGGGCTGACTGAGTACCTAATTGGATTATTACCTAACTAAAAGCATTGAAAAATATTTTTTGGTAGTCTTCATAATGAGTGATGGTAAAACACATATATAAATACAATAGCAGTTTTACGTAAAAACAACAAGCTAAAAACATTTAAATTATGAATTAATGTCGATACATAAACCGTTACCTAAATGCTTTGTCACAAAAATGTGTAGGTATCTAGGTAATATTAAAAAATCATCATCATCAGCCTGTTGCAGTCCACTGCTGGAAGTAGGCCTCTCCAAATGCTAGCCACTTTGATCGATCTTTGGCTACTCGCATCCAGCTCAAGCCAGCCCTCTTGCGCAGATCGTCACTCCATCTGGCCTGAGGTCGTCTTACACTACGTTTACCAAGACGCGGTCTCCACTCCAGCCGGGCTAACATGCGCGCCACGAGATAATTTTGTCGACACTCGTATTGCGTCGGCGCATGTTACTTCTCGCTCACCTGACTGAGCGATGAGCGGGATAGAAGGATGCGCTCTCGCGAACGAGAGTCGACAAAATTTTGTTGCGGTGCGCATGTTAGGCATACTGAACTCGTTTACCCCAACGGTCGTCAGTATTAAAAAATAGTTACAATAAATAAACGTAAGTACATACATTTATTGTTAAAATTAGATAGGCATGAATCAAATCATAATCTTATTATTACATCTAATCTGAAACGCTGTAATATTTACATTACCACACAAGTATGACTGCATGTATTGCTTTGCCTACCTACATAAGGCTTACAGCTAATCTTTAGATTACGGGGACGCACTCGATTTCAATGCCTTACTCATAGGGAAGTCTAGAAAACTAATCTTTAACACCATTGCATGTTAAGGGAAGATTACACTGATATGCTAGTGAATGAGTCAACGCTTAAAAGCTTGAAGAAACTTTTATTTTTGGTGACGATGTGGAAATGCATTAAGGACCTACCCGTCAGGTCGGTGTCGCCGTCACTCGACGGTGTGTGTGTGGGACTGCCTCTGGGAAATATTGTCCATGCCCGTCAAAATTCTTACCGTGGGAGAGCCACGCTTGGGCATGAATGGGTCGGCTCGATCGGAGTGATACCATGGCTTCACGACTCAATAGGGGAGAAAGCGGGTTAAAGGTTGGCAGGGCACTTGTGGCTCTTCTGGTGTTGCAGGTATCTATGGGCGGCACACGCTTACCATAAGGTGATCCGTCTGCTCGTCTGCCACATATCTTTTTTGAGGACATGGTATCACTCCGGTGAAGCCGGCCAAGTCATACTGAAGCGTGGCTCTCCCACAATTACAACATAAACCAAAATATAACTACTTATCATCATGAGGGTGAAAACTAGCCGCAGCGCGCCGCACCGCAGCTCGACTACTCATAAATCGTTAGGAATGATTCAGAACTTCAAGCGATATTTAATAGTCTTTATTAGTTACTTAATCGTAATCGTTTTTTCGTAATTTGTGATCAAATATATTGAAATACCTAAGCCTGTTTATCGCGAGTGCTGCCGGCACGAGCGCCTGACTCATGTTCCCAGAAGCATCACACACTGGGTTCGTGGCGCCCTTTGACTCACCTAGTTCATTACACCTGTGCTTGACACAGTGGATTAAACGACGGTGAGAAAACTTCAATCCATACTAATATTATAAATGCGAAAGTAACTCTGTCTGTCTGTCTGTCTGTTACTCTTTCACGCCAAAACTACTGAACGGATTTAAATGAAATTTGGTATACAGATGATCTAGACCCTGAGAAAGAACATAGGCTACTTTTTATTGCGAAAAGGGGGTTGTAAGGGGTTAAAAGGGGGGTAAAAAGTTACTTTTCCACGCGGACGAAGTCGCGGGCGGCCGCTAGTAAATTAATAAATTAATGCAACATCTCATACATTGAACTGACTCCGTACTAAGTTGCTTAGGCCCTTGTGTTACAGATATAAAAAACATAGAACATAAAATCACAAATATACTTAATATGTATTTACAAAAAAAGTATTTTACGTATATATTTGTAATTCCACTGTTGGTTCTGATATCTGTAACACAGGTGCTTGAGCTACCTATCTCAGAGTCAGACCAATGTATGTGATGTAGTGAAATATTTTATTATTACTTAAAAACACCCAGACACTGAACAAACACAAGTTCTCAGGGTCTAGACCATCGGTCGTCACACTTTACTCTTCAAGGGCCACATATCAATATGAACATCAGGGCCCGGGCCGCAGTATAGTATGCGTTTCAAGAGCTTTTTTTTGCATAGGTACTTATCCATAGTAGTCCACACTTTCATACAAATGCGATTAATCTACTATATCGCGGGCCGCACAAATAACGTCTGCTGGCCGCATGCGGCCCGCGGGCCGCAGTTTGACGACCACGGGTCTAGACCATCTGTATACCAAATTTCATTCAAATCCGTTCAGTAGTTTTGGCTTGTAGAGTAACAGACAGACAGAGTTACTTTCGCATTTACAATATTCGTTAGGATTTGGATGTAGTCATTACTAAGTCACTGATCGTCACTGGATATAAAAAGTACCCTGTGATCAGTAGTCACAGTCGTCTCGTGCCTGTCACACCTCGCGCACGATCACGCGCATGTAAATTTGACAGATCAGTATGAGTCACGTGACACACTGTTATCTTTTCTACGTTGTGTCTCTTTAGACTCTCTTATTATTGTATCCGCAGAGTGATTACACGTAACCACGAAAATACAAATTACGGCTGCTTAAAGAAAACTTAAACTGTACCATCTTTTTTACACAGTTATTACATTAAAGTTATTCTTTTCTATTCTATGGAAAAAACGAATAAACGAAAAATGGAAATGTGAGGTCTCTTTTACCAAATGCCGACTGTCGTCCGTAGTCTTAGTTTCTAAGAACACACCCAAACAGTGTTTTTCATTTACCTACACATGCTTTGTGACCTCGTCTTGTACCTTTTTTCGACTAATTCCGGCCTTAAAAGATCCGTATTGGTATTTAGCCTATGAAGTGTAAAATGTATCCAAATATTTGATATTGTTGTGTTCTGTTTTTATTTTAATTCTATGCATGTTGTGGTTACCGTTATTGTAGGGACAGTATATTCTATTGTGTTTTGTCATTCTGTATGTTATTGCTGTTGCCTATGTCCTATCCTATAAATAAATAAATGCAGTAACGGCATTTTTGGAATTCAAAACATGTATATACAGCTGTAGCCCTGTGTAGCACTGTAGCTATACTAGCTATTAATGACAACGACGCCGCCGCCGTTGGCATATTTTTTTCTAACGGGGTTAAAAGGTAAGCAACATACTTATGACACCACTGGTGTTGCAGGTGTCCATGGGCGGCGGTAATCACTTACCATCAAGTGATCCGTCGGCTCGTCTGCCACCTATATCATAAAAAAAACCTCAAATCACCCTGAGACCCTGACACTGACGACCACGTAAAGATTTTCAAGTCACCTTAGGCCTATTACAATAGGTATTGGCTGATGTTGAAATTGATGATGATGCATCTATTTTTATCAAGTTAATGTCATTTAAGGTCAAAAAGCTATAAATTCTAAGGAAAACCGCATGATAAAAGAAAATGTGATTCTGGGAAAATTCTTATTTAACCTTCCTGATCTTTCACTTGATACTTAACTCATCTTGATCCGGATAATTAACTACGTAACTACGCAATAAATTTATTAGTAACTAGCGGCCGCTCGCGACTTCGTCCGCGTGGAATAGTAACTTTTTACCCCCCTGTTAACCCCTTACAACCCCCTTTTCGCACGAAAAAGTATCCTATGTTCTTTCTCAGGGTCTAGATCATCTGTATTCATTCATTAGCAACCCACGCTCGTCCACTGCTGGACATAGGTCTTCCCCAATGCACGCCACCGCTCCCGATTTTCGGCCACTCTCATCCAGCACACTCCAGCCAGCCTTCGAATGTCGTCATCCCATTTGTAGCAGGGCGTCCAACACTACCGAGTCGCGCTCTTCACTCAAGGACTTTATGGCTCCAACGGTTGTCAGTTCTGCGACTAATGTGACCAGCCCACTGCCACTTCAGTTTGCTAAGTCGATCATCAGTATACCAAATTTCATTTAAATCCGTTCAGTTTTGGCGTGAAAGAATAACAGACAGACAGACAGAGTTACTTTCATCATCATCATCATCATCATCAGCCTGTTGTAGTCCACTGCTGGACGTAGGCCTCTCCAAATGCTCGCCACTTTGATCGATCTTCGGCTACTCGCATCCAGCTCCAGCCAGCCCTCTTGCGCAGATCATCACTCCATCTGGCCTGAGGTCGTCCTACACTACGTTTACCGAGACGCGGTCTCCACTCCAGAACTCGTTTACCCCAACGGTTGTCAGTTCTGCGGCAGATGTGGCCAGCCCACTGCCACTTTCCATTGCCAGTTACTTTCGCATTTATAATATTAGTTAGGATAACGGTATCTGCCCGACTCGCGCGCATTCTTCATTCTATCCTATTATAATAGGTAACCTTGGAAGAGCCACGTTTCTGCATGAATGGGTCGGCTCGACAGGAGTGATAACACGGCCTCACAGAAGATAGGAGTAAAGCTGCGCCTGGGCTGTATTTCGAGTGAGTGAGGGTAGAGGCCCAATTGCTCGTCTGCCACCTATCACACAAAAAAAGATACGGTTAGATCTCATTATTTTACTGTTATATTAATTTTTTAAAGAAGAACCGAGATTATTGAAGGCTGTCGTGAAACAGCTCATGCGCTATGTTTTGTCGAGTGCGTGAGGGTACCGGAGACCCAATTGGGGGGAAAGGGGGTTAAAGGTTGACAGCGCACTTAGGACGCCCATAGACACCTGCAACACCAGAGAAGTCCTAAGTGCGCTGCCAATCTTTGGGCCGGCCCGTAGTGTAAACGGGCCTTCCGCCTAGGGAGGGACATGAAGTAAAGTTCTTCAACCAGTAATCATGTCCCCTCTCCACTCTGGCGACGAGGGAGCGCCGCTGGGGTTTAGTCGGTATGGCTTCGGCTGCTGCCGGAGGAGAGCCCGACATAACCCGCCTGCCCCCCGGCAGGAAGGTATGGGAGGCATTCCCCAGCGACAGCAAAAAGAAAAAGGTGTCTATGGGCGGCGACTATCGCTTACCAACACGTGATCCGTCTGTTTGTCTGCCATCTATCACATAAAAAAATATCATAGGCTTTTCGCCTGGCAAGCAGGCGCGCTCGTAGCTTGACATTTTGGTAGGGGTTCCCATTAATAGTTTTAATAAAAAAAACTCAATACTATCCTCAGACACAACAATTTTTTTATTAAATTCTTAATATCTAGATAACTCTAGCTCCTTATGATAAAACTGCACTGCACTGCAATAGTGATTGGTGACTTGAGAACATCGTAGGTAATTATTAATTTTATCTTTCTTCACAGTCAGGGGTTAATTTGATTAAAGCGGATTAATACAAAATTGCGTAGAAAATTTACGCAGAACTATGTATCCCGAAGGTCGCAGACCATCAGTGGCCGTTATTTCATTTTATGTTACGACTTACATTACGCTGGCTCAGGGATCCAAAATGGGGTCGAGGTCCAGTAGTTAGTTTGCGTACCGCAGATTACATGGCATTTTCCAATTCTGTCTTTCTTTTACGATGTATCATAATATAGATGGCAGACGAGCGGACGGATCACCTTATGGTGAGCGATTACCACCGCCCATAGACACCTGCAACACCAGTGACAACTGCGACAAAGACGATGAGGGAGAGTCCCAGGAGTTTTAGTCGGTTAACCCCCGCCTTCAGCGGGGGAAGTCCGACAAAACCCGTCCACCCCCCGGCGTGAGTTTGTTTCCCTGTACCAGTCCCATTCCCATTAACTGTGGGAGAGCCACGCTTCGGCATGAATGGGCCGGCTCGACCGGAGTGATACCACTGCCTCACAGAAAACCGGCGTGAAGCAGCTCCTGTGCTGTGTTTCGCCGAGTGAGTGAGGGTACCGGAGGCCCATCGGGGGTGAAGGGGATAAAAGGTTAGCAGCGCACTTGTGACTCCACTGGTGTTGCATGTGTCCATGGGCGGCGGCAATTGCTTACCATCAGGTGATCCGCCTGCTCGTCTGCTACCTTTATGTTATTATGTTATTTATTTATTAGATCACCAACAAGATTTTATCAACCCTAGCCTTGTGGTACCCTGTGGTACCACGGTGGTACCGTTGGCATTGACAGAAGGGGTACACCTCGCGTCTCGTATCTGCCGTCCTTATCTGCGCTCATTCATGGCTCGTAGTATTACAGTACTACGGTAACGATAAGCTACGCACTTTCATGAATGGAATTCCATTTGCTCTTATCATACCTATTAAACGTCATAAATCACAGTTAAGCGATTAGAAAAGAAACTCCAATGACATTAGAAAAAGATTCAAATTGTCTTGTCTTCGTAGTGAAATTTGATTTAGTTGATAATGAATTCTGACTGTGTTGATATAAGATACAATTTTGAGTGGAAGTTGTAGAGTGCGCGTGCGACGTTCTGGTGATGAAGTGTGGGTCAGATGACCGTGAGTCACGCGACACAAGCGTGCCAATGTCAGGTCTTCCGATCGGTTCTGCTGGCGCACGCCTTGCCAATGTAGGCTAAGAGCCAAAATAGGTGGCGATGAAATTTCTTGAGGCAAAATTCTTTCTATTTCCTCAGCTTTGATATGAATAAGGTTTACATTTAACCTGAAATGATGAAACACTTGTGCAATGTTATCGATATCCAGTGCCATCTATTGGAAAATATTGGAAAGCAAAATTAAGTTCCGAATCAGAATGAGGGCGAGCCATTAGTCTCTAAAATCAGCGTAAGATCTCTTTAGTATCCTCCCAAGTGTTTAAGTAATTATTACCAGAGAATAAATAAAACAAAGTTTATTTATGTTCCATAAAAGGATATAACCGTGTACTGTTTTGGTAAAACCCCATTCATACAATTGCCAGATACTGAGGTATTTTTGCATCAGATTAACTGGTTATGTAAGTAATTGATTTAAAACGTCGTTGAGAAGTGAGTGACCTTATCATTGTTGCGTTAAGGAAATTCACACACGAATTTATCAGTTTATGTCGTCATAGGCAACTGTTGGGCAATCGTTATGAGATACTGTTAAAAAGATGAATGAACTTTGATAAAAACCACTTACAATGTCAAAGTAATACTTTGATTATGTTTATTGTAAGTATTTCTGGTTTTTATTACATGTTGTCTCGCTGTTCAAGCAAGTTACTTTCCGTGCAGGCATGTTGCGAGAGGTTCTCGGCGCCCATGTAGACGAGATGCCACCTGTAATTTACAAATGGTCGCTTAAAATAGGATGATTACCTCCCCGAGTCGTTCGTTGCCCCAGATTAACAGGAAAGGAGGAAATGCATCAAAGGTTAGCAGCGGTGTTGTGGCTCCACTGATGTTGCGGATTGGAGGTTGCACGCACACAAAATGCTTAACATTAGGAAGGAGTTTGATTGATGCGCCCGGGTACGAATCGCTTGTGCTGTGGTGTTTTACGCCCCTGGGGAGAAGGTGCCAGGACACGAGCCCTAAGCAAGTACTTGGTGAGCGTCGTCTTCGTATTCAATCTGTATGCTGAGACGGTAGATAGGACTATAGGTAGGACTAGGTGGAGGTATATGTGGCGGTACAGGTGTCAATGGGTGGCGGCAATTACTTATTAGGTGATGCGTCTGCTCATTTTCCCATAACTAAAAAAAGTAGATTAGATGACTATCTCTCGGCCTAGTCTACCCGTGGTCGCAGGCACGCGCGCCGCGGGTGACAGCGGTCTGGCGTAACTTGCATCAGCCGGTGAAAGTGCCGGATAGCCCAGTTGTGGAGTTGCAAGTGTTGAGTGACTTGCTGACGGTGCGGGAGATGAGATTGCGTGAGCTCAAGGCCGGAGACAAGTGCGCTTGCGACGCTTATAATAATAATGCTGTCTATAAGTACATACTTGACACACAGATAAAAATATTTTCTCAAAGCAAGAAAATCAAGTAAGTAAGTTTTCTTGGAATATTTAGTTCTTTTAAGGATAATCGTCAAAATACAAATAATGTTTATTCATTTCTAGATATTTGCAATCTCTGCAACCTAAAATATATTTTCTTGTTTTAATTTTTGCAATCAAGGATATTTACAAATTCAACAAACTCTTACGGTTACACATGTCATGCATTTACTTATATCATGAGACATGAAGCAAATTTAAAAAGGGTACTATTTAAACGAGCTTCTTTTTATTAGCATTTTTCGCCTCAGAAAATATATGTTACCTTCTAAATTACTAAGTCAGCCACAACCAATGCGCATCTAAATAATAGCATCTCAGCCACTAGTTATTTTATATGTAAGCCACTGTAAATATAACTCAGCATGGCAATTATTTTTTAGCATGTAAATTTGTGGTATGCATTCAAATAGCAACCTTCTAAATTATTAATATATGACACCAAAATAGTAATTATATTAGCTTCTAATTTCATTATTTAGTATGAATAAAATGTAACTCATCCTACATTTATCGATCGTTAAATTTACCTAAATTGTCATCGAATATTATATTATAGCCACTATTATTATTACACATGAACTATTCAAGGCAACAACGCGACTATACTAGCCGCCAATCGATTTATATTAATTGTGAGGATTATGAAAAACATTTAACAACAATCCAGCTATGAAAACAAAAAGGAAAGTATTAATATTTTTTTACGTATTTATGTTAATAAATTCTTTCCACAATCACAATGATTTTTATTGCAAAAATTATTATTATTTGGCGCGTGTAAAAAATATTATTAAGCAACTCAAAAAATTGTTAATTCATTTCTTATGTTTTCATAGCTGGATTTTTTAAAATATATCTCATAATCCTCACAATTAAAATAAATAAATTGGTATCGTTGCGATGGCACCTTAAGGACAATCAAAGTAAAACCCTTTATTTATGATAATCAATTTTTGTATTGAATAAATAATTTTTAGTAAGTAAATAATTTAAATAAGCACGTATATGTATGTAATTACGAAATTATGAGAAAAAGAAAATATATATAACTGCTTATTAATGCCGCTCGCGCTTAAGTTTGCCTTCCACGCTTTCTGTTCAGTCCAGCACTGTGCTTTAAACTCCAATACCTGATTGCTAGGCCGATCAGATGCGTGCCAATTGCTGTCATGTCACGCACTGGCGCCAAATCGTAGGTACAGTGGCTATTTTCTCGATAAATGAATATGAAATATTATTTTAGATGTTAAGTTATAATATTTTGATGTTGAGTATTGAAGCTTGAATGTATTATTTTTGAGGACATTATATTGAAGCTGTAAAACTTAATATCGATACCTTAAATCTCAAAGGGCGTAATCACCAAATCATCACTTTTCAGGAGAGCCGAAACAAAAAAAAAATCTAAGAATTAAATTCATAACTTTTAAACTAATAATGCCATATAAATGAAATTTGGATGTAATTATCGAGTATCGAGAGCTTTATAACACAGTTATATGGTATTCAAAATACAACCAATGTTTGCCAAACTGATTTGTGATTACGCCAAAAAAATATTGACAACTTGGCATTTACGACCTAAAAAAAAGGCTGTTCTGCAATAAGTTATGGTATAATGGCGTTTACGACTTGAAAAAAAGGCTATTCTGCTCTATGCTATGGTGTAACAGCCTAGTTAACTTATAGAAAATGCATTTTAAAAAAGCTATTTTCGGTTTTTTATAAGTAAAAACACTTTGATCAAGATACAAATTAAGAGACAAATACGGGTAGTTTCATTATTACAAAATTTATAGCAAGTACAGAAATGAAAACGATTTTATTATTTCAATTATACAAACGCAATCATTTTAGTTTGAAATTCAAACGAAAGTTATTGATTTCTATAATTTTGTTTTGTTTTTAAATTAGTATAAACAATATCTGCAACGACATGACTTTTACTTAGAGCTTAAATTTTAATAAGTCTTCTACGAGTACTGTGCAAAGAAGTAAAACAAATTTATTTTTAAAAATGGATTGATCTACATAAGATTTAAGCGCTAGCAAAACTCCCGCCACTTTGTTTATGTTTCAGGTTTTGCGTGCTATTAACAATCTTTAATAGGAGTACTGTTGGGAAAAAGAAAAAAAAGACGTCAACTTCACTATATTAACAAGAATTTAATCACAGACATCGATACAATTCGGTTCGATGAGGGGAAATGAGTGGTATATTCTGCTCATTTTCGTATTTCCTCATTTTCGTCTAGGATACTGACACTAGAGTAATTCTTCTTACATGGGTAGTAAAAGTACTTGCTAATTGCATGTCTGAGCGTTTTTATTTTAGAATTTATAGAAACCGGACTAAACGCGATATTCATTATGCAGTATTACTACCACTTACTTTATTTTATTTTGTTTAAATTGTTAAAGTAACTCGAGTCGTAAACGCCACTGTTACACATAATCTGTCCTATACGCCTCATTCGATAGTCAGTATTTTTCACATCATTATAATTTTAACTGGTGTATCGACCGAAACCTTAATAATGATTTTTTTAAAGGTATTTACGACTAAAAAATAAGCATTATGGACGGTAAATACGTGGGCTGTAATCACCACTTTTTTGCGAATTTTAAAACTTTGATAATACAGATCGATAGAGAAAAAAAAATGGAGTAAGATAGCATTCAAAAGTCATTTTGGCCAAAATGGTGATTACGCCCTTTGAGATTTAAGGTATCGATATGGTGATGAGTTACAAATTCCGTGGCTGAGTTAGTAAATTAGTTTGCAATATATAAATCAGAAGGACAAGTTAAATTAATTGTGGATATTGATTTGACGCTTTCTTTAACATTTTTAGTGGCCGTTGTAAAGTAGATGAATCAGTTAATTAAAGGCTAAGTAATTTTCCCGATGCTTAGTTATTAAATGAGAAGTTTGGGCGCGTGGCCAAATAAAAATTTTGCGGCCATGTTTATTATTTCTCATTTAAAAATAGCACAACTATGATACCAGTTAGTTTTAAAACATTACGACCTATAAATATCTTCGTTAATTCGTTATCTTATTTAACTGTTATTTTTGCTGGAAATTTTACGAAATGGTAGCAATGCCAAGGATTTATTAATTTATCCTTAAGAGGGATCAGGCCCAGGGACCAACGGCTCTCGAGTTACGGGGGTCCATGATCGCTAACTACCAAACTTCAGGCTGACGTTGCGGATTTCTCAACAGTAACTGGCAAAGCTCCGGAACAAATTTTGGCCCGACCTGGGTATGGAACTCTGGACCCCAAGCGCACGCACTGCCCACTGCGCCATCGAGTCTATTACAGGATTTACAGGATATGTCGGTGAATTAATCCCTTTGATAATGTCTTTTACCAATAGCTCTGAACAGCATTGTTGCATGACTTTCAGAAATTCGCACAAAAAAAATCATACAAAGTAATTTTCTGAGAGCATTAAAAAATATTTCGACGTATTTTTATTTAAAAATGGTAGGACAAAGTGCTGTTCAGAATTGTTGGTAGAAAACGTGGTTAAGGGGATGTTAATGTTCACAGGTACACCGGTATATACCAAGGCCTGGTAGTTTTTGTCAAATGTTTACTATATTTTTAGTTAATATCTAATGATGATGATGCAAAGGGTCATCACTACCCGACGGATAAAAAGGGTGCTGTGCTCCCTAGCTCTCTGAAGGGAGAGTCACATAAGGACAAGCTGATGACAGGACGTTTTTGACGCCTCTATGAAGCTTATAAGTTTCAGTCCCATTGTTACTCGTATATTACACTATCATGACGCAATATCGAAACCTCCGCCAACACTAGTTTGCTATTACTGTATAATATTAGTCACTATGACTTGTGGGGTAATTTTTTCAATGCGATAACTATGTTTGATCCTCATATTCGGCCAACTTGTGAAGTGGTGACATATCGTACCGTCTAGAAGTATTTATCACGTCATATCATAATAGTGTTTAGAAGTAGGTTGGCCTTTTTTACTATTATGAACAACAATTTCTACCGAAACGGTAAAATAAAGAAATTGGAACAAAATATATCATTGTCGGGTGCACTACCCATGCCCGCAGAACAGCTATTAGCTATACGCCCCATGTAAGGCCAAAGTTGAAATAGTTCACTCTGGCAGTCTAAAGAAATTCCAAAGAAAGAGTTAAATACTTAGGCATTTTGTTTTCTCTAAAACTAATGAATTTTCATTCATTGAGATCACTTTTTCAAACGCTTTAGCACACAATAGGTTATTTTGTGCTTTTAGTATGTAATTGTGCATTTACCTATCCAGGAGTTTAAGTATAGGTATCGATATTTATTAAATAACAGCCTGGTAAAACCAATTCAATATTAGAATATTAATTTTAACGGGTTTACACGGGAATTACGTAGTTTACTCCTTCGTTTCCAATTCCCCATACACTCTCGAGTCAAACCGGAACGCGGCATGGCTTGGTTTTGCGGTGGAAATACCAGCCGTTGGCCTTTTCGTTTTTATAGGGACGATAAGACAGCACGGAATCCACCGCCGACTGTGAGAGTCGTAAGAATTTCCAACTTTAAACTTTTTTTTTATGTTAACACACACAGGAATTTGAACTCAATCACAACTGTGTTAAGTGATGATGAGTTCCATGCATCAGCGACTTCTCTGATCTCGCAGATGTTCATGGGCGCCGGTGATTAGGTACTTACCAGGTGACCCGTTTGCTCGTTTTGCCGCTCTAGTACTATAAAAAAAACCTATAAAA
Organism: Cnaphalocrocis medinalis; assembly: GCA_014851415.1. Classification (NCBI taxonomy): domain Eukaryota; kingdom Metazoa; phylum Arthropoda; class Insecta; order Lepidoptera; family Crambidae; genus Cnaphalocrocis; species Cnaphalocrocis medinalis. The sequence goes on along the minus strand of CM026278.1, from coordinate 5,248,763 downwards.
AATCGATGGGCAAAGAGTTCCTCGTCTTAGATTTTCGCATCATTACGTTTACCTTTACGTGCAAATCCTATTCCTCCAAAATTAACATCAGAATCTTTAAACTTTACATTACGTACATAGCCGAGGCCTACCTAAGCTTCTACAAGTAATCAAAACTAGACGCATGGTCAGTTTACTTTGAACGAAGCGCAAACGCAGCTTCACGCCGGTTTTTTGAGAAGTTGCGATATATTTTACTCTATGGTTGCGCCGGCCCGTTTATACCGAAACGTGGCTCTCAAACTAGAAAATTATGTGCTGAATTGTGATGGCACGTTTACACCGTAATCTTAAGGTTAAAAAAACTGTGCATCTAAAATATCCAACACGAAATAAATCACTCAACCTAGTAGTTCAAAATTAGGTTTGTTTATAAACTGCTTTGTTATTAATTATATTTTTAGAATCAAGTGAAAACAGGTTCAAACTCCAGCCGAATTATCGCCATGTCGCAACATTCTCGACACACATACCGACTGACTGATGAAATTTATGTTTACTCGCGGATCATAGCGCGTGCGCATGGCTGGCCTACTAGGAGTACTAGGCCTGTCCGCTCTGTCATGCAGTCAGCACATTAATCGCTTTTGAAAATTGTATGTATAAAATCTTATCATAGAAACCGTAAGAACTGACTGAACCGAACCGATCTGCGAAAAGCTGTTGGTATAGAGTGGATGCGTCTAGCCGAAGACAGGGTGAAATGGCGAACATTGGGGGAGGCCTATGTCCAGCAGTGGACTGAGACAGGCTGATGATGATGATGAAGGTATATGGTATGGTACGGTGTATGTTGATACATAGACGATAGAAATTGTTCACTCTGGTAGAGTTTAACGTGATTGGGTCAGGCGAGTATTCCCCTAGCCCGTAACGGTTCCTACATACATATTTTGAATTTCGAATATGTTGAGCTTGAAAACAAACTGTGGTATTTTTTACTATCGACCTAATCCATATCGAAGTTAATCAACTTCGATCATAGAAAGAAACTGTACCTACTTAGAGATACAGCGTGAACGCGTTAAAAATGTCGCCGTCAATTATGGTTCTTTTTGCAAAAAAGCGATCTGTTGAATATTTTCGGAATTTAGAACCAATTAATATGGATTAGGTCGATAGTAAAAAATACCACAGTTTGTTTTCAAGCTCAACATATTCGAAATTCAACATATATATATATAGGTAGGAACCGTTACGGGCTAGGGGAATACTCGCCCGACCCATCACCCTAATTGCCAGTACTTATAGTGGAAACTGAAAATTAAGTTCAGTCATAGAAACAAAAAATGCAATCATTGCAAACACTATTATAGTTCTGTAATCTGTCCAATAAAAAGAACCTGGATTTATCAATTCTTTGTTTTGGATGCAGGTGGAGACTTAATTGAATTCATATGTTAAATAATCTAAATGAATGTAGATGGTAATCTGTATTGGAATTTGTAAAAACCCCTCACATTGTATTCTGATTAAGTAGCGAAATTTTCCGTAAAATTATCGCATATTTTAGAAGTAATTAATCAAATTTATCAATTTACTGTGGAATAAATACGTCACTGATTTGGTATTTTATTATTACGTATAGGTAGGTGGTACAGTCACCAGTAGAAGTCACTACTTCAATTTCAATTTTATTTATTGCATGTCACATTACAATTTTGAGGTGTTTACAATTTTAGGTAGGTATGCATGCGACATTCTGCAACTACATTCCAGGTGTTCAAAGATAAGTTAACGTTTAACTTTCAAAAAGTGGTTGACTGATATCATGATAGCATTTAATTATGAGCGATCAACGAGTGACAAATATCTTAACAGTTGATATTCATTACTTTCATTAACACATACCTACACTCTACTTAAACGCAATGACAATAATGAAATGAATGAATATCGCCTGTCAAGATAGGTATATGCAACACCTTAAGCGCTCATGAACAAATCATAAGAAAATATTATCATGACAAACAGCAGCTTTTTGAAGTTTTAAACTTGTAGTTGTGTAGTTGTAGCTGTTGTGTAGTTCACAAAATAGCTTGATACGCAAGACAGCAGGACGGAGTTTTTGCTGTCACTGGTGTCAATTTAAATGTGGGAACACTTCTGCTACTTACTGTAAGATGTAAGATAGACAAATACCGTTAATTGAAGAAATGTCGAGCAACGCTCCATAATATTGTGCAATCATCAAGTTACCCGAGATCAAAGATCGCTTAAGATATGACATTTAAAATGGCTTCAATGATTTTTGATAATTTCAGTCTAGCTTCTAGAATCAGAATTTTTCTATCCGCAATAAGTAAGTATTTTACTATCCGTTTTCAGAGGGTTCAAATAGACACCAATGATTCTTGTTGAAACGGATATTTGTGTTGGGTCAGGTTCTGGCCTGTGTTAGACCCTCAGGAACAACAATGGTATCATCCTTGCCCCTGAGGGCCAAAAACAGGCCAGACTAAAGCCTAAACCAGGAATTAGTGTAAGATGTGTGAATTTGTAATTCAATTTGATGACGTCACCAACCCGCTCGAGCGGAATGCAGGAAATTGGGGCTAGTTGAAGCGCGTGCGCCGATCGGCACGAGCCATCGCGTTACGCAACGCGCGGGGCCCGCACTTCGGACTCTGCGAAGGTCGCGACGTCACCGAGGCCGCGCGGTCACCGCGGATAACTGTTTCTTGCCGACTACACGTTAGCTAAGGCCGTGCGCAGCGTACGCGCACCCTGCGCTGCGTTTCCACAGAAGCGAAGCTGCGTGGAGTTGAGCGGAGACTTGTAATAATTGACCAATCACGTAGCTCAAAATACACATCCCATCTCTGATGAGGAATACGATTGGTACATTTTTACAAGTCTCCGCTAAACTCCACACAGCTCCGGTTCTGCGAAACGCACCCTTAACCGGGTGCACAGCGTGGGCACCCGCGGCATGCTATTTCATTTCATCTCCACAGAGCAGCGCTGTAAGTATGAAGTGGCTTCCCCATCGCAGACGTCGGATGTCTGCACCTAATGCCCGCGCCGTGCACCCGCGTAGCAAACATTGAAAGACACCTGCCTGCGTCGCGTAGCGGGCGTGATCTCGTCACGGTTCGGTGTGAAACGGAGACTGACTCCTTATTTGGAAATTGTGCTAGCAATGTGACCAAATGAAATAGGTACCAACTCTATGTTGCGAGTAGAAAAGGTGTCACTGTTTTAGGTTCTGCCAATACCATAGAGTCAGGATGCATACCGCCCTGGTCAATACCTACTACTACAGATGTTAGTAGGTACTAGAAGACTAAACGCGTCTGCGCCCGAAGAGTCTGCCCCCCATTGCGCCAAGTAGTGGTAAAGCGGCGGGCGCTATTAGCGATTCGGTCCAGTCCCGACTGTGGGCTATCCGATTGCGAATGCACTGAGACACCCCAGGGGGTTTATCGGTTACGGTTTGAGTCCGACACCTCCATGATCCCCACATGTTGCTTAGGTACAACATCACTAAGGTGACGGCCATAAAGTTTCAAACAACCACAAGCTCTCAAATGTACGCCGCTGTAACCAGTACATAGAATACGACATAAGGAAGGCTACATGGCATTGGCTATACTTTGTGACAAAATGGAACAAGATTTTTTCATTGACACAAGTAGACCAGACGACGCGATTATTTCATAACGACTATGATTCATTGATTCGACGATGACTAGCCGTTTCGGTGAGTCGCTCATCATTATTTGACAAGTTTTTTCAATTGTCTGAATGGGGGTCGTTTTTTGCCCAAGATCCGGATCCCGCAGACGTCGACGTCATTTGGACCAAACCTTTCACCAGTTTAACCTTCTTACTTTATGACTCACTTAATTAGAATTTCCTGACTATATTTGGAGACACTGATCGATGATTAAGGAAAATGGTTGGTTTTCCAAAGTTGGTATATTATGAAATAATCGTAAAGCTACAAACTGGTTAAGCTAGACTAAGCATAACCAGTTTAAAGACTTTTCCAACTTCAAAACTTTTATCTGGCTTTTCCTGTGTTAGGTGGCAAACGAGCAGACAGATTACATGATGATAAACGATTGCCGCCGCCCATAGACATCTGCAACACCAGTAGAGTCACTAGTGCGCTGCCAACCTTTAACCCATTTTCCCCCTAATGGGCCTCCGTGTACTGGAACTCACTCACTCGACGAAATAGAGCGCAGCTTCACGCAGGTCTGTGGATCCGGCCCACTCATGCAGAAGCAGGGCTCTCCCACGGTAAAACTCGATGTTTTGCGAATGTGTAGGTACATCTCTACCCAATATTAGGGGAAAGTGTTATACCTATGGACACTTGCCAGATTTTTTTACAAAAGTGCTTATAAAACAATTAAATAAAAGTTATATTAAAACACTTTATGGATGCACATAGACCATGCAATGGCTCACAACAATCAATAGTCTTATTTCGAAAACTCGGTTTACTTTTAAATATGTACAAGGTTTTTTAAAAACTGTGATATTGTCCACAGGTAAGACACCTAGAATGTACCTATGGACCATACAAATCCTATCCTTCAAACTGAATCAACCGAACCTTATCAGTTACTAGCGGCCGCCCGCGACTTCGTCCGCGTGGAAAAGTAACTTTTTACCCCCCTTTTAACCCCTTACAACCCCCTTAATATAGCCTATAGCCTTCCTCGATAAATGGACTATCCAACAAAAAAAGAATTATTCAAATCGCACCAGTAGTTTCGGAGATTAGCGCGTTCAAACAAACAAACAAACAAACAAACAAACTCTTCAGCTTTATTATATTAGTATAGATTGACATAGTAACAATTTACTGATCACTGACGTCGTTCCACCTTATTGCAAAACGCAAGATTGAATCATTGTTACCGTATTATTATTACCTTTTTATTATGCTTCCTCGTTTAACATGTAAGGGTTAGAGCGAGTCTTCCGAAAGTTTTCTTAGATCGCGTTTTGTTAAAGACCCATAAAAACAATACTTGTCAAAAATACCAATCCTTATAAATTGTTCTCCCGTAAAAAGTTGTGAGATCCATCTATACTAATATAATAAAGCTGAAGAGTTTGTTTGTTTGTTTGTTTGTTTGTTGTTTGAACGCGCTAATCTCCGAAACTACTGGTGCGATTTGAATAATTCTTTTTTTGTTGGATAGTCCATTTATCGAGGAAGGCTATAGGCTAAATAACATTACGCTATGACCAATAGGAGCAAAGACAGAGCGGTAAATGTGTAAAAAACGGGGTAAAAAGTTACTTTTCCACGCGGACGAAGTCGCGGGCGGCCGCTAGTTAAATATAAAGTTGCAATAAACGGGCACAATCTTTTATTTATTCATTTGACTGGCGTCATGCAAAATGCACGTCTGGTAGAGACCTGCGTCATATTTTACACACGTAAATATTGTAATATTTTTTATACTCCATGGCCAAATTTTTTTTTGTTGCTGAAGTGGGCAGACGAGCATGCGGTCCATCTGATGGTAAATAAATGGTAACCGCCGCTCATAGACAACAACAATGCCGAGGCACAGTCATGCCGCTGCCTACCGCGAAAGGAGTACTCTTTTCAAACCTCGTCATAGCGATCAGGGAACACCGCAACTGGAAGGTCATTCCACAATTTGCACGTGCGCGGGAAAAATGAAGAAAAAGTTGAAGTAAAACACAATAGGTATAACTAATCTTTTATTTAGGTACAAACTGCAAGTAAAAGTTTGGAATTGTCCTAAGACAGTGTTTTGAAGTTAGATATTTAGTTATTTATCAGACGACAATAGGCTGCAGTAAACACCAGCAGCTTACCACCAGGACAACTACCTACTAGTCTAATAATAATTCGGTTAAATGAAAAATATTCAAAGGCCTTCTGCCAAGGTGTTGCAGGGGTTTTAATGAAATATTTTTCTTGGCAACGCCTTAAATTCAAGCTTCTAGCTTTATGCTTATGGAAATGGCCGGAATTGCTTTGAGAAGAGATTTAACGCCCGTGTCGCTTTTTTCCTCGACTTGGCGAGCTCGGAGATTGTGTTGTGACGCGCGCTCTGTCCGGCTGCTGTTGCTACCGCGGGGTGCCTCGGGGTTACTCAACACGTGGGTATATTCTGTGACGTGAACATGTTATCAATGAAACAAGTCTCGACACGTTACTTACTGTACCTACTATGCTACGCGTGCGGGATTCAGACCACACAGATACAAAACGGTTTTTATTATTATTATAGGCTAACGCTCCTGTGTGTCCTAACAACAATCGTTTACGGCGCCGAAATCTAAGGTGCACAAAATTTGAGTTGCACATTATTTTGTGCAACTTAGCTATTTAGCCATGGGGAGAAAAATGCTCGGAATATAACTCCAAGATCGAGTCCGGAAAATCGACGCAGGAGAAAAGTCCATGATGTCGGATTAAGAGTGATGGAATTAGGCAGGACACCAAGCTAGGCGAGGTGATGGCAGGTGGAGTAAGCTCCTTACCGAATGTAATGTGTAGGTAACTAAGTAAACGAAATCCAGGTCGTCCAGTGCTACGATGGGTCGGGTACTTTGGGTAAAAGAAACGATCCCTATACCTACTAAGCAGTGGGTATTTCCAGGCTGATGATGATGAACGCTTGACCACGATCGCACCTGTTGGAAAGCGTAGACGATGTTTAGTGCTACCATACCCAATGACATAAGCGGCAGTGGTGCCATCAATTAATTTGATAACTTTGTTGACACATTATACATGCTAATTCCGAATTATGGAAACTAGAACCATTTTGGGAAATCAGTTGGAAATCCGCCAGATAGAATATGCTTACTGGATCTTTATTTGACATCGTGTTTTATTTTATTACGTAGGTAGTAGGTATATAGTTAGATGGGTTTTTGTGGCACACGCTTGTTATTTATGTTTTTGTTTAGGCAAATCAACGAATTGATATATCTCATTTTAATTCCGATATCCTATCATTGTAACTTGATTAACTTTTGATGAAACGTGAACAGTGAAATCATAACTACTAATGATATTTTGATTTTGTAATAATTGTGATCGTATTTTAGATAGATACGCATTATTACACAGCACCTCCGATATTAACCACATATAAGGAAAACGTACTAGAAGTGTTGCTACTGATGAAGACTGCATTTGCAAGATAATGCTATACCTACATATTACATTTACGGAATTTAAAACCAATTACTATGAAATAGAGTCGAAAATAAAATGTAGTGGCGGCATTTTCGGAATTCAAAATATTTATAGGGAGGTAGCTAGTAATGTAAGAGTATTGAAAATAGTACAAATACTAATGACCAAACAAGATGAGGCTGGGATGATGACACGACAGCTGGCTGGAGTGGGCTGGATGAGAGTGGCCGAAAATCGGGAGCAGTGGCGTGCATTTGGGGAGACCTATGTCCAGCAGTGGACGAGTGTGGGTTGCTGATGATGATGTATAAGTTCTGTAATCTTTTGTGCAATATAGAGTACCTATCTATCTATATATTTAATTATTGAAGTACAGCACACAATACTTAAAAATCATCTATATTCAGCGGAAAATAGGCGGTCTTATCATCGGAGCCATATCTAACAGTCTTATTATACCATTGCAATTAATGATAAAATTATGCAATTAATTTAGTGGTCTTGTTAAGAAACGTACCTATTGGGTTTGTTGGGAATGAAACCAGCTCTATTCATCATTAAACTAAGGTTGCGTAAACTTCGAAGACCGAATGGCAGGAATTGACCTGACTCCGCAGCACTTGTGTTACAGATATCAGACAACAGAACACAAATATAATACTTGATGCTTAAATCCATATAAGTATCAGCCGGGCACTGAACAAAACACAAGTGTGTTCATCACACGAATGTTTGTCCAGGGTGGGGATTGAACCCACGACCTTTGGCGTATGAGGCAGGGTCACTACTACCAAATGCGCCATCCGGCCAGTTTACTTCTAAGTGTAGGGTATGTACTATTACGTATTCTATGGTGTAGTGGAGCGTTTAGGCGTAGCGGAACTGCTATTTCGCTACAGTTATGAAAGACATGTATGTATTGTAACCAGTACATAACTACGGAATATAGAGATAATACGTCTACCGTCTGGAAGTTTGTCAACGGCGGCAGATGACAAAAATAGTGACACAAACGGAAACCTGTGGCAGTAGTTGATTGATGAATCTGAAGTAGTTGGCAAGGCATTAATGGGAGTGCAGCAAAAAACGGCCACGAGTGACATGGTTGTGTAGCAATCTCGGCTGCCAGACTACCCGTCAGACAGCTCGTCTCTGGCGAATTACATCGTCGACTGTTTTAGATTGGCACTCATTGGTACAGTCGTGAACGATTGGTGAATATTTAGATTTCGGGTGAAAGTTGAGACAGTGGTCAAAGATTGCTCTAAATTTGTTTTAACGTCTCCTTCTTACAATCCTGGGTTTTTTAAACGGGGCTTGTAATGGCATCTCAGCAGGCCTTCAGGGTGAGATTGACAGACTCAATGGACACTTTGCTTGTTCTTTTGTGCCTGTCAATCTTATATTTGGATCTCACGGCCGCTTACCATCAGGCGGAGTGGTAGAGGGTCATCTTGATTGTCCTCAATATTAAAAAAAAAACGTTTAAACTGTTCGTGTCATAACTTGTGCCCCCCCCCCCCTCCCTTCGTTTAGGGAAAATAGTCCCACTGTCTACCAATAGATGGCGCTGGGCGTTGATTCCATCGCGCTATTGTTTTGCCTTTTCGATTTGTATATAAGGTTTGTCGATGAATTATTGTACGGACACGAAGTGAGAACGGTCACAAGTAGTATATCATAAAGGTCATTATGCTGTTTCACGTGATGTAACTTGCCTTCCTAACTTCAAGTTACCTACTTTAATGTGACTCAGAAGTGAATAGCTCATGTTATTAGTATGTCACGTCTCACGAATCGGTCAAAATCGCCAGATCTTTATCTCACACCTGTCTCCCCCAGACGTGTCAAGGAATTTCATGACGAGAGTCACGTAGATTGACGTAGTTAGGTAAATCCGTTCTTTCGAGGACATACAGGGTGTATCTGTGAATATTCATATCCTTTTAACCACTTTTTTCACTGTGGGAGAGCCACGCTTCAATATGAATGGGCCGGCTCGACCAGGGAGCGCTGTGTTTCGCGGAATAAGTGAGGGTACCGGAGGCTAAATCGAAGGGAAAGGGTTTAAGGTAGGCAGCGCATTTGTGACTCGATCCACTGGTGTTGGTTGTGTCTGCCACCTATCGCATAAAAATGTTGTTTTCACAACTGTTCTAAACAACATTCGTTCTATGACTTTTGAAAACTCGCATAAAAAATATTAAGTCGGTCTCGTGTATAGGGAAAAAAAAAGTCGAAATTTTTTTCGATGAATTTCGAAAAGTCATATTAAGTAGTTGTTCTTATGACTTTTCTAAATGAAATAAAGAAGATGTTGTTTCAAATGGTTGGTAAAACACGTACTCGTACTTAGTTAAAGGGATGTAAATGTTTACAGATACACCCTGTGTAGTTTATTAATCAGTCAGTCAGCAATGTCACACTCTGCTAGATACTACAATATCAATATCAGACAATAGGACAACGACCTGACCTCAAAGTAAGTAGCTAAAACTAGTTTAGATGGATATCATTGAAATATTCATAACAAGGTAAGGACCAAAGGTATTCAGAACTGTTTTTTTTAATTTATTTCAATAACACATAAAACACATGGGCAGTAAACTTTTACGTAAGGGTGTCCACCGCATGCATCACAGGAATGTTTGTATAGGGCGTGGATCGAACTCACGACCTTTTGCGTTTGTGGCAGGGTTCGCCGTGTCGAAATTAGAACTATGGATTCTATACAGGCCTTGCTAATCGCAGGAGGCACTGCAGGAAATTGGACCTCGAAGCAACCGGGAAAATGAAGATAGGTAATACAACGAAAGCCTTTACCTTGCTATGAGACATGTTAGGGTCCTAATACAGCTCATCAGTCAACCATTACTGCATTTGACCTTTATAATTACACTTGGACTTTCCCTGACGTATTTCAGCGAACTCTCCCACGTGACTACGCTACTGCCGGGCGCTGTACCGAGAACCGCAAGATTGCATCAAAGCTGAAGGTCAAGGAACTTAGTCTACTTCATCCGAAACCTTGATAGGTATCGAATGGGTAAAATTACAATGAGGATAAAGATGAATAGAAAAAAAATGCAATGCGTTGGTATAAACTTGCGTCAAAGGCTTTCTCGGAACCTAGAATTTTGGACGCAACGTTTACTTCTGCCTCTACGAGCAATTATTTAAAACATAGCCATGTCAAGCCTTAAAGATGTTCCGGAGCCGTTATATTATTTTTTCGCCTCCCATTTTGACGTTATCTTAAGCCCCAATTCTCGTGTTTTTGACATGAAAAAATATGGCGGATGAAGCGCGAAAACTATCATCATCATCATCATATCAGCCCACTCCACCCTTTGCTGAGTATAGGCCTATTCTCTATTACGCTACTCCCTACAATCCTTTACAATATCTATTTTCATATAGATACATACCAATATCTATTTTCATTAAATATCCCAAGCACGAGAAGTGATGGCCAGCAATCTTTTCTACAGTGATCGTCTGGAGAAGTTGCAGGGCTTTAATAATGTAACCAAGGTGCCTACTAATTGACTAACTAATAGATTAGTATACATACGATATTAATGAAATAATGAATCATTAATGACAAGAATAACTCGGATACGTTATCACCACGCTTGGGGTCAATAGCGAGGGTAAGTACGAAGTAAGTCGACGTATAAGTATACCTATCTAACATTATCATTTTTGCAGAAAACGTCATACTCCGTATTTTAGTCCAGATTTCCGTAGCAACAAAATTAATTGGTTTGCGTGGTTAATGGAAAAATTTATTATCATTAGTGTTATGTTATGCTTTGTGGAAATAAATTGAAGCAAGAGACGATTCATTTGTTTTATCATTTAATGAAATGAACAGTAATTATGTATTTGTCTTGGAATATGTATTATTGAGTCAGAATACAGAGGTATTCTAAATTAATTTTTAACTTAAGTATAGATTAACACTGAACTTAGGTGATGGATGGGCTGGATAACGTACTAATAGCTAGTTCAAGTAGGTAAGTTAACCAGGATACCTGGCAACTTCGCAGAAAAGAGATATCTGGAAATGAAGGCGTATATGAATGAACCCCTTACTCTGTCACTTAGGTATAATCCTCACCAACAATTCTCGACCTGTAAACTAAGTCACTCGGCTATGCAATTTTCGGGTGCCCATTGCATCGCGTCAGAGTTTCGTGTTTTCGGTCTACAGTGTTAGGTAGTAGGTAGTTATCTAAAAAATACTTTTTTACAAATAAGTAAACTTCTTCATAGATAAATGAAACAAGAAAAAACAAACAGCACAACCTTCCCGTGGTCAACTGGTTTATTTTAAGTACTTAATGAAATAATGAAGTACCTAGGTAAGTAACGATGTAACGGCGGTATGTCTGACAGTTACAAAATTGAACCCCAGATGGCTCGGGGAAGACCCATAGAGCAAAATCCGGATTCTCTGGTTATCGGGGCTTTGCATCTTTCCGTCTTTAGTCTGAGGTTAGGGCTGGCTCTCGAGTTAGTCTGCTGATTTGCTAGATATTTTAGATATAAAATAATAAATAAATGCGCCAGACAATCACACCAATCAACCTGATCTCAAACTAGGGCATTAATTGGGGGCGTCAACCCAGAACACCCAAGAAAACTTAGAAAATGTTATTTCCTAAATTGACGTTACCAGGAACCCGGGACCTTTCGCGCTCCGGACGAATACCTTAGCCACTGCGCTATCGAGGCCGTCAAAGATATTGTTTTTCAACAAAAGCGCCAGACATACGAGTACCTACTAGTACTTATTATGCAATATGCCAGAGACACACTCCGAATTCCAACTTCCTAAAATTCCAAAAAAACCAGCGTCGACAACTCACAATCTTCAGACCTTGGGTCAAAATGTCTGATTGAAATTGACTGATTATGAGATAAGTTTCCCTGATAGCTACTCTCCAATAATCGCACTTTGATTTTGCTCAAATCTGCAACATGAAGATTTTTTGCTTCTTTATTTTCTGCTTAGCATTTTTATTTTTTTATCTTTTGTGTGTTGTTTTAATCTGATTTGCCTTTATTTTTATTTTCGTGGTATGTGTGTCAGTTAGCTTTGGGATTGTTAATATTGTATGTCGTACCTTCTTTTGTTTCTCAGGTCTGACAGCCCTAAGCGCGCGGACATACTTAATCACCGAGGCTTTGGCGCCACATGCGCCGCGTGCTGACCGCCTGCGCCCGCGCATCTACCGTTACTGGCTCTCTGGGTATCGCTAGCGGACTATTCTTGAAGTAGTCGACAAAGGTAAGTGTTTACAGATAGATAGCTATTCGTTATTATAAGATCATTATCATCATCATTTAAGCCAATAGACGGCCACTGCGCTGGACATAGGCCTCCCCCAAAGTTCTTCACACAGTTCGGTCGTGTGCCACCAGCATCCGAGGGACTCCCGCGACCTTCACTAGGTCGTCGGCCCACCTGGTGGGAGGCCTGCCACGGCTGCGGCTTCTGCACGCAGCCTCCACTCAAGGACCTTTCCACCCCAACGGCCGTCTGTTCTCCTCGCAATGTGCCCTGCCCATTGCCACTTGAGCCACGCAAATCTTTTCCGTCCCTTATCCTTTCCACTTCTCCTCATCTGGGGCGTGTACGGACACTCCACATGCCTTCGCGCTCGGGCAACACGCTTTGAGCATTTTTGAATATTCTCTATTGCTAAAGTATCTATCTACTGACATTAACAGAACAATGTTTTTTAATCTTATTTGCGTCTTGGATTATTTTGTGTTATTATTAAAATATTTTTGAATGATAAATAAATAAATAGCAGTAGGTACTTACCCTAACGTCGCGTAAATACCCATAGTGCGAAAAAAAGCAAGGCAAGAGGCAGAGAAACCGAAGTTGAGCTGAAATTAATGGACCGCTAAACGGATGCAGAAGCGGATGGCGCAAGCGAACCATGGAGGCAAGGCAGTACCTACACTAGCCTAGGTAGGTAGGGTTTTTATGAGCTTTAGAGATCGCCTGCCCCGGTGGCGCGTTGGATAGGGTCGCACTTGGATCCCACGACGGCTGCGCTTGGAGTCCCAGGTAGGACCAAAAATTATTACCATACTTTTTTTTTGTTCAATAATTTGTCGTCAACACGAAGTCTGGAAGTTGAAGGTCTTGACAAAATAAATATTTTTTTTTATGATAAAGGTGGCAGACGAGCCGAGTAACCGATTAACGCCGCCCATGGACACCTACAACACCAGTGGTGTCACAAATGCGCTGCTTACCTTTTAACCCCTCTTTCCCTTCCGTTCTCACTCACGCAGCGAAAACAGCGCATGCACTGCTTCACGCCGGTTTTCTGTGTTTCCTGCGCCCAACTCCTCTTCAGGCAGGTTAGAAAATTAAATGGTGACTCCACAGCGCGTCAGTGGGCACACTGAGTCCGCCAAGCCGCCGACAAAGCCCGGCGACACAACCCGGTACGAAAAGAATCATGTCGGCAACATGTGCCAGCTCGTGTTACCCGCCGACTCATGTTGGCGGCTTGGGTACCTACGCGGTTGCCCGGCGAGCATCGACCTGTGATAAGTGAAGCCGCCAAGTTGACCGCCGACAAAGAGTTGCCGACATATATGTCGGCGACCCGGCGGGCTCAATGTGTATTGCTCTTCACGTCAACAAATTTTCTCTAGAGCGCGCTAAACTTGGGCAACGACACTACTATAATAGTAGGTAGCACAGATAGTGTCTGATTAACACCCCAAACGATGCGATTACGCTATAGAAACAGCTGTGAATCACCGGCTCGCAGACGCGTCAATATTTATAATGTCGATCTAAATTAACAGCAGATCAAGAATAAACCTCAACAATTTTGGTTAAAAATACGATCTAACTCAATTTACTGTCTGATTCATTGAGTTGTAATGCGTTTCGTTTTGCGGTTGTAATCTGTGAGAGAAGAGAATTGCTGCAAAACCATATTTGTCACAAAACCACCATTTATTTGCTTACTCTATAGATAGCCATGTAGATGAATGATGATGCCATGGAAGAGATCGCTCATAGTGATAAAGCCGCCTTTGTTGTACATTACTCCTGTTATAACTAGTTTTAAGTTTTATACCTCTGTTTTTTGTGCAATAAAAAGCATATTTATTCATTAATTTAATGTATTTAATGCAAAATAAATTACTAAGAGTATTTTCCCAAAAATACTGCTCACTAGTGCAGCGTAGTTGGGTTCCGCCTGGGGCAGCACTTGAAGCTGAATGCAAAGACTATGATTATTTTAGGGGAGACGTTTAAAGGAGGTGGTATATTTTTATCAGTGTGCCACTTACCTACCACACTGTGGTAAAGGGGTATAGGGAGGGAGAAGGAGTTGGAGGGTGGCGTCAAAAAGTCTTCCCCCCTGGGCGTCCGCGGCAAGCGAGTCATCTGTTGGTAACTAAAGTAACTGATTAGTTCCTAATGTGTTGCCGGCCTTAGGAGTAAGCTCGTCTCATAAAAGTCCCTGCTAAACTTTTTTCTATACAAAGTAAATTACGTATGCAAGCAACATTGCTATTGAAAATATGACAGGGTTTTAGAATGTCTGTACAGTTCGTAAAGTGTAGGTAGGTAATTATTTATACCTATTAAGATTTATATAGATTGGATATAATTATTTTTTGGAATATTTCAACATTTAAATGATGGATTATTTTTCAAACTTAGATTTGAAAAATAAAAACGATTCAAGAACATCAAAATAGTGAATTTTATTTTTTTGTATTTTTTAAATATGGCAACACAATTCCGAGTTACACGTCAAATGGTTGATGGTGTTATCCGAATAAAATGTTCAATATTTATCGCTAAAAGTGTCTAAATTTACTATATTGCGAGAAAAATAAACTATTACAAACAAGAGTTTATTTGGATGTGCAGACAGAGTAACACAATCATTCCTTAGTTGTAAACATTTATGTTTTAAATTAGGCTAAACTTATCACAAAATGGGTAAGTGTTTTACTCGGTTTTCGCGTATTTTAGTGTCTCCAAATGTTGTTTAATACATTGTGCTTGTGGTTTTCTTGCAGGCGGACTTTTCAGTTACTTTAGGGGGTTGCTAGGGGCACGGGAAATGAGGATATTGATCCTAGGTTTAGACGGGGCCGGAAAGACTACGATACTGTACAAACTGCAAGTAGGGGAAGTAGTGACCACAATACCGACTATCGGATTCAATGTAGAACAAGTCACATACAAGAATCTAAAATTCCAAGTGTGGGATCTCGGGGGACAGACGAGCATTAGGTAAGTTAAACATTTCATTATTTTAAGGTTATGTCTGCTTACTTTAGAGTGTTATCGTAAAAAGTCGTGTTACTATAAAATTTACGCTTACTAAAAGTGTTAATGAGTAAAAGATTAGGTTAAGATAAGTCTTGAAATAATAATTAAATAACCATAAATTTGCATTCTGTGCACTAAATGTACCAATACTCAATCATTCTATATTGTTGTTACATACCCCAGAATATAATAATTGACATAATAGCAATAGATAATGCAAATGCACTATCAATCAATCAAATCATTGTTGTCTATAATACAAATTAATGCTTCAGAAGTCCATTCAAAAGTAACCGTACGTTAAAATACATTTTTAATTTGTTTTTTTAACTTGGTAAGTTTGTATAGTTGTATTTTATTCTTAAGATATTTCTAATTTAGGATTAAGTTGCCTAGTGAGACAATTTGATGCAAACTGATAGGGACCTATTTAATTATTTATTTAACAATGGTAATAAGAGCTTACAGCTGCCTAAAGCGCTCTTATTATAATTAAATATTACATAAATGTACATAGACACATGCTACTTATGCTTTAACTACTGTTATCCTTATCAACAGGTAGTATAAATGTTATACTTAATTGATAGTTACCAAGCATTTAACTGTATACAATCCATCCTTCCAAGTCAACTAGGATAAATATTTTTAACTTGAAAAATCTCTAATATTGTGAAACCGCATTTCAATTCTGAAAATGCTGTGATGCATCTCCATTGAATCAGTCCTTAATTATTGGCCTCAATATCTCTGATCATGTTCCTTTGTTTTATAATACAATACACCTCCTTAAAAAATAAGTGTTAACCAATTTTTTTGCTCACAGTTAATTGAACAGGCAAAAAAGCCTTTTGTAATTTAAATGTGAATAATCAAGCAAGCAATCATACCAAAATTAATGTTCAAATTATGAGAATATATTTATTTTTATTTGTCTAAATAATACCAATGTACAAAATGTTTTTTTTTTTCAGGCCTTACTGGCGATGTTACTATGGGAATACAGATGCAATAATATATGTAGTAGATTCGGCCGATAGAGATCGGATAGGAATATCTAAAGATGAACTGGTGCATATGTTAAGAGTAAGTAGTTAGAAACTTATCTTTATTCCATAACAGGGAATCAGTTGGCATGTTATCTCATTGTTAATTATTACGTATTCTGAGAAACCTTATCACAGGGAGGATTAATAGGTTTATTTTTGTATTATATTAGGAATTCAAACAAGCAAGTGGGTCACCTGATGGTAAGTGAACACTGCCACTCATGGACATCAGCTAACCCAGAAGGAGTGCGGATGCGTTTCTGGCCTTTTAGGAAAGGCATAGGCTGGTTTTTTGAGGATTTGAACCGATTTGATTTGAGTACCGGTTTGGAAATACCGCTGCAGAGAAGTTGATTCCACAATGAGGAGGTTTGAGGTTGATTCACTTAGTTTCACTACTCATAGTTACAACTATTTGTCATCATCAGCACAGGGTGGACTGCAACAGGTTGTCCACTGGTGGACATAGGCCGCTCCTAATGTTCAGTAGTCCAATCAACTTGGCGCTACTCCCATCTTGCTCTTACCAATCATCTCGCGCAGATCGTCACTCCCTCTGGCTTGAGGGCGTTCTACATTACGTTTACCGAGATGTGGTCTCCACTCTAGAACTCGATAAACCCAGCAGCCGTTATTTCGGCGGCTGATATAGCCAGGCGTGGAATATTATGGATATATAATAGATGTCATATAAACATTTGTTTACCTATTCTAAACTAAATAATAAGTATTTGTCAAAATCAGGTACTGGCTTTTGAATATTGTGGTACTTTTGTCTCTGGGGGAGGATGTGTTATCTTTGCATCCTCTATGATATTAGTTACGTAGATGAATTCACCAAAAAGTTAAGTTTATTTACATTCAAGTACTTATAGGTATTAACTTAATGAATATTCTTCAAATGGTTCATTATTTTCAAGGTTGACGTGTACAGTTGATAATGATAAATAACAGTCGCATAATAAAAATAAAAATCGACACTGGTACAAATATTTAATACCAATACTACTATGCCACTGCGGGGTGTTTCATTTAAGGTTTAGAAGGCGATAAGAACGAGGCTTAAAGATGTGCATCGCACTACTCATCGCATTTCCATAGAAGCCCATATCTTGTTGCTTCCTAGATGCTCACGTCGATATTTGACGTATATTGGAAATTTGACTGAAAATACTCATCATGACCTAGTTGAAACTAAATTAAAAGTATTGTTAATTAGTAGGTAGGTACTAGTGGGTCTATCTCTCCTGCGGGAAGATCACGGAAGCCGGTCCTTTTGGAAGGCGTGTGTGGGGATACAGATCCAACGTGTAGAGGCCCCTTTGAGACACAATAATGAAAATGGGGATGTGGACCTACACCTAGTTATATTTATTTATTTACCAGTATTATGCTATAGTAACATAGAACATTGGGGGTGGCAAAATTTCGATAAACAAATGTGTGAATCCGCCACCGAGTTGACTAATAAGTAGGTACCTTTACAACTTTCAGGAAGAGGAGCTAGCCAATGCAATACTGGTGGTGTTAGCGAATAAACAAGACATGGCCGGCTGCCTGACCGTGGCCGAGGTGCACCAGGCGCTGGGGCTGGACGCGCTGCGCGACCGCACCTTCCAGATCTTCAAGACGTCGGCCGTGCGCGGCGAGGGGCTCGACCAGGCGATGGACTGGCTCTCCAACGCGCTGCAGGCTAGGAAATAACATACATAGGTATGCCATTCTTATTTTTGTTATACCTCATTATCCCCTTCCAGCCTCTCGAGGTGGCCAAGCCAGCGAAGACGATGCGCGTTGTGTCCACAATCTTCTCTATTTCGGCATTTGTGCGTATCCTCCAGTCATCATGAGGGTTTTTGCAAACGCAAAATCGGATAGATGGCGTTACGTTGACCTTAGGTCCAACAACGAGTGGATTGGTACATTTTGACATCATCATCATCATCATTTCAGCAAATAGCCGTCTACTGCTGAACCTAGGCCTCCTCCCCTAACGTTCTCCACACAGTTCGGCTCTGTGCCACCCGCATCTATGGGACTTCCGTGACCTTCACCAGATAGTCGGTCCACCTTGTGGGAGGCCTGCCACGGCTACGGCCAGGAGGCCGTGCAGGAGCACGCGGCCTCTGTTCTCCTCGCGATGTGTCCTGCCCATTGCCACTTGAGCCACGCAATTCTTTGGGCTGTGTCTGCGATATGTTGTTATAGCTAATTCTTTACAATTTATTTTTATAGTTATAATGTGTCAAGAAACATTGAATTCTAAGTAGAGATTTCCAACATTCGCCCACACAAATGTCTAATTCGCCTTCAATGTCTAATGCACGACAATTTTCCCGCGAAGTCGCAGGCAGCCGCTAGTTATTTATAAAGATGCAAGGTACGGTGATCGAGTCAAACTCGTACTTTTTTCCCAAATTGATATTTGATTATTTATTTTCCAGGTAATTTAGAAGAGGACACGTGCAACAAATTGGGGCTGGACTGATTGTGTGAAACGGGCAGAGATCATAATTTAGTCACCTGTAACGCCATTAGTTTTAGTACTTAGCGTCGCCGCCGAACGCAGCTAAATCTCTAATTCCGTAAAACAAATAGAGTGATGGTTGTCGCCCTAATTTATAGTTAATTCTAAAACTCAAATATCCTTCAAAACAAAAGTGAAAGTCGCGATATAGCGCGTAACACTTGCGCGAAGAAAACTTTGATATCAATGTCCGCAGACTTTATTTTCTGTCGCATGCTTATGGTTTTCACACTTATCAACATAAAGTTATGTGTATACTAGCTTTTGCCCGCGACTTCGTTCGCGTGGACTTTAGGTTTTACGACCTCACATTAGAAACCTCAAAAATTGTAGCCTATGTGTTATTCTGATGTATAAGCTATATTGTGGTAAAGTTTCATTCAAATCCATTCAGTAGTTTTTACGTGAAAGAGTAACAAACATCCATACATCCATACTTACAAACTTTCGCCTTTATAATAGTAGTAGGATTTCATCTCAGTTAAATGCAATCTTGAATTGAATTCTACAAAGTTTTCTTATGCTTATTGTTTCTGAAACATTTAAGTGGTCAGACACCATCACACTATGTTATTTCTTCCTAAGAAGCCCTTATATATGAGTCATAGAAGCAAAGGCTGCAACATCCAACAGTGTCATAGAAGCAAAGACTGCATCATATCCATTTCGATTTACTATGTATTCCTATAAATAAGAAGTTGCTGCCTTTGCTTCTACATGACTCCCGCTCGCTAAGCTGACTGTTCACCGAAGTAGAGCGGAGCGAAGCGGAGTGAAATGCACCAATAGAAGAAGTTTGTTCGTCGACGAGCGGAGTTTTTATGTCATTCTATTGGCGGTTTTCACTTCGCTCCGCTTCGGTGGACTGGCTGCCTTAAAGTGGCCAGCGTACGAAACTAAAAATTAAAAAAAAATGTGAATCTGTTTAATAAGGTTGCGTTGAATGCATCGGTGTGATCGCTCGATCGCTCCCAGATGTTATGAATGATTTGTATACCTTCTCGTAACTTTGACAGATTGATTGAGCCACTTTTGGCTCCTGAGGATGATGTGTGATAGTTTTATAGTTTAAAGGTGCCGCCACACGCTTGCCATATAACGGCCAGCAAAACATCATCGGACTGATCTCGTAGGTATGAGTTTATGAGCGGTGATTACGTACCAACAGGTGACCCGCTTGCCCGTTTGTAGCCCTAGTTTAAAAAATACAATAAACACGACGGTGGATAGTTGTTTGCAGTTTATGTTTGGCAAACGCCAATCCGGACTCAGACCAAATGATGAAAATGTTTATGATGGATATTTGTAGGTAGTCGATAGTTGGCACGTGTTTACTGATTGCAGCAAACTACAAGCGTGTAGCGGCACCTAAAATGGAGATATAGCCTTTTATGAGTGAGTAAAAGGCAAGATATAATGTGTTTCCGCGCTACAACGTTTCAAGGGAGTTATTAGTATCCAAAGGAGCTTTTTGGCCTAGTACTGAACAAGCGCCCAGTATTCACATGTATTCGCGCACATTATCCGATTTTGAATGTTTCGTTGAGAATTTTGAATGGAACTATGGATTTGTAATTTATTTAGTAAAAGTCGAAGTATAGAAAACTGCACGGTAGCAAGCATCGTTAAGCACATTAAGTTGAATATCAATTGAGGAAAATTGTATGTAATAGCATCAAGAATGTCAATGAAATTTATTGATGGCGCCGCTGCCGCTTACATCATAAATTATGGTAGCCCCATTAGCTAAAATACTTAAGAACTTCGTAATAGTTCCTCAAGAATATATTTCACGACTTTATTGGCAGAGTATAGTAGTAACCTGTTGCATGGCTGTCGTACAGTTTTCGTTATAAACCATCCACCAAAACCATCTGTACCCATCTCTCAGTATTCTTCGTAGAAACTTTGGCGGCGACGCGTTTTATCTAAATGAAATAAATTTGTTTTGTAGGTCGAGCTCGGAGCGGAGGAATGAACCTATACATAAGTTATTATTAATTACAATTAATTAATATATATTTTGTATCAGTGACGTTCACCAAGCTAATTTATATTATATTGCGGTAAGAGAGAAAGATTGTTCCAAATACAATATCATGTATTAAATTACTAAATCTTTTATTTAAATTTAAAACCTATGTTTTGAATTTGTTAGGAAACAGTTATTGTGCAGTCATCTTGCAGTCGGACAATGCATCGGTGCTTTTAGCACTTGACGGGTTTCAGTTAGAGAAAGATAATGCGGCGATACAAACACGATACACTATCTTATTATATTATTTGTATTGTACTTATGTAAGAAACAATAATGCATCAAGAAGGTCATGAAATTAGTTGATGGCGTCACTGCCGCTTACGTACTAAGAGCATGGTAGCCCCGTTGGTTATTTTATTATAATACTATCCATAGTAGTAGTAGTACGGAAAGTTATTTAGGAGTTCCAACTCCTAAATAACTTTCACGACTTTATTGACCGAGTATAACATCTACTTATCTGTCTATATTCCTATAATCTATATTTTATACTATTTATAAAGGGATAACTTCTATAGACAACGACAAGGCTTATTGGTAAACTGAAAACACGAAACGCTTGCGCGATGTAATTGGACACAGCGCCATCTATTGGTTCATTTCTGACTTACGGTCCCGAAGCGAAGTGAGGGCGGGAGTAAGGAATAATTCGAGATTAAAGTGCTTAATTTTGACACGTGCAAGTGGACCTTGGGGCAAATCAAACCACAATATAATATCTATTTATTTATTACAATAGTTCACATTTTGTTTTAGAAGAGTTGCTAGAGCCATCGTCATCCAAACCAGGATTTCTTCTCTTTCGGCCATCTTCGCTTCTTGGGGTCGATCGTGGGACACTTGCCGCTGTCCCCGGATAGGAACATCTTGTAGACGAACGCCAGGACTCCTGCCCCTACAGCCAGTATCCCTACCACGGGTAGCCACCCGCCGATACCGCCTCCATCGTCGCCTGAAAAAGAAAAATACAACACACATCAATCGGGGGTTATCGCGTGTGAAAAATGCGATAGAGGGCGTAGGATAGAGACTGAACAGGAGCAAGTTAATATCTAACAGGGATTTTGTTGCCTAGATTCAAATCTATGTGTAGGTTATTCCTGCCATTAACGGGCGGTAAGGGCAAACAACAGGGTGAGAAACCTATACATAGTTTTAAATAACTATATATAGTTTTAAATATTTAGGACACAAAGTTGTAGACACTCTGAAAGATGATTTAGACATAGAGAGGGAACGCAGGGCTTTGTCGGTAAGGAGTAATATGCTGGCCCGCAGGTTTGCACGATGCACTAATGAAGTAAAACTAACACTATTTACAGCTTACTGTCAATCTTTCTACTCGTGCAGCCTGTGGACCCAGCATACGAAACGAGCCTACAATGCACTGCGTGTGCAGTATAATAACGCCCTTAGGATGTTGTTAGGGCTGCCTGCCGCGCCACTGCAGCGCCTCCAACATGTTTGCGCAAGTCAGGGTTGACGGATTTCACGCCATTATGCGAAAAAGGGCTGCGTCGTTGCTGCAGCGCGTGCGCGCCAGCAATAACAACATCTTAAGGACCATAGCAGCCCGCTTCGATTGCCCCGTTACAAAAACATTGGGTTCAAATAGTAATGGGCCTAATTTAACCCTTTTTTAAATGTTCTGTTTTGTCTATATTTCTATTTTTGTACTATGATAGTTATTTAAGTTGTTATTCTTTGTGGATGTGCTATGAATATTGATTCGAAATAAAGAGATTATTATTATTATTATACGTATCTGATAGTTTCATGGGTGTTTAATCATGAATCAGTTGGTCTGTTTGGATAGATGGCAGTAGCTACATTGTAATCCAAGTGTACCCAGCGCTTTACTCGACACTGCCACGCACCTCATTGTGGAATCAACTTTCCGCAGCGTTGTTTCCGAACCGATACGACATTCAAATCTTCAAGACACGAGCCTATACTTACCTTCCTAAAAGGCCGGCTAGGTATCCGCACTCCTTCTGGTGTTGCTGATGTCCACGGGCGTCGGTGTTCACTTACCATCAGGTGACCCACTTGCTCGTTTGCCTTCCTATAAAAAAAAACTATTAGCGGATTTACTCCGCTCCGCCCAGCTCTGCTTCGGCGAACAGGCAGCCTCACATTGAGATGCTGGTCACTTACGTCCTGACCTCCTGCCTCCCGCCGCACTCATATTTGATCCAAACTTATTGTGGTATCGGACATTGTTTTGCGTTGTTCAATTCCATTTGGTCTATTACTGGGTATTTCCATATTGCACTGTGATTATGTGATGTGTTCCATTTTGTGAGATTCTTCACGTTTTTCAGTCTGTCATCGTTTTAAGGCTTTTGTTGACAGGTTGACAGGGCTGCTTCTGACGTTGACAGATTTTCTTCTTTTTTACCAAAGAGACTAAGAAGGTAGTTATGAAGATTAAACCGAAAACTGCAAACAAAAAAATAACACAGGTGACGAGCGAGCTGATCTGCACTTTAGCATGCACTTCAGCGTGAATAGATGTTAGAGCTGATCTGCTCTAAGGCGGTTGAAAGGTTTCAGAGAACGTGCTAATAACAAAAGAAGATTTCATCCCACCCTTTGAGTAGTTAAGGGGCTACACGAATGAAACTAGCGCCGCCAACCTATTTACACTGACTGTGGCGAAAATATGATATTTTTGAAGAAAATAAAACATTACAGACTTAGATCCAAGTAAATTGGATTTTTCAAGATGCAATACAAAAGTTCTAACACGCGAAAAGTAACAATAATGTTAATTATTGCTAAAAACGGCCACTTTTAGCAATAATTGACATTATTGTTACTTGTCGCGTGTTTTATATATTGTATTGCATCTTGAAAAATTCAATTTACTTTTATCTAAGTCTGTAATGTTTTGTTTTCATAAAAAATATCGTATTTTCGCCACAATCAGTGTAAATAGGTTGGCGGCGCTAGTTTCATTCGTATAGCCCCTTAAGATAAGGAGGTATTTGGTACCTATAAAAAAGCAATGTACGAACCTACTTACAAACAACAGCGGATACAACTCAAAGGGGGGAGGGGTCCTCTTATTAAGATAAATCCGTCAGGGGGAGAGGAAAACTATACAGGTGCTATGGTACCTGACCAAAAAATATATGGTGGGGGGTCAAAACGGTTTATTTAGCTCATGATATCATGGAAATCTCGAAATCGGCCCAGTGAGGAGATAAGGTTAAGAGCGCACGTGGGACTCAACTGGTGTCTATGGGCGGTGGCAATCGCTTACCATCAATCAATCTGGGAAATATCCCCTGCGTATGGCATTTGTAGAAGAAGCCTTTTCTGTTAGGTACCTATCATACCTATATAAGGTAAAGGCGGCTAATTCCGTGGTATTTTTGCCTAAACTAGATACAACATTCATTATTAAGTATTTATTATTTATTTCTGAAGAACTGGATATTTTTATTAGAAAGGTTGTTTATCTGTTTATTGAAATATATTCACAGTTAGACTAAAAATGTACGTTAAAATTATTAATTAATTAAAAAATATAAAAAAGTCGAAGGCATCTAATTCCGTGGTAAAAACTCTAATTCCGTGGTATTTGGTTGCTAATTCCGAGTGATCAAATTATGAAGAAAAAAGAGGATAGGGAGAATGATACATCATGTTCAAAAAATAAAGCCTATTTATTGTTTTTAGTGTTCAAATCAGTCGCAATTACTATCCTTATAATTATTACAACTAATAAATGGCACCAACATACCTTAATTACCATAATAATATTATCTTATACAGGGCGTCCCGCGGTCATGTTACGTGGAGGAAAAGTACTTTTAATTTTCTATATAGAACATTTTACTGATAAAAGACATTATTTTACTTACAAAATCAATTTAAACTGCATTTATGCATTTTCAAATAATTACATGGTTAAACCGGGAATCGAATCATGAGAAAAAAATTACCGTGTAGCTTTATCTTAATTATCGAAATAGACTACTGGCCCGTGTTAAAAAAATTATGGGTCATTTGAACCACCAGATGACCTATGTAGAACGATATAAGAGCATAAAATAAAAAGATTCAGCATTATGCCGTCACTTGTAAGCTGTCCAACTGAACTGACCACAGAAAGAGAGGGGGTTGCAACCCTTGGTATTTTCCCCTTGTCGCATGATTTTTGTACGGCGTTGCGGAATAATGTATTAGAAGCAATACTGAAATAGCATGAAACTGATGCCGTACAAAATTAAATGATCAAATTCACCCTGGAAATTGTAGGAAAATCAAAAAAAAAATCCGACTTTTTGGCGCACAATTTTTTTACGGCACTACGCGTTGTCTTATTATTTTTCATGGATCTATCGATAGTAAGAATGCCGTACAAAAATATATGACCAAAATATATACTCACTCTACCTGTACTTTTGAATTCTCACCTGCACTCAGTTGGACAGCTTACAAGTGACGGCATAATGCTGAATCTTATTATTTTATGCTCTTATATCGTTCTACATAGGTCATCTGGTGGTTCAAATGACCCATCATTTTTTTAACACGGGCCAGTAGTCTAAAAGGTATCATAAGGATTATTTGTTGCTAAATAATATAGCGTCTGAAATAATTGGAAGACTATGAATTTTAACATTTTCAATACTAAGTAAACCGTGTAGTTATTTAAAAATCTATGAATGCAGATTACTTAAACAGTTTTTGAAAATTA
This sequence comes from Cnaphalocrocis medinalis, assembly GCA_014851415.1. NCBI lineage: Eukaryota > Metazoa > Arthropoda > Insecta > Lepidoptera > Crambidae > Cnaphalocrocis > Cnaphalocrocis medinalis. Next base: position 5,222,917 of record CM026278.1, on the reverse strand, counting down.
AATAATGTCTTTTTTCAGTAAAATGTTCCATTTACAAAATTAAAGGTACTTTCCGTCCATGTGGCATGGCCGATTAACTAACATAATTAAAATCAATCTTAGAGACAAGGTAACAATTAAATAGGGCCTAACACATTACCCAAAGAGATTCTTCCGATATAGAATCACCAAACAATTGTACTATTAAGTATTCTGTGACACAGCTAGCCAGTGTGAGCTGTGTGAGTGAGGCGCGCACGCGCCTACCCGACCATGTGGCCGACTATTGGCCGATCAATCAAAGCCGCGCCGTTGCTAGGCAACCTAGTGATAAAACTCGAGTAAAATGTTCGCACACAAACGATTTATCGAGTAAATATTACTTTTTTTAAATTCATAAGGACTGGTGTGTATTGAACAGCAAAAGGTAATCTACTCGTAAGTTAGCTCGCTTATGTATGTTTTGTACGCATGTTGATGACTTCATGATGACTTAGCATTTAGTGAAAAAATTGGCCAGCTATGTGAGCTATATTTAACTTAACTTTCGGTTTTCAGCTCATTTACAATCAAGTTCCTTGAGCACTTAGCTCTTAGCTCGTGGCTTTGCAGAAATGAAACTTAAGGCGTTAAAGAACCGTCGTGGTTATTTCATTCGAGTCCCAGTTAACTTGGGTAGATTATGGTTTGTAACCTAGATTCGAGTCTCGAAAGAGTTGAACCGACTTCATAACAAAGGTTGAGAGATTTTTTATTGAATGAGTTTCACCTGTAGCACTCGATACAAGAGTAATTCGAACAATTTGCATCACTATTGACACTTAAATCACGAATCAGCCTAAAATCTTAAATGCTGGAATGAGTTTTTGACTTTATATCATTGTAATAAGGTAAAATCTTACAAGCACAGCTAGTTTGTAGGCATGAATGGATGGCTCGGGCGGGTCGTTGCTTTAACTGATCAGCTGTTGGGCAGACTTTGATTGTTTACAACCCGTGCAGATAAATATTGGACTTAGAAATGGCGGACGGTTGAGCTGTTACCGTCAGCATACTAACTATGTAAAATTATAATTAAATATAAGTATAAGTGCTCACGTGTGCGAGTATAGACGCTAATAGTGTACAAGCGAGAAGTAAATAGTGGCGCCGCCATTTCTAATACCAATGTTCATCCGCACGGGTAGTAATGTTATATATACATTATAATTATAATCAAAGTAGTAAGTGTGGTTTCGGAAAATGTACGAGTTTTCGGGACCAATTTAAGGTGTGTTTTTTTTCACGTCTGAGTATGGGCTGAGAATCGACTTAATAACCTATTAATTGTAATATAAATATTTTAATAACTGTTCTAATGTAAGGTTGTACCCACCTACCAATGTAACACGAACTGTAAATTTGCAAGTTTTTTAAGCAAAACATAAGCACTTATTCTACTGTTATAACTTTATATACCATGTTTTAAGCAAGTAAAGATAATAATAATTATTATTTGTATATATAATATTAATATTTATTTCTTCAAGTTTTCACTTTCTCCCTCCTGCTAAAAGGAGTAGGTAAAATAATCCTGTTACTCGGACCTCAATCGCAATGATTATTACCTATTGTTTTTGTGATAGTCACTATCGCTCAAAATGATGTTAATAATCATTTTGGTAAAATTATTATTTATTATTATTATAACCACCTCCTACAAGGATGTAAATGTTCACTGATACAGCCTGTGTATCGGAAACCCATTTTTTTTCTTTTTTGCATTAAAATCTTAATGCGGTTCACAGAATACATCTACCTGCCTAGTTTGAACAGTACTTATAACTAATGGTTTCGGAAAAATATGGCTATAACATACGGACGAACAGACAGACTTGACGAATCTGCAAGGGTTTCGGTTTTCGTTATTTGGTTACGGAACCCTAAAAATACGATTCATAACAGCAAATATAAAAATCACACAAGAGATGTAAAGTAGCAATAATATTTAGTTAATAAATTGAGTAAGATTATGAACATACTGTATTTAACGTTTATTGATACCACGGAATAAGGATCTCATATAACCTTATTCCGATTGATATACAACGGAATAGGGTTTCGTGATACTAAATCAAGGTTTCTTATTCCGAGTAATGAAAAGTACACAATTTTTAGTTTAATTTATAATGCATTATTGCTTAATTACATTGTTATTCAAAATATATATAAAACATACAGTGGATTACATCAGAAAACATTTCTGACCTAAAATTTTATGCCTACTTTTGCTAACAACGAATTAAGAAAATACCTAAATAGCCTATCTTAAATCTGTTGTAACTAGCAAATTTGAGATGTTAGTATACCACGGAAATAGATTTTTATAATTAAAGACTACTTATGTGATCAGAACTTAAACATTGAATTCGGAATCATAAAACTGACTTCAAAATAAGAAAAACAAAATACCTCTAATAAATTGCAATTGCGTGGTATACATCGGTAATTAGGAACTGGCAAAATATTTGGCTGCTAATGCCGTGGTATTTTTATCAATTATTTTCTGTTTAATTGATACTAATAATATTAGAATTTGAAGTTTTTTCGATAAAGCATATTATCCTTTTTAAATTAGAATCTTAACAAAAACTGACAACAGTATAAAACTATTTTAAAACGCTATTTAAAAAATCGTGTTACTCACGTGCGTATGGTCCGTATTGTATGAAGCGCGCGTTCCAGCCTGCTGCTGGCGCAAAACTGACCAATTATTTCAAAACGTACAAATACCAAATCGGTTTCATGCTTGTATTACATGTATAGATAAATTATTGATTGATTAAAGCATCTTAGAGACTAAAATAGCTTATGAATTGCATGAAAATACCGTTTTTCTAAATACCACGGAATTACCAGCCATTTTTAGAACCCCACGGAATTAGCTGCCTTTACCTTAGGTAATTAAAAGAAAAAAGTTGAGAATGCTGCTTCTATACATTTAGATTTGAAACTTAGTCTCGTATGTGGCCGAATGCTTATCAATGTGCAGTATGTTTTTTTCAACCAAAAACCAAAAGTAGGTAGTTACTTCATTTTTATTAACAAAATCACGATTTCATTTGTTGCAAATTAACACCAATGCTGTTTACGGAATCCTTCCGCTGTTTTGTAGTGTCTTTACTCCAAATTTTGTGATTCTGTTGCATTTTCTAGTTCGTGTCTTGAAATTTTCAATGATCGACCCGTGCACACTAGCCCCTATTATGGACATTATTCCTATCGATCGAAGAAGACTATCAACGTTTTTGAAGTCCTCATTGATCTGGCTAATAACAATCTTCCAAGGGCCATTTCCTTCTCCTGGGGTCGATTCTGATTCGTCCTTGGTTATCTTTACGCTCTTTTTTTTCAGCTTTTACTTTTCCTGTTCCGAAAAAGAAGAGAAGGGCAAGGACTCCTGCGCCTATTGCTATGGAGCCTACTTGAGGCAGGTAGGGTCCTATGCCTCCGCCACCACCTGCAATAGTTAAATAAAGAAGTTATCGGGGAAGCCACGCTTCGGCATGGTTTAACGGAGTGATACCATAAATACTTAAACAGAAAACCGACCGCAGTTCGCGTGACGGACTTTTGGACTGAAAAAATATTATCTACTTTATCGCCATTAAACTCGACAAGAAGACAATGTGAAGCTCCGGTTGTGATTAAGGGTATCCGAGGCCCAATTAGTAGGTAAAGTAAGCTGAAAGTTTGGCAGCGCTGCTATGACTACTATGACTGGTTCGATAGCGCAGTGCGTAGGTAGTGGGTAGCGACGCTACGCTTGGGGTCTCAGGTTCGATCCCCGAACCGTTTAAATTCAAACCCAGGTTCAAATGTTCCTGAGTTTTTCTATTAGCCGAAAATCTGCAAGGTGGCGTCAACGTCAAGAAGTTACCTGATGCCGCAGGGTTTTCAGACATATCTTCCAATAGTTTCTTAGACTATCGCTACGGATGTATTTCAACCTTGAAACTTGGACTAGCTTGTCGCCCATTGTGGATGGAAAACTAAGATCATTTTACGGCATTTTTTCGACTACCTTAAAGGATTTGATGTTGTCATCTGCCAAATGTCAGTCAACGAGTCTATGAAAATCCAGAGACACAACAAGGAGAACATTCGTCTAGTCTGGTCAAGAAATTCTGTTTGGATTCATGGGGGCCTTCAGTGAGGCCGTTTCCATAGTATCGTGTGGTGATGTTTTCAGTTGTTGAAATACTGAAGACTAACCCTCATTCACATTCGTATTTAAAGGGATTTTCTTCTTCAGGGCAAGGGCAGTCGTCGGGAAATCTTCTCTTCTTTGGGTCAATCTTGACACAGCAGCAGCCTTTGATTGTAGGATTTACACAATTTTTGTTTCTTCGTTTCTTCTTACTAGCCGCTTTCACGTCGCCAGTTCCGAAGAAGAAGAGAATGGCAAGGAAACCAGCACCTAATGCTATGGACCCAATTTTAGGAAGATAGGCTCCGATCCCTCCGCCATCGCCTGAAATGGAAATGTTAAAACTTTACAATTACATAAAGCTTGGTGTTTTGAACACCAAAACATTGAGGACTTGCATGTTACAACAAGATACTTTTATCAGGTCCTTATTTTGGAGAAAAAATGTTTTTGGTTCAGTTCAAAGCACTCTTCGGACGCGTCCTACTAATTCCAAAATGTTAAAAAATCTCGCTTAAAAAGAATCATTTTTGTATAAGGGTGATGTGATGGCTGTAGGGCCTTTGTGATAGTGAGGCCGTAAATGGGGTGTAAACAATAATTTATTTGGTGCTTGCTTATGTGTTTTCGTCTTCCATTCTGTAGCACGAGATATAGAACAGAGTACTTAAATGCCATGGCGCTGGAGACTCGGTAATAGCAGACCCTGGCGCCTATTACTGATATTAAGGAATTATCTATGAATCGTCATGAAGTTACTTTCTGCCGCAGGCCTTTCCGCCATATTTTGGGTTTACAGGAGTTTCTTGGGCCAGTACTATGGATGAATTTCAACCTCAGGGCGTGAACTACTTGGAACCGGCCATCCTGAGTGGAAAATTGGGGGCATTTTACGGCAAAATTTTATGAATATTCCGGTAAGATTCCGGTGTTGTTTTCCTCAGATGCGCTGAGATGTCACTTGACAAAAGTACCTACTCTGTGGTCACTTGTCAAATCTTCAATCTTCTCTGTGGTCAAGTTTGTCTTTTTGCATGGAGTCTTTTCATATATTATGGTCTGAGTCTGAGTTTTGCTCTATGCACAAAGTATCATACATACCTACCATTATAACTAAAATGTCTCTGACAGTCTCTGATAGTCGCCCGGTTATTTGGGTTCTGCCAAAAGTAATGCTTTTTCCCTTAGAATTGTCAGTGATTTTGACATTTTCCCATAGAAAGTTGTATAACGTCCACCTGTGTCCAAAAGGCTTTCTGATTGCAGTCTTACTATAACGTAGTACCTACCCGGACAATATACATAATGAACCTATGCTTGGCCTATGCTCTACTCGAAGGGCTTTACCCGGAGTCATAGAGTATGTAATACCCATCTATAAGCCTAAGTCCTCTTAGAGCTCTTTGGATTGGACAGCAGATCTTCGTGTTGACAGTGATTATATTCTCTTTGGTGTTGACAGCTATGTCAACATGCAGTAAAAGTCGTAAAAGTAGGTTAACTGGGTAATTCCATAACATAAATGTCCCCATTTCCCTCAATAACATGATGAAAAAATATAATTATGAGCAATAGAGGTGGTCAAGGCGGAGGAGTAGGAGACTACCTGCCACTTATAGGTAAACTGCTGAAAGTGAAAGTAACCTATCTTATTTGAAGAAAGCTGCAATAGGACTTATGGTTTCAACGCCTTATATTTTTACCGTGGAAGAGCCAAACTTCTGTATGAATGGTCAAAATTGACAGGCATGTTATAACGTCACAAAAACCAGTGTGAAGCAGCGCCCGTGCTGTGGTTCGCTGAGTGTGAGTGGGAAGATGCCCAAGCGGGGGGAAAGGGGCATAAAACGGGGCATAAACAAAGGGCGTTGGCAACGCAATTGGGAGTCCACTGGTGTTATCTATGGGCGGCGGCTGTCGCTTACCATCAAATGATCCATCGTTTCGTATTTCTTATCTAAGCGTGTAATTTCCTTACACCCAAAGTTGCTGCTTTGGAACCCCGGGCCCGGGGTACGCTTCGACCATGATTCAGAATTTGGAGAGAGGTTGATACACAGAAGCGTCTGCCATCTGAACTCTGCAACGCTTTAACAGGGGAACCAGACCAACTATTTATATCAAGGCTACAGGTTTCAGAAGCTCCTATGCTCGCTATTTACAACGATCCTGTACTAGTACAGGATCGTTACAGATGAGGCTAGCCTCATCCAGGTTTCTTCCACCACTTTGTATATTATTATCAGCCATGTAAATGGGCGTCCTCTGCTTCTTTTGCCTTGATGTGAAAGTTTACAACGAATATTGTTCAACTGTTGAACAATGTTACGTGTTGTTATGTTATGTACCTATGACCCGTTTGGCGCAATGGTTTAAGCGCCGGTTGGGACGCAAGGGTCGCGGGTTCGATTCCCGCACAAACACAAATGTTTGTTGATGAAACAGATATTTGTGTTGGGTGTGTATGTTTGTGGTTCCTTCGTTGTTTCTGGTTTCCATAGTACAAGGGAAAACCTTAGTTTTGGACCAGGACAATGTATGTGATGTTGTCTCAATTTTTTTTTCTAGGCGGAGTTGTAGTCGGCGTGGGTGTCCTAGCTCTCTTCTACAAGTACTTCATGAGCGGGCCGCGATGCCTCCGGGACAGGACGAGGAAGCCCTCTTGGCCCTGCGAGGGACAGAAGCCCTCCCCTTATTATAAAGTCGACAAGCATTAACGCTACCAGGTGATGTCTTGACAGTATTTTAGTTTGGTAAATAAAGTCCAGTGATTTTTGAAATAAATGGTTTCAATCGACAGTGCCATCCACTCCTGAATACACTTTTTTTTTTCTTTTTTTTTGTTCACGCAGAGTGAATGCCGCCTTATGCACACCCGGCCGCTGGGAGACGACCAGGTAGTGTGGGGCTCTCCCCTGGATTGGGTCTCTGCTAATCAGAAGCCGTTCAGGGCATACTCACTAACACTCTGCGACTTTTCCCGGCAAATCCAGGCTCGGGGTGGAAAAGCGGGAAATAGGACGAACCTCATCACCGCAGACCCACCTATGGACAGCGAGGCACGCCAGCACGGCCTCTTTCCGACGCCCGGGGCTTAAAGCCCCCAGAGCAGCTCCCACTGCCCTCCGACAAAGCCCTAACCGGGCGGCGCCCGCATCGCTGGATTGCGATACGGGCGTCGCGGGCATGGGCTCCTGCAGAACTCTCCACAAACCCACACCCTGCTGGCTGCAGGGCAAGGGTGGGGAGAGTGCCTGCAGGCTTCCAAAAAAAAAAACTGCCCCACTAGACAGCCCCCACGGCCGGCTACGCTGGATTGCGTAGTCGGTCGCTGGGCGGAGAGGTGGGGTTAGCCGGCCTTTGCCGCATCCCACTGGCTGTGGGACGCAGCGCAGACAAGATGTGGGGGGTGGCGCCCGAAGGCGCCCCACTCGGTGGGGCCCACGTCAAGGTGCGCCCAAAGTGGAGGAGATCCTCACAGGGCGCCGGACAGGGCCCCGGCCCAGACAGAGCTGGGCCTCAAAGTGCAGCTGTCAGCCGTCGGGTAGCAATATGGCGATAAGCCAATTGCTACCCGCCGTTGCCCAGGGACACCAGGACCCCTCCGGTAGCAGTTCCAAACAGAATGAAAATACTACCGGGGAGGCCACACGAGGAGGTCGCCGCACCGTAGTCCCCAACTCCTGAATACCCTCCCTTATAGAAGCTAACCAAACTTCTCCTGCGCAGTCTGCATCCTTTACTTCAGTTCGTGATGATCCAACGCTTATTGTCTATGACTTTAGTTATCAAACTCGAAAACCGCTTTTGTCAATTTTAACGGACCGGTTCAGTTAACCCTCCTATAAGCAAGTTGTTTCCTGTTATACCAACATTTAAACTCGATTAGACCGACGACGCTTAGAATTGGCCCGGATTGTCGCAAGCTCGTCTGCGTTCGATCGACAAATAACTGACATCACGAATTCGTGATCAGTAATTGCATACACTCCATCCATACATATGTAGCATGGCCGTTGCGAACATTCCTCGTCGTTTTTAGGATTCCGTACTTTAAAAAGCATTAAGGGACGGATCCCTTACAGACAAGATTATTGTAAATTTATTTTTGAGCTAGTGGCCCGCCCTCACTTCGTTTCAGGATTTCGTTTTGCTATAAGTTCCAATCATTGCCTATAGATGGCGGTGGGTGTCGTTTACATCACGTATAGGTTTCGTCTTTTCGGATTACATACAAGCCTCGTGACTGTATGTAGAAATTGTCTCTTTATAAGTAGTATAGATAAAAGTACTTTGTTATTTGGCAAAACCTGAAATATCTACGTAGTTAGTTGTCTATTTTACACAGAATATTCGACGGGTCTTTTCGGGTAGATAAACAGGCGGTTGGCATCATGTGGTATCATATTAGCAGTTATTTATAAAATTTGACATTCATTAATGTTCTGTAAAGGACTTAATAAATTGAATACAGAGATTTTGATTTGATTAGATTTAATTACTATGAAAGGGTATGGCAAGAAGCGCAGAAGCTTCCTGGGGTCTTCACAGGCTTCGCGGAGTGACCTCGCAGATCCGAGGATTTCCTTCCGTTGACTTGTCACAGCACTGCACTCCAGGACTACGTGTGCGACTGAATCCTCTGTGCTAAAGCATCATCCCCTGCTTCGGGGGTTGTCGGTCGCGCCTAAGGTGAAAAGCTGTATGTTTAAGGGACAGTGGCCCGTAACTGTCCCTTTTATTATAATTAGATTATTTCTGGGTTGTTCAGTCGTTTATTTAGACCTTACGGAACCATTGGCGCGCGAGTACGCTTCGCACTTGTCCGGTTTTTTACAATACCTCTTAAATATTGGTAGCGACAAGATTCCTTATGTGCTCATAATTGATTCCGAATAGTTGGGCTTTTTGTGGGGGCATAATGATCTTGTCTACCAAAAAAGTGGGGCAAGATGGCGATATAGAAGTTAATGGTCTGGTATAATAGCAGGGTGTTAATTTTCGTTTATTTTCTATTTCTGGCCTTATTGAATACTGATGAGCCGTCTGCCTTTAACATGACGAGTCTTGAGATGGGAAATTAAAAATAATTTGCAATTAATAGTTTCTTTATATGCAATCAGGGACGCATTTACCATTAGGGAGAGTAGGCAAGTTGGATCCCATGCTGGTCCCACCTGCCTACTGCTAGACCTACTTATGATGGCCCTATCTGTAATACTCGCAGTTGGTAAATTGCCATAATAAATAGTTTTCAACTGACTAAATCATCAGTGAGACCAAGGGAACTGTCTACGCTGGCATGGTTATCGTGTGAGATTATACCAATATCGGCAACGGAGTGAAGACAGATGATGGGTCGAAGTGATGATCTTTAGTTTCGGAAACCTAGACTGTTCGTATTGCTGAGCTAACGGAGAAAGCTCCTAATGAAGTAGTTTGCTGGTTATTATCCATACTTTTGACTAACTCTTTTTTTTTTACGACGTAGGGGGCAGACGAGCTAAATAATAATAATAATAATAAGTGCGTAGGGATGTGACGACCCCATCGCCCGCTGGTGAGAGTTGGTGATCTTCGCTAACGAAGAACAACAACTCTCATCAGTGCAATCAGTCTCCGCAGGGGCAGCTTGTGGCGAGCTGTTGGTGTGTGGCGACACCACGGACCCCGATACTCCGGAGGGTCCGTATTACTCCTTTGACCCTCGCCTCCTGGCTTGCCTGTAACCAGCCGGCCGGAGTGGAGTTGCAAGAGCAGAACCTATGCTCCAGGTTGGAAGTGTAAAATGTCATAACGCCGGGGGCCTGCTGACCGGTGCTTAGCACATAGGGATCTGGCGCCCCGCAGGTCTCACCTCTCGACAACCTTAGCCGCTCACGCCAATGTTGCCCGCCTCGCTGCCAACTGGCAGCTTTGATAGGGGGCCCATTTGTGTGCGGCAAGTCACCGCCTGCTATGATTATCATAGATGAGACTTTTGATATGGCAGGCGTCCCGTTGTCTCATCAATATCCCGGCAACCAGTCCAGCACTACCCCCTCCATAGTCCCGGTTTAGTTCCCATCTTATCTACAATAGTCCTTGCACGTAGCGGGTGCTGTCTTTGGTTGTATCTCATCAATAGTACAAGCAGAGACAGTACCCGCTAGGTGTACACATCCCCACTTTCATTAATGTGTCTCAAAGGGGCCTCTACGTGTTGGATCTGTATCCCCACGCACGCCTTCCAAAAGGACCGGCCTCCGTGCCGTGATTTTCCAACAGGAGAGATACATAATAATAATAATAATCTCTTTATTTCGGAATTAATCCATAACACACAAACATACACAAAGAAAAAATACACAACAAAATACAAAAATAAGAACAGAACACAAGTTAAATTAAATTAAGCCCACTACCATCAGAACCCAGTGTTTTTGAAACGGACAGTCGAAGCGGGCTGCTATGGTCCTTAGTATGTTGTTTTTGCTGTCTCGCACGCGCTGCAGCAACGACGCAGCCCTTTTCCGCATAATGGCGTGAAATCCATCAACTCTGACTTGCGCAAACATGTTGGAAGCGCTGCAGCAGCGCGGAAGTCCCAACAACATCCTAAGGGCGTTATTATATTGCACACGCAGTGCATTGTAGGCTCGTTTCGTATACTGGGTCCACAGGCTGCACGAGTAGAACGATTGGCAGTAGGCTCTAAATAGCGTTAATTTTACTTCATTAGTGCATCGTGCAAACCTGCGGGCCAGCATATTACTCCTTACCGACAAAGCCCTGCGTTCCCTCTCTATATCTAAATCATCTTTCATAGTGTCTACTACCTTGTGTCCTAAATATTTAAAGCTGGTAACAATATTTAAAGGGCTACCATCTAATACAACCGGAGGCACCTCTGTAGGCTTAAAATTACCAGCTTTAAATATAAGGAGTTCACTTTTTCGTGTGTTATACTTTAGGACATGCTCAGCAGCATACCTCTCGCAAACCTGTACTAATTTTCTTAGCCCGTTTACAGAGGGGCTCAGCAGTACCATGTCATCGGCATAGCTGATATTATTAACGCAGGTACCGTCAATGTGACAACCTACATGTATACTGCTGAGCTCCTCTTAAGGGCGTTTACATATAGGTTGAACAAAGTCGGAGAAGTTAGGCCACCTTGTCTAACCCCGCATTCCAGTGTATACTCGTCCGAAAGTGTGCCGGACCACCTTACCTGATTTACCTGATTGCTGTACCAGAATTTTAATAAAGAAATACATTCTGCCGGTACTTTCGTGTTTCCCAACTTATCCCAGAGCTTATCGTAGACCACCAGGTCAAATGCTTTTGATAAGTCGAGGAAACACGCATATACGGGTGTACTTCTATCTGTGTAGTACTTGACAGTGTGCTTAAGACATAAAATTGCACTCTCAGTAGACCTAAAAAGAATAAAAAGATCACCTAATCTAAGAATAAGAAGACCTAAAAAGATCACCTAATGGTGTTAGTAGGTAATTACCGCCGCCCATGGACACCCGCAACTCCAGAAGAGTCACAAGTGCACCGCTAACCGTGCTTTTTTAGGGTTCCGTAGCCAAAATGGCAAAAAACGGAACCCTTATAGTTTCGTCATGTCCGTCTGTCCGTCTGTCCGTCTGTCCGCCTGTCACAGCCGATTTACTCGGAAACTATAAGTACTACAGTGATGAAATTTGATGGGAATATGTGTTGTATGAACCGCTACAAAAATATGACACTAAATAGTAAAAAAAAAGAATTGGGGGTGGGGGCCCCCCATACATGTAACTGAGGGATGAAATTTTTTTTTCTCGATGTACATACCCGTGTGGGGTATCAATGGAAAGGTCTTTTAAAATTGATATAAAGTTGACTGTCTGTCGGTCTGTCTGTCTGCCTGACTGTCTGTCTGTCAGTCTGTCAGCCTGTCCCGTCTGTCCGTCTGTCAGTCTGTCAGTCTGTCAGTCTGTCAGTCTGTCAGTCCTGTCAGTCTGTCAGTCTGTCAGTCTGTCAGTCTGTCAGCCTGTCCGTCTGTCCGTCTGTCTGTCTGTCTGTCTGTCTGTCTGTCCGTCAGTCAGTCTGTCAGTCTTTCAGGCTGTTAGTCTGCCAGTCCTGTCTGTCTGTCAGTCATCTGTGTGTCTGTCTGGTTAATCACAAAAACATTAGTTAGATTAGATTTGAACAGTGACCGGCCAAAAAATCTTGAACTTCTCTTATTTTCAGAATAACTTACATTTACCAACTCATGTTGGTAAATCTTAGGATTTACAGTAGTTCGAGCTTTTACAGTAACAGATACATGCATGAGCGATCCGCGAACCAAACATTCAAGGAAGGAAAAAGTAGTCAAAAAAAGTAATCATGTAATCGTGATTGCAACTACAATTTGTAGTTAGTAATCATAAAGTTTAACTACTTTTTTACGATTACATTAAGTAGTTAGTAATCATGATTACTAACTACTTAATGTAATCGTAGTTAGTAATCAGTAGTTTAGATTACATTTTTGCCCAAACACTGCTACGGGGTATAAAATCTAAAAAAAATAGAGGTGATGCATGCTATTAACTCTTTCAACGATTTTTGGTTTGATCAAAGTATCTCTTATAGTTTTTGAGATAGGTTGATTTAACTGTAATTTGGTTAAGTTATTGTGCTTACACTGAAAACGATGGCTGAACCTTATAAGATAGATCAAAAAATATACTACAGTATTGTTGCTGCTACGGAACCCTTTGTGCGCGAGCCCGACTCGCACTTGGCCGGTTTTTATATTTATGATGGGTTTGCACTTGACCTCATCTCACCTGATGTAGAGTGATAATGAGGTCTAAGATGTAGTGTACTTTCCCAGAAGAAGCCTATTCACTCTCGACTTAAAGACACCCAAATTGTAGCTCTCTGGAAGTACAGAAACTGGCAAGTTGTTCCATTCCTTAGCAGTTCGTACTAAGAAAGAAGAAGCAAAACGCTTAGTACGAGCTAGTGGAACTTCCACAGTGTAAGGGTGGATTCCTTTCGTCTTCCGCATTGTCCGGTGGTAGAAAGGAGAAGGTGGTATCAGGTCGTGAAGCTCTTTCGAACACTTCCCAAAATGCATCCTGCTAAACTAAGTTTTCAAGTATTTTGCATGAAGATGTTGAGTGTTGTGAATCGTTATAGAATCGGGATTTAGGCGTGTTTGTGCATGAGGAGAAATTGCTAGACCCTTTCCAATTGTTAAGTAACTATGAAGCCGGTTGTGTCTCAGTTATCAGATTATGCATTAGCTACGGCCCACGAGCGCATCGGGATCAAATGCAGCAACGGTCATACGCAGCAAACCAGGTCAATTAACGACTAAACACGTGTTCTAACTCCTGCTTTACTAAACTCAGTAAATATTATTGTTCGGCCTCTAATGAGTGCCCGGTAGCGCGCAGGTGGGTGCATTCCTGGACTTGAGAAAACAACTTTAGATCCTTTTACTATGGTTGACAATACATTAAGTTTGGGCAAATATCCTGAGAGTATGGCATGTCTTGTACGAAATAGCAACGACGCCTGCGCCAAAATGAAAAGGAGTAACTGCCGTTTCGTAGGAACCGGTTTTGGACTTTTTGTCGTTGGTGTTAAGATGGGTTTTGGGCTGGGACTGGGATAGTTTGGGCGGGGGTGCGCGGGCGCAGGGGGCAGGCGGTCGAACTGGTTGCCCGAGCGACGACCGGAGGCTGCGCACGGGCCGGGTACAATCTTACGCTTAATTTTTTAATTAAAAACCACGTGGCTATTTTATTTTATGCAAGGTAAAGGTTTTGTATTTCTTACATTATATTTATTTTTATAAATGCTAGTGTCAGATGCAGATGTAGGTAAACAAAAAAAAATTTCTTGCTAGCAAAAGTCATGCAAAAGTATATTTTCCAAACTTATCATCACATTTATTTTTTCTTCAATTTGAGTAGCTACCTAATCTTAAATTACCATACACAATAAACTCGCGATTTAAAGCACTATTGTACTCAAACATCATGATTATGTTGATACAATAAACTTTTTATGCAGTTTTCGCAGACTCTCAAGAGAACAATAGGGTACGATAAACTGATGTAAAAGTTATGAATTTATTTCACTATTCAAGCTTCTTGTCTAAGTAAGTAAGTAAGTACCTCATTGCTTATATATTTATACAATAGCCCGCCCTCACGTAAAATTAAATCCTGAAAAGATTCAGGATTAAATTTTGCTGTATTACTTCCAAATTATGCCAATAGATGGCACTGGGTGTCGATTAAATCGCTCAAGTGACTGCTTTTCTGTTAAACTGTAAGCCTTGTCGTTGTCTATAGAAGAACTCTATAGTAAAAAGGACCAATCGCCATTTATGCACAAGCCGGGCAGTGTGAAAAAAACTGGGTTTAGACTTGGCTTGATTTAGCCGCTTGCTTAGCTATATCTTGCTATTAATTGAAAAATACCAGTCGTTGATTTTTTTTTATTTCGATTCTAACTACTTATCGGTTATTTACTCATGTTTTATTTAAACTACCGTTAAACGCATTAAATAAGGAATAAGTATGAATGCATTGCATACCTACCTATTCCTTATTTCGGACATTATTGAAAATAGCTTTGGAAGTTAAAAAATGTTTGAGGAAAATATTTTAAATCCTTAATAGTCTAAATTCAATAAACCGGATAATCTCTCTTAACCAATAAAACGTGACGTTTTGCCCATCCGATTGAACAAAAATAATCCCAAAGCGAAGGGCTGTAGTACTCGACAGTACAGGGCCCAACTCGGCACGAGTCTTGTAAAGAATTTATAGGAGAGGTGCGCGCGGACCGGCCCAGTGCGCGCGCGCAGACTTGCGCGGACGTCGCGACTCGCGCGCCGAAAGTAAAAGTACGGGCCGTGTGTGCTGTGTAGTGAGTGCCAGACGTGACTGTGGAATGGATGGCGAGGTGGGTCCCAGGCTCTGCCATTGTTGATAGCTAATTGATAAGCGAAAGTTTGCACAACACTAGTTTTTTCAAGAAAATGTCAGTTAGTGCATTTTGCATGCCGCTGGTTTTTGAGGCGGGCTCAACAAACTTCGAATTAAATAATTTAACCACATATCGGTTTCTTTTAGACTTAGGCACAGTGTAAAATAACCAATGCGAGAAGATTGTTTTGGCCGTTGACAAAAATTTTAACGAATAAAGTTTTCGTAT
Source organism: Cnaphalocrocis medinalis (assembly GCA_014851415.1). Taxonomy (NCBI): domain Eukaryota; kingdom Metazoa; phylum Arthropoda; class Insecta; order Lepidoptera; family Crambidae; genus Cnaphalocrocis; species Cnaphalocrocis medinalis. The sequence continues at coordinate 5,207,553 of CM026278.1, read as the reverse complement.
GAGTGATAAATGCATCCACACAGTTTTGGACTAATCACATCTGGAGTACACATAGACTTAGAATGTAAAGGATCTAATGGATGCATCATTCGGCCATAACAGCCTTGTCGAATTGTATAATGAAGGCATTCCTTTTACAAATTCCTCACAGTAGCGCTGGCATCTTTACTCAACCATGGTGAAAGGAACATGGGTTCATGTTTTTGGCATTCATGGCCAATCAACTTTGTTTTCTTTTAGTGTCAATGGGATTTTTGTATGTTAGCGACTTAAAGATGAATTCCGACCAGAACCAGTCGACCTACTGGTTGGTACGTCGCCATAATTCTGAGATCTTTTTTTGTTAAGTCCCAGGTTTAAGACTGGTCGTTTAAGAATGCGTTGTGCAGTAGAATCTCGTAGTCTGACCACCACTTCTGGGAGCACTTTTAAATCTAGTCTCAATAGTGCTGAGCAAATGCCTCCACCATAGAAATCAAGTCATCGATACTATGATGGGAATAGGCTAAAAGAGACTTGGAAAATAATGTTGATTGCCTATAGACACCATGTATAGGTATACCTAGTACCCAGCTATACCCAGCAGCTATGTGCTTTGATAAGTCCAGCATCATTACCGTACTCTACTTTAGAGCTCTCACAAACCCTCCAATAAGAATAACTAGGTAGATATGACCAATTCCTACTGCTACGGAGGATGAAGGTAAGAAGAGAGAGAAGGCATGGTCGAGAAAAAAATGAAATATATTTCAAAAACATTTAAATGCACCTAAATTTAGAGGCGTTCAAAATACATAATTAACTACTTAGAAATCTTAATTTCACGTACGTACTGCTTTACCTTCACGTAGGTACAGACAGCCACACATCAAGTTACCACAATCTGTGAAAACTATTCAGTTGATATTGAACCAAATAAGTTTGACTTAAAGGTGAGAATTGATTAAATAAACTTGTCAAATTTGTATACATTGATGTGTGGTTGTCTGTACAATGCACAATGGTCCGAAAGAGAGTGTAATTGTGGAAAATGGAGTCCACTTTACATTACACTGACTTCCACTACATAGTTCGTTTTACATGTCTTTCTATTTGAAGAAAAAATTGCTGAATCTGAACCAATAACTTTTGCCGAGCTTAGAAAAACTATAGAAATGCGCGTGAGCATGTATCCTTTTGGTTTGTTTGGTGTGCAATTACACCCAGTTTTTTCAAATACATATTGTAATCTCACAACATCTCGTACATTTGATCGACCAGATTCCGTACTAAGAGGCTTACCTAAGCACTTGTATTACAGATAGGTATCAGACAACAGAGGAAACACAAATATACTACTTTAATACAAATATTACACCCAGACACTGAACAAACACAAGTGTTCACACGAATGTTTATCCAGGGTGGGGATCGAACCCACGACTTATGGTGTATGAGGCAGGGTCATTACCAAATGTGACACCCGGACAGCTACCGTTTTATTAGGAGAGCCGTATGGCCTATGTTCGTTTTAATAAATATGAAACATACCTCCGAGGTTGAAAGTTTGAAACCATTTTAATAATGTCATATAAAATTATCTTTCTGGAATGGAATTTTCTATTTAAACTGACCGACAGCTAAGATTGTACGAGAGCTTATTTACAATTAAGTAACCACACGTCTCTCAAAACCAAAGATCCACCGAACATCCAATCCATACTCATAACTTTAGAATGCAGTAATCACTTAAACACTTGAAAAGAAATTCGTATGACGCATGAAGGTTGATGAACTTGCGTTAAGAATATGCTTCAAGAACAGATGGAGCTCGACGCAACGGTTGGAGCTGGGCCGGTGATGGCCGGCATAGTAAACAAGTTTTAGATGAGGTATTTTGACCATTCGGACTGAGGGCCCATTAAGGCTCGCCTAGTGACTTGCATTAACGTTTGGAACTGGTTGTAGGGTTAAAAATCGTAATTTAATACCTTGCTAGAATACTAAGCAATCTACCTACTTATTTCATTTTTATGTTGGTGCCTGACGATGGGTCTTCTTCTCTTATTGTGCTTATTTCTTCCTAAATGCTTTACGCAAATCCGCTACGAAATTTCAAAAATTGTACTTTTACAATATAGTAAAAACTGATAAAAGAGACTAAATTAACTTTCGGAAATAAGTTGATCAACATTATATGAAATTGATCTACTTACGTTTCAGACAATTTTCTGGTAACATAATATATAAATAAGGTTATAAGGTACATTAAGGTATATACATAAACGGTTAGGTACGGATATCCTCTGTGGATACGGTACATGGAGCACTATGAGTGAATGAGTATAATTTGTAACATCTGATTGACACTGAACAAGGAACCCTCACAGCATCGACCGAACGACTCACAGATGATACAAGGAATGCATTGATAAAATAAATAGCGCGTTGATTGCAGCATAGCTCCCCGAGAGTTGATAGTGCGACTTAAGGGGCTACAATGACGAAACTAGCGGCCGCCAACCTATTTACACTTTATTGTGGCGACAATGTGATATCTTTTGAGAAAGTAAAACTCTACAAACTCAATTTACTTGCATATAAGTTTTTTTTTTTTATGTGATAGGTAGCAGACGAGCAGGTGGATCACCTGATGGTAAGCAATTGCCGCCGCCCATGGACACATGCAACACCAGTGGAGTCACAAGTGCGCTGCTAACCTTTTATCCCCTTCCCCCCCGATGGGCCTCCTGGTACCCTCACTCACTCGGCGAAACACAGCACAGGAGCTGCTTCACGCCGGTTTTCTGTGAGGCAGTGGTATCACTCCGGTCGAGCCGGCCCATTCATGCCGAAGCATGGCTCTCCCACAGTTAAAAGTTTGTAGACATTTACTTTCTTAAAATATATCATAATATATTGTCGCCACAATCAGTGTAAATAGGTTGGCGGCGCTAGTTTCTTCAATATAGCCCAATATTATTTACCATTCTGAACATACGTTGCTCAAAATGGTAGGTTTCAACTCAACTTAATCAGCAACTTACTTAACTCGTTTTTGACGGCGATAAGGACTAAACTCACTGATGATGCAAAAAACTCGCTACTGTACTTCATCATCATCATCGTCAACAACCCACACTCGTCTACTGCTGGACATAGGTCTGCCCTAATGCACGCCACTGTTCCCGATTTTCGGCCACTCTCAACCATCCCACACCACGTCAGCCTTCCAAAGTCATCATCCCATCTTGCCGCAGGGCATCCAGCACTACGCTTACCGAGTCGCGGTCTTCCACTCAATGACTTCAAGGCTCCAACGGCTGTCAGTTCTGCAGCTAATGTGACCAGCTCTCTACCACTTCAATACCTACTTGTTGACAGTCCATATTTTTTCAGTTTATCTCGGGACGACAAATGATGATAATTAACTTGACTATGTTTGGCCGCTACTTACCTGTATGAGTAAGTACTTAACTCGTTACTGTACTTGTCGAAGTCTAAACCGCTCTTTAGTCGTAGTCCTAGACTTTTACTGCAAACGATTAACTACTGGCCTGCGAGTAGTTAAGCGGATGCTGCTGATAGTTCCATTTGTAAGTAATTATCATCCTAGGTTTAAATCCCGGTTGTGTCCTAAGCCGGCGCTTCGGAGCCGGGGGTCTATACTACTGTACCTCCTCCACTTCGAACGGTCTTTCGCATCTTTTTTTTATGTTAGCCTATATTGTCCCACTGCTAGGCAAAGGCCTCCCCCGAGTCCCTCCATCGATCTCTATCCATCGCCATCTGTGGCCAATCGATTGCAAAGGTGTTAGATAGTCACTCCATCGCTTTTTAGGTCTGCCCCGTTGTCGGCGTCCATCAGGTAACCATTGGGTTGCGATGTTAGTCCATCTTTTGAATCTATTTAAAAATAAATCCAACCGATATTCGGCTACGGCGGCCAATCTTAATCGATCATCCTGGCGCGCAGGATATATTATTATAGTGCACTCTCTATACCCTTACCCTCTTAATTCGTTGGGACACCAGTGTGACACGAAGAGAAATCGGGCGTAGGAAAGTGCCTTTGGAAAGCAAGTTAAGGTGTTGGACCTTAACGTGGTTTCCGAGGCACTGGGGTACAAGACCCCTCATAGACTTCGGACTGACACTGAATATTTGTATATGTTGATATGTGTCTGTCTGTATCAATATACAGTCTATGTCTGTATTAATATCAATTTTAACTATAAAGCTAACACCAATCTGTTAGCTTTATAATTAAAAGACAAAGAAATTTTATGAGTAGGTAGGTATTCCGCTGTACCAAGCTACACTATTTCTGGAAAGTAGCAGATATTGATGTAATAATCAATTGTTTCTAGCATTAAAACAAAGAATTCGGATACCTACATAACATTTGACCATTACACGCCACACCGTGTTCGTAATTAACTGGAAATTAAGATTATTATCATAAAACTTGGTATTTATGTTAGTGTAAAACGGGACGCGTACCTATGGCCTGTATGAATAATGTGTGGGTACTAGTGGTGCGGAAAACTATTCAGGATATCGATAGTATTGAAAAGTGCAATAAATAATATCGACAGGGAAATTGGCGCAATACTGTTGATATCTTTTTATGTCATAAGTGCCAGACGAGCAGATGGATCACCCGATGCTAAGCAATGGCCGCCGCCCATAGACAACCAGTAGCAACACCAGTTGAGTAACAAATGCGCTGTATGTATGTATTGTCATCATCATTTCAGCCAATAGATCGTCGACTGCTGGACATATGCCTGCAACAATGTTCTCCACAGCAGTGATTTCTACTAACATCAAATTTTATCGAAATAAAGCTAAAATAGCATCAAATATCGAATTAAACCGGACTCATATTGGTATCGTATTGTTAGGATTAATTATTAAAAAAACAGAATACTATTGATGCTATCGTTAAAGTATCGATAGTATTGACTCGTGGTTATACTATCGTTAGCCAACACTAGTTGGTACTAGATACAGCAATTATTGGATATTTCTTGAGGTATTTTATGGCGGCATAACATTATATGCACCTAACTAATTAGATGTTTATACATACAGGTTTCGTTGGTGGCTCTTGTTGTTTTTGGGTACCTATTTCCAGGACTTCTGATTTTTTTTTGATAATGTTGGGTGACATTAAAAAAATCCTTTTGTAGCAATTTTGATGGCCGCCAACATTGTGATAAAAGCAAGCAACGCACGCATTCGTCTTGTTTCTTCGATAAATATTACAAACGAAAATTGTGGGCCAGAGACCTTGACATCGTCTGTAGTACAGAAAAGCTGCTAACCATATAAGCCTTCTGCAGGTCACAAAAGAGGAAAAGCAAAGGCGTATTCCTCTCACCCATATCTTTTACAAGATTAGCAGTGTCCATGCTTCTAACATGCACAGCAAGTAGGAAATAGTTAGTAAGAATATGCAAATAGATAATTTTATTAATAACTATAATGGTATGTACATTTAATTACATGAATTTGCATGTAAGTGGACCCTTAGGGCACAAGCGACTGATTGCTTTTAAACTCGTCTTTCTTAGCTTCAACAATACTGAAACATGTTGAAGAGAGATTTACCATAATTATAATTAACTCTTCTGTCTGATTTAAGCCAAAATAATATTTTTAAGGATAGGTAATATAGCCGAGTCAATATATTTATTAAAACGTTGTTAACGTTAAAGGGACTGAATAAATTAATAACTGACTTGTTGGCTGTGACAGACGGACAGACAGACAGACATGACGAATCCATAAGGGTTCCCGATTTTTGCCCTTAGCTGCGGAACCCTAAAAATCAACAACTCTCTTCTTTACGAGAAGTCTTTGGAATTCGAGATGATGAAATATGGAAATGTCGACGGATGGTTTCATGACAAAGATGAGTCGGAGTTAAGTGGTCCGCTTCGTGCCCACAAGTAGATAGGCTGATACCGGGTACTCAACGATCGTGCAGGAGCCAGCCGTAAAAATGGAGCAATAAACTGAAGTGCGTTGAGTGCTTGTCCTAATTTCAGGGTAGTAAAACATGGTAATTATTAGAAACACATTATATGTGGTGCGAGTGAGAATATCCCTAAATAACGCTGTCGTAAATATGATCACTCTGACTCTCTATTATTTAGGTAACTATAAAACTCTATACTCTATGTTAACTAAGTGCATTAGTTTCCCTTTAACCACATTTTCTACTAACCCTTTTGTTAAACATTATTTTGTTCTACGACGTTCGAAAAATCGTCGAATTTTTTTTGACTCTTTAATTCTTTATGTAAAATAAACAAGTCACGTGACGTTTTTATGAAAAAAATTGTTTACTTATGCGAATTTCCAAAATTCATAGAACAAATGTGCTCAGAACGTTCGAAAAAATCGTCGAATTTTTTTTGACTCTTTAATTCTTTATGTAAATAAACAAGTCACGTGACGTTTTTATGAAAAAAATTGTTTATTTATGCGAATTTCCAAAATTCATAGAACAAATGTTGCTCAGAATGATTAGTAGAAGACTTAGTTAAAGGAATATAATTAGGTAGAGACATACAGGGTGTATCCTTGTCTGCATAGGAATCTGTATGTCTCTTTCTACCTCAGTGGTTGTATAAATAAAAGAAAATATATATAACTTTTAAATGTAAATTGACTCCTATTTAGAGATGGGCGACGGGTAAATACCCAAAAGGTAAAAACCCGGGTAAATTCCCATTTGGGTAAATATCGGGTATTTACCCGGGTAAATTCCCGAATGCTGGGTAGTTTCGTCTTTGTTGCATCAATCGAAAATCCAAACATTAAACTGGTCGATAGTAACATTTTAAACAAAAAAAAAAGTAGTAACGTCTTTTAATAACGAAATAGTCCAGAATTCCGTAAAAAACACACTATCCAAGTCGTCGTCTATCAAATTAAAAACAAAGCAAAGACACAGGTGCGTTTCATACGATGTCGAGACACGACTGCTGCTCAATCCTTTGTTTCGCCACGCGCGGAAGGACGGGGGTGGAAATGCGGGACGCGCGGGGGTGGCGACACGACGCGCGGGAATGGTAACGCGTAATTGGCGGGGGTAGCGACGCGAAATACACAGTAGCTGCGCGGGCGACGGTGTTCATCCCTCAAAACTTTTTTTCTTGGAAACAATTCATCATCATCATTTCAGCCAATAGACGTCCACTGCTGGGCATAGAGGCCTCCCCCAAAGTTCTCCACACAGATCGGTCCTGTGCCACCCGCATACAAGAGACTCTCGCGACCTTCACCAGATCGTCGGTCCACCTGGTGGGAGGCCTGCCACGGCTGCGGCCTCCACTCAAGGACCTTTCCACCCCAACGGCCGTCTGTTCTCCTCGCAATCTGCCCTGCCATTGCCACTTCAGCTACGCAATTCTTTGGGCTATGTCTGTGACCTTAGATCTCCTGCGGATCTCATCATTTCTGACACGATCACGCAAGGAGATTCCGAGCATAGCCCTCTCCATTGCCCTCTGAGTGTCTTTGAGCCTTCTTAAGCGGCCTATTGTAAGCGGCCACGTTTCAGTTCCGTATGTCATCACTGGCAATACGCACGCATTAAAGACTTTCGTCTTCAGACACTGTGGTAAATGGGCCGAAAATATGCTGCGTAGCTTCCCGACCGCTGCCCAGCCGAGTTTGATTCGCCGATGGACCTCTTTCTGGAAGTTGGACTTACCAAGTTGCACTTTTTGTCCGAGGTAAATAATATTCGTCTACAACTTCCAACTTTTACAGGAGTGGGTACGACATGAGAGTTCAACATGACTTTCGTCTTGTGCCATGTTCATTTTGAGACCCACTTGTTGAGAGACTCTACTGAGGTTGTCTATCATTCTGCTTAGGTCTTCCAAGGTTTCAGCCATGACTACGATATCATCGGCAAATCGAAGGTGCGTCATGTACTCGCCATTCATATTAATGCCAAGTTCATCCCATTCCAGAACCTTAAAAACGTCCTCCAACAAAGTTGTGAACAGTTTCGGCGATATGACGTCACCCTCGCCTCGCCTCGTGGTATATAGGCTTAGACTTCTGGTCCTGAAGACGGACTGACATGGAGGCGTTTGCGTACAGGGACTGCAAAACTTGTATGTACCGGTAGTCTATGCACCTTTGGAGAGACTGTATCACGGCCCAAATCTCGACAGAATCAATCATCATCTCAAGCTTTCTCATAGTCCACAAACGCTAAGCACAATGGCAGATTGTACTCCTCGGTCTTCGGTACAACCTGCCGCAGCGTATGAATGTGGTCTATGCTGCTCAAGCCTTTCCGGAATCCGAATTGTTTGGGAGTCTGAAAGTCGTCAAACCTACGGCGAGACGGTTCGTCATAACTCTCGAAAACAGCTTGTATATGGTGACTCAGCAGCGTGATGGGCCTGTAGTTCTTCAATTGGAATTTATCTCCCTTTTTGAAGAAAAGCCTCACCACGCCAGTATGCCACGCTTTGGGCGTCATTTCCTCGATGATGACGAAGTAAATAGCGTCTGAAGGGCTTTTAGGGACCGTTCGTCCACCTGCTTTCAGAAGTTCCGCTGTGACTCCGTCATCACCCGGTGCCTTGCCGTTCTTAAGCTGTTTGAGAGCTATGCTGATCTCGTACAGCTTGACGTCCGGGATATCTTCGGTGTAGTGCCGGGTTAATTTGGCTCTTTTATCAACGGCTTGGGTGATAAAAGTTTCCAATCTCGGCCAAGAGCTCATGGCGTGACGTGACGATCCTGCCATTTTCTGTTTTCAGCTTAGTCAGCAAGCTCTGGAAACAATTACTCTATAATATCTCGAAAGTTGTACCTTTTTTACAGACACAGTTTATTGGACAAACGATGTTTAGCGGGTTTAGATACAATAGGAGATCACTGGGATTAAATTATATTCAAAACAATCACTAAAATGAAAATACCCTCATATTTACCCGATCGGGTGCTTTCAGGGAATTTACCCGGGTAAATACCCACAGTTGGGAATTTACCCGGGTAGAATCCCATCTCTACTCCTATTGCAATCGATTAAGATAAAGAGAGGGGTATCTTCTTATATCTGACTTAGAAGAAGAGACCCAGATACAGTGTAAAAAGTACTTTTAGGTAGAGATATTTTTACATTTTGAATTGTATTGCATTATCTGAATGAGCCTCGTAAGGCCCAGACAGCGGACACAATGGAAAATCAATTGTTTTTTGCCTTTTAAAATGCTTTTTTCGGCGCCCTTCACGCAATAATTTTGATCATACATAATAAGTTGGTAGCATCAATCCCTACAAAGAAGATTGTGCGCGTCTGTCACTGCGCGGGCGCAGGGCAAAGCTGAAGTATGCCCGGCATGTGGAAGGGATACATAAATCGGCCATTGGCGAGTTTTTGTGCCTTTTTGGATTCCTTTGTGTCAGGTATAAGTTGCGGTGGCCATCCGCCCGGCGGGCTCGGGACGAATAACGATTATTAAAATACTAGCGGCCGCCCGCGACTTCGTCCGCGTGGAAAAGTAACTTTTACCCCCCTTTTAACCCCTTACAACCCTCTTTTAGCAATAAAAAGTAGCCTATGTTCTTTCTCAGGGTCTAGATCATCTGTATACCAAATTTCATTTAAATCCGTTCAGTAGTTTTGGCGTGAAAGAGTAACAGACAGACAGACAGACAGACAGAGTTACTTTCGCATTTATAATATTAAGTATGGATTACCGGTGTCAGATTTGGTCGGGGTAGTGGTTAGGATCAGTTTTTGTATCGATGATTCAGAGTTTTTTTGGGTCGATGACGCCACTTAAAACTGACAATAAATAAGGAGTTGTAATACAATTTGTAATACCTTCGTAAGTAGTAATTTACAAAATTAGAAAATCTCAGGAATAGAAAAACATCTCTCTAGTTGTGCCTCATAACCGTTTTCATCAGAACTACCACTAATTACTGAGGTACTAAAAGGTATTTTCGTGTTCCTTTAAAAATCTTTTATTTTTGTACTAGATATAATTTTTATTTCTTGTTAATTTTCATAAGTCATACTTAGAACAAATGTTGTTCAGAATGGTTGGTAAAACACATGGTTAAAGGGTTGTAAATGTATATTCACAGGTAGACCCTGTAATAAGCCTTGAGCTTGTAGAAGCTGTTTCTTTATAAATAGTATAGATGGGGTAGTATGTCCCATAAACCCCGTGAGGTATCGTCGCCCCATGGTGGAGCATCTGCTATCGGGTTGTAATTAATTGACTCCGAATGTTATTGATCGAAATTTAGATCCTCTTCATTCTCTTTAATGAGCTTTAAAAGCTTTGATTTCAGCTGATATGCGTCGATGGGAATGCGAGAGCTTTATTTGTTTTGGGGTGGAGATATGGTGTTCTACCTAATGTAGCTTTGGAAATTTTGATTTGATGTTTCAAATCGAATTTTATTGTTAGTTTCATAGGTAACTATTTCCGGAATGGGGTTCTTATTTAAATCAATGGCCAAAATAATCTAACCTAAGGATATAGGGAAAGCCACGCTTCCGAAGAATGGGCCAGCTCGCCGGAGTGATCAATACTACTGCCTCGTAAAGCAGCGCCTTCGCTGTGTTTCGCCAATAAAGTGTAGTAAATCGTTTAGCTCCTATAGCCTCCATACAGCCCTTCTAGTTGCACGACCTACCAGGACACCCAGTAGCATTTTCCTTCGTGGAGTCGTGACACTAAGCAAGCCACTCCCCGGTAGTGGGTATGCTCACGTACTCCGAAGGCCCGAGTCGCCTCTTACGACAGGCCGGGAATACCTTAGCAGTAACGCCCCTAGCCACAGGCACATCTAGAGACAGCCTAACTCAACTAATGATACCATGGTTAAATTCTTACGCCCAGTATAATTATCTTCCATCCATACTATTTACAAATAAATAAATTCACACAACATCTCATTTCATTACATTGACCTGACTCCGTACTAAGCAGCATAAGCACTTGTGTTACACAGACATCAGACAACAGAGGATCACAAATATATTACATCCAGACACTAAACAAAAATAAGTGTTCATCACGAATGTTTGTCTAGAGTGGGGGACCGACGAACCCACAACCTTTTGGCTTATAAAGAGATAACTTCTATAAACAACGACAAGGTTTATAGGTGAATCGAGAACACGAAACACTAGCGCGATCTAATCAACGCCCAGCGCCATCTATTGGTTCTACTGTCCAGAAGTAGGAAACTACTATCCCGCGGCGTAGTGTGGGCCCTCTAATATAAACTATGGACAATTTTGAGTAACATAAGGACCTCCATTCAAATCAATTTCTTTATTCAAATCGACCTTAACAAAAAATCTTAAACCCTCGTACCGGAATGTGCTCCCATGACGGGCAATCAGGATCTGCCAGCGATGTAGATGATAACAAATGGTTCGGGACTGGTTAGGAGTGTGGGTGATTGTCCATCGCATCCACTTGAGCGACGCCGGGGATAGTTGAACAAATTGTTCTCACGAGGACATGCGGGCTGCGCGAGAGTGTCCCCTTAATGTAGGGTTGCCGACAACTTTTGTCTATTATATCTATTCTAATATTATAAATGGGTAAATGTATCTGTCTGTTTGTTTTTCTTTCCCGTAGGGACGTGACGTGATTTTTTAAGTGGTTGATATAGGCGTCCATAGGTCGCGGGAGTTGCTAAACATCAGGTGAGCCGCACGCTTGTTTGCCACCGACGTTATATAAAAGAACTTGATTGACAGATTTACTATATAGTGATACTAGTGGACCGCCCTCACCTCTTTTCGGGACATTAGTTCCACTCTCTTCTAATAGATGGCGCAGGGTGTCGATTGCATCGCGCTAGTGTTTCGGTTAGTATATAATGGTCTGTCGATGTCTATAGAATTACCTCTTTATAAATAGTATGGATAGTGGCTGCATGCGGCAGCAGCAACCCTGCCTCGCGGGTCCTGTGCGTGAGTGATTGATGACGGGCGGCTACCGGCCGCACTAATGCGCCGGCGCAATCACTTATAATGCACCCGCGGCGAAAAACTGTCTAACTTGTTGGAACGAGCGGGTTTTGTTGCGGCTAGTGATGTGCGAAACATTCGCCGTAGTCAATTCCATATTGCCAGAAAGGGGAGTGATGAATTAGAAAAACTTGTCTGTGACGGCAAGGTTGAAGGGAAAAGGCATAGGGAAGAAGTCCTACACGTTAGACGGACCAGAGTAGCAATTCTCATGCACTCGATTTTTAAGTCAATTAGAAATTTGTATGGACGAATGTATGAAATCTCTAAATTAGACTTCAATGTCGAGTGCCGCACCACTCCCGAGTGCGGCACACTCTCTACAGTCCATGACGCAATCTATACCGCCGCATATCGACATCAATGGCGGTCAATGATCAGCCAGAAGGTTCTACGAAAGAAGAGGACACGACCCAGTAATTGTGGAATCTACGCAAGAAAAAGAAGAGAGTCGTTTCCATAATGTATAACAGCAGTACCTTTATGCTAGGTTATTTAATTTGCAAATACCAGTACCTAGGGTACAAATAGGCATCCCCCCTCCCACCACCCATCCCTCGGACGATTTTTGAGGCTTGTACCGCGAGGCTGTGGGCGTTGGCCTACATTGCCTACGGCTTGCGCTGCCTCTGCGCATCACTAGTTGCGATCAACTCGGGAGTCTCAACTGCCCGGCTTATGACAGGTGCACTGACGCGTTTGCGCGCGTTTTTGTGGCTCTCTCCAAGGTAAGATTGCGAGGAAATTAGCCGCAGTGGATTGCTCTTTAACCTTGAATTTGGAAGTTCAAATTATTAAAAAATAAAGGGTGATATTTTCGGCAACTCAATTTTATTTCGTGTAGGATTGGTGAGTGATTCAGAGAGAAATGTACTTGGACAAAACGTGACCGGATAGTACTTATTAAGGCCTCAAATACCTGTAGTACCTATATTTAGGTACTGAACTCGTTTTATGTTCTGCTAATTACGAGCGATGGTAGCACTGCCTTCCAAATGGGAAGCTATCACAAAAACCTACCTATCACAAAAAGTACTTACTAGAAGAGCGTGCTTCATCTTGTTATATTTAAAATTGTAATACGGGATCCCAAATTATACCCCCAATCAAAGTCCCATTTGATCAAAAGTGTCCCAAGGCACATTAAACTTGCTCCCAAACGCGCGGACGCTCGCGTCGCCCGCGCAGTGCGCATACGCAGTAATGGCGTGGGGCGGGACTGCTGCAATTTGCCCGGACCGGACGGGTTTCGGGAATTGCAGGGAAGGAAAAAACCGACGCGGCGTATGGTATTTCGTGTTTCGTCGAATAACAACGCGGTGATTGCTCTGGACGAGTTCGTTTTTATTTGGGACAATTCTGACGCGTGATGGGGAAAATATTGGTGTAGGATTTTATTATAGAATAACTAGCTTTGCCCGCAGGTTTGTTCGTGTTAAATTCGGGGTAACACGCAGGGGCAAAATAGTTAGCCTATGTTACCTTAAAATATCACGTCAATTCGTCGCTCCGTTTTGCCGTGAAAGAAAGACAAACATACCTACAGATAGGCACACTTTTCCATTTATAATATTAAGGGCCTCGTTCACCACCTCTGAGTAAAGTGTAAAGTGTCAAGTAATTATTAAGTACATACTTATTTGTATTGAAAAAAATTTTACTAGGCCGCGGACCAGGGGCCAATTTTCTCCGAACCCACTTTAATTGAAGAGTAAATTACTTGACACTTTTCTCGGATGTGGTGAACGAGGCCTAAGTATGGATTTATACCATGAAATTTTAGTAACTGTCTACTCGAAACCCTCTTTTAGGTATCTATAATGTTAATAAAGTGGTTTTTAACAACGTATGGTAAAATGAAAAAGCGAAATCCTTGCGAGTTGTCATCGACACCCGACGCCATCTATTGGCACTAGGCGTCAAACACCACGTAAGTGGTTTGTATTTTCGATTGCCCTGAAAGCCTTGTGTTATGTGAACCTCATTTTATATATTACTAGCTGTCACCCGCGACTTCGTCTACGTGTAAAGTATCTTTGGGTAGGTAGAAAATTTTAATTATTTTCGCAATAAAAAGTAGCCTATGTTCTTTCTTAGGGTCTACTAGACCGTCTGTATACCAAATTTCTTTCAAATTCGTTCAGTAGTTTTGGCGTGAAAGAGTGATAGAAAAGAGATAGACACGCCGTGTTCAAGTTTCTGTGAGGCTGTGGTATCACTCAGGTCGAGCCAGCCCATTCATACCAAATCGTGAATCTCCCACGGTTAAAACTCTAACCTAGTTTCATTGTTTACAATTTAATACACAGTGGTTAATGAAATGCCCAAAGATTGTGTTTAATTTTTGTAGGAAATTATCGTAATTACAAAAGCTTGATCAGGGAACTCATAAGGAAGCCACACCTCAATAACCAATGATGTCGAACACAAACAATGCGCGGGACTCGAACCTCGGACCCTGCGTAACGCTTGGCTGGCCGTCTCGGTCACTACCCCTTGAGGGATTTCGACAATTCAATGGACAATTGATTCGTAACTTAATTTCTTAACGAGGTAAATAAAACGTAGCAAAGAGGTCATAAAAACATTCAATGTTTAACTTTGTTGAACTGGCAACATTTATTCATCAATCTACTATCAGCCATCTTCGCTTCGGGATGCTTTTTTTCTATTCTATTCTATTCTAAAAAAAATCACTTCCATGGAGGGCTTTTTTTCAACCCTTAGGTATACTTAATTACGAATTTCAAAATATTGCGAGCTCGGCGAGTAGGTACTTTTCCCATGACCGCTGATACCAAATCTATTAAAATGCATCATCAATTACAGAAAAAGATTGCCCTCCATGGAAGTGATTTTGTTTTTAGAAAATGAGAATTACCCAAAAATGAACCAATGGATGGCGCTGAGCGTCGTTTACTTCGCGCTAGCGTTTCGTGTTTTCGGTTTACGTATAAGCCTTGTCGTTATCTATAGAAGTAATCTATAAAAATACGAAGAAGATAGAAGAATATGAAAGATGATAGAGAGATATACATTTGAACCTCGAAAGAAGAGTAAACAGCACAAACTGGGTAGGCTCATCCGTTACGCTGTACACGAGGCGCGCGGGCGCAGCTAATGTATGCAGCGGCGCGACACGTCGCCTGCGCGCCTCCCGAGTGGGACGACCTGTAGGGTAACCAGGTTCAATACCTGACAATAGGACAGACCATGGCCCATATATATTTTTAAATTTTCGCGTTGCATTATACAAGTACTTTTTATTATATATTAACGCCTCCAGTCCGTTTGTGACCACGGCTGTTGCAATGCAGTCGAAACGTCAAGCAGCACGTGCTAGAATGTATTTTAATCTCCTCATGGCCCATATTACCTTTGTGCCCCTATTGCTGCACGTTTGATGACCTCCTGCTGGCTACCAACAGCGCTGTACGAGTTGCGGAGTATTGGGCTGAGAAAATATACTTAACCATATAACTTTATCGCCATCGACTCGATAAGGAGAAGAATAGGAGAAAGTCCAAAATAAAAGTATTAACCGATTCGTTGCGGCGCACATTTTTAAACACTTTTAGCTGTTGCTGCATACAAATATTTTGTGACACGTCTGCCGTGTCAACCGCCATAGCGTTTGGTGACACGGTAGCCGTGTCACCCGCCTTGTCTGAAAAGTTTTATTGTTTTTCTTGGTTTTTACACGTGTATTGACTTGATTCACTTAGTTGAACCCAAACCACGCATGTAAGCGGAAGATAACGTTGTTTTAAGTAGTTTTTGAGTGAGTTTATTAAGTGTTTTCCTGAAAATGGCAGGTAAGTTACTTTTCTGTTCAGAGGTAGCAAACCTTTGTAGGTCTCGCAGTTAAAAAATAGTGATTGAGGTAAATTAAATAGATGTGGGTTTCCGAAACTACATTCGATGTTAAAATTTAAATAATGTTTTAGGTAATACATAAAATTAGTAGGATGTTTTACACTCGTTGTAGTTTCAGTTTTTTTTTTCATTCATTTTTCAGATCAAAACAAAGTTACAAAACGTGGTAATGCCTTCATCTCCGAAACTGAAAATTATAGTTTCGAATCTCAGACTTTGTTCACGGAAGAACTTTTTCCAAAGAAAACTAAATTATCAACTGATTCCCAGGAAACTTTATGTGACACGCAAGAAGAACTCCCCGACTCTCAGCCTTATGATGATTATTTAACCTATAGTAAAGAAAATGATAAATATGTTCCTAAAGACACTTTTATGATAACTGGAACCAGGAAGACTCAAAAGGGAATGCCCAAAGTTCAGAATAGTTTTGGCTGAAAAGCGCACACCAATAATTTTATGCGTAAAATATAGTATATAATGTAATTATTGTTGTGAGGTAATCATCAGATAAGTAAAAGTCGGAAATTCATTTAAAAAACGTTCTTTATTCATCGTCATAAACAATTAAGACGTCATCCAGAAATTGCGCAGGTACTGCTATATTACTTTCATGGCGAGCCCATCCCAAATACCAGATCACCGACAAGACGTGGGCACAGCATCCCACAGTTCGACGGCCTACAATACAATTGCAACAGTATTGTTGTATTGCTGCACAACCTGTATTATTACTGTTGATCAAGATCAACACCGCTCAGATTTATCAACACAAATAAATGCAACCTTAATAAAGTCAAAAACTTACCTCACGAGGTGCAATTTGACGAGTAATATCTTGTCTAATACCATCCACACGAGGTGTGGTATTTGTCAATGTGTGTGATCTTCTTCGTAAAAGCTACCGTCCACAGGAGATGCATACATGTGTATGACCAACAATTGGTGCACTTTGTTGATCTGCAGAAGTAGGCTGTCTTATTTCACTCCAAGCTGCTGTCCAGCAAGAATAATTCTTGTTAATACCTTAATACTTTAATGTCGTCGCTTGTTAATACCTGTTGCAATGAAAAAGCCCATATAATACAATCATATTGTCCACTGTAAATTGTTAAACAATCAAAAGATATTACGATAATTATTTACCACTGATTAATCAATCTTTGAATGAGATTTTGCACCTCAGCGATAATGGCGGGCGAGTGGTTGCGGAGGAAGCGGGAGCGGAATCCATGTTCAAGCCAAGGTCTTCAGGATTAGATCGATCACCGGAGTCCATTTTTATGCAAATTCGTTGTTTTACTTAATAAAAATATTATACTCAATTTCAAAAGTTCAAAACTCGAGAGCTAACGTGAATTTACGTAAAATGACGTTTGACGTATTGTAAGTGGAGTTGCCACTGCAAATATAACAATCGATACCTATTGAATAAATGAAACAGTAATCAATATCGATTGTTTCAAATTATTAAAAAAAATACATTCATATTGTTTTTTGTGTACCTAATTGGTGTCCTGGGATATTTATTTATTATTATTTTTATTTTTATTGACTCCATTCGGCCTGGTGGTAAACAAAATGGTAGCCAACGGTAGACAACGGATGAAGTATCCTCAGGGTATCCTATCCGTTGGCATCGCCATACTGGCCCGCAAGCGTGAAGCAAGGAATCTGTCACGACACTGGATAAAAAAGCGCGAAAGACGGTAACCTCTCTCTCTTTCTCAAGTATGGTAAACCCCCGCTGAGTCTCCGGTACCCTCACTCACTGAAAAAAACACAGCAGTTAGGCTGCTATTGACGTTTGGCATGTTGACATTTTGGGAAATTATGAGCTGCTATTAATTGTTCTATTTTGAATAAATAAAGAAAATAACGCCTAATATACCTAAGGACGCGTCCTTAGGTACTTTTATTTAGATCCTTAAAAATCCGCCCCCTTGAGTGGTGGTGCGTACTCTAATCGATAAGAATCGATTTAATTGACGTTTGGCTCTAAAATGGCAACTCGGCTCTGCACTTCCAGGAAAAGAATGATTCCTGTGTTAGTGGGGTCAATTCAAAACTTATTTAGTGTGATAAATTATTTTGGACTTTAGGGGTAAAACGAATATGTTGACCATTAAAAATAATTAAAAACATAATTTTTAACCAAAATCTTTTTTATGGGCGTGCTATGGCCATTTTTGGGCATCGTGCTTTATCAAATTTAATATAATTTCTAAGAATCAAAATTAAATATAATTTCTAAGTATATACGAGTATGTAGTTGTGTATGAGAGCCGTGGTAGCCTAGTGGTAAGATCGTCGCTTCACACACGTGAGGTCGTCGGGTTCGAATCCGCGCGGGGCACGCACCTCTGGATTTGCAAAAATCTATGTGCGGAATTATACCACTAGCTTAGCGGTGAAGGAAAACATCGTGAGGAAACCTGCACATCCAGTTTAATTCTGAATGTGTAACCATGATCCAAATTTGTCTGGTTCTCCTTTCTGAGGGTTACGAAGATCAGATGGCAGTCGCTTCAATGTAATAACCAGACTCGCTAAATCTAGGATCATGCTCAAAGCGGACCCTGGGCCTAGAGGCACAAACCGGGACAACGCTAAGAGGATGATACGAGTATGTAGTTCGGCATCATTGCGCGGCCGGTAAAAATAAATAAATGAGTAAAATAATAATTAATTCCGTTTTGTTTTTTGTTATGGTTATTAATATTAATACAATATGAAAAAGGTTGACAATCCCTAATTTATTCTGTTATATTCAGAAACGAACCCTACAGGCTTGATTTACGTAAAAAACTAGGATGGTTTTGTTCAGGGTAAAATCTTCTAAAACGAAAGTTGAGAGAGATACAATCAATTTTAAAATGGCACGGCTACCGTGTCATACGCCACACGTTAAAAAAATATATGACACGACTGCCGTGTCATCCGCAGTTTTGTTTTTTGTTTTGGTTATTAATATTAATACAATATGAAAAAGGTTGACAATCCCTAATTTATTCTGTTTCATAGAATATTCAGAAACGAACCCTACAGGCTTGATTTACGTAAAAAACTAGGATGGTTTTGTTCAGGGTAGAATCTTCTTAAACGAAAGTTGAGAGAGATACAATCAATTTTAAAATGGCACGGCTACCGTGTCATACGCCACACGTTTAAAACAAATATATGACACGACTGCCGTGTCATCCGCAACGAATCGGCTCATGACGAATTTACATATTTGCATTTGGCAGCGCGTTTGTGACTATACTGGTATTGCAGGTGTCTAGACACCCGCAATACCAGTATAGTTACATTTTTTTTTACTTTTATTACATTTTTTTTTTACTTTTATTTTTATTTTGTTTTAATCTGTAGACCAGACTCACTGTTTTGTATTTTTATTACATTTTTTAAAATTATTAACTAAGATTGACAATTTATATTTTTATAATAAGTTGTACTGCATGACTTATTGGGGTTTTGGCATGACTTGACTGTAAGCCTTCAAGAAACTTTTTATATATCCTACTACTATTATAAAGGCGAAAGTTTGTAAGGATGTATGGATGTATGGATGTTTGTTACTCTTTCACGTAAAAACTACTGAATGGATTTGAATGAAACTTTACCACAATATAGCTTATACATCAGAATAACACATAGGCTACAATTTATAAAAATATATTGTGTGGATTGTCCAAAATATGACGGTAAGTGTCAATAATTAACCCACGCGTACGAAGTCGCGGGCGGCCGCTAGTAAATAAATAAACCAGTAGAGCCCATCTAGATGGGCGGCAGCAATGCTTACCACCGCTACACTTTTTGGATCTTACGACCTTAAAATATAAAATCCATATTTTTCCGGCTACCCATGATTTAAATAGTAAGATTTGGTCACCCAGCTTCCTTGTCACAGCCGCAGCGCCCCAAGGGAGAACTTTTACCGATGTGTCCCTGTTACCAGTGCAGCGTGCATGCGCACGCGGCGGAGCAGCGGGACCGCTCCCCTTTCGGCGCGTGAGTTATTCGCGCATAACTCTAAATGGGGTAGACGATCTAAATACGGCTAGTCTTGGACTGCATTCATGGACTTGACGTTTTTAGAATTATGCTTTGGTTTGTTTTGGATTCAGTTCATGGTTAGGATACTTCATTTGACTGACTCGGAGGCTCGTAGTAGGCTGCACTTTTAAGTGACTTCTGGGGTCCCGGGTTCGATCCTCAGGTCGGGCCAAAAGTTTGCACCTGTGTTTTTCTGTCCAGAAATTCTGTGTGACTCCGATGTGAAGTTGGCGGTCTTGTGGCGTTGTGCCTCGGAAGGGACCCGTTGTTCCTGCGCCCAATCCCTCTTCGGTCGTGTCACACTGGTGGCCCATAGAATTAAGACGATAAGGGAATAAAGAAGCACGTGTGTTTGCGTATATACTTGAGCACTGTACGGAGCTGAACATTACAATCGGCCGCAACTTATATGTTTCACTTCGTACCAATAGATGGCGCTGAGCGTTGATTGCATCGCTCTAGTGTTTCGTCTTTTTCACGATGTCTATAGAATTTACCTCTAATTTAATTTTCTTGGGTCTGGGTGTTCTGGGTTGACGCCCCCAGTTAATTATCGTCACCTGGTACTCATAGTACAGGGGTTGCCCAAGTTTGAGTCCAGGTTGATTGGTGATTGTCTGGCGCATATTTATTTTATTTTATTGTTTCAGTGAAGATGCGTGCACTCCGCGCGCGGAGGCCGCGCCGCTGAGCGGGGGCGGCGCGGGCGCGGGCGGCGCGGAGCCGCGGGACCGCGCGTGCGCTTGCGCCGCCTGGCCGCCGCGCCGCCAACCCGCGCCGCACGAGATCCTGCGCCCGAAACCGAGAAGGTACTATTTTTAACCTTCATCATCATCATCATTTCAGTCAATAGACGTCCACTGCTAGACAGGCCTCCCCCAAAGTTCTCCACACAGATCGGTCCTGTGCCACCCGCATCCAAGGGACTCCCGCGACCTTCACCAGATCGTCGGTCCACCTGAAAATAGTCCAGTGGACAATTTTTTTTTAAACTTTAGGCCAACATCATCATCATCCGCAACCCACACTCGTCCACTGCTGGACATAGGTCTCCCCTAATGCACGCCACCGCTCCCGATTTTCGGCCATTCTCATTCTCATCCAGCCCACACCAGCCAGCCTTCGAATGTTCATCATCCCATCTTGTCGCAGGGCGTCCCACACTACTGCTTACTGAGTCGCGGTCTCCACTCAAGGACTTTACGGCTCCAACGGCCAACGCTGGACCACAATCGCACCTGATGGAAAGTGACGATGAGGTCTAAGATGATACGCGTTTGCCTAGAAGATACCGGTTCCCCCATATAGTACAAAATCACACCATAAATGTTAAAAAATCACGTCATTCAAGAAACAGAATGGTAGGCAACGCATAAGCGACTTATCTATCTCTACATGACCTTAGTGGCGGAGAATGTGACTCGCTTGCGCGTTTGTCGCCGAAATCAGGTCCCCATCATTTCTTTCCAAGTTACAACAAATCCGCTGTTCCACCATACCGCGTCGTACTGTAACCGCGCAGCCCATAATTTTAATTACAACGAATCGATGGCGTGTTTCCTTATCGTAAATAAGTGAGTACTGTTATAGGCCGATTGAATTAATGGCCGTGGCAGCCGCCACTACTAAACACATTAGGACAGGTTCCCAAACTGTACTGGGAAGGTAAATGAAGATAGAGCTCTTCAGCTGTTTTCGTGTCTTTTTTGTCTGAGTGGGGAATCAGGCGTAGAAGAGAGCACCCCTGATTATTATACTTTTTTATGTGATAGGTGGCAGACGAGCAGACGGATCACCCGATGGTAACCGATGGCCGCCGCCCTTAGACACCCGCAACACCAGTAGAGTCACATGACTGTGCGCTCTCAACCCCCTTTCCTCCAATTGGGCCTCCGGTGTGCCCTCACTCACTTGATGAAACACAGCGTAGGCGCTGCTTCACGCCGGTCTTCTGTGAGGCCATGGTATCACTTCGGTCGAGCCGGCCTATTCATACTGAAGCGTGGCTCTCCCACGCTTAAATATCTGAGTGGAGAGTCAGGCGTAGAAGATAGCAACCCTGATTATTTAGTGGGTTAGACTTCAGGCCACGGCTAGAGGAGAGCCTCACATAGCACGCCTCCAGCGGTGAACATGCGTAAGGAAGTTGGCACATGACATGTCGGGCCGGCAATATATCACCAATGTGAACAAAAATAAGGTAACCAAACTGTGCGCACTGGTGAAAACGAAAGTATGGAACAACAGTTTATTATTTGTTTTGTAGGTCCGGGAGCCTTCTGTTCCGAGTGGACACTGCGACCGAATAGATCTATTGTATCCTTCACTCCCTTTAGAGATCGTCTTCCAGGCCTCCTCGGTCAACAGTTTGTCTTAGGTGCCATTCGACCAACGACTAAATCTATGGTATAAGACTGTCATATTAATCGGAGCGTTATAGATTTACCCTCAGATTAAGATTGGCCGAATCGATCCTAATTTACCTAAAATTAAACCTAGGTAGTCATTGCGCTACGAGCATAAGTTTGAGAACATCTGGCAGAGGACCTAGCTTTTGACCCTTTTAGCGACTCTGAAATACAACTCAAGAAAATTAATGACAGTTCATACTTCGATAATTTTCTCGACTTACTTCCCCCTTTCAAATTTCAAATAGTTTGAGAAAACACTTTTAACTTCTTTCAACTTAAAAAAAAAACAAAAGCCGAATCGATTTATCTCTTCGGGAGTAACGATGCCACCCATTACAGACAGACAGACGTGTCAAACTTATAACACAACGTCGTTTTTGCGTTGGGGGTTAAAAGACTTACTTACTTACTACGCTGGCTCAGCGACCCGAAGTGGATCTTGGCCTCCAACACGAGAATTCACCACTCCGCTCTATTCTCAGCCACCAAGAGGCGGTAAGAATTGGCAAGAGCCAATACGGCCTTTGAATGGTGACCAAGATCCTTCTTGACCTGGTCCATCCAGCGATATCTCGGTGGGGGTTAAAAGAGAATGACCCAAATTGGGTACAGCGCAGTACAGTATCGACAACATGCACGACAGACTTCGACACAAAACGCATGCGCCCCAAAACCAACTTTATAATTCCACAAAAAGTTTTAATGAGCTTATTTATTGGTTTTTCATAATCTAATTGAGGGCCGCGCGGAAGATTCACGGCCCTAACGGTAGCGTGAGTTATGTGCGCGCGCGCATGCCTACTGCGGCCGCGCTGACCCGGTGTCGCTTCGCGGTGAGGTGTCCCGTTGATTTGGGACTGTTCTGGTGCTTGGGCCAATATTCAATGTCCCACGGGGAACAAGGACTCCCACTTTTTAAGTAGGTTTATGAGTGACTTTTTTTTAGGTAGTTACTACTTGAAAGTGAACGGTGGTTAAAGGTTTTTTTTAATGTGATAAGTGGTAGACGAGCAGACGGATTATCTGATGGTAAGCAGTTGCCGCCGCCTTCTGACACCAATAGAGTCATAAGCGTGCTTGCTCCCAACCGTTCGTATGATAAAATGTGGAAACATATCACTTCGTACTGGCAGAGGGCAAATCTACCTCATAAGGGTGAGAGCTCTGGCTGCGCCTTGTAGTTGTCATAACTTGCTTACTTTTAAAACAAAAATGAAAATGGTCAAATGACAACGAATGGCGTGACCTTCTACTTAACAATTTACATACAAGTATGCAAATAAATTAAACAAAAAAATGGCACCCTGTGAACTAACGTGTTGATTTGAATTTATATTATCGATATAAAATTGAAGATTAGGTAGAGTTTAATGATGTGTTTTTGAATTAAAATTTATAGCACAAATGGCGGTAAGTAGGTGTTTAAAAGTTAGTCATTCGAAAACCTGTGGTGTTACATACTTAATATTTAAAATTTATTGCACAAAATATGGCGGTACATTTGTAAAGTTAGCCCTTCAATAAACTGTGATGTTACATGTATTGATTGGTATACGTGAGTTGTATAAGGCTTGTTTTCATTTAGACCGGCACATCCTTGATTTTTGAACCGACTTCCAAAAAAGGAGAAGGTACTTAATTCGTCTAAAACTTTCGTTTCGGGATAACAGTCCACTGTCTACCAATAGATGACGCTGAGCGTGGATTGTATTTCGAAAGTGTTTCGTGTTTTCGGTTTACCTATAAGCCCTGGCGTAGAATGTAAGATTGACCTCTTTAAATAAATAGTATAGAAGATACTATCTTTTTTGTTTTGTTCGTTCATTTTTTGAAATGTTTGCTTATAGAGCTGTTTAATTTACATTGCATGAAGCAATGCTTTGTGTTTCGTCAAGGCTGTGAGGGTAACGGAGGTCCAATTGGGGGAGAGGGGGTGAACAGTTGGCAGCTCACTTGCGACTCTCCTGGTACCTATTGCAAATATCTATAGGCGGCGGCAATCGTTTACCAACAGGTGATCCGTCTGCTCGTCTGCCACCTATCACAAAAAAATGCACATAGATGTCGTCGACCCCTCGCGAAGCTGCGCATTCCCACTGGCTCTCGGCAAGAAGCTCAACCATTCATTATTAACTAGCTCTCATAATTACCGTGAGCATCGGGGACTTTCGTTTTTGAACAATGCTTGTTACAAGACGAAAAACAAGAAAAGATGGATTACTGTATTTGAACGTCAGGAAGATCGTAAAAATTACTTACCAGTTGCCGTGTAATTGGTTTAATTAGTGTTTCGGATGTTTGGAGAGCAATGGTTGTTGACATACAATTAGAATTGGTTATGAAATAGGTACAGTCGCCGCCAATATTTAATGACCCAAAGTAAAAAAAAAGAAATAATAGAGCTCTTTTTATTTGCCAATGGAAATAACGAAATCTTTTATGAAATTAGGTGTAATAATGGATAGGTTCTATGTACATTACTTAGTAGGTAGGTACACATAGAACCTATTTCATTTAATAAAATTGAAACGCTTTTCGTGTCTTTAACAGCGGTCGTTATGATAGAATACATAGATTAGATTTTTTTTTAAAAGATACTTATGTACTTACATTATTGCCAAATACATCGGAATAGGCTAGGTACATTACGACCACAGAATACGGCGGTATGTAACCAGAGTCTACAGCCTATATGACAAAAATAACACGTTTGTATTTGTGACAACATTGTCCTCCTGGTTTAAGGTTTTTCCTTGTACCTACTATGGAAACCAGGAATAACCAAGGTACTACCAAACCCCTAGACCCAACACAAATATCTTTTCATCAACAAACATTTATGTTGGTGCAAGAATCGTTGCGTCTACCGGCGATCCACCACTCAGAAGGAGAAGTCAGAATCTAAAACAGAAATTGTAACCAAAAAAAATGTTCTGTGTTTGATTTGGTAAATAAAATTTCTTCCCTATTATTTTACCTCAGTCATTAATAATAAACCAGACAGTCTAAATCAATTTTTCGTTTTGAAATTCTATATAATTTTCACACAATTGTGTAGCACAGTTAATTAAATGTAACTCTTTAATAGAGTAGGTAGGTAGATACACGAATTAATTTGTCCTACCTACCGGTACATGAATAATAATTTTTAGATTCCCATCGTTGTATAATACTGAGGATATTATGTACTTCTGCAATAATATTACTCATCAGCAGACAAGACAAATAGGGTATTTGACAATTTTTTTTTATGTGTTTAATCAAAAGACCTCTCAATTTAAGAAACATTATTGTAAGAATTACTCGATTCTGATTTGAATTAACTGAGATATCATAACTTTATTCATTAACTTTACTTTTATGATTCTGAATCTATTTAAATCTTTTAATTTGCGCCACCTTTTTGTTGAACCTACACGCGTTACCCCCACTTCAGCTACTTGCATTGATAATATTTTGTGTAACTGTAAGGTAATTGAAAAAATCATAATTAATTTTGTCCAATTCTGACCATACGGGACAGATAGCTGTTTTTGAACACCGTCATGCAACTGCTCCCTCCGTTTTTGTCTATAGGCCATCACCACCAGTCGTGGGTGAAAAATTAAGGGAAATGTTGAAAACAAGGTTTCCCTGATGCAAGCTGGTAAAGAACAGTAATATTGATGAGCTTACAATACTTTATTTAATGTCATTCAAAAGGAATTTGAAGTAATTTTTACAAAGAAAAAAGTCCAAGTAGATAACACTAAAACTAAATTTAGTGATTGGGCTACCAAAGGCATCTTTAAAAAGTAGACGCACTTTATTTAAATTATATGATACTAAAGCAAACACAGATGATCCTCAAATAATTGAATATGTTAGAAACTACTCTAAACTATTAAAAAAGTCTGTGCAATGGCAAAGTCTAATTACTTAAAAAGAAAAAATTAAAATTCTAGTAATAAAATAAAGACCACTTGGAATATGATTAATAAAGAGACTTGTAAAAACACTACTCAAGATCACAAGTACTCTCTAAAAATTGATAATAAACACTTAATGAGGATGTTGAAGTGGCAAAGGCGTTTGAATCTTTCTTCTCTAATGTACCCCTTATTACTACTAGTCATTTAAATTCTAGCCCTCAGCTTGCTTATTGTCATCTACGATCGAGTGTAGATGAGTGTTTAACTTCTTTTAGTTTCCACCACATCAACTCGGAAACTATACTTAAAACTTTTAAAGATATAAATATAAAGAAAACGGAAGATTTGTGGGGTATATCAGTAGTAATATTAAGAAATATAATAAACATTATTGCCCCTTATTTAGCTGTAATATTTAATGAATGCGTAGATATCGGTCAATTTCCAAATTTGATGAAATATAGCAAGGTTCTACCACTGTTCAAATCAGGTGATAGAAGTGACCCATCTAATTATAGACCGATATCCATCCTACCAGCCCTTAGTAAAATATTTGAAAAAATTATATTCAATCAATTGTTGGGTCATTTTAATCTCAATAAATTATTACATAATAAACAATTTGGATTTACTAAGGGCAGATCTACTACTGATGCAGGAGTTGCACTCATCAAGCACATTTTTGATGCATGGCAAAATAAGCAAGATGCTGTAGGTATATTTTGCGACCTTTCTAAAGCATTTGACTGCGTTAATCACCAAACATTATTAATGAAGCTACAGCATTACGGTCTCACAGACAGCTCTTTGAGCTTAATACGGTCATACCTAAGTGATAGAATTCAAAAAGTCAATGTTAATGGAATTGACTCTTCCGGTGCCCTCTTACACATGGGAGTGCCCCAGGGCTCGATATTAGGGCCCTTACTGTTTATTATATATGTAAATGACCTTCCTTACCTTACTAAAGACTTGTGTGACATAGTATTATTTGCAGATGATACTTCTTAATTTTTAAAACTAATAGACAGAAAGATAACTTTGACGATGTAAATAGTGGTCTCACCCAAGTGCTAAATTGGTTCACTGTAAACAATTTGCTTCTAAACGCTAAAAAAAACTAAATGTGTTAAATTTACATTGCCCAACGTAAGACAGGTCAGCACTAGGATCAATATGAACAATGAAGATGTTGAAGTTATTCATTCTACCGTATTTCTGGGCATTAGGTTAGACTCAAAATTACAATGGGGCCCTCATATTGCAGCTCTGGCTGGAAGACTCAGTTCAGCTGCATATGCAGTCAGAAAAATAAGACAACTGACCGATATTGAAGCAGCAAGACTTGTATATTTTAGTTATTTCCATAGCGTCATGTCTTATGGTCTACTCTTGTGGGGATCTGCGGCTGACATTCAAGCTATATTTGTGCTACAGAAGCGAGCCGTCAGAGCCATATACGGACTTAGACCACGAGACTCGCTTAGAAATTTGTTCAAAGAAATCAACATCTTAACATTAGCATCACAGTATATTTTTGACTGTATAATGTATGTTTATAAGAATCTCAATTTATTACCGAAGAAATCTGATAGGCATAGCCTAAACACCAGAAATAAACACAAACTTGCTGTTCCAAATCTCAGACTTCATAAAATTGGTAATTCATTTGTCGGAATGAGCATTAAATGTTTTAACAAATTGCCACAAACCCTTGTTGATTTGCCTATACATAAATTTAAATCTCAAGTTAAATCTTATTTGATGGCAAATGCCTATTATACAATTGAAGAATACCTAAATGACAAGAATTTGTGGAAATGATAAACTGTTCACCTACACAGTATTATATATTATGAAATTAAAATTTTATTTAATTCTTTAAAAAATGTATGATAACAGATTTGAAAAGATTAAGTTCTACTGAGTTTCTTGCTGATTCTTCTCGGTAGAAATTGACCTTCCGAATCAGCAGTAGATTATAAAATTTGACATTCATAAATGTTCTGTAAAGGACTTAAATTGAATAAAGAGAATTTGATTTGATTTGATTTGATTTTAAGAGCACATATTTTGGGCAAGCCCAAAAACGCTCTATACAAAATGACTACAGGCAAGTGACGTCACATGCTCGTATCCTGTATGCGCGACTAGTAAATTTTGTTTGGTAGCTATATCAAATGTTTCGTTTTAGTAAATGGTTTTATAATAAAAGTTGGTGGAAAATGTACGGGTAGTTCAATGATATAATTATTTTTTTAAATTGTAATACTTTAAAAATGGACTTGCCCATGAAACTTTGAATGCTCATAAAACCAGTTAGACGTTATATTTTTAACTGAAAATTTTGGCCATTGGTTCTTATTTACCAGTATTTTGGAAAAGTATAAATATTTTTTACTAAATCGAGATTAGTCAAACACCCTATTATTATTATTTTAGATTTCGCGGGAGGAAGTTTAGAAACACTTTGTTTATATTTTGAAAATAGACGCACACAATATAATAGAATGTTTACAATACAGTACATAAACAAATATACGGCAGGTATACCTAGTGACATGGATACAGCCAACATCAGTCTATATTATTGTGTTTTGTTATTTTTGCACAATGTAAAATTATCTATCTTGATTCTGATATCCATAAAAAAGTGCCTATATGATGTTGTCTAATGAGCAAGTGTACACACTTGCTAAGTACTTGCATCGAAATGTTGTTTTTAATATGGATTTACACGGCATTAGACATGGACGTTACGAAAAATATTTTTGGCCGTATCTCCTAAATAATTGCAGACTAGACTGCATATACATCGAAAATTATCCTAACTAATATTATAAAGGCGAAAGTAACTCTGTCTGTCTGTTACTCTTTCACGCCAAAACTACTCAACGGATTTAAATGAAATTTGGTATACAGATGATCTAGACCCTGAGAAAGAACATAGGCTACTTTTTATTGCGAAAAAGGGGTTGTGAGGGGTTAAAAGGGCGGTAAAAAGTTACTTTTCCACGCGGACGAAGTCGCGAGCGGCCTCTAGTCACTCATAAAAATGCAAGAAACACATTATACAATATCCATTTTAAATAAAGTCATAAGCTAATTTTATGAATGATCATGAGCTCTACAAAACGAAAGGGTTTCCCAAATAAATAAAAGTGTTTATGTTCCCCCATTGTTAGATCGCATGAGACGGTTTTCGTTTTTATCGATCGCAGTAAAAGTTGCATTGACAATGCGCGTGGGCAAATCGTCGCTTGCTTTCATAATAATCAATGAGTGGTGGGCCTTATTGATGAGGTATCTCACTATCGTCTTATGTAGGTAATACTAGCGGCCGCCCGCGACTCCGTCCGCGTGGAAAAGTAACTTTTTACCCCCCTTTCAACCCCTTACAACCCCCTTTTCGCAATAAAAAGTAGCCTATGTCCTTTCTCAGGGTCTAGATTATCTGTATACCAAATTTCATTTAAATCCGTTGAGTAGTTTTGGCGTGAAAGAGTAGCAGACAGACAGACAGACAGACAGACAGACAGACAGAGTTACTTTCGCATTTATAATATTAGTATGGATAAAGATTCAAATAATTAAGCACCTAATATGAAAGTAATTCTGAAATTATACACAATTATAAGAGTAACTAGTGACCTGCCCTCACTTCGTTTCGGGAGATTAGTTTTAAATCAAGCCAATAGATGGCGCTGTACATACATTACATTGCAAAAGTGTTTCTGTTTAGTTACAAGCCTTTTCGTTGTCCTGGGAAGTTACCTCTTATTTTTCTAATTAGGTAGAGTGAGGATATTATAATCGTAAGGGTAAATAAACTACTACCTACACATTGATATATTAAAAACATATATTTAATTATTTCACACTACACACATTACTTTCTTCAACGAACCGCCTTTATAATCATAACTAGCGGCCGCCCGCGACTTCGTCCGCGTGGAAAAGTAACTTTTTACCCCCCTTTTAACCCCTTACAACCCCCTTTTCGCAATAAAAAGTGGCCTATGTTCTTTCTCAGGGTCTAGATTATCTGTATACCAAATTTCATTTAAATCCATTGAGTAGTTTTGGCGTGAAAGAGTAACAGACAGACAGACAGACAGACAGAGTTACTTTCGCATTTATAATATTAGTATGGATATTCGTTTTCATTTTGCCTATAAGTATTTATTTATATGAGTTATATAATAATATAATATATAATAATAATATTTCACTACATCACATACATTGATCTGACTCTGAGATAGGTAGCTCAAGCACCTGTGTTACATATATCAGAACCAACAGTGGGATTACAAATATATACATATAATGCTTTTCTTTTGTAAATACATACTTATAATACATAGAAAACACCCAGACCAATACAGACAGACATGTTCATGCACACAAGTGTTTGTGCTGTGCGGGGATCGAACCCGCAACCCTTGGCCCACACGCAGCATTCACTACCACTGAACCAACCGGGTCGTCAAAAGTTATACCTACATATTTAATACGTACAAATTATTTTAAGTGTTTTTTTTTATAAGAGTTTCTACCTAATTGTTGTACTGTGTATTCTGAAGCAATCTCTGTTTATGATTTGCGAATACCGATGATCATAATTACTGTCAGGTGTCCGCAGAAAACCAGCGTCGAGGCACACTCAACTGTGTCCCGACATATAGCTGAGCGGGGACCTTTTTGGCGCCTTATAGATTTAGATTGTTGTACTTACCTATATTAAATTAGATTAATTATATTTTAAGATTTTGAACTGTACTACATATCTGTATTTTTGGTGCCAAATAAACGTATTCTATTCTATTCTATTCTAAACAAATAGGAATTAGAAAGTTACCAGCTATAGGGAAATAGCCTAATTAGCAGTTCGGACAGTTATTGTTATTGTGTTATTTTGAGTCACCCATAAAAGATAGATACATGATGTCATGTGATATTTTTTAGATAATTTTATGTAGAACATTTTCGTCATACATGATTTCTATGTAGATTTAACCATTAAGGCTATACACGCGACGGAAGCTTAAAAAATCGAGTAACTAACTTCTCCCGCTTTCCCAACATTTCCCTTTGCTCTGCTCTTATTGATTGTAGCGTGATGAAAAGTATACTATAATACAGACAGACAGACACAAATTTTACTTATTGCATTTTTGGCATCAGCATCGATCAGTAATCACCCCCTGATACTTATTTTGAAAATATAATTTCATGTACAGAATTGACCTTTCTACAGTCTACAGATTTATAAGGGTTTTTTTATGTGATAGGTAGCAGACGAGCAGACGGTTCACCTGATGGTAAGCAATTGCCGCCGCCCATGCAACAAGTGCGCTGCTAACCTTTTATCCCCTTCCCCCCCGATGGGCCTCCGGTACCCTCACTCACTCGGCGAAACACAGCACAGGAGCTGCTTCACGCCGGTTTTCTGTGAGCAGTGGTATCACTCCGGTCGAGCCGGCCCATTCATGCCGAAGCATGGCTCTCCCACAATTACGGAGTACCTACAAGGGTAACGGAGGCCCGATTGGGGTTTGTAACGGACTTGTGATATTACTATGGGTGGAGACAATGGCTTACCTATGCTCGTCGGCCGCCTATTAAAAAAAACTCACTATGACCATAAACTGAACTAAAATTCCTATAGAAGCATGTTCACAAACTTTTCCACCAATTTTCGCCTCCCACGGCATTGCATGCGCATGTCTCCGGTAACAGTTACTTTCGTTGCATAAAACACGCTCCGGTATTGTTCGAGGTGCGCGCGCGCAGTTCCCATCCCAGGGAGAAAGTCCCCAAAGTTTTACTTGCTATTGTCTTTGCTTAGGGTTAATTGTAGACTGAGCAAAGACTAGAATTGGTTTGTTTTTAATTGATGGGGAGAGTGAAGATAAAATCAAGTTGACATGAAAAGTGGCTGATGACGTGTCAGCCACTGTATTCATGTTTTTTTATTGTTTACTAGCTGTTACCCGCGACATCGTCCGCGTGGAATAATATATTTGGATGGAATTTTTAATCATTTAATAATTTTCCATTTTCACTCCCCTTTTTAACCCCTGCCCTTACAACCCAACAAAAAATTGCCTATGTCCTTTCTCAGGATCTAGACCATTTGTATACCATATTTCATCCAAATCCGTTCAGTAGTTTTCGCGTGAAAGAGTAACAAACAGACAGATAGACAGACAGCCAGAGTTACTTTCACATTAATATTAGTTAGGATGTATATTTTCGTCTTTTCTTTATACCTATAAAAATGGGTTCGCCCTTGGCTTCATACTGAACTCCAGAGTTGAGAAGAGTTTATATTTTTACAAGTGGCCCGCCCTTACTTCGTTTCAGATTAGTAGTTCTACACTCTACTGATAGATGGCGCTGGGTGTTGATTGCATCGCGCTAGTTTTTCGGTTTGTAGGTAGGTATAGGTTTGTCGATGTCTATAGAATTTATCTCTTTTTATTATATTCAGCATCAGCATAATTATTATAGACTAGCGGCCGCCCGCGACTTCGTACGCGTGGAGTTAATTATTGACACTTACCGTCATATTTTGGACAATCCACACAATATATTTTTATAAATTGTAGCCTATGTGTTATTCTGATGTATAAGCTATATTGTGGTAAAGTTTCATTCAAATCCATTCAGTAGTTTTTACGTGAAAGAGTAACAAACATCCATACATCCATACTTACAAACTTTCGCCTTTATAATAGTAGTAGGATTGCACGTTATATTACAAGTAGGTAATCCGTCTGCTAGTTCTGCCACCTATTACATAAAAAAACATGTTCAGCTACTTTTTTAGTCCATTGTTATTTTGGGATAAACCATGGCCCACATTTTGTTACAATACCAATGTGATTAAAGCCAAGAAGCATTTCTACCTCCGATCTCTCCACCAAACGTTTAGTTTCTAAGCCGCGTAAGAATCCACATCCCGTTAGAAAAACTGAGACCATTTATTAGCCATAGAGAATAAAGTGCAACGCATATAGTGGAAGTAGTCATTTATGCGTAATGGAGCCGATGCATGGCGGAAGTGGTCGAGCGCAGGCGCAGGGGGTATTGGGACACCACTCGATAAACGTTGGACCATCGATATCTCTAGATGCACAGTTCCATACTAGAAGCGTTTGAAAAGTGGTCCTAATAGCGCTGTCATTAGTAATTTACACCCACAGATATTATGAATCGAGGTCGAAAACCAAATGTAGGTATTTTATTTTCAACCCTATTACGAGTATATGGTATCAAATTACAAAAAATCGTGGATTAGATCCCTGAAAGTTCATGTGATGAACGCTCTTTTCTGTTCAATGTCTGGGTGTAACTAAAGTAAAAAAAAAGTAAAATTTTTGCCTCTATAGACCTAAAAAGGCCACCATCATAGATATAAAGTCATCGCTACTATGATGGGATGAGTAACTAATCACCCCACTTGCCTAATGTGGATTGGTTATCACAGACCCGAGCAATAGGTATTCGAACGAACAATACTTTTTGCTTGAGCCGGAAATCGATCTCTGGTCCCCTAGAACATCGCCCTGTAATTAAACCACTAGACTAACAGGCTGTAAGTTATTATTAAGTATAGTAATGCTATGTGCAAAAATACCTTCACCATCATTGACCGGAGTCAACCCTTGTTAGTTAGAAATAATTGCATTGAAATTATATCGATGCACCTAAGTCCACAATTAATAACTAAGTGCTTATGAATATTGCAATTTTGCGCACACAGCTAAACGCTTCCATGCAATTCAATTCAATCGCTGCAATGTATCATCATCCAGCGGGAGCGATTCACAGATAACCGCTGGAGTGCGCTCTATATTTAGTGACAACTTATGGATCCGTTCACCTCACTCAGAATGCAGATGAGGCTCATACGCAGGCTCGCATGTTTTACGAGTAGATGCAGTTACCCGAGATGAAGCGCAGACGCACTCGACGCAATTAATCGGACACTGTTCAATCGATTAATCGGATCGGTTTCGTTTATGAACGGTATTGTCGAGTGCGTGAGGTAGCGGGGCGACGGCAACAATGGTGGCGGGCGGCGCGCGCGCAGCACTCAGTGCGGCGGGCACGTCCGCGCGAACATGCTGTGCCCCGCGCGTTGCTCGTGCTTCCTCTGCCGCGAGCTGCAGTCCTGCCGCGCCGCCGACGCGAGGAAACCCCCCAACAAGATGTGCGACAACTTCATCCTCAAGAAGGCCGAGGCCTGGGAGCCGATGAAATTCATCCGCGGCGCCGCGAGGCTCTCAGTCCGCCACTGGCAGAGCCGCGAGCCCATCGCCACCTCGAAGACCCGCATCGCCACCCACAAGTCCACGAGCTGCGAGCAGCTGTACCCGCACCCCTCCGAGGAGGAGGTCGGGCCCTTCGGCATGCGGCGCGCGCCCAGCACCGACCGCGTCAAGCCCCCGTCCGAACACAAACCCCTTTTCAAGCTACTCGGGAATTCTAAACTTAAGAAAATTAACAACAGTGATGCTTCGGAATCCTAAAATTCGCCGAAGCGTTTTGAATTTTAGAAAAAGTGAACCAGCCAATTCTAAGAACGTTCATGAGAAGTATATACCTCTCACGCAGACCTCCCCCGTCGAGCACATTTACAGTGAACCTAAAGTTTGGACAGCTCAGGGAGACGACTGCTGCAGGCCTCCAGTGTACAAAAGCGTAGAGAAAAAGAAAGAAGACAATAAAGGATCTGTATCTGATAAGAAGATTTACAGCAACCGTCCTCCTTGCTACGAGGAGCTGACCCAAAGGCTTTCACAGGAGAAGAATAAGAAAGCAAATCTTCCCTTGACTGAGGGAGGGTTAGCAAATAAGATAACTCAAAACAATAACAAAGTCGTAATTTACTTCGGAGATTCCATCATTCCGAAAGCACAGTGAGCAGAAGAAGGAAGCGAGGCAGAATGAGGAAGCGGCTGCTAAAGGGGAAGTGATATACGCCAACCGACTGTTAGACGAGACTGGGAATCTAGGGATTGGCCGGGAAGTGGATAAAGGGGGAGGAACACAGATGGTTTCTGAAGTGCAGGTCCCCGAAGCGATATATGCGGAAGTGAAGTCCGTTGACAGTAAGGAGACTTCCGAGGTGGTGACGATAAACGACGCGACGTACAAGAAGGATGTTTTCGAGATTATGGGTTCTGACGGGTTCCTGATAGTGGAATTCGAGGGGAACTACGAGCGAGCCCGGCAGCTGGTGGAGCAGATCCACGGCACGGGCACGGATCACCACGAGGCCACGGTCCTGGACGACGATGAGCAGTGCGACTGGAGCTTTATTCAGGACTGGAGAAAACGGTAAGTTTCTATTGAAAATTGGTTATTTAGATGACCTTGCATTTAGATGATGATAAATAAACACGGGGATTTGAAACTGTTTGTCATTAATAACGATTGAAAACGTGTTTGTACCATAATGATCAAAATATGTGAAAGAAACCAATCCCTTATTATATAACCTTAATTCGAGTAAAGAAAGTTGGAGTTACGAGTACATTATGTGACAGTTATTTTGATGCATTTTCTTTCATTTTATTTTAAGCTAATAAAAACCTTATTGCAAGATAATAAAGCTTGGGTTTATGCGAACAGCTGTGCTGGTTAAAGGGTTTATTCAAGTTAACAACTTTCAGTTTGCCAAAATTTTTTATTATAGGACTTGTTTACTTTCATCTTATAGGTAACTGATATTTTGAAATGTGCTAAAACTGTCAATAATACTGTTACTTGCAGCTAATTAGTGCAGTAATTTAATTAATTTGTCGCTGCTAGATTCCCAGATTAATAACACTCTCTTATTTTGTCTAAATTGGTAGCAAACAATGCAATCAGCTCACAAAGAACTGCAAGAAACAAAGTTAATTTCGCACACACACTTGCGAAATGCTCGCAACCGGGATGGTTGTCATCGCGGATGTTATGCGCCTCTCATCCTCCTACCTCTTAATTGACACTTGACAATTACTCCCGAGAGCAGACGACCCCGATTCCACGATCTTTGTTTTATAACCCGCGCATAACTGGCCAGTAACTGTGTGACCTAAGAGTTAATATCTGATTGTGCTTTCGGGAAGCAGGGCGCGCGGCGACATAGCGGAACTTCGTTATGAAAAACCATTGTGTTTCCAAAATTATACCCATTTTTGGAAAAGGTGCTGCGTTTACGGTTGACGACCTCGTTATTTTTCTACGGCGCAGTCTGTTTTATTGGTTTAGGTGCATAGAATCGCCAATTGATGTGCGGACCAGATAAAAATAAAAAATAAGATTTGATTTGAATAATACCTAAGATAAAAATAAAATTTGATTAAAATAAAGTACCTACTTGACAAGGTAAATTTAAGAGTCATAATAGACTCTTGTACTAGGGAAAAGACACGTTTCGGCATGAATGAGCTAGGGCTTCACAGAAAAAGCTCTGAAGAAGCTCTTTTGCTGAGTGCAAGGGCACTGTAGGTAAAGGTTTAGTAAAGTTTCATAGAATAACAATGAATTGGGCCCGATATTCTTTGATTTGGCTGACCTGGTGGCGCATTTGGTAGTGACCCTGTCTCGTACGCCAAAGGTCGTGGGTTCGATCCCCACTTTGGACAAACATGTGTGTGATGAACTCTTGTGTTTTTTCAGTGTCTGGGTGTAATATATGTAGCTTGACTTGGCGGGGGAAGTGTCTGCTATAAAAAAAACATAATACAGGGTGTGTCTGTCAACAATTACATCCCCTGAACCACAGGTGCTACAGGATTTAGGTTGGTAGGTAAAACTTTGTTCTACGACTTTTAGAAATTCGAATAAAAAATAATCAACCTTTCATATCAATTCGGTGACTTGACTCTCCTAAGACACGCCACTGCTCCCGATTTTCGGCCACTCTTATCCAGCCCACACCAGCCAGCCTTCATAATAAAATTATGTCTTCACCCCTTCTCGGCGCAGGGCGTCCAACACTACGCTTACCGAGTACATGGTTAAAGGGATGTAAATGTTCACAGATACACCCTGTATGTGAATCCTCAGTAGCCGCGTAGACAATAGCAAACCAAGAATCTTGCATAATTCCGTTTATTATTCGCCCGATTCGTGGATTCAGTCGGAAGCCATCACGTTAATTGTGCGGCAATTCCGCGGATAACAATCTCTTGTTGGGCGATGCACCCGTGCGAGCTTCGCCGATAGCCATCGCCGCCGCGCCATTACCGACCTTAAAGCCGACAGAAACTCCGGCAAAAACTCGTGTAAAAGTACCAACACTTTGTTCGGCTTTATCTACATCGAATAGCGCATTCGTTACATCTTTGTTCGGCCTGTCTCTGTTTTCTTGTTTATTGGGTTTCCCAAGTTTTTTACGAGTCAACTTCCTTGAGAATCGCTTGCGATGGTTCAATTGCTGTCATATCCTCTAGACGCATCATTGTTTGAACTCCATATCGTCTAAGAAAAAAAAAACCATTCAGTAATTTATGGTATGTATGAAATTCATCGAAAAAAAATTCCATTCGCCATACAAAATGCAAGTCACATGGCGACTGTGTATGAAAAGATGATGATTTTTGCATGCAAATTTTCAAAAGTCATAGAACAAATGTTATTCAGAATGGTGAGTAGAATACGTGGTTAAAGGGATGTAAATGATCACAGATACAACCTGCCTATAAAAGTTAGTCTACCTAGATCTCATTTGCGACAAAACACATAAGAAACCTATGTACATTGTACGCAATGGTTTCACCTGCGACATCCTGAGCTCTACTCTAGCCCATAGTTTACAAAGAATCAATTAAAATGAATGAGTCTCCTAAACATAACTGTTTCATAACACCGTATACATTCGTATCTTCACTTTCTTACTCAACAGATTGAAGTTATTATTTCTTAAATAATTGCCTAGTCTCTAATTATAGAGTTTAACAAGATTCAAAGTTACATTTAATGAAGAGTTTGAATAAAACATCGAAATATCCAAATATACGTCAAAGTAATTATGGCCGAAAAAAAATGCTCTGCTCTGAAGTCTTTTAGAATACATAAGCATACAACGACCTTGTCCTTAACAAGTAGTCAGAAAAGTGGTCTTATTATCAACCAGTATTGGAAATTTAAATATATTATAACGTATCTGTGTGATATTTTTTATCCGGTACTAAGTAAGATTATTTTCGAAAGAGTTTCCCAAAGTGTAGGCTGTGAAAAGGCCTTAAAGATAGGTAAATATGTCCCTGTGTCAATGTTGTAAATCTATTTCCTAAATGTCGATAGAAAAGCTACCAGCTTTTAGATCAACAAAACGTTTAAAACTTATTCATGAAGAAAAATATCATATAATACACGTGTCATCCTCGTAATTCTTTGACATTAAACACATGTTCGAGTATGTTATCTATTTCAAACACACACATGTGTAGACACAATTTGGGAAACAGTGTTATAGGATATTAAAAATGCAGCTGATATTTAACTAATCATTATAAATGTAAATAATGTCAAAAGACGCAATAAAAGAAGTCGAGCCAGTTTTATATTTATAAATCTATAAAACATCTCATACGATGGACTCAATGATAAATGCATTCGTAATAAATCAGATTTACATAAATTAACGAGATAGAATTGATAACTGTGAAATAGCTTATAACAATACTGTTTACGTAAAAACAGATTCTACTGTTGATAAAAAATATTGTGATGTAACACAAGAAAATAAAAGCAATAGCCCAGATACAAATCTACCCATTGATCCAATTTATTTTACAATCTAAACCTAAGACTAAAACATATTTTGCTTTCCTAAGTTTGAAGCCTGTAAAATAGCAAAAATACTTTGGTCGATTGAATGACTACTAAAGAGGGGGCTAAAAAAGAAAACATATTGCGCAGACCTCTGAAAACCAAACTATGATAATATGATTGACATTTTTGGTCAATTTAGACACAAGATAAACACAAAAACACAAGATAAAATATTATACCTATTTTAAGAAAATGAAATGTAACAGGTCATGTTGGATACTATAGAATGAAGTTAATGACATTCATAATAAATTATTTCCAAGCATCTACGCGTAGTGTTCACGACTCGATCCTGTCTGTATCTAATCTAAACCTAGCTTGCAAAAACTTGCCACTCCTGACCTACGTAAGTAAATTGCCTGTAAAAACCGTTAGATGACAATGTTGGAACAACTTTTAGATAAAACATTTAAAATCCCATCAGTTTGCTCGCGTGTCGCAATTTTCGGATTAAAGTACTTGGAGCGAAAACACCAAAACAAACTAAAAATCCGTGAAGGATTGTCAAGGACGCAGCCACCACAACGACTGGATCGCTCTCTAACTTGTTAACAGCACATATTCAATACTAAAGCCTTGGTTTTTAAGTTGATTTTGCTGTAAGCGCTGTAGGATTACCGGGCATTTTTCGGCTTGTATCATGGCATTGTGTTTATGCTTGGGCGACAATATGACACGGTGGTTGGTCGCGCCTCGTGTGAAGTAATGTTTACACCGGTCTTCGTTCCTGGTCGCTTCGTGTGAGAAACAATCTCTTTTGCGGTTTACATACGTCTGGTTACATATGACCAGAAACGTCAATTTCGTAATTGCGACTTTTCATCAATCCAATACTGTTAACTATGTCACCATTTTCCTGTTTGGGTTGCTTAAGGTGCGGTTATGGTATTGGTACTTATATCGTTTATTATTCTAACTTTTGATTTTTAGTCGGCTACAAATTAGGTCAGTTTTGGACCAAGGTTTTTGGAGTCAACCAAAGAGATAGCATTACCACTGTTTGACTTCATATTATGAATCATCACAAAATAGATAAACCGAGAACGCACAACGATAGCGCATACATTAACGAACACTTCAATATCAAGACTGACAGCTAGAGCTGATCTTCCTTGTTTTAGTGGTATACTTAGTTACATTATTACATCAGTCCCTTCAATGACACCCAGAACCTCTAATTTCCCATTTATATTCTTAGTTTAGTATACCACCTCACATAACAACACCACGTTAATAATCTGTGCTCTATTAAGTTTACATTTACTGCACTCTAGTTATAAAGACATTACGCGTTAATTTAGTTTTAGAGTCCCATACATGACGGAACATTGGGAGATTCTGCTACAGCTATTTCATCTTGTGGTATTTGATTCAGTAATATTTCTTTTCTTTTTGTGTGTTTTTGTAAAATATATCCATTAGATTTAACATCAACATTATTTATTAGATTTTAAATGGATTGTCTACAACCATCAGTATCAATCATTTATCATATGATCATATGATGCGAGCAATGCATTATATTTGTATTGTATCGTAAAATATGTAGGTATGTCATAAGTTAGTACCTAGTTTAAAAATCTAGTGTTTATGAATGGAAAATTTGTATTCTTTATCATATTTACAAAATAAAAATAACTATTTTTACATTTTTGTTGTTATTGCATGTCAAGTAAACTCTCTTTGCTAAAAAGCCGTTGAATCTCGTACCAGCGTTCCGGTATGTTATTAAAATCAAAATTAGATCGCGAATAGATTAATTGCCATTAACCCTTTTAGATTAATCATAACAAATGCATAATGGCCGGTCCGCTCGAACTATCATCATTCATATTTACACTCGCGTCGGAAGCGCAGGCGTTACGTAAACTGTAGCTAGTTACGTGCGCGTGCGCACGGGCGTAAAGATAAACACATTAGTGGTGCGAAGGTACACTTACCGTGTGAGAGCCACGCTTTGGCATGAATGGGCTGATTCGCGACCTGTCAGTAAAAGCAGCGGGAAGAAGCGTCTGTGCTGTGTTGCCCATGGGCGGTGGCAAACGCTTTACCATCAGGGCTCGTCTTGAGTCCATCATTTTTTCCCATCATAGTAGCGATGACCTGATTTTTATGATGGAGGTCTTTTGCTCTGCAGTGGGGTCAGTTCCCACTTTTTAACCTGACTCCAACAAAAGTTGAGGTGTTACTGTACCATCAGCTTCTCTAAAACACGTTCCGTCCCCGGCTGCAGTTTCCGAAAGATCAAGTTTTACCGCTTTCGATTTTGTTTATCGCATATGTAACTTTTTAATGCCCTGAAATGTCAAGTGTATTGCTTCTATCAAGATCTTGGACATTATTTTTTTCTGTATCAAAAGTATAAGACATGTTAATAAAAATATTTTTTTATTACAAAAATATATATGGCTAATAATGTCAATCAGATACTTCTAGCCCCTCATTCTCGTGATTTTCGATACTAACGAAAACTACATAAAAACTATATTTTTGCTATATTTACCTATTTTTTATTACTTAATTCACAAGGACGAAATTTGGAGGCTGTAAGCCTTGTATTACCTATTATTTACTATGATGGCTAAGTATCCATTGTGGGACTTGACCTCCGACACACAACTGACCATAATCCCATAATATAACAATGTTATATCTTTTAATTCTCATTTTTCTTATTTTTTGTTACACTTTGAAGTTTAATTATATATGACACCATATAAACACTGCCATAGTTTTTGATGCGTGATTATCAGTTCCCACACTTTCCTTGCCTTTCAACACTTCCTTAATCTTTTAAGCCACACATGCGTTATTTGTGTACCTTAATGTGTGGTCATAAACACTGTTTTGGCTCAGCATGGTGTGTGATGGTGGTTCTTCGCTTTCACCTACTTAATTGCTAAGACTTCTTATTCTTTTAGTTGCTGTTATGTCATGTATTTCCTCTGTTTGAGGATGTTGTAAACTTGTCAGATAACTATTGATAACATTTTCATTAGATAATTTCTCTATTAGACTC
This sequence comes from Cnaphalocrocis medinalis, assembly GCA_014851415.1. NCBI lineage: Eukaryota > Metazoa > Arthropoda > Insecta > Lepidoptera > Crambidae > Cnaphalocrocis > Cnaphalocrocis medinalis. The sequence continues at coordinate 5,165,412 of CM026278.1, read as the reverse complement.
ATGTTAGTTGCATATTTATTAATACTACTTAAAATTTATTAAAATAACTTACGATCTGTAGGTAAAAAAACTATCAATAATTTCATTAACCATTTTCCAGAGTTCAAATCTTTCAAGATTCTATTATTCTCACTGTCTCTTAGGGTGCGTTTCCACAGAAGCGGAGCTGCGCGGAGTTGAGCGGAGACTTGTAATATTGACCAATCATAGTTGCTCATCAGAGATGAGATGTGTATTTTGAGCAACGTGATTGGCCACAAAAAATACCGTTTCTGCACGATTTCCAATTAAATTGATCAAAGATCACTATTTTGTTTTGCTTTCTCTAATTTACTGCACAAAAAATGTTTGCAGAAATCATATTAACACTATTAATCAATTAAAATATGGGCTTTTATCTTGTCGGGACAGCAATTGCCATTCATTTTTGTATGGAACAGCTGATTTTTATTCTGCTCATTTTGAGGATTTAACATGCTGAAGGGGCTTTATTTGTGTTACCTATTGACGGCTTCAGGATTTAAACCACTAACATTTAACGGTGCATTAATAGGCAAGTTACACACAATAAAACCTTGGTAAGAGAGTATCTTCTAGGGTATATATATAAGTACCAATCGCGGGTGGTTTTATGGGCATGCCTCTGGCCAGCTTCTCATCATGAGAAGCCCGTCCCAGACGGAAAGCCCCACATACAGTAGGTGAGCCACGCTTTGGCATGAATGGGCCGGCTCGACCGGAGTAATACCACGTCCTCACAGAAAACCGACGTGATGCAGTTCATGCAATGCATGCGCTGTGTTTCGCTGCGTGAGTGAGGGTGCCGGAAGCTCAATCCTGGGCTAAAAGGTAAGCAGCGCACTTGTGCACCACTGGTGTTGCAGGCGGCGGTAATCGCTTACCATAAGGTGATCCGTCGGCTATTGCCACCTATATCATAAAAGAAAAGAATTAACAGAGCCCGTCCACCCTCCGGTAGACGGGAATGCATAAATATGTGTGGCCACTGCACCACTGGCCCGACAGCATTTCCCCTGCGACAACAAAAAAAAGAAAGGGTCTTTCCTAACAAAACCGTTGGGCAGACCACTGACACAGTGTGTGCGGAGCGAAGTATCACAGAGAACGGTCGGGTCATCTGCGCGGGCGCACTGGATCGATTCGCGACGCATCGGCACGACATCGACACGCGTTCAGGGCTGCTTGAAGCGATAGAGACAAATGATAACGGACCTCTATGAATCTGTATGAAAAAAGCAAGAAGAAGTGAACAGATTCGTTCTATCCCTACTCTGGACAAACATTCGTGTGATGACTAAGTACTTGTGTTTGTTTAGTGTCTGGGTGTAATATATGTAGGTACTAGCTGTTACCCGCGACTTCGTCCGCACCCCTCCTTGTAACCCCCCTTTCGCAATAAAAAGCCTATGCTCTTTCTCAGGGTCTTAACCATCTGTATGTCAAATTTCATTCAATCCGTTCTTTAGTTTTGGCGTGAAAGAGTAACAGACAGACAGAGTTACTTTCGCATTTATAATAATAGTAAGGTTTTAAATATTATATTTCAGTCTCCTCTGTTGTCTGATATATGTAACACAAGTGCTTTTACTTAGTATGGAGTCAGATTAATGTATGAGATATATAAAAAACATTATTTGTTTAGTTTCTATAGACAAATCACCAAAAACAGTGATAGTAGAAGCCGTGGGCACTCGCTAGGTAGAACACAAATTGAAGGCTGAAAAAATATTTATGCCCAATATTGTCAACCCTACGAGGATATCACTATAAAATAATTTCATTATCTACCTTATAGATCAGCAATAAGGATCAACATTCCCCAGCAGCCCTGTAGCCCGTTATGTGAACCACCTTACCGGTTAAGAGTTGCAGGTGGACTCTTTTTATTGAAGATTGTAAATCTGTATTTTAAATTAATTGAGTGTAGGTGTCTTTTAGAGAAATAAAAGTCTTAAACCTTAGGTAGGCATCTATCCCAACGATTATAAAGAGATAACTTCTTTATACAACCACAAGGTTCATGTGTCACAAAACACTAGCGCGATATAACCGATAGCCAGAGCCATCTATTAGCAAAGATTCGAATTACTAACAGAGAAATTATTGGAGAGGGATCCAAAGAAGCTAGGCACCTGCTGGTGAAGACCTACTTTTGACTTCCGCTACTAATGTATACAGGCGTATCTTTCTGCAACAGTCTAAAAGGGTTGGTAATTATTCCGAAATGTTGGTCAAACAGATTCTGAAACCAACATTTCGGAAACCAGGCATCTCGGGCGTAACAATGAGCGTGTCGGAGTCACAAGCTTAGGAAACTCGGATCGCCCAGCCGCGTAATCGAAATCGTGGAACTGTAATCTAGCTCGCATGTTCCACTAATTCGTTCTAAACAATCACCGAATGGGGAAATTGATGGTGTATGCGCACAATGATTTTCAAATAGTTTCTCGAAATCTGGATTCAGCTTCTTTCCATGATTACAGTTTTCACCAGGTTTTTTTTATTTTCTTAATTTTTACTGGCTGGTACAGTTGGTACTGACCCTGCCTCATACACCAAAGGAAAGTCGGGATCCCCAACGTGGTTGGTCCATTAGTATGATGCAAACTTGTGTTTGTTCAATGTTTGGGTGATGTAATTTATATGGTTTTAGGTATTTGTAAGATCCTCTGTTGTCTGATATCTTAGAAGTGTACTATTTATAAACAGATAACTTCAATAGGCAACGACAAGGCTTATAGGTAAACCGAAAACACGAAACGCTTGCGCGATGTAATTTAGCACAGCGCCATCTATTGGTTCATTTCTGAATTACGGTCCCGAAGCGAAGTGAGGGCGGGCCACTAGTCTGTAATACAATACAAAGGCAGGTCAATGTAGCTTTAAGATGTGGTGTAGTGGGATGTGCTTTCACTAACTTATTTACTTAAACGTTAAACATTTATCATAGGCTAACACTTAACCACAAATATTGCACCTGATGGAAAGCGTCGATAAAATCTAGGCTGTTAAGTTATTACGTGTAACTACGAGTATAAGATGATTCTTAAAGACATCCAGATTTTAAAATCATTAATGATCCTTCATGAGAATATATATTATGGTCTGACGTTAAAAAATGCTGTTGATGACGTCGAATCAAGCCTTTGCGTGTCTACCCCTGCTACCGGGACCCGGCGGCGGTGACATTTGTTAATGACGTAATTGTCTGGTTTCCGTGGGACTTGGCAGTTTTTTAAATGTCAGTGTGTACCCGACAGTTCTATCTATCTACCTTGCGGGCATCAAACACAGTCACTCAAATGTCACTGATTACTTTGGTCTAATCGTCACGTTACGCCGTTACGTCAGCACGTCAGAACCATCAATCTTTAGAGGTGACGCGTATACATTTAAGGTTGTATAAAGATTCGCCCGTAGACACCTGCAACACCAGTGGTGTCACAAGTGCATTGCTTACCTTTTAATCGGATCGGGCCTCCAGTACTTCCTCACTCACGCAGCGAAACACAGCGCATGCACTGCTTCACGCCGGTTTTCTTTGAGGACATGGTATTAGGTACCGAAGTATTACCCAAGATCGAGTCTGAAAACCAGCGCTGCAGCAGCTGCTCGCATCGGCTGAAGCATCATGCTGAGGCTGAACCTTGTTGGCCGCAACTTCTATGTTTCCTTTATTTTGTCTTTTTGTCTGTGTAAATAATATGTTGTGGTCAATGTTTACTTACTTACCTACTCTTATTCCGGTCGAGCCGGTCCATTCATGCCGAAGCGTAGCTCTCCCACTGTTAATTGATTATTATTTATTGATTGATGTGTTTCGTCGTACAGGCCGTCGAGCGGCTGCCGGCCGTCGGAGGAGGGCGCGTGGTGCGGCGGCGCGGGCGGCGCGCGGGCGCTGCGCGTGCGCGTCACCAGCGCGGCCGCCGCGCCCGCCGCCGCGCGCCGCCTGTCGCCGCCGCCGCCCGCGCACCGCGCCACCACCCCGCCCGCGCCCAACGACGCTGCTGCTAAACGTGAGTATTACTGAAATCATCATTGCATTGCTGATAATAGCCTGTTGCAGTCCACTGCTGGACATTAGGCCTCTCCAAATGCTCGCCACTTTGATCGATCTTCGGCTACTCGCATCCAGCTCCAGCCAGCCCTCTTTCGCAAATCGTCACTTCATCTGACCTGAGGTCGTCCTACACTAGATACGTTTACTAAGACGCCACCCTTACCTTACGCAAATGTCTGAGCTGCTCCAATCCGTGTAGTCCCTCCGATTTTGTTGATGTCGTCGACCCATCGTGACACCGGACAACCTGGATTTCGTCTGCCGTTCCTAGGATACAATTCAATTCATCGTTTCTCTTTCTTAAATCTTTACAGACAACCTCTCGTTGGTTTTACTGTCAATTAAACTTCACTCGATTCTGACCTTAATCACAAACATATAAAGTTCAATACAAGTTGACCAAAACGGATTTAGTTATTCAACGTATCGTTTTCTGTACACCTCTATGATTAGAAACCAACAATAGGACTTAAGAGGTCATGATTTCACAATGGTACGGTGGTTGAAATAGTGTAGATTACCTTAAATAATTACTATATTAGGTAGCGATTACCTATGTGTATTCGTGACTAGAAATCTACACGCGCGTGTCAAATTAAAGTAAGTAAGTACAGTTAAGGAAATTTAATGTTTAGCAGACTGATATAGGTCATGTTACGGCCTCACGAGGCGCGGATCCACTGGTCTGGGCACTGTAGGCATACATAGCCACAAGCTTAAAAAGACGTGTGACGTCACATTGGTCTTAGTCCATCTGTACCGATCAATAAATTTATTCAAAAGCATTTTTTATTGGCTCGACGTGATGGTGCATTTGGTATAGACCCGCCTCATGCGCCAAAGGTCGTGTTTATTCGATCCCGGCCCTGGATCACCTGTTGATTTTTGCGGAGTCAGTTCAATTTATTTATTTGTCCGTCTACTGCCGGTATTCCTAGCTGTCTTCATTTTTGCCAGCAGTCTTCTAAAGGTCAGCTAGTGGCAGGGGATCCTTCACTAAGATTGCTTATGATATTTCCAGTGTATGAAGTCGGGAAATAGGAGGGTGCAGGAAATATACTTATTTTTCTTCAAGCTGCTGACATTAACATAGAAGAGTTTTTAACATACGCATTAGGCAGTAGATAGCTATATGGTGTTTGAACATCCATACTAATATTATAAATGCGAAAGTAACCTGTCTGTCTGTCTGTCTGCTACTCTTTCACGCCAAAACTACTCAACGGATTTAAATGAAATTTGGTATACAGATAATCTAGACCCTGAGAAAGGACATAGGCTACTTTTTATTGCGAATAGGAGGTTGTAAAGGGTTGAAAGGGGGGTAAAAAGTTATTTTTCCACGCGGACGGAGTCGCGGGCGGCCGCTAGTAAATTATATTTATTTTACCGTATTTTCTTTCTCAGCCCACCTAGAGGAGGCAGCACCGTCGCCGGAGGCGCCGGGCGGGGCGCAGCTGAAGGCGGTGGGCGCGGTGTCGCAGCTGACGGTGGCCAGCGCGCCAGTGCGCGGTGCGCCCGCGCAGAGCAGCTACGTGCTCGGCCGGCCCAAGCACGAGCACCACCACCGGCCGCAGCCAATACAGGTGAGTCGCATCATCAGATGTGATGTGAGTGCAGCGCCGCCCCCCAAACCACAGCTCATCTCCTGGCATGCCCATTATGCCCAGACAGCTGTACGTACCTTGAACTCTTGCAGCCTACCGATAGCGCAGTCGTTGTGGCGGAGTATTGGGCTGGGAAAATTTAATTATCTTGATGCCATCGAAACGAGAAGAAGAAGATTTCACCGTAGCAGACAATGTGGACTTCTTTTTTTGCGTTGGGGGAATGCCGCCGGTCCGATGTGCAATGTGTCATACGTCACCACGTTTTGACGGCGCCTTATGTTATGTCGGGCTCTCCTTCTGTGAGACTGGACTACCGACTAAACCCCCAACGATGCTCCTTAATGTGGATATCGTCTTAACCTTAAACAAATTATAACGTCATACTTTCTTGGTTTCGATCGATACAAGTAATATTCTACAGCCTTTGTTTGTTCACTGCTAAACGTCTTCCAAGCTGACCTCATATTTTAAGTTAATTGACTTAGCCAAGATAGAAAGATCTTCCTTGTAAGTAGGTTTTCAAGACGAAATCTGATGAAACTGGGGCAAGTGACTGCGCTGTGTTTCGTGAGTTTTAAAACATAATACGAAGATTTCTCTAAAAATTATGCCATTAGGTATTCAAATCAATAAATCTGCTAATTTCAGTAACTATTTATCAACGCACAGTACTTAGTCAACATCCAATGTTGATTTTATTAAAAGACTTGACCTAAAATCTAAGCAGGATTGCCTAGAACTCTGCGCTATCCACCTACTTACCTAGATCGTAAAAGAAAATATAATCGATATTTCATCCCATTGAACGACCGAATGACCCGTAAAATCTCCACGTGATCGCACCGGCATGGAAATCAGCCAATAGACCTAGATAGCCTGAGCTTTTTTGTAGACAATTTTACGACCTACTTACTTTGTCTGAACCATTTTTCGATAGCTCTCGTTGTTACAGAGATATTTTTAAAAACGCTAATTCGTGACCTTTGACCTCGAATAAAATAACAACGCACTAGCGGGATCGATGGGGACTTTTGACACATCATTTGTAATGACCTGTATAAGGCCTGCACAAAAATCCAACTTGTTGGAAATTAATGCAAACAGGAATTTATATTTTGAATAGACTATTATAATACAATTAGATTACTGAATCTGATTTCTAAAAATCTGTTGTGGTAACATTATTATAGACAATGTTACCCAGCGCCAAGAAGGCATAACTCGGGTAACCAAGTGGTCGTCGGCCTTTTGGGCGTCAACACTATCACTGGCGGGATGTAGTGACCACGGACCTGCAAGAATTGGAAGCAGTAGATTGACGTGACGCAGCACAAGGACAGGACAAAATAGTCTAAGACTCATTTTGGGTCCCTGATCCATGGAAGTACGAATAATTAAGTAATCCTTGAACTTGCAACGATAGTTTTTTTTTATGAGATAGGGGGCAGACGAACAGACGGATCACCTGATGGTAAGTGATTACCGCCGCCCATGGACACCCGCAACACCAGAGGAGTCGCAAATGCGCTGCCGACCTTTTAAGAAGGAATACGCTCGCTTTTTGAAGGTTTGTAGGTCGTATCGGTTCGGAAATACCGCTGTTTAAATAGTTGTTTTGGTCCGATGAAAATAGTACTCCAAGACTAAGGGCAATCTTATGCAACTAACCACAACCAGTTAGCACGTGTCGTGTAATCAGGGTGTAAATGCGGTCTGCGGTGGAACCTAGTTTGCTGAGATGTGTGTGGTCAGGTGATCGAGTTGCAAGTGCTGTGGTGTAGCTAGGAAGTGGACGCATGTATGTCGTCGTGGTTAGAAGGATCAATGTGGGTCAGAGCATGTCAATATAGTCCACGCTGTATCAGTGTACAGTTGCAGCGATAAATTCTTTATTTACTTCCTCCGATGGCTCAGCGACCTAAAATGAGTCTTGGCTACCGATTATGTTTTCATTTGTCCCGGTCTTGCGCAGCTTGACACCATCCTCCCGTCTCCAGTTTTTACAGGTCCGTGTTCACTACATCTCGCCAGTTATAGCGTGGATGCTTAACTGGCTGACGAGGAGGTATTCCGAGAAATACTTTTCGACATGGCCGAGCCTTCGAAAGATGTCCTCAGAGCTTCAGCGAGTGCGCGAGCGGTCGTCTATATGTGGTTCGCAGCGTTCTAGTGGATAGTTGATATATTTTGTCACTTTTATTATGTTGGGTTCTGCCATTAGTTCTTCTATTGCTCTACTTTTTTCCTTCTTTTCTATTAGTGTATGTGTTTAACAGTAACATGAAAGTCGATTGAAGAATTTTTACAGTTTCATATGCTTTGATGTGTGGCTGTACGTACTTCTTGAACCATAATTATTTGTTTGACATGAAGTTCAGCGTCGTAAGAACAAAATAATTTGGTTTACCCAAATGTGGTTTTGCGTACCTTTAGTATTTTAAATGGCTTGAGAACTGTAAGTTTCTTCGCGATCTCACATAAAAAATAAAGGGTAAAAATCATGCCTATAACATTTAGCAGACGTTGCACCCGATCGTGCGATCCTCAAACCAACACATAAAAAGAAACAGTTACGGAGTGAGTGCTCTCGCCCGCCTCTTTTCGGTGTAATGATCGGTTTAGCAGCGATTAGCGCGGCGCAGCCGTAATAACGGAGCGTCTTAATTTATGCGAGGCGCTGCCGACTTTAGTGACGTTCGGTGCCCAAGTGGCCGTTTGATTTTTTTATGTGATAGGTAGCAGACGTATCATCTGATGGTAAGCGATTGCCGCCGCGCTGCCTACAGTAAAATTCTCTCTCGGCACTAAAATTCTCGGCTCTAATCGAATAAGCGCTAGATACCTACAGCTTATGCGCTAAAAGTGTCGCCGCCGATGAAGACCTCATTCGAAAAACAGGGCTGATGGACGTTTCCGGAATTCAAAACCAATTTGAAATAGTCAGCATCAAAAGGATCTAAGAGTTTATACCTACCAAATATTATGAGCCTTTGACATTCTTCCGACTTATATGACGTTCGGTGCCCAGTGTCTAACGAATCTTCTCAGTTTATGCGAGCTTGGCTGCCTTTAGGGCAGTTCCGTGTCCAATTGTCCCATATTTGAATGTTCTCTGTTACTACGCTAGAAAAGCCGAATAAGAGTTTCTTTTTGCTGTAAAAATCGGTTTCAACCGCGATTAGCACCGAAGCAGTTGTAATAACAGATCGCCTTAATTTATGCGAGGTTACTTCCAACTTCAGTGACATTTGGTACCCAAATGTCTGTTCCCAACACTAAAATTCGTTAGACCGTCTACAGTGTCCCATTTTGAATAATCTACTACGCTAGAGGGCTTGTTTATTTTCAGTATAATGTTCGATTTTAGCAGCGATTTGTGCCAGCGCAACTGTAAGCGGCGTATTGTTTTAATACGATTTTGGCTGCCAACTTTAGTGATGCTCTATGCCCAAGAGTCCCATATTTACTGTCCCTTTTACTAGGTACTTGCTAAAAGTAGCCGGTATAACGGCATTTTTTGTGGCGAGAAACTGATCATAATATTTTATTTTGACATAAATAAATTCAGTACCTACCTATACAGTCCAGCCGATGGAGAACTGGACTTTTTATGGACTAAGTATGTTTTTTACTTCGCTCAAAACTACAAACAAATGAAATGTTGCAGAAAATGTAGAGCATTCGAGAACATCGTCGTAGGGTTGTCTGATCATTATTTTTTTTATACCTACCATAACCATCTCATCAGGGCCGTCTCTAGCTCATGTGGCGCCCGTGTGCAAACATTGCCCTAGCGCTCCCTAGCAAGCGCGCGGTCAAAACTACGAAAACGATGTCCAGACGAAGTACACCCAGTTCATTAACATCATCACTGAAACCGCAGCCAAAGGATTCTCAAAAGTCCCAAAACTATAGTCTGATCTACCAGATCATATAAAATCTTTAATGGTCCAGCGCCGAAATATTAAGGACGAGGAGTTTCATACTACAAAACACCGCGAATTCAACAAAAAGATCGGTAAAGAGCTAAAGCGGGACCAGCGCAAGAAGACATTAAAGGAAATCCAAAATATTATAGAAAACAACAAAGGATTTAAGGTTTTTCAAAGAACATCCGCGACTAACCTGCCTAATAAGCTGAGACGAACCACTCAACGACCTGCAACCTCGAATATCAATGATATGAGAGAGATTACGGAAGAATATTATGGTAATCTATAGCGATCTAAACTCCGCAAGCCATTGACTGGTGATCCTCGAGAGCAATGGGCCCCACTACGAACATACCGGAATTCAGCAGTTATGAGATACGTCAGGCTCTGAAAAGGCTTAAAAAGAACAAAGCCCCAGGAGAAGATGGTATAGCAGTAGAGTTGCTGAAGGCCGGTGGCTCGGTGGTCATTAAAGAACTGAGACTGTTGTTCAATGAGGTTTTATTTACTGGAGTAGTTCCCACGGAATGGACACGAAGCTTAGTAGTACTTTTTCATAAAATGGGTGACAATACCTTGTTGAAAAACTATCGCCCGATATCACTGCTAAGCCAAGTATACAAAGTCTTCTCTAGAGTGATCACAACAAGACTAAGCGGTAGGCTCGAACAATAACAACCCAGAGAACAAGCCGGTTTCCGCAAGGGGTTTGGAACAACCGATAACACAGATATTATATCTGGCATATGTTGATTACGAGAAAGCGTTCGACTCGGTAGAACATTGGGCGGTTACTGCCTCGCTGAAAAGATGTCGAATAGACGAAACATCCACATCCTGAAAAATCTTTATAAGTCACCCACGATGACCATCCAGCTGAGGGAAAACACGAATCCAATCCCGATCCAGAAAGGTGTCCGACAAGGGGATGTCATTTCGCCTAAACTCTTTAACAGTGCGCTGGAAGATGTCTTTAAGACACTGGACTGGGACGGGAATCAACATCAACGGCATGTACCTTAATCACCTCCGATACGCGGACGATATAGAAACGGACGATATAGAATCCTGTCCGAATCGCCGTCAGAACTGCAGACAATGATGGAGCAGCTATATCACGCGTCTCTCAAAGTAGGCCTAAAAATGAATATGGACAAGACCAAGGTTAAATTATACCAACTTCCATAGCATTACAAGGCCACGAACTTGAGATAGTGAATTAATATGTGTACCTGGGACAACGGATAACGCTGGGAAAGAACCCATTTAAAACAGAGATCACCCGTCGGGTTCAATTGTCATGGGCGGCTTTCTGGGCAGTGTATTCAAATCAAAGACACTACCACAAAACCAATGTGTGCTGCCGACAATGACATATGCTTGCGAAACCTGGCCGCTCACCGCTACGCTGATACGTAGACTCAAAGTAGCATAGAGAGCCATGGAACGTATCATGCTCGGTATATCCTTACGGGACAAAGTGCGCAAAACCATCATCCGGGATAGAGATGGGATTCTACCCGGGTAAATTCCCAACTGTGGGTATTTACCCGGGTAAATTCCCTGAAAGCACCCGATCGGGTAAATATGAGGGTATTTTCATTTTAGTGATTGTTTTGAATATAATTTAATCCCAGTGATCTCCTATTGTATCTAAACCCGCTAAACATCGTTTGTCCAATAAACTGTGTCTGTAAAAAAGGTACAACTTTCGAGATATTATAGAGTAATTGTTTTCAGACGCTATTTACTTCGTCATCATCGAGGAAATGACGCCCAAAGCGTGGCATACTGGCGTGGTGAGGCTTTTCTTCAAAAAGGGAGATAAATTCCAATTGAAGAACTACAGGCCCATCACGCTGCTGAGTCACATATACAAGCTGTTTTCGAGAGTTATGACGAACCGTCTCGCACGTAGGTTTGACGACTTTCAGACTCCCAAACAATTCGGATTCCGGAAAGGCTTGAGCAGCATAGACCACATTCATACGCTGCGGCAGGTTGTACCGAAGACCGAGGAGTACAATCTGCCATTGTGCTTAGCGTTTGTGGACTATGAGAAAGCTTGAGATGATGATTGATTCTGTCGAGATTTGGGCCGTGATACAGTCTCTCCAAAGGTGCATAGACTACCGGTACAATATACAAGTTTTGCAGTCCCTGTACGCAAACGCCTCCATGTCAGTCCGTCTTCAGGACCAGAAGTCTAAGCCTATATACCACGAGGCGAGGCGAGGGTGACGTCATATCGCCGAAACTGTTCACAACTTTGTTGGAGGACGTTTTAAGGTTCTGGAATGGGATGAACTTGGCATCAATATGAATGGCGAGTACATGACGCACCTTCGATTTGCCGATGATATCGTAGTCATGGCTGAAACCTTGGAAGACCTAAGCAGAATGATAGACAACCTCAGTAGAGTCTCTCAACAAGTGGGTCTCAAAATGAACATGGACAAGACGAAAGTCATGTTGAACTCTCATGTCGTACCCACTCGTGTAAAAGTTGGAAGCTCTATACTGGAAGTTGTAGACGAATATTATTTACCTCGGACAAAAAGTGCAACTTGGTAAGTCCAACTTCCAGAAAGAGGTCCATCGGCGAATCAAACTCGGCTGGGCAGCGGTCGGGAAGCTACGCAGCATATTTTCGGCCCATTTACCACAGTGTCTGAAGACGAAAGTCTTTAATGCGTGCGTATTGCCAGTGATGACATACGGAACTGAAACGTGGCCGCTTACAATAGGCCGCTTAAGAAGGCTCAAAGACACTCAGAGGGCAATGGAGAGGGCTATGCTCGGAATCTCCTTGCGTGATCGTGTCAGAAATGATGAGATCCGCAGGAGATCTAAGGTCACAGATATAGCCCAAAGAATTGCGTGGCTGAAGTGGCAATGGGCAGGGCAGATTGCGAGGAGAACAGACGGCCGTTGGGGTGGAAAGGTCCTTGAGTGGAGGCCTGCACGTGGCCATGTGCAGGAGGCCGCAGCCGTGGCAGGCCTCCCACCAGGTGGACCGACGATCTGGTGAAGGTCGCGAGAGTCTCTTGTATGCGGGTGGCACAGGACCGATCTGTGTGGAGAACTTTGGGGGAGGCCTCTATGCCCAGCAGTGGACGTCTATTGGCTGAAATGATGATGATGAATTGTTTCCAAGAAAAAAAGTTTTGAGGGATGAACACCGTCGCCCGCGCAGCTACTGTGTATTTCGCGTCGCTACCCCCGCCAATTCCGCGTTACCATTTCCGCGCGTCGTGTCGCCACCCCCGCGCATCCCGCATTTCCACCCCCGTCCGTCCGCGCGTGGCGAAACAAAGGATTGAGCAGCAGTCGTGTCTCGACATCGTATGAAACGCACCTGTGTCTTTGCTTTGTTTTAAATTTGATAGACGACGACTTGGATAGTGTGTTTTTTACCCGATATTTACCCAAATGGGAATTTACCCGGGTTTTTAACTTTTGGGAATTTACCCGTCGCCCATCTCTAATCCGGGAACGCACAAAAGTGATAGATGTAGGGTACCGAGCCGCTAAACTAAAGTGGGCATGGGCAGGCCATGTATGCAGAAGGGGAGTTGGGAGGTGGAGCAAGGATGTTCTTGAATGAAGACCAAGAGACGGAAAGAGGAGTGTTGGCGGACAAACTGCCAGATGGTCCGACGACATCAAGGCTCTAGCTGGGGCAGCGTGGTCCAGGAAGACCCACAACAGAAGGAAGTGGAGGGAAATTGGAGAGGCATATGCTCTGCAGTGGGCAAATACATGCTGCTGAAGAAGCAAAAGAAGTCAGCCAGCTTCGAAAGTCGCTTAACACTTTAGTACTATGTCAAAGTAACTGGCTAAAGCCTAGTTTTACCAAGGGATACGGACACAATATTACTTTGACATAGTACTAACGTGTTAAGCGACTTTCGATGCTGCAGCTCTAACAGCACATCAACTTACCATATAAGTACTGTCAAATTTGTCTATTGTTTGTAGTTTAAATTTGAAGTTAAGTTCGGTTTTGAATAGGTACCTGCCCTGCTCTTGATTGTTCTCTTGACTTGAAGTGCTCTTTTTTTTGGTCACGAAGAGGAAATGCCGCCTGCCCGATGCGCAATGGGCAGACGTCGGCGCCGGTGGTCGGCGCCGCCTTATGCACACCCGTCGGTTGAGAGACCGACGAGTAGTGTGGGGCTCCCCTTTGGGTTGGGTCTCTGCTAATCAGAGACCGTCCAGAGGCATACCCACTAAAACCTCTCCGACTTTTCCCGGCAGATCTAGGCACGGTGGCGGAATACGTGAAAGGGCGAACCACCTCCCCAACTACGGGGCGTATACGCCCCCAGGGCCGCTCCCACGGCCTACCGAAAATCCCCCCGGATGGACGCCCACGCCGCTGGGTTGCGACGCAGGCGCTACCAGCAGATCCCTGCACCCGTACCCTGCTGTTTGCAGGACAGGGAAGGGAAAGAGAGCCCGCAGGCTTACCAGTAAGGCCCTGAAATCCCAGCCACACGAGCACCTCCGCTGGATGCGGAGGCAGGGGGAAGACAGGGAGGCAGGAAGCTGCCGCTTACCGCTGGATTGCGGGACTTGGCGCGATCTGCGCAAAAGTCCCCCACATGTAATGTGGGGGCAGCGCCCAGACGCGCCCCTAGTAAAGGGGGGAGAAAAAAAGTCTCCGTTAATGACCCTAAGCAAACAGGGAGCGACCCACTTTCGTGGGAAGTCCCGTGGTCTTGCGGTTCGGAGACTCCATGTAAGGTAAAGTGGGGACTGACCCCGACCGGTGATATCGTGGTGATCCCCCGGATTTACACGTGGCGCGCCTTGCTTTGCTGTAATACAAATATAAGAAGAGCTCCAGGTGCTACAGAAAATGTATGCAAACTGGAGTTCTTTTTACGTTTGTTATGAAAGCGCGGCGGCCGGCCAGCGCGGGCGCGCGCCGAGTGGGGCTCCGTTGCGAGCGGCGCCCGGCGCCCGTAAGACCGGGGCGCGCGGCTCCCCTAGGACCGGGGCGCTCGGCGCCCCTAGGACCGCGGCGCCCGTGTGCAACGCACACCCTGCACCTAAGGGAAAGACGCCCCTGCATCTCATAAACCTAGTATACTATCATTTACGTTATGAAAATAAGAGTGGAAGTTACGATCTATTTATTTTAAGAATTAAAATGGCCTCGGCTGATAACTGGGTAATGCATGCATATGCATGTGAATTGATTAATCTTTTAGAGTATAAAATGAATGAACTCAGGGTAAATGTCAACTGGTTACTTTAAAGAATTATGCATACTTCAATATCCAGCTTGAACTTTAGTAGGTATCTTCTTTATTTAAAGTAGGTTAGTATAATACATAATTATAATATTAGGTATTGTAAAAACATAAAAAGTATTAATCTGCTTACTTAATGGATGTTTATTTTTACTAAGTACTTCGGATACAAATTGGCATTTTTTCTTTCAATCATCAAAGGTTGCGCAATGATTACCACAGAGTGACCCAAAGTGAATAAAATACACCGCGACAGTCCTAGAAAGCGATGGAGGGATGAATGTGACACCTTATAAGATTGTTAAAAGACCTGTGGCTCTTGACCGGAAGAGTTGAAAGACTTGTGGGGAAGCTTTTCTCCCGCAGTGGGACAATACAGGCTTTTAGGTACAGAAACAGAAACATTATTTATTTGCATAATACTTACACAGTTGATACAGTACATAATGTAACTTGATACTTGAAATACCGGATATATTTACTATAACCGCAAAGTGCTATAAACCGACTAACTTAAAAGATACCCAGCGATAAGTAATACAAAAATTATCAAAAATTGCAGCAATCATAAGTTACGTTAATGTCATGCCATCATCGAATAACAACCACGAGTAGATATCAGCGGGTCACGACAGGCGCGGGCGCAGGCTACGAGACACTTGAGAGAAAATATGAATGATTTTTTTTTTATGTGGTGGCAGACGAGCAGACGGATCATCTGATGGTAAGCGATAGACAGCTGCAATTCCAGTAGAGTCACAAGTACGGCTACCAACCTTTCAACCCTCTTTCCTCGATTGGGCCTCCGGTACCCTCACTCATTCGATAAAATACAGCACAGGCGCTGCTTCCCGCCGGTTTTCTGTGATTTAGTAGTTCAGTATCATACAGTAAACTTGGGAATGTTAGTAAAAAACCGCGTCACGTTCTTTTCTACTGAGCCAGATGTCTAATTACTGCAATCCTCAGTAGATATGGAACCAAATGGGTTAGATATTCAGGTGAAGGATCCCAAGTTCGATTCCCGGTCAAGTCAATTTAGGAAACTACATGTTCTAAATTTTTTTGGGGCTGGGTGTTCTGGGTTGACGCCCCCAGTTAATTATTGTCATTTATTTACTCAACGAATTGAGTAAAGAAGTGTGACCTATGGACTTATTTTGAGATTGGGTCCTACATATTGTTGAGAATTTTACTCTGAAAAAAGAGTACATAATATCACTCGTTTGTTTGTTTGTGTGACAATCAAGACCTCTCAATGCAGCAAATCTCCAATCCAATCCTTCCTGGCTCTGGCTGGACATTCTAATCTAAATCTAACTCTAGCCGTCTTCAATGTAAAAACATTTTGTCTGACCCCGTGAACCCAAGTCCCCCACTGCTTTCCCTAACAGTTACAATCATCGTAGGTATGACTGTGCCTCGATAGCGTGCGCACACGCCATCCCAACATCATCACCGTTACTGAATCACTTACATTTGGCTGGCTCGGAAAAAACTTAATAGTTATTACATTAACGGACCATCATCAGCATCACACTGGATAACAGGCCAGGTTAAAGTGTGTGTTGTTATTTATTATTCGACTGCCTCCGTAGCGTATCGGTAATGTGGTTCAAATACTACTGGGGAAATAACTACGACCTTGTGTAACGATTAATAACAAATAAGATAAGATAAGATAACTTTTATTGGCCATAAAGAACACAGTACATACAGCAGTATACAGCAAGGTAAGTGGACGAACTAACAAGACACAACAAAAACATTGTGGTCAGTGGCCAACAAGGCGCAGCCTCAGCATTTGCTGCAGCAGCCAGTAACCACTGCAGTGCTGATTTTCAGGCTGAGCCTTATACAAATAGAGTAAATCATTTGGTTATCCGGGAGAAAGATGATCCAATGCCATGGAGGGCACGCTAAGCCAAATGTTTCTCCTTCATCTTAGCCTTATCGTTTTAAGGCCGGGATACACTTAGACCATTGGTTCAGGATTTGGGGAGTCTGGTAATACAATGAAGAGACTGCCGTCTGTCATTGGCATCCCTTTAACACCAACTCAATCATCATTAGACGTTTCAGAAACTATCCAAAACGTGCAGGTTTCCTCACCACCGAGCGAATGGTAGAAATACGCACATAGATTTGAGAAGTCCAGTGGTGTCTTGCAGTTATGATAGGCGCGTTCTTATCCATTGAGGTAACTACTTACCACTGAAAAAATCCAATATCAATCACTCACAGAAAACAGGCGGGAAGCGGCCCTTGCGCGTGTTGTGAAAGATGTAGGTACCGAAGGGCCCAATCCGTGGGGAAAGGAGAATACATCGACATTCAAAAGAATAGATAATTACTCAATATGGAAAAGTGACATTATGGTCTATTGAAGTGATTCAAGTATCTATGGAGCACATAATCATCAGATATTAACATCACCATCAGTTCATCTCCGGTTAATGAGCTCGCGGATCCATTACCAACAATTATTGCCATAATTAACGCGTAACGGCGAAAGTGTTGCCAGCGCAAAAAATAAATAAGCATTGTCTTTGTGGAGTCTCACGATTTTGTGATAGGGAAAAGCGTAATCGGTGGGAAGCGCGGAGAGCGAAAGCGAGCGACAATGGCCGCCATATTGGATGCGCTTTGATATCGCCGAAAGCCTTACGAAACGAAGGCTGCTATAATTTTGATGAATGATGAACCAGTTAGGTGCCAAAGAGGTTGAGTCACTCTTGAATGCCGATGCCAGCGATAAAATATTGGTACCTACTTAAGTACTTCTATCAACCACACAATATGTTAACTACTAAGACAAGAGTCAAAAGTGTGCATTCAATAGCACTTGCAATAAATGTTACGTAACGTAACTTATTCAAACACTTTGCGGCTGTCACTAACGAATTAGAAAATTATTTATTCAGCTGAAGTCCTTAGACCTACTTATAAATTTAATGTTAAAATATAGGACCACTTATTTAGAACATAATTAAGTACAAGGATTCTTGACAGGATGACAATCATCATCTATGATTACTAGGATTCAACACAGGATGCGTGTCGGTACGGAGGAATCCCTGTACCTACCACCTCCTACTATTTTTTTTACTCAGCCCGGAGATCGGTATCCGAAGCACTACCCTGGATTACAAGTGGTTTATTTTTACAGAATGGCGTTCGAGAGTGCAACAGCAGCTCAGACGAGAACAGGTCCTCAGGGCACGCTTCCATGTCTGACAGCGGCGGGGGCGGCGAGGCGGGGCGGGAGGAGCCCCGGAGGACGAGGCAGCCCTCACACAACAGGACCAAGCACCGACCTCATAATAAGGTAACTCGACTTAATTGACGGCCTCGATGGCGCAGTGGCTAAGGTGTTCACCCGAAGCGCGAAAGGTCCCGGGTTCGATTCCCGGTCAAGTCAATTTAGAAAACGACATTTTCTGAGTTGTCTTGGGTCTGGGTCTTCTGGGTTGACGCCCCCAGTTAATTATCGTCATCTGGTACTCTTAGTACAGGGGTTGCCCTAGTTTGAGACCAGGTTGATGGGTGTGATTGTCTGGCGCGTTTGTACCTATTTATTTATATTTAAGTATATTCATTCTTACATCGAAAACCATACATTCAGAGCTCAGGGTTACGTTTGGACCAAGATTTAGAATTTCGTAAGGGTAAAGTTAAATGTATAAAAATGTAAAATAAACTCCTGTTTTCGCACTAGACTCCTACTCGGTTTGTTATACGTACGTGTCAGGTCCTGGCTATTCTAGCTACTTCACTTCCCTCGAGCTTCACACTCAGTCTCTATGTCGTGCTTCACTTTTTATAGAGTTTAGTCTACTCTTACTCTTCCTATTTATATTGACAGTTACAATCGCCGTGGCCGGGGGGCGGAGGGCTGGAAGACATCAGGTCGGCCATCAAACAGCTGACGCTTCGCTCCAGGGACAGCAGCAGCACGGCCACCAGCGGTGCCTCCAGTGCTGGCGGCGGCAGCAACAACGGGGCTCAAGGTATAGAATATGATAGAATTTGCTTCATAGCTCCGCGCCGCTGGCTGGAACTTGGACAGAGGAGAGAATCGTGCAGCCATGAAAAAAATCAAAGGTATCCAAATATCGCTGAAAAATGTAAATTGCCAAAACTGGCCAAAAGTTTTGATTTTTTTTTTTACTATCGTTGATAGGAAAGTACCCAACTAAGACTCGACTAATTGAAAAACACACAAGCTTTATCCTTTGGCTTCAGACATCATCATCATAGGATGGTCGCAACTCGGACATCAGGGCTTAGCAGTTCTCATGATCAAAAGGAATAACTTCAGCCATTCATTGTGCATCTTGCATCTTAAGATTGTGGTGTTATGTTTGAGGAAAACTAACTCTGGACGATGTTACACTTGGCAGAGACCGGGAGCGCTGCGGAGGCTCGTCGCCGGCGCGCGCCGCTGGTGCGCCAGCCCTCGCTGGACACCGTGTGCACCAACGTCACCAGCGCTGATGAGTTCGTCTGGGTTGACTCGCACAACCGGTACGTATAACATCACCACCCAGCAGCTGCTACCTAAAGCTGTTTTATTTGGAGACAAATGGTCGGTGATTTGGCCTATCTTACTTTCTTACCGTGGGAGAGCCAAACTTGCCGAATCGAAGCCAGTTCATTCATGCCGATGGATAAATAGGCCGGCTAGACTGGAGTGCTACCACGGCCTCCGACCGGTGTGAAGCAGCGACTGCGCTGTGTTTCGTCAAATGAGTGGAGGTACCGGAGGCCCAACTGGGGGAAAGAGGGTTAAAGGTTAGCGCACTTGTAACTCTACTGGTGTTGCAGTAAGACAAGATTCCTGTTCAGAATTCACTAATCCAGAACTATACGAAACGTCGTTTCTCAAGCTGTTTGTAAAATTTGTTTACCTGGTGGTACCTGATACCTGCAACACTGGAAGAGTCACAGGTGTGCCGCAGGCCGTTTAACACCTCTTGAAGGTTTGAAGCCTTCTCACTAAGGAGCGTACCATTATTAACATGAACAAAATGCATTGGTTCCAGATTGGTAGAGCTCCGATGCGTCCCGTGGACTGCAAGTGAGGTCAGTCGCGCGCTGCAGGTCGGCCGGTGCAAGGAGATAGCTCACAAGATGGCGCCGGATGCTCCGCCGCGGCTAGCATATCTCCTACAGAGGTGAATAAATACAGAAGATTATTCAAGACTTAGTTTTAAGAATGATAATATACTTAGATGCGAGTGGCACAGGGCCGATCTGTGTGAAGAGCATTGTGGAGGGCCTATGTCCAGGAGTGAACGTCTATTACGGCTGATATGATAATGATGATGATATAGGATGAGAGGAAGTGCTAGCCTAGATAGATGCCTGTGACGGGAAGGAAGACTCAGGCTCGTGAATATGACGGGAGCCAACCAAAGTTGCCGACTGTATTTTTCTGGTGCAGTATATATGTCTTTGTATTATGTTCTTAAGATTTTCTTTATAAAAGCCAATGTTGTGTCTAGGGCTCTAGTGCGGATATCCCGCGAGGCGCAGCGGCTGTCGCAGAACTTCAACTTCTGCTCCAAGCACGAGGTGGCGGGCGCCTTCAGGATCGTGCTCAGCACCCCCCTCGCTGATGCTTGCATTAAGGTATGTGATCCTTTTTCTCTTTTTGCTGTCCCCCCTCCCCTTAAATTTCACAGTAGATTTGTACCTTTAGGTAGGTATAGGTACTAAATATTGTTTACATTGATAGATAACTATTTTTTAAAAATCCTTTGCAAGTTGATTTGTTTGTTATGAGGAAATGTTCTCTTACCATATATGTTTGCAAATGAAAAATCCGATAGATGGCGTTACGTTGACGTCAGGTACAACGAGTGGATTGGTTTCATTTTGACGTATCTTGTCATAATTACGAAGTTACGTACAAAAAGTCTTAGTTAGACCTGACGTCAACGTAACGCCATCTATCGGATTTTGCATTTGCAAAAACCTTCATTCATCCTCACTCTGCAAAACACAATGCATGCTGCTTCACGCAGCTCTTCTATGAGGCCTCTCACTTCTATGAGGCCACTCATGCACTCATGGTCCAGCCATTCATGCCGAAGCGTGGCTCTCTCTCGGCTAAAGACGGTGTTGTTCCAGGGCTGCCAGCGCGCGGCCACGATGTACGCGACGTCGGGCAGCGCGGCGCGGCGCCTGGGCTCGGCGGCGCGCGCGCGCACCAGCCTGGCGCCGGGCCGCTTCCAGCGCTGGATGCTCGACGTGCGCGTGGCGCCGCTGGTGCACGAGTGAGTCTAAACTATAATTTGTTGTTGAAATTATGAGATCTGCAGGAGATCTACGGTCGCGGACATAGCCCAAAGACTTGCGTGGCTCAAGTGGCAATGGGCAGGGGACATTGCGAGGAGACAAGACGGCAGTTGGGGTGGAAAGGTCCTTGAGTGAAGGCCGCGCGTAGGAGGATCTGGTGAAGGTCGCGGGAGTCCCTTGGATGCGGGTGGCACAAGACCGATCTGTGTTGCTTTGGGGGAGGCCTGTGTCCAGCAGTGGACGTCTATTGGCTGAAATGATGATGATGATGACATCATCATCATCATCATGTTAGCCCACATCCACACACTGCTGAGTAATAGGCCTCTTCTTTATTACGCCACTCCCTACGGTCACCAGCCAGCCTCGTCCATTGTTTTCCCGCTACCCTTACAATATCGTCGGACCAATGCGAAATTGTAAACTGTAATGTCCACTTACTTCTTAAGTTTAGATATTTGTGCACTATCTATCAAGAGGGCTTCGTCATAAAACCATGACGGTGTACACAATTTTGTTCAGAAAACCTACTCAACCGTATGGTCCGCAGATACGCAGCCATCTACCTCTGCGCTGGCATGGAGACTTTGCTGGAGGAGATCGCGCTGATCGCCGGCAGCAGCACCACTGCAGGGCCCATCACCCCTGCAGCAGTCGACCACGCCGTGGCCAACTGCGCCGACCTGTGGGGCCTACTGCAAGCCGTATAGCCACCTGAATGCGGGGAGAGTCGCTTCAGGTATAAGTCACTGTTTTCCTGTATTAGTCAATCACGCTTGTTGCAAAGATCCCCTTTATTTCAAGCATGGTGATGCAGCAAAGGCTGCGCCGCCCCTGTATACGGCGCACACAGGCGCCAAGGCAATAGGGGTGCCACGCGCGCCGCCGCTAATATAAAGATTCATGTAGGAAAAAGAGGCACTTCATTGGCTTCGCACACAGGCGCTGTACGAGTATGGGGTCGGTGCGCTCCTTGATGCAGCCTGGCCGATTGCGCTGTCCGTACCTAAAGTCTACTGCAGTCGTATAGCCACTTCAACCGCAATTGTAATAAAAAATATATAAATTTCAGGCGCACTGTCCCTTTCGCGGTGGGAGTCGATGAGCTCGCTGGGCTCCGGATCTTCGTCCGGGGTGTCGAGACCTGAACACAGACAGCTAGGTCTCAGTCATGACTCCGGGATCACTACTAACGGATCTGGTGAGTGACTTTACTTACCTAATACCTACTTCGTTTGCTCAGCGACTTATGACCCCAAAGACATCACTACGTTCGGACCAGGGATGCTGCTGTGGGGGTATCAGCGACATTTAACCATTTTGTCTGGCCAGATAAGCCCTTTTGGCCGCTTAATAATATAATCTTGAAAATAAGTATAAGTGTGATTTGATCCGAAAAACGACAAAAATAGTGAGAAATTTGATTGATCCACTGTGTTGGTTGTCGCAGGCGGGTCGGGCACGTCGGGCGGGTCGGGCGCGTCGTCGGCGGGCTCCGTGCTGCTCACCACGTGCGCGGGCTCCGCCGCCGAGCTGCGCGCCGTGCTGCGCCGCGTGGCGCCGCGCCTGCCGCCGCTCGCGCCCGCCGCCGAGCGCGCGCTCTACTACTTCATGCGCTGCTCGCAGGTGACCGCCGGACCATACCGTACCATGCATGCACCCTACCAGACAGCATCCGCGCTGCCCGCGTGGCGCCGCGCCTGCCGCCGCTCGCGCCCGCCGCCGAGCGCGCGCTCTACTACTTCATGCGCTGCTCGCAGGTGACCGCCGGACCATACCGTACCATGCATGCACCCTACCAGACAGCATCCGCGCTGCCCGCGTGGCGCCGCGCCTGCCGCCGCTCGCGCCCGCCGCCGAGCGCGCGCTCTACTACTTCATGCGCTGCTCGCAGGTGACCGCCGGACCATACCGTACCATGCATGCACCCTACCAGACAGCATCCGCGCTGCCCGCGTGGCGCCGCGCCTGCCGCCGCTCGCGCCCGCCGCCGAGCGCGCGCTCTACTACTTCATGCGCTGCTCGCAGGTGACCGCCGGACCATACCGTACCATGCATGCACCCTACCAGACAGCATCCGCGCTGCCCGCGTGGCGCCGCGCCTGCCGCCGCTCGCGCCCGCCGCCGAGCGCGCGCTCTACTACTTCATGCGCTGCTCGCAGGTGACCGCCGGACCATACCGTACCATGCATGCACCCTACCAGACAGCATCCGCGCTGCCCGCGTGGCGCCGCGCCTGCCGCCGCTCGCGCCCGCCGCCGAGCGCGCGCTCTACTACTCATGCGCTGCTCGCAGGTGACCGCCGGACCATACCGTACCATGCATGCACCCTACCAGACAGCATCCGCGCTGCCCGCGTGGCGCCGCGCCTGCCGCCGCTCGCGCCCGCCGCCGAGCGCGCGCTCTACTACTTCATGCGCTGCTCGCAGGTGACCGCCGGACCATACCGTACCATGCATGCACCCTACCAGACAGCATCCGCGCTGCCCGCGTGGCGCCGCGCCTGCCGCCGCTCGCGCCCGCCGCCGAGCGCGCGCTCTACTACTTCATGCGCTGCTCGCAGGTGACCGCCGGACCATACCGTACCATGCATGCACCCTACCAGACAGCATCCGCGCTGCCCGCGTGGCGCCGCGCCTGCCGCCGCTCGCGCCCGCCGCCGAGCGCGCGCTCTACTACTTCATGCGCTGCTCGCAGGTGACCGCCGGACCATACCGTACCATGCATGCACCCTACCAGACAGCATCCGCGCTGCCCGCGTGGCGCCGCGCCTGCCGCCGCTCGCGCCCGCCGCCGAGCGCGCGCTCTACTACTTCATGCGCTGCTCGCAGGTGACCGCCGGACCATACCGTACCATGCATGCACCCTACCAGACAGCATCCGCGCTGCCCGCGTGGCGCCGCGCCTGCCGCCGCTCGCGCCCGCCGCCGAGCGCGCGCTCTACTACTTCATGCGCTGCTCGCAGGTGACCGCCGGACCATACCGTACCATGCATGCACCCTACCAGACAGCATCCGCGCTGCCCGCGTGGCGCCGCGCCTGCCGCCGCTCGCGCCCGCCGCCGAGCGCGCGCTCTACTACTTCATGCGCTGCTCGCAGGTGACCGCCGGACCATACCGTACCATGCATGCACCCTACCAGACAGCATCCGCGCTGCCCGCGTGGCGCCGCGCCTGCCGCCGCTCGCGCCCGCCGCCGAGCGCGCGCTCTACTACTTCATGCGCTGCTCGCAGGTGACCGCCGGACCATACCGTACCATGCATGCACCCTACCAGACAGCATCCGCGCTGCCCGCGTGGCGCCGCGCCTGCCGCCGCTCGCGCCCGCCGCCGAGCGCGCGCTCTACTACTTCATGCGCTGCTCGCAGGTGACCGCCGGACCATACCGTACCATGCATGCACCCTACCAGACAGCATCCGCGCTGCCCGCGTGGCGCCGCGCCTGCCGCCGCTCGCGCTCGGCGGCAGGCGCTATAACAATTTATCGCATGATTTAAACGGGCTACACTCGGCCCAAAATCAATGGCGATATCGGGGAAGTGGTGGTGGAATGATATCGACTGTAAAATCGGCTTTTACCCCGGCACACTTCTCTTCCTGCTAGAATGACGCGTTGCCTCGTCCCCGCCACCGTCTGTCCACGTCTGTCACTGCTCGTGACAGTCGCGCTCGAGATTGTAAATACGAACTATAAAATAAGACCTTATTGTTCTGTTTTTTTGCTGTTGTTTCACTCATGTAGGTACCTGTTCTGTTTCTGCGCAATAAATAATATCTATAGAACTAACATGACTAGTTTTTGAGTTTTATACCTCTGGTTTGTGTTCAATAAAAAGTATATTCATTTAAGCATTCATTTATTCATGACCACTTATGAGATGTGTGGCTTTATTAACTGGTTTCATTTGTTGTTAGCTGGAGCACAACAGCACGGGCGGCAGCTGCGGCGCGGCGGGGCTGTGGGGCGAGCGCGGCGCGGGCGCGCTGCCGCCGCTGGCCGAGTGGGTGCGCGTCACCCGCGCGCACGCCGCGCTGCGCCCGCCGCCCGCCGTGCCTGATGCGGACGATGTCCTCCAAGCGGCTAGGCTGCTGCTGCCGCATGCGGACTGCCCGCCGAGGCCAGTCATGTGAGTAACATAATATCCTCCAACCGACATTCGGTTACGCGGCGGCCAATCTAAGAGTGAAGCCACACTAGCATTTTTAAGCGACGACGAGCTGCGCCCGCCGCCCACCGTGCCTGATGCGGACGACGTGCTGCAAGCGGCTAGGCTGCTGCTCCCGCATGCGGACTGCCCGCCGAGGCCAGTCATGTAAGTAACATAATATCCTACAACCGACATTCGGTTACGCGGCGACCAGTCTAAGATTCACACTAGCATTTTTAAGCGACCAAGAGCTGCGCCTGCCTTGCCGGATGCCGACGACGTGCTGCAGGCGACTAGGTTGCTGCTGCCGCATGCGGACTGCCCGCCGAGGCCGGTCATGTGAGTAACATAATATCCTCCAACCGACATTCGGTTACGCGGCGGCCAGTCTAAGAGTGAAGCCACACTAGCATTTTTAAGCGACCAAGAGCTGCGCCCGCCGTGCCCGATACCGACGACGTGCTGCAGGCGGCAAGGCTGCTGCTGCCGCATGCGGACTGCCCGCCGAGGCCAGTCATGTAAGTAACATAATATCCTCCAACCGACATTCGGTTACGCGGCGGCCAGTCTAAGAGTGAAGCCACACTAGCATTTTTAAGCGGACGACGAGCTGCGCCCGCCGTGCCTGACGCTGACGACGTGCTGCAGGCGGCTAAATTGCTGCTGCCGCATGCGGACTGCCCACTGAGGCCGGTCATGTGAGTTTATATACAAACTAGCTTTTTGCCACCGCGCGCCTTGCGTGGGAGCGCCTAGCTAGGTCTGCGCGACCGGTCCGTCATGTGAGTGTATATAAGTACGAATAGCCTAACCACGTTAGAAGGACTTAATGTTAAACCAATTTTCAGTACAATTTTGTATTATGTATCTCATGTTAATTTTAGAAATGTACACATACTTACTAATTTAACCCCTAATAGGAGAGTAGAGTCATTGGAGAATTTCATTGGATTTCGCTCTTATGTCGTGATAAGGTTCAAAATCTGATGGGAACTATTTCTCTATTTGGTAGAGTCTCTCGCGCAAAACATTCAGTCAACTAGCCCCGCGTTGGGCGCCAATAAAAGTACCTAAACTGGCAACCATTGTGCAACCAATCAGTTTACTCAGTAATCTATTTCATATGAACTTAAAACACTGCTCATACATCCCCTATTTCGGTCATCTTGTCCCGGTACTTAAAGTTAAAAATCGCAATACAAAATTGTCCCGTTCTGTGAAAAAAAATGTCACGTGTTCGAAATGACCCCTCTCACATGAGCCACCCATTCTCTTAATTATGGTCTGTTTAGCCAAGAAGCATTTCTACGAAACAAATGAAAGTATGTACAGAAGAAGAAAACATAATATCTACCTACAGATACGTGGGAACAGGACAGGGAGATAAGTTCTTTACTCTTGATTCCAGTATCGAAGAGGCTATAGAACCAGTCTGGTCCCGCTGCGCGCGGACGTCGGACGAGCTGAGCCGAGCGGCGCTAGGCCTCGCTCAACGGGCCTTGCTGAGCGGCCGGCCTGAGCTCGTGGGCGGCGTCAGGCCGCTGCTGCCGCCTGCAGGCCTCGACGCCATGGACGCGTCGGGGCTGACGGCGCTCATGAAGGCTGCGCTGGCTGGGGATGACCAGATTGTGGCTGTAAGTACATTGACAGTAACAGTTAGAGAAGCATCTCGCGGGCCAGTATACCAGTGCCAACGGATGTGATGCCGTGCCATCAAATTCAAATTAAACATAGAAAACAATATAAAAATTGCTGAGCCAATATAAAAAAAAAAGATGTAACAAGGACAATATTATTTGTAACATTGTTTCAATTTATCTATTTATTCCAGATGCTGCTGGAAGCGGGCGCGGACCCCAACGTGGAGTGCGGCGGGCCGTGCGGCGCGCACTGCGCGCTGCCGCTGTCCCCCCGCGCGCCGCCGCACGCGCAGCACGCCTACACGCCGCCCACGCCGGGTGAGTGACACACCAGTCGGAATCGAACCCATCAGAAAAAAACTCACAACAAGAACTCACAACGTACAAGAACTTGTGTTATAGATATCAGACAATATAGAGGAAACCTATTACACCCAGACACTAAATGTGTGATGAACACTGTGTGTACAGTGTTCATCACACAAAAAAATACCACCTTTTAAAAACTAACGCCTTCGCTGTGTTTCGACGAGTAAGGGTAGGTACAGGCCCAATCGGGGGAAGAGAGGGTTAAAGGTTGGCAGCGCACTTGGGACTCCACTGGTGATGTAGGTCTGTGTCTATGGGCGTTGGCAATCGGTGACCATCGGGTGATCCGTCTGCTCGTCTGCCACCTATCACATTGTTATGTGATAGGTAGCATCCCGCATCCAAGGGTGGCACAGGACCGATCTGTGTGGAGAACGTTGGGGGAGGCCTATGGCCAGCAGTGGACATTATATTGGCTGAAATGATGATGATAGGATTGATAGATAGTAGACGAGCAAAAAAAATTTTTGTTTCACTTGCGGCAGGCTGGACGGCGCTGGTGTTCGCGTGCGCGGGGTCGGGCGCGGGCGCGCTGGAGTGCGCGCGGCGGCTGCTGGGCGCGGGCGCGCGCGTGGACGGCGCGCCGGCGCGGGGGGACGACGTGTGCACGCTCACGCCTCTTCAGGTCAGTGTTAAGCGCGCTCTTCGCTGGCGGCAGGCCTGTCCCACTCCGCGTGTATAGTTTGTGCCAAATAAACTTGCAATAAAGGTCATTCACCCCACTAGTTGCGCAAAGTTCACGGTTCACACAGAATAATCCTGTGTTATCACAAGTGGCCATTGAAGATGGACCTTATTACCTACGCCATCTTACGGATATTCATTCGCAAAAACCAAACCCTAACGCAGATTTTAGTAACATAGGCCTTATTTTGGTGTTGCCAGTTCTTAAATTTTAATTTACCCATTTTTATTAAAATGTTGTTATTATTTCGATAAAATATAAGTAAGTACACTAAAAGCATTATATCTAATGATAATATTAATATAAAACAATTATGCTGTCTGTCTGTCTACTATGTTTATGTTTTATGATAAAATGATAAAAAATGTAAGTATTTACCTATTTTTCCCTGTTTTAGGTTGCATGCGGCGTCGGCAACTTGGAGTTGGTCCAGTTGTTGCTGTCACACGGCGCTGACCCGTTCCTGTCGACGCAGCTCAACGATGCCTTGTGTTACTCTGCGGCTGCGCAGTATGGATGCTATAGGTAATCTCAAGGGCGTTTGCTCCGCTTTAAACATCTATTAAATTTCCCTAGTCAAACTTTCTCAGGGCAATATTTCATCTTTCGCTGCACTACTGTCTTTACAGCGCGATAGCCGTAGGTATGCTGCACGCACGGATGTCAGACTACTTTGTATTCTTTTAGTTTCAATTTTAAGAACCACCAATGTAACAACCATACCACCAACCATTATGAAGCAATAAATATTATGATTATGATTAACTTACACGTATAATATTCCAGCGCGGTAGCCGTCTGCTGCACGCACGGGCGGCGGCTGTGCCTGCGCGCGGCGGTGCGCGGCGGGTCGCGCGGCGCGGGCGCGGTGCTGTCGCTGGAGGAGGTGCTGGCGGAGGGCGCCGCGCCGCGCGACCCGCACCCGCCCGACCCGCCGCACCCCAAGCAGCCCTTCACCAAGCAGCAGCAGCGCGCGCTGCAGGACGCCATGTACTGCAGCGCTGAGACTGACCACTTGGGTAGGCTTCGAATCTTAGACACAGGATCAAATAGACTGGATACGCAAATAATAATAGTCGTGTAAACGAAACAACTACATACCTACAGAAATCGCTAAGAGTAAAAGAGACAAAATCATGATTGTATGTCTTTATCAGAGTTTCACTTTTTTGTTGGGCACAGTTTAGAGTGTGCCCAGCAGAAGCTAGTTGCCGTAGTAACCTGAGCTGATGTTTGGAAAATTCGAAAAATAAGTACTTTTGCTCGATTCGGGATTCGAACCTGGGACCCCGAGATCACGGCCCGTTACATAAACTATTACGCCATCGCAATTTTTATTTTATTGTGTCGACATTAATTTGGCCGCAATCTCACCTGGCAATTGGGGCATTCTTTGTGTTACGAAGATCATTAAATTAAATCATTTTTATTCTGTAGCCTTGGCTACACCCTTAGCAAACAGCAATTTATAAAATACCCAACGAATAGAAATAACTGTTAATATCTACATTTTTTCTTACTATCTGTACAGACATAACGTTAGAGTTGCGCGCTCTGGGCGTACCGTGGTCGCTGCACGCGTGGACGCTGTCGCTGGCCGCCGCCGCCGACGCCGCGCTCGACCACGTTATAGACCAACTACTGCAAGATTTCCTACAGGTATCCGTACCCGTATTTTTTTAATTCTCTTTTTTTGTGAAATTGCAATTCCAATTGTTTTACTTATTTGGCAACTCAATCTTAGTTAAAAGTTTAGGATGTAGGTAAGTATTTTTTCTTACATATTTATAGACAAAGAAGGACATCCATAATCATCATCCCTCCGTAAATTTCTTTCAGGTCTGCCCGTCCGATGACAGCCATTATAGCAAACAGTTCATCTACGAGTGTCTCCCCCTGCTGTTTAATATTTTAAGATACAGCAAGGTAAGAAGTTATTTGAATACGGACTGTGCTGTGTGAATTGATTTAATTAATTTATACAAAATCTGTGGCTATATCGATTATTTCAATGTCTACTAACGATGGATTTTTTATTCATATTATAATTATTAGGTATATCAAATTTACGTGTGCGTTCTGACAAAACTATCTTAAGCGCACTAGATTGGTCCTGGCCTTGGATATATATTTTTATGTTGAAATTTCACTAAGTATGTTGTACCTACTTATCCGAAAAAATATTTTTACTTGATTTTACGTAGGTATGTCTATTTTCCCTTTAGAAGGAGGGCACGGTGCTACTGCTGGCGGATATCCTGTGCGCGGTGTACGGCTGGGAAGGCGTACCGGCCGTGCTGGAATGCCCTCCCGCCGCCCCCACGCCCTCTCGTGTCGACCCCTCCTACGTCAACAACCCCTCGCTTGCTGATGTCACTTTTAGGTAAGGTAACCTAAATACTAATTTAGAACAGTTTTAGTCTAAATGTGTTTTATTTTTAGAAAAGAAAAAGATGAAATTTTTTACACTAATAAGATACCGTATATTGTCAAAAAACATGCTCAATTTGCGTTAAATTATTTAGATTATAATTTTCAATTTAATGTCAAATTCAAAGGTTCTCATAGACATTTCCTAAAACTTCTTGCAGAGTGGAAGGCCGCCTATTCTACGGTCACAAGATTGTACTGGTATCAGAATCTCCGCGTCTTCGCGCGATGCTGGCGCCACCACGGGCTGGGGAAGGTCTACCACCCGCCAACAATGTTTCGCCGCTCGTACAGATCAACGATATTAGATACCACATATTTGAGGTTTCTTATTGTTATTGTTATTTATAATGTATGGTATACATTATAATGTGCCAATAATGTCGTGAAATTAATTGATAGCGACACTGCCGCTGATCTCATGTACGGTTTAGATTATGGCAACTCTGTCAATAAAGTCGTGAAAACTCTGGAGGAACTGCGAGTAACGGAGTTCCAAACTTTTATAACCAACTATAGTGGCCTGCCCTCACTTCGTTACGGGGCAGCAGTTCCAAACCAAGCCAATAGATGTCGCTGAGAGTCGATTGCATCGCGCTAGCGTGTCGTATTGTTGGTTGAACTATAAGCCTTGCCATTGCATATATAAGTTATCTCTTTATAAATAGTATAAATAAATATATGGGGGCTACCATAGTCTATGCCGTAAGTGGCAGTGGCGCCATCAATTAATTTCATGACTTTCTTGATTAGCGCAATATTATAACTGGGATTTTAGTTTTTACTAACTTTATTTGTACATACACTGGCAAAGTAACAGAGATGTTTAGGTATTTATTTGTTTATTTAGGCACAACTACAGGATATAATTCAATATGCATTAAATAAATTACCTTAGCATCTATAAAATTGTATCCCGATAAAGGTTGCGCACAGACATTCACTTTGTTTTGTTTGTTTTGTTGCATTATTTACTGATTCTTTTTGTAATGTAGCAGTAAATGAAGTACCTTACTCGGGTGGGTGCTCGGGGCTGGAGATCCCGAGGGGGCGACCGTGCTGGAGGTGCTGGCGGCGGCGTCGTTCTTCCAGCTGCTGCCGCTGCAGCGCCACTGGGGGGCGAGGCGCGCTGCCGCGCGGGACCGTGTACCTGCACAACCTCGTCTCTGTTTATACACCTAAGGTTGGTTTTCAAATGTTTTTACTTTTCTTTATGTTACTTTTGGTCACCTAAGCGGTCAATACAACGGGATTAAAAAATGTGTGTACCTACCTTATTAAAATTAAATAAACCACGATTTCCACTTTTAAAAAGTGTTTTGTTTTTTTTTAGATTTTGTTACCTTACAACTTGATGGATAAAAGATCGAGTCAAAATGTTTTGACTGCTTAAATGTGACCAACCCATCTTTGGCGCTAACTGTAGGCACGATATTATTTGGCATTTGCAATGCGTTAACGTTAAAATTTTCTTTATTGCATGAAAAATCTTTTAAATATTCAAAAACTTTGCTCTTCTCATCATAATGTTTTTTTTTTATTATAATGTAAAAATCAGATAAGTAATTAATGTTATGAAAAAATATTTTGACTTGATTTTACGTAGGTATGTCTATTTTCCCTTTAGAAGGAGGGCACGGTGCTACTGCTGGCGGATATCCTGTGCGCGGTGTACGGCTGGGAAGGCGTACCGGCCGTGCTGGAATGCCCTCCCGCCGCCCCCACGCCCTCCCGTGTCGACCCCTCCTACGTCAACAACCCCTCGCTCGCTGATGTCACTTTTAGGTAGGGTAACCTAAATACTAATTTAGAACAGTTTTAGTCTAAATGTGTTTTATTTTTAGAAAAGAAAAAGATGAAATTTTTTACACTAATAAGATACCGTATATTTTAAAAAACATGCTCAATTTGCGTTAAATTATTTAGATTATAATTTTCAATTTAATGTCAAATTCAAAGGTTCTCATAGACATTTCCTAAAACTTCTTGCAGAGTGGAAGGCCGCCTATTCTACGGTCACAAGATTGTACTGGTATCAGAATCTCCGCGTCTTCGCGCGATGCTGGCGCCACCACGGGCTGGGGAAGGTCTACCACCCGCCAACAATGTTTCGCCGCTCGTACAGATCAACGATATTAGATACCACATATTTGAGGTTTCTTTTTTGTTATTGTTATTTATAATTTATGGTATACATTATAATGTGCCAATAATGTCGTGAAATTAATTGATAGCGACACTGCCGCTGATCTCATGTACGGTTTAGATTATGGCAACTCTGTCAATAAAGTCGTGAAAACTCTGGAGGAACTGCGAGTAACGGAGTTCCAAACTTTTATAACCAACTATAAGTAGTGGCCTGCCCTCACTTCGTTACGGGGCAGCAGTTCCAAACCAAGCCAATAGATGTCGCTGAGAGTCGATTGCATCGCGCTAGCGTGTCGTATTGTTGGTTGAACTATAAGCCTTGCCATTGCATATATAAGTTATCTCTTTATAAATAGTATAAATAAATATATGGGGGCTACCATAGACTTTCTTGATTAACGCAATATTATAACTGGGATTTTAGTTTTTACTAACTTTATTTGTACATACACTGGCAAAGTAACAGATATGTTTATTTATTTATTTAGGCACAACTACAAGGATTAAATTACTTAAATTACAGACTTAGCATCTTTAAAACTGTATCCCGATAAAGGTTGCGCACAGCATTCACTTTGTTTTGTTTGTTTGTTGCATTATTTACTGATTATTTTTGTAATGTAGCAAGTAATGAAGTACCTGTACTCGGGCGGGTGCTCGGGGCTGGAGATCCCGGAGGGCGACGTGCTGGAGGTGCTGGCGGCGGCGTCGTTCTTCCAGCTGCTGCCGCTGCAGCGCCACTGCGAGGCGCGCGCCGCGCGGACCGTGGACCTGCACAACCTCGTCTCTGTTTATATACATGCTAAGGTTGGTTTTCAAGTGTTTTTACTTTTCTTTATGTTACTTTTGGTCACCTAAGCGGTCAATACAACGGGATTAAAAAATATGTGTACCTACCTTATTAAAATTAAGTAAAGCACGATTTCCACTTTTAAAAAGTGTTTGGCCTGTCAGATTTTGTTACCTAACAACTTGATGGATAAAAGATTGAGTCAAAATGTTTTGACTGCTTAGATGTGACCAACCCATCTTTGGCGCTGACTCTACACGATATTATTTGGCATTTGCAATGCGTTAATGTTAAAATTTTCTTTATTGCATGAAAAAACTTTTAAAATATTCAAAAACATTGCTCTTCTCATCATTATGTTTTTTTTTTTAATGTAAAAATCAGATAAGTAATTAATGTTATGAAAAAATATTTTTTCAGGTCTATGGTGCTACTCAACTACTAGAATACTGTCAAGGATTCCTCCTCCAAAATATGGTCGCTTTACTGACTTACGATGATTCGGTCAAGCGGCTCCTATTCGGCAAGCGCCTGCCCGGCCATAACGTGCTGGGGGCGCTGCTCACCACACTACAGAAGAGAATTGAGACTAGAAAGACTCAAGCCAAGTCTAGGTAGCAAAAGGAGACTCATAATGTAACTCATAACTTGTTTGATATAATTATTATTTAAAATGATAAATATTTATAAATAAAAAGGAAAAAGTTAAAATTCACTCTAGTTACAAAAGAAAGGCTATCCTATGAAATCAACATAGCTTTAACTATAAGAGATGGCCAATCGCAGAAATTACATGAGGAAATTAATAAAAACTGGCAACTTACCCTGAGATCAAAACGACCCACAATACCTTAAATAAAATATTTTAAAGTATGTTATTATAAATATGACCACACGTTGGGTTACTCCCATCTGCCTCTCAATTGATATAATGTGTGTAAAACGTGTGGTTGTCCGTACTTAGTACTTTTTTTACAAACCGGATGCATACTATAAGTCACGATTGATGATTTTTTGATATTTCAAAATTAGTAAGGGAAAACGTTACATGGTTCTTTAATAAAATGTTTCCTAGAAAGGAAAGATGGTCCAATTATTGTATTTTTTTCTTAATCCAGCAAGTTACACAATTTTTTATATTGTCGCAGGGAAGTCCCTCCAAGTGAAATGAACACTGTTAAAAGTTATTTAAGAATTTTAAAGTCTTTATGCAAAAGTTGGACTGATTGGTAAAAATATTATTATAGATTTAGATATGTAAGTAAACAACAGTTATGGTACAATATATTTAGAATTTTGTATTAAATGTAATAATATTTCCATTTGATTACATTTTCTCCGTAATTTTAGTAAATGGCAAAGTATTATGACAGTAACAAAAATGTAATTATTGTTGAAATAAAGCTTTATGTTGTACATTTTATTATTTCCGTAACCTGTTATTCCTTCCTTATTCCTATCTTAAAAAATTGGATGATTAGAAATTAAACTCCACTATCGTTTAAAACAAACATCGTCATCGTCATCGATTGATTATTATAGGTAATATGAAGAGAACGTGCATACCGAGACGGTGCGGAACTTAAATATATTCCTGTTAGTCAATATAAATACTGCCAGCCTGCCACCTGCACATGCCCTAAAGATACAAATATTTTTTTAGGAATAAATATAAAAATACCTGTTAACTACTCAGTCAAAATCTTTAAATATAGCAGAATGCATCGGTAATTTATTTGTAATTTTTCCACAAAAACAAGGTATACTTATAACGCTGGCAACACTTATGTTAACGGAAGTAACTCTGACAGCTGTCAGTTGTCTATGAAATTTGACATTGACACAAAGTTGATTGTTGGCCGAAGCCGGAGATGTCATCGCCAACGAGATTTAGCGAAATTTTAAGAAATTATTAAATTGTTTATGGCGCGCATGGTCGCGATATGTGCCGAAGAAGGAAGGTTTCGCGATTTTTTTAGTAAAATTTTGGCGAACGGTGATAGTGTAACCTTAGTGTATTGTAATTTTAAGTATTAATGTCGTGACAGTGGATAAAAATGCAGTTCTACAAGGAGAGAATTCTCAATGCTGCACAGTTGAAAAGACTAAGTGAACACAAATATTCGTGTGTCAGTGCTAGTATATTGGATGCATGGCTCCAGCCCTGGTGGTGCTGGCTGGTGTCGAAGACGCCGCTATGGCTCGCCCCGAATCTCATCACTATCTTAGGTTTAATAGTCAACATAGTTACCACATTAATTTTAGTTTGGTGAGTACATGTTTGAAGGTTAAATTGCTGCGAAAAACTATGTCACGATTGCGAGCGAGCGTAACGACTTTCGTTTCTGACTCTGATCTGTGTTAAGACTTTCCCTAGAGCAGAACCTAACTGTTAAATTAAATTAATAGATGTTGTGAGGTTATTGTCTAGATGAGCAGTCACAATTGCGATCAGAAATGTCGTGTTTACATAGTGGTAAAGGCGCGAGGGATCGTGGCCACGCGATTGGTAGACTCTGTCGCGCCACTGCCTCTGATAAGATAAATAAATTACTACTGTCTGTCAGTGAGGCTACGTCACTGTATCTCTGAGCTAATATTATGAACATGAGGATGCATTTGTAACACCTTCGGACTTGATTATCTGAAACAAGATTGAGTGATTTCATTGTCTAGATCCTGAAATTTCTTTTCAAATGGATAAAATGCTTAGGAAAAATGGGGCTGTGGTATCTCTACTGGTATATTATATAATATACACTTTACCCATAAAGTACTTACAAGTAAATACTTATTTCTTTGTGCAATTTAGGTCTTACGATAACCAAATCTAAATGTTGAATGATCTAGATAAAACTACCATTTGCTCGGAACCTGTGACTAATTCTCTTGCTTGTGTTTTATAAAAATTATTATTGATACCAACATTTATTTCATTGTAAACTTGTTGAGTAGGTATACAATTTAAGTAGTTAAGTGTAAAAGCACCTAGTTAAATCTACGATTTAAAACTACACTCAAAAACTTAAATAGTAACAATAAACAACTTTTTTAATACAAAAAAAGAAATTGCATGATATTGTTATGAATTATGATATTAGGTAATTGAAATTGTTTGGTTAACTTATTTGTTTGTTCATCTTTATTATTGAAATTCATATTTTGGAACCTGTTGTCACATATTGTGGTAATGTTTAGCTTAAGTCACTGTTATTAACAGATAATAAAACTAAATTGGTTAGTTTCAATGTCATAGTAGAACAATTTTGAACAAATACATTTAAAATTGAATTTTTTTTTCCTTATTATTTAAATTTAGTAATTTTAGTTACAAAGGAAGTAATTTATGAAAATGAATGGGTATGAAATAACTAAACTATTATTTTTAATTTTGTTTGCCTAAGTGTGGAAAGTTACGGGTTCGATTCCCGATCAGATTAATTCAGGAAACAAACTCGAGATTAACACTGGGACTGGGTCTGCTAAGAGATCCCCTGGGCTATTGTTAGCTAGCTCTAATAATATAGTGACTGCACTAGCTTGAGACTAGCTGGGTGTGATTTGACTGACTGATTTATTATTCCAAGAATTTTTGTAAAGTTGATTGGTTTTTGAAATTCATTAATGTACAGTGGCCAGCACATCAAGTTACTACAATCTGTCAATTTTCCTCAGTTGATATTGAACCAAACACATTTGACATAAAAGTGAGGTTCGATTGACAGATTGTAGTAACTTGATGTGCAGGCCACCGTACTCCAACAGTAACAACAACTGCTTACCCTAATTAGTACAAAATCTGGTGGCTTATAACGAAGATGTACCTGTCTCATCCAAAGGTGACCCACAATACTTATGAATCGAGAGAAACTCCGATTCGGAAGTAACATACGGTTCGCTTTAGGCCCTCAGGTCTAGGTATTACATGAGATGTATGCATGTTTTTCCCCGCAGGTATAGTCCGGACGCACGGCAAGACCCACCGAGATGGGCGTGCGCCCTCTGCGCGCTAGGCGTGTTCATATACCAGTCGCTGGACGCGATAGATGGCAAGCAGGCCCGGCGGACGGGCAGCCAGTCCCCCCTGGGCGAACTGTTCGACCACGGCTGCGACAGCATATCCACAGTGTTCATAGCGCTGGGCGCTTGTATTGCTGTCAAGTTGGGGGAGTACCCTACTTGGATGTTCTTTCAGGTGAGTGTTGTTTGTTACTACTGCCCCCAGTCGTAGCCGATATCACGAGCTGCTGGGATCCGCCTTTTTGTAGTTGATATGATGAGCCTTTATGACCTTCCCGTCGTTGTGCAGACCGCGATGGTCCTTTCTCTTCCGTTTGAAACTAACTGATGACCGTGCTGTAGCCTGTAGATTGGAATGCCTTTGGGAGGTTAAAGGTAATAACTGTGGGAGAGCCACGCTTCGGCATGAATGGGCCGGCTCGACCGGAGTGATACCACTGCCTCACAGAAAACCGGCGTGAAGCAGCCCCTGTGCTGTGTTTCGCCGAGTGAGTGAGGGTACCGGAGGTCCACTCGGGGGGGAAGGGGATAAAAGGTTGGCAGCGCACTTGTAACTCCACTGGTGTTGCAAGTGTCCATGGGCGGCGGCAATTGCTTACCGTCAGGTGATCCGCCTGCTCGCCTGCTACCTATCACATAAAAAAAAACCGGCCAAGTGCGAGTCGGGCTCGCGCACAAAGGGTTCCGTAGCAGCAAATATAATAAACTTAACCAAAATTACAGTTAAATCAACCTATCTCAAAAACTATAAGAGATACTTTGATCAAACCAAAAATCGTTGAAAGAGTTAATTAGCATGCATCACCTCTATTTTTTTTAGAATTTTATACCCCGTAGTTATAAAAATAGAGGGGGGGGGACATACTTTTTACGACTTTGAGAGCTGATATCTCAAAAACCGTTCACTTTAAGAAAAATGTTTTTTAGAAAACTTTATATCATTTTAAAAGACCTTTCCATTGATACCCCACACGGGTATGTACATCGAAAAAAAAAAATTTCATCCCTCAGTTACATGTATGGGGGGCCCCACCCCCAATTCTTTTTTTTACTATTTAGTGTCATATTTTTGTAGCGGTTCATACAACACATATTCCCATCAAATTTCATCACTGTAGTACTTATAGTTTCCGAGTAAATCGGCTGTGACAGACGGACAGACGGACAGACGGACATGACGAAACTATAAGGGTTCCGTTTTTGCCATTTTGGCTACGGAACCCTAAAAAAAGGTATGGACCTAAACACATCTTTAGATTAATGACGACGTATAGTTATACGGCAGTCGGCAATGTCCCTTGAGACATTATATTTTTAATTTCGTAGTTCGTAGTTTCGCAGTCACCGCAAACCCATTATCAACGTAGCATCCATTTCTCATGCCCCTGCATCGCCTGAACCTGCTGAGAGAGAAGAGACATCATATCAACAGAAGTCATATGCGCAAGCAACCAGAGCATCTCAAGCTACTGACAATCAACCAAAGGTTAAAAACTCAAATAGTAACCAACCTGCACTCAACCTAGAAAAAATTCTCACAAAGCAGAGCGAGAAAATCGACCTCCTAATTCAACAAATAAGCTCAATGCTCGCGCTTATCACAACTCTTCTCCAGAAGATATCAAAATAAATATACTGCACCTAGCCACCTGGAACATCAATGGACTGGCACCTAACACCTGTGAACTGGAATCATTCTTAAAGTCCAATAAGCTTGATGCATGTCTCATCTCAGAGGCTCACACTACTTCCAGAAGCAAAATATGTATCTCGGGATATAACATATATTGTACCCCACACCCTGATGGTGGAGCACACGCGGGCGCAGCTATAGCAATTAAAACCAGTGTTAAGCACTGTCTGCTTCAACAGTATTCCACTGACCACTTACAGGCGGCTACAGTGAGAGTAGAAGATCATTGTGGTCATATCAACCTCTCTGCTGTATACTGCCCA
The DNA here is from genome assembly GCA_014851415.1 of Cnaphalocrocis medinalis. Taxonomy (NCBI): domain Eukaryota; kingdom Metazoa; phylum Arthropoda; class Insecta; order Lepidoptera; family Crambidae; genus Cnaphalocrocis; species Cnaphalocrocis medinalis. Next base: position 5,126,040 of record CM026278.1, on the reverse strand, counting down.
CCGCGTCATAATATTAAGGAATCTCAGTTCACGGAGTTCTTTCAAACTCTTGGGAAGCGTTTCATAGCTGGAGGAGATTGGAATGCCAAACACAGCCATTGGGGTTCCAGGACAACTGTTACCAGAGGCCGCGAACTAAAAAAGAGTGTAGATGCTAATAAATTGACACCATTCTCTACCGGTGAACCAACATACTGGCCCTCGGACAATCGCAAGATCCCAGATCTCCTGGACTTCTTTATTGCCAAGAACATAACCAACTCGTACGTCGCCTTGGAATCAAGCCTGGATGGATCGTCTGACCACACCCCAGTGCTGATGATGCTGAGCTCAACAATAATCTATCGCGAGCCAGACAATGAGTCTATCCACAACAATAAGACGGATTGGGTGAACTTCCGGGAATACCTCGATTCAAACATAAATCTCAACTTTCCTCTAAAATCGACGCAGGATATTGACGATGCCTGTATATATATCACCAACCTAATTCAGGTGTCAGCCTGGATTAATACCCCAGAGTCCTCATTGCCCCATAACTCAAAGCCAATCCCGGTAGAAATCCGCAACAAAATAGCAGAAAAACGTAGATTGCGTAGGGTGTGGCAGCTGTCACGAAAAAAGGAAGATAAAACTCGCCTTAACCGAGCAATCAGTGAGCTCAAAACGATGCTTAAGGAAATAGCCAATGAATCAATAAAACGCAAACTAGAGCTATTAACCCCCACATTGCAATGGCCCTCACTCCCTTTGGAAAGCCACCAAAACTATGGCTCAACCCCAACAATGCCTACCACCAATACGATCGGGACTAACATGGGCACGTACTGACTCCGAAAAAGCTGAGGTCTTCGCCGCTCACCTGGCTAGTGTATTTAAACCGAATGAAGCTAATTCCATCGAGGATCCTGAGATCGATGATGTTCTCAACCAAGACTTCCAGCTTAGCCCACCTTTACGCCCTACATCTCCGGAGGAACTACGTAAGGAAATTCTGTCCTTCAAGCTAAATAAAGCCCCCGGCTATGACCTGATCACACCTAAGGTACTAAAAATGCTGGGCAGGAAATGCATCGTATTTCTTACAAAACTGTTCAACGCCACTCTTAGAACGCATCATTTTCCAGCTCCGTGGAAAATGTCGCAGATAATAATGATACATAAACCTGCTAAACCGGCAAATGAAGCCTCATCCTATCGACCTATCAGTCTCACCCCGATATTGTCAAAACTCTGGGAAAGAGTGATACTGGCTCGTCTCAAACCTCACCTAGAAGAAAACCACGTTATTCCTGACCACCAGTTCGGCTTTCGTGAAAGGCACTCTACTGTGGAGCAGGTTCACAGGGTCTACAATACTATAAGACAGAGTCTTGAGAATAAAGAATATTGCTCAGCAGCATTTCTGGACATTGAACAGGCTTTCGATCGGGTATGGCACAGAGGACTTCTGTATAAAATAAAAAAGTCCCTCCCCTATCAATTCTACAGTATTATTGTCTCATACCTTGACCAGAGAATGTTCCAGGTTAAGCAGAGAAGCGCTAGATCCTCATTCCACACTTGTTACGCAGGAGTACCTCAAGGCTCAGTCCTCGGACCGGTACTGTACAACATATTTACCCATGATCTACCACAGGCTGCTAATGTGACTGTTGCAACGTTTGCCGATGATGCTGCATTTCTGTCATCCAGTATCTCCCCTGATGAGGCCAGCAGCACTCTACAAACCCAACTAGACATGACTAATGAGTGGTTGCAAAGGTGGCGCGTAAGAGCTAGCGCTCCAAAATCCCACCAAATAACATTTACACTTCGTAAGAAACTGTGCCCAACCACCTACCTCGGCCAGTCTCCGCTACCACAGTCTACTTGTGTAAAATACCTGGGGTTCTACCTGGATCAACGCATGACATGGAAATACCACATCCAACAGAAACGAAACGATGTGAATAACCGTTTCCGAAGCCTCTTGTGGCTGTTAGGGAGGCAGTCCACACTCTCCCTGAGCAATAAACTTAGAGTCTACACATCGGTAATCAAACCAATCTGGACCTATGGTATCCAATTGTGGTCCACGGCGAGCAAGTCGAACATTTTATGTCTACAACGTGCTCAGAATAATATTCTAAGAACAATCAGTGGTGCAGCGTGGTTCACTCGGAACTCAGAGATCCACACATATCTAAATGTGGAAACAGTGGAGGAAGAAGCCAAACGGTACTCGGCTAAATACAGGAGCAGACTACTGCAACACCCGAACCCTCTCACGGGGCACTTACTACTCCCGAACGTGGCAAAACGCCTCAAAAGAGCCGATGTGCTCTGTACCGGGGATGAGCAAGGCAGGAGCCTGCATTCCTGAATTGCTTATCGAAAGACATTTAGAAGAACTCAACCCATCTGATGAAAGTCTGTCGACTGATTGCAGATTTAGCAAAGAAAAAAAAAAAAAAAAAAATTTCGTAGTTTGTTGATAAAGTCAAAGTCAAAGTCAAAGTCAAATATTCTTTATTTGCATAGGCTTGTACACAGCACTTACAAATCGTCATACATAAAGAAAATATTTAAAACTATTTAAAGATAATGTATATGATTTAAATGAAATTAAATATATATCTTGATACATAAGATATACTAAAAAATAAATAGACATAATGCGATTCTACCACCGGTATCGGAAAGTTGATTCTGACGAGAAGATCCGGCAAGAAACTCGCCAGTTACTCTTTTTAATCGCCAAAATGTTTATTACAATGTTTTCCTCATACCACCTCCTACAGTCCCAATACTCAAGATGAAGAAAATGTTAAAGGCTAAGAATGAGGTAAACCAGAGCAGACCAGTCCCCAGAGGCGGCACCTGTACACAAGTATGACGTATGTGTCAGCCATCATTTCACTCAACCATATCAGAGGGAATGTAATGACCCGCCACATAGCGCCACCACCTCAGGAACGTTTGAGCGTGCATGACCATTCCAATCCTCCTCATAAGATACAAAGAATAGTATGCATAATTAAATACTAATAAACTGTAGGACGTGATGTACAATAACAGGTTGATAGTATCTTGTCAATTATTATTAATCATTAATAGTAAATGTACTCAATTTGTATATAAAATTAAATTCAATGCTGCAATGCCTAATTGATTAAAATTTATATAATAATAATTTCAGTATTAAAATACTGCAAGAAAATACAAATGTACAGGCATGGGGATCATTATACCCATGAATCCTTATCGTTGAGATAATCTACAATTTTATAGTATCCTTTCTTTATTAAGCAGGCTTTTACATGTGTTTTAAATTTATGAATTGGCAAGTCAATAACATTTTGTGGCAACTTGTTATACATTTTAATACTTAGTCCTACAAATGAACTACTAATCTTTTGGAGTTTTAGATTTGGAACCGCGAGTCTATGTTTATTTCTTGTATTAAAACCATGACATTCAGATTTTTTCGAAAAAAGATGAATATTCTTTCGCACGTACAAAATGCAGTCTAAAATATATTGTGATGCAACGGTTAAAATGTCAATGTTCTTAAACATTTCTCTAAGTGAATCGCGAGGTCTAAGGTTGTATATAAAACGGATGGCCCTCTTCTGCAATACAAATATAGTCTGTATGTCTGCAGCAGACCCCCACAACAAGAGACCATATGACATTATACTATGAAAATAACTAAAATAAACCAGTCTCGCGGTTTCAATATCAGTCAAATGTCTTATCTTCTTAACCGCATATGCGGCGGAGCTAAGTCTTCCCGCCAAGGCTGCTATGTGAGGACCCCATTGCAATTTGGCATCCAAAGTGATGCCCAAAAATACAGTTGAATTAATGACCTCAATATGTTCATTATTCATGATGATGTTAGTGTTGACCTGCCTTACATTGGGCATAGTAAATTTTACACATTTGGTCTATGGTTGATAGAAGGGCTCTTTATACTGTTGCGGGTACGGGGTACGTAAGATTCAAATAAAATGCCAAAGTCACAAAAAGACAATTAATTTATTCGACGAGTAACAAAAACACAATTAAAACACTAAATCACACTTAAACGCACTAAAACACTAAAATCTTCCTTAAACACTTCGCAGGTAATACACAAGATCACTCTTAGTTCGCAGGAGAATAATCGCTTTCCAAATTGGAACTCACTTCTTCGCTGTCCGAATCAGAACTGATTCGTCGGCTCGCCCGTCCCGCTTTTATACTAGCGCGGTCGCGGGCGAGACCTTACTAGAAGGGAATAGAACATTCTCGATCTTTTCTCTCGTAACTTCGATTGAGACTTTGTAGACATCGGACATGTTGCTACGTATTAGGGCTTCGAGAGATTTCTACATAGTTCCCGATATTTCTCGTAGCTTCTCGAACGTTCGATGGAGAGTTCGATAATTTTCTATTCCGAATGCGTAAGGTTCGGGGGCGACTATGCGTGTATAACGTAGTACACAACGGAATAATAGACCTTACTCGTTTGAGACAAGCTCTATTTCCGTATGCAGGGGCACATAGTCGTAACATTACCCCCCTCTTAGTCATGCTCGTCCCGAGCATCATTGGACCCATGGTAACGAGCCAACCGATCAATGTGAACAATTTTAGGTTTTCCTCTTGTTCCTTGTTTGATCCGATAGGTTAAGTCGTTCAGTCTAGTAATAATCTTGTATGGCCCTTCCCACCTTGGCTGGAACTTCGGTGATTTGCCTTTCTTCCTGAGTGGGTTGTGTAACCAAACCAGACTTCCTTCCTCGAAACCGTCGGTGTTGGCTTTGCGGTCATAACGGGTCTTCATTCTTTCGCTGGACTTTAGACTACAGTCTCTAACTAGAGCATGTACTTCGTCCAGGCGCTTCTGTAGGTCAGCCGCATAATCGGTTACTGGTTGTGGAGCTTCTGGCGGTGTCCCAGTCAATGCATCTACCGGAAGCCGCATTTCTCGACCGAAGTTTACCATTGCTGGGGTAGCGCTGGTACTATCGTGGATCGCAGATCGGTAGGACAGTAGGAAAAGCGGTATGTACTGGTCCCAGTCTCGTTGATGCTCGTCGACAACTTTGGCCAAGTGGTTTTCCAACGTTTGGTTGAATCTCTCGACCATGCCATCGGATTGCGGGTGTGCTGGAGTAGTACGGGTCTTATGCATACCCAACAGTTGACAGACCTCCTGAAACAGTGCTGACTCGAAGTTTCTTCCTTGGTCTGAATGTATCTCTAGAGGCACACCAAATCGGCAAATCACCTCGTGGACTAACTTTTTAGCGACCGTCTTCGCTTCTTGATTAGGCGTAGCGAAGACTTCAGGCCACTTAGTGAAGTAATCTTGGACCACAATGATGTATTTGTTTCCTTCATCGGATTCTGGAAAGGGGCCAGCTACATCGACTGCGATTCTTTCCCATGGAGCGCCGACGTTGTACAGCTTGAGTTTGCCCTTACTTCTGGTTTGTGGGCCCTTTACTGATGCGCAAGTCGTACATTTCTTGCACCAGTCTTCGACGTCCTCCCGACAGTGTATCCAGTAGAATCTCTGTCTCAGCTTCTCTAGGGTCTTCTTCACGCCTAAATGTCCTCCGGATACCCCATCGTGTATGTATCTCAGTAAGGAAGCAACTTGTTTACGGGGTACAATCAGCTGTAATGTTGTTTGGTCCCCTTTAGGTGTTTCCCATTTCCTGAAAAGTACTCCATCCTTAATCTCCAAACTGTCCCATTGCGCCCAGTAACTTTTCGTAATGGGGCTTGAAGATGCTACTTGGCTCCAAGAAGGTTTTTGACCTACTTCTTTCCATTCAAAGATTTTCCTTAGGTCTCTATCCTCTTTTGAGCCTTTTTGATAGCGTCTTCAGCTCCATTCATTATCAAGACCCTGGGTGGTTATCATCCGGACTTCTTCTTTGGTTTCCGTCCTAGAGCAGTGACTGCAGGCCTCTGGACAAGGTCTTCTTGAAAGAGCAGTCGGCATTCAAATGCGTTCTACCACTCCGATGTTCGGTTGTGAAGTTAGTACTCCTTGAAGTTGTTCTAGCCACCGTGCCACTTGTCCTTCAGGGTTCTTAAACTGCAAGAGCCATTTTAACGCAGCGTGATCTGTCCGCAAGGTGAACTGTCTTCCAACGAGATACTTGTTGAAATGTTGTAGAGTCTTCACTACAGCCAACAGTTCCTTACGAGTCACACAGTAGTTCCTTTCGGGTTTCGAGAGTGACTTACTGAAATAAGCGATCACCACTTCCCGTTCACCTTGTTCTTGCGACAGAACTCCGCCTATGCCAGTGTTGCTGGCGTCGGTGTCCACGATAAACCTTCCTTCTCTGTTGGGGTAGCCAAGTATAGGGACTGGTGCAGAGGTGTTCTTTTAATCTGATAAAAGCTTGATCGCATTCCGAGTCCCAGGCAAATATTCGTTTATCTTCCGTGAGCCGATGGAGTGGTTTAGCGATGTCGGAGAAGTTCTTTACGAAACGCCGGTAGTATGCGCATAAGCCCAAAAATGATCTCACGTCGGTCTTGTTAGCTGGTATAGGCCACTCTTGGACAGCTTTTATCTTCTCTGGGTCGGTCCTTACACCATTCGATGAGATAATGTGTCCTAAGTAGGCGACTTCTTCCTTGAAAAACGTGCATTTCTTTGGGCTGAGTTTTAAGTTTGCTTCTCGTATTCTGGTGAAAACCTTCCTTAGGTTACTAACATGCTCCGTGAAATTTCGTCCCATGACAATGATGTCATCCAGATAGACCAGGCATGCATCTCCCAGTAGTCCAACCAGCACCCTTTCCATTAACCGCTCGAATGTCGCCGGAGCGTTACAAAGACCAAAGGGCATGACGTTGAACTGCCACAGTCCATTCCTAGTTCCGGTCGTAAATGCCGTCTTCTCTTTGTCTACTGGATGGATGTCTACTTGCCAGTAACCACTCTTAAGGTCCACTGTTGAGAACCACTTCATGCCGCTCAGCATGTCCAGGGTGTCGTCTATACGGGGCAAAGGGTAGCTGTCCTTCTTAGTTGCATTATTCAACAACCGGTAGTCCACACAAAACCTGGTGCTGCCATCTTTCTTCTTTACCAGGACTACTGGCGAAGACCACGGGCTTGTTGAAGGTTCTATGATGCGGTTCTTCTGCATCTCGGCAATCATGTCTGCTACCTCCTTTTCTTTGGCAAATGGAAGGCGTCTAGGCCGCTGCTTAATTGGTGGTGCGTCACCCGTATCTATGCGGTGTTTAACGAGACCTGTCCTTCCCAAATCATGGTCACCCTTTGAAAATATGTCGTTAAAATCGAGTAACAACCTTTTAGCTTGCTGAAGTTCCCGTTCAGAGAGCTTGTCCTTACAATGTGCTAGGAGCGGCGTGACGTCATCTCGTTGACAGGATTTCGGTTCCCGGGCTGTTTTCAGTCTCCTTATTGATTGACCTGCGTCGCACCGTCCAATGACACAGTCTCTTCGTAGCTGCACTTCATCTCCGCTAAGATTGATGACTCGCACTAGCGCTCCTTTTCCGGTCATTACCAGCGTTCTTGCTGTGATCAACTTGGATGGTCGCCGCAGTTTTCTATAACGACGCTTCGTCCTTGACACACATTGTGAGGAAATCTAACTTTGACCAGAGTTTCAGACCTCGGCGGTAGGGTCGTGGTTTTTAGGCAGTAAACTGCGCATGATCTCGCTCCCTCTAGGAATACTTCTTGTTCCGGGAAACTAAGTACTCCTTTAGAGACGTCTACCACACACTTCTGGTCTCTTAAAAAGTCCAATCCGATATGCAATCGTCAGTGATATCTGCTATGAGCACACTGTATTCAAAGGCCTGTTCTCCAAGGGTTATCTTCGCCATCGTCTCACCGAAGACGGTAACTGGCTGGCCTGTTGCTGTTTGAAGCTGAACGGTTGGTCTGCGATTCCACATAATAGTCCTTTTCAGTAGTTCTGGACGCACTATTGTTCTTGAAGCACCGGTGTCAATAGTAAAGTGACACGTTATGCTGTTCAGCTGTCCAACCACTGTTAGGTTATTCCCATTGCCAATCTGTGAAACAGTGACGGTAGGGGCTCGATGTTGACCAGCCAGCGCCCGCCCCGCGGCCCTGGCTCCCTTTAGTTTAACGACAGCTCTTCTGCGTCCACCTGTGTAGAGGACGCTACTGTCGTTTTACGCGGCCATTTTCGCTTGGGGCAACTACTCCGAATATGGCCCCTCTCGCCGCAGCCATAGCACATTGGACCCAAAGAGGGGTTTTCCTTTGCCACAACCTCCCGAATTCGATGTTTTCTAGAGTCCTGATGCACGGCTTCCACCTCCAAGGCATGGGCTAGAGCTTCCTGCAAGGTCTGATGATGTCCCAGCTTCACGGCATGTCTGACATCTTCGTCCCTAATGCCATCATAGAAAGCTTGCGGGATCATTGATTCCACCATCGTCGGGCATGACACGTATGCACGTCGGACTAGCCTCTCGATTTCCGCCGCCCATTGCTGTAGGCTCTCACCAGGTTTCTGTTGTCGATCGCGGAGTTGTGCTCTATACGCGTGTTCCAGGTGTTTGTCGCTGTACCTGCCCTCTAGTGCTCTTTGGAGAGCACCTAAAGTTCTGTTATCCGAAGGCAGGTTCTCCAATGTAAGCAGGGCATCCCCACGAAGAGCAAGAGTCAAAGCTAACATTGATTCTTCTTCGTTCCACCCCTTTCCTTTAGCCACCGATTCGAACTGATACCAGAACGCTGCCCAAGACGTCGTTCCATCGAAGTGGGGTACTTCGACTTTCGGGGAATCCGATACTACTGAAACACCCCGGGTCTCCACTCTAGCCATCTTGGTATGCAACTGTTGCATCTCCGTATCCATCTGGCACAGTCGATCCTCGTGTTGGGTGAATCGATCTTCATGTTGGGTGAATCGATCTTCATGTTGGGTGAGTCGATCTTCATGTTGGGTAAGTCGATCTTCGTGTTGGGTCTTGATGCTTAGCACGTCATCCTTAAGAGCATCGATCTGCTTTTCTAATACTTCGTGCTTCTTCTCGATAGCGCCCAACAAGCTCTTGCCTAGCTCTTCCTGACGGCGGGCCTGGTCCTCCTTGAGCTCAGCTAGCAGTCTGGCTTGCTCTTGCTGATGGCGGGCTTGCTCTTCCTGATAGCGGGCTTGCTCTTCCTGGCGAAGGTCTTGTTTTTCACTCAGTTTAGCAAATTGTGCTTCTTGAAGGCGAGCTAGCTCCTCCTGCCGGTTGGCTTGCGTCTTCAGCAGTTTAAATATATCTGCAATCTCCATAGGCCCAATCGGTGTTTGTATCGATCCCTCTGTTGAAGTACCTTCACCCTCATGCACAGCCACAGCCGCGGTTTGACTCCTCGTTACTCGACCCTCACTGTCTTCTCGTGGTGTAAGTGGCATCTTGAATCCCACTTCTGACACCAATTGTTGCGGGTACGGGGTACGTAAGATTCAAATAAAATGCCAAAGTCACAAAAAGACAATTAATTTATTCGACGAGTAACAAAAACACAATTAAAACACTAAATCACACTTAAACGCACTAAAACACTAAAATCTTCCTTAAACACTTCGCAGGTAATACACAAGATCACTCTTAGTTCGCAGGAGAATAATCGCTTTCCAAATTGGAACTCACTTCTTCGCTGTCCGAATCAGAACTGATTCGTCGGCTCGCCCGTCCCGCTTTTATACTAGCGCGGTGCGCGGGCGAGACCTTACTAGAAGGGAATAGAACATTCTCGATCTTTTCTCTCGTAACTTCGATTGAGACTTTGTAGACATCGGACATGTTGCTACGTATTAGGGCTTCGAGAGATTTCTACATAGTTCCCGATATTTCTCGTAGCTTCTCGAACGTTCGATGGAGAGTTCGATAATTTTCTATTCCGAATGCGAAGGTTCGGGGGCGACTATGCGTGTATAACGTAGTACACAACGGAATAATAGACCTTACTCGTTTGAGACAAGCTCTATTTCCGTATGCAGGGGCACATAGTCGTAACAATACTAACAAATCATTAATGTTATTGTCTTACACCGTAAGTCCCAAAACGAAGTTAGGGCCGAGCCACTATTGTCATAACTGCGCGAATTGCCCACTGTCCCCAGTGTCTCATTATTCACGCTTTGATGATTCCCTTGGCGCTGTCCATTGCGTAGCGAGTGACGCACTGTTCCGTTTTCTGTGCTAATAGAAATGCAAGCCAATTTAAATAAAGTGAAATCGGCTTGTTATGCCGTCCAGTTTGCTATGACATTTCGTCCTTATTGTCAAGATATGAATTGATATCGATTTGTGGAGTCAAAAAAATTAGGTCACTGCTTTTGATTACGTCTTCTCATCCGTCCCACTTTTATTGTTTCGAAAGTAGTTGAGTCAAAACCTTCTATTAATAAAATAGGTCGAGTTGAATCGATATTGTTCTAAATCAAAATTAGAATGACTTAATTATAGCAGTAACCCTCTTAGGTGTAAATGTATTATGGGAGGACGAAAAGGTTAAGTCAGTGTTCGATTAAACCATTGTGACCTTTCACGCAAGACTGGAGGCAATCGCTATCTGCTTTTTAATGTGAGATGGCAGACGAGTAGACGGATCACCTGATTATTGAGATCATTAAGAGATGCACAACGTCTGTGAAAGAAGGGTTTGCTTAAAAAATCGGTCGTGAATTTAGCCGAGTGCGAATGTTAAAAACCTTTCTACAAGTAGAAACACACTAAAATTCCAATCATTCTTACTTTAACTAAAACAGATCAAAACATGTATTACAGAAACTGGCATCGAACCATCACGCTATTGGAAGTATATTAATGATCTTATTACCATTTAATAGGGTAGATTATCCATTACAAGCCGATGACGTCAAATCATACGATAACTCCATCCGGGCATATAAAACGAGTCGCAGAAGTCTATTGCCCATTACGATTAAATGACTCATATAAGAGTATATCTTATGGTATAATTTCAGCTACGTGCAAGAAACTTCTAAGTTACTATAATGTTAGTATGTAATTAACAAAAAAAACCTTAGCAACTTACTACGTTCTCACTTAGCTAGTTGATCTCTTTTCGATTATTTTACTATGCTAATCGGGCTCAGCCAGTATTATGAACATAAATGGCTAAGCCGTTTTAGGGTTAAAATTGGTGTAACGAAAAGACGACTTTTTAAAATACTGTTTTTAATTTTATACAACACTAGCTGGTACAACCCACTTTTCGCAATAAAAAAAAGTAGCCTATATTCTTTCTCAGAGTGTAGTAGACCATCTGCATACCAAGTTTCATTCAAATACGTTCAGTAACTAGTTTTGGCGTGAAAGAGTAACATACAGACAGACTGAGTTACTTTCGCATTTATAATATTAGGTAGGATTTTTACTAACATCCTTAGTTCAATCTTAATAAGTTGTTAAGGTGTACCAGTTGAGCCTAAGTTGTGATATAGATGTACTAAAGTGTAAATGAGGTCGACGACCTCCGTATTTATTCGGCTGCTGACCTTGTAGTCGTAATATTCAACAGTTGTTGAACTTGTTAATATGGCGTGATGTTGAGCATTGAATTTTTTTTTGTAGATTCTGATATTAGACGTCCTTACGTAGTCTTTTCATTTATGTAACCAGTGATAGTTACCACGGACTCGCATAAAACCGGCGCTATGTAGCACATTAGATGTGTTTCGCCGAGTGAGGGTAACTGTACAAGCCCAATCGGGTATGTCTATGGGCGGCGGAAATCGCTTTCCATCAGGCTTATCCGTTTGCTCATCTGTCACCTATCACATACATTTTCATAAATTTGAATTACAATTTATCTTACACTTAGGACATTAGTTCCATACATTAACCAACAGATAGATTTGTTGATGTCTATTGAATTTACATGTATATTATAGATAGACTATATTTTAATCACTACCCTTCCTTTAACCTACTTCGTAAAATCATTTAAAAAGTCGCAACAGTTAAGAGACCACAGGCCTTATATTTTCCCAGTAAATAAATTAAAAGTAAACCGGTTTGCACCAGAACAAAGAAGCGTTTATTCAAATGACTTAACAAGTCTAGGAATTTAATTTGTCATCGAAGCGCCTCTGGGGTGACCTGGATTCCTAGCTGGCCCAACGCGGTATGGCGAAAGTGAGCGGAGTCGCTTCCCGTGTTAGTACACAGCGGAACAAGACCAAGGCCGATTTATTTCCTAAGCAGTTGCACTTTATGGGAAATACTCGTCCTGGTTTTGATAAACAATTTTGGTTCCATGATAAATAAATAGTAATAAATAGCAATTCCAATCGATCAACTTCTAATATTATGATGGTAATATGGACTAAACGACGTTGATCTACAGTTTCTGCTATACTGATCTGTCAATTAGTTTTAGTTAATTGAGCTTTTTAAGACACTGATCGATCAAAGTTGGTCGATGCCATCGGTCGATTCGTTAAGCGACTTTTTATTGAACAGTATCCGTCCATCAGTCTACCACTAAGAGAGGCATCGATCCATGTTATCGATTGATTAGTCTTGTAAAGCGCATATAGACACGCATTCAACGTCATTGAATTGTATAAGTTTTGGTTTAGATGACACTGAAGCTAGTTCGTTAGCTTAATTGGGCCATGCCCTGTTCTATTTCTGGGCCTTTCTCTCGCCACATCTCGTCTAAAACGGGTGTAAAATAACACCTGACTGTCTTGTACAGGACGATCAATAACTTGTTCAATTCAATTCAATTTATTCACTTCGAAACTGCGATACTTACATATAATGGTGTTTACAAAAAGTTTAAAAAAATATGGTTTCGCCAAATGTATTGGCATGTAAAACATTTTGTAGAATGCTTAGGTTTTTCTGAGTTAAAATTTTGTATCTTAGTTTATCTTGACTCGTGATAACTGTTATCCGTCTCGTGCGCTACTCATAACTACTGGTTAATGATAAAGTTGTTTTTGTTCAATTAATTATGAGTAACTATCTACATAAGTTCTGCTTTATGCGAATACAACTTTTAAAAAAATTAGGGAGCTACCACGTTGCAAATTATCTACTATGAAATCACTAACGGTTATAATATTAGTGCATTCAAAAAATGCTATTTGTACACCAAAGCAAAGTATTTGGTGCCCACGTAAATACTGGCCATCTACTACCGTTAGGTTTTTGGCTGCAGTGAGAGTTCCTTCCTTCTTTAGGCCGGTGCGGCGACTCAAAGTGATCCTTGGCCTCCGATAATAAGAGCCTCCATCTAGGTCGGGTCTGCGATACTTCCTACTAGTCATCAGCCTGGAGTCCGCGCAAATCTTTTCCAACTTCATCTCTCCAGCTGAGAGTTAGACTTCGTTTATTACCTACTAGCGGCCGCCCGCGAGTTCGTCCGCGTGGAAAAGTAACTTTTTACCCCCCTTTCAACCCCTTACAACCCCCTTTTCGCAATAAAAAGTAGGCTAGGTTCTTTCTCAGGGTCTAGATTATCTGTATACCAAATTTAATTTAAATCCGTTGAGTAGTTTTGGCGTGAAAGAGTAACAGACAGACAGACAGAGTTACTTTCGCATTTATAAGACCTATTAGTATGGATTAGTATGGATCACAATTCTACATTTTAAAGGTATATGACAATATTAAGACACAATGTTTTTTAGGGAAATACGTAGGAGTGAGGCAGCAAAAATATATTGAACGTATTATTTTGTACTCGTTATTAACAAATAGGTGAAAACGAGTTTCAAACTGGTTACGTGTATAACGTAGTGTTTTTTGTTTGTATTCACGTTATTAATTAAAGATTCATAAAAGTTTCGGTCATACTTTTCTATTACTATTTTATTATTCAACAAAATAAGTTGGATCAAATTCTTAAATATATCTTACGTTATTTTAATCAAAAGACTTATGACGCTTTACAAGTGATGTAAGCGTCATAAGTCTTTTGATTATAGTAACGTATGACATAGATTACTAACTTCGTTATCATTTTTTGTCTGTAGTGTCTTGAGTTACAAGTTTATAAAAAAGTGATATATCATCGTTGATACACGTCCTTCGAAAATAATGTTTCAATTGATAGATCTCTTTCTGTAGTTCCAATAAAAATCTTTTCGTAGTGTACTGAAGGACGGAATATTGACATAACAAAATAATATGTAATCTTTAGTCTTAAAGTACATCCTGTATCAGTAAGTAAGAAGATTGACTTTAGTTTTGTTTCTTAATATGATAGATAATATTGTGTTTTATGCAATTAACATTCCTAAATATTACGAGTATGTATATTGTGACACCAATAATTATGCAAGCTGTAAGTAAAAACCTCGTTAGCGATTTCCCAAAAGAGTATTGTTAATAATGAAACGAATATTTTACCAATAGGTATCTTTTTCTAAATTGTGATAAAAACTTGTTATTTCAACTCCTGCGCCGATTACGCACGAGCAAAGAAAATACTTCGGTCACGGTGTCACGGCCGAACCGATTGTTTCAATTCCTATTAGCCAGCTCGCTACCTCAGGGTACGCACTACTTATTTCGTATCCTGTCGAGAGAACTACATATAAAACTTGTTATGTAAATAGCGCAAAACCTCTCAGTTGGTAGCTTAGCCCTTGAACATCTTTCAGTATGGAAGCTAACAATGAATTAGCGAAAAAAAAGCAGCAGATTCATATGAATTTGTCAGCAGAACAAGTCAATTTTATGGTATAAGATAACTAAGCTATCGCATTAGGTTAAGGAATCCATAATGGTAGTTTAAAATAAATAAATAAAAATAATCATAGCCAAGGATGTACAGTTATATGATGTACAGGTATATGGGTTGGGTCACTTTCATCATTATGTCATTAGGTACCGTGGCAGTCTTCAAACCCATATACCTACCTCCGAAATTAACTTCAAAATTCTAAAGTTTACCGTTTGCTCGTATAATCACTCGACATTGGCAGAATTATGAGTGTCTCTAGACGTAGACACGGTAGCAGATAAAAAGAAACAAAAATAAGCCTCTTCTATTGCAATAATATTTATAGATTCCGATGTAAATTTCGGAGGAATATGGATTTAGAGACTGCCACGGCAATGAAATGACATCGTGATGAGCATGACCCTCAGATAACCTAAGAGATTTTGTGTTATTTAAATAACACGTATATTTCACCAGGAGTTGGTTAGTCATGAGTCATTCTCAGTCAGACGGCAGTGTCTTCATTGCAATTACTAGATGTCTCATATCCTCATGAACCAATCGTACCCCGGGCTCACAAGCAAGCATGATAGTCGTAGAGTGATGGAGGCTCAGTGTATAATAACGCGCTTTATATGCGGGGGGTCGTGGTTGAATCCGAGCATGAGGCTCTGGATTTTTTATGTGCGTAGCTACCGAAGATCACTCTTATCAGAGTTCGCCCTTTCATACCGCGGCTGCCAAGGTAAAGATTCGATGTAAAAGTTGATGTTTGTGTTCTATGGCGCAGCTTGGCAGTGCCCTACGTCCAGTAACGATGGGTGATTTCGTTACAAATTTGATGGACAGCCAAGCCACATAGTGATGTCATTGCGGACACTCGGATACATGTTAGGCAGTTGTTCCACCGCCGGCGAGAAAAATTGAGACAACATTACATTCATTATCCTGGTCCCAAAGTAAGGTTTTCCCTTGTGCTATGGAAACCAGAAACATCGAAGGAACCGCAAACACCCAGACCCAACAAAAATATCTGTTACAATACAATGTCACTGAACTCCTCTCAAATTTTCGCCTTTCACTTTCAGAACTTTACTCTTATTTTATTTAAGACTTTCGCTAGCAATTTTATATTCAGCGTCATTTCAGCCTTTAGAAAGTAAGTAGGTACCTATACAATTTGTTTTTATCATCGTGATAAAATAGTATCGTCTTCCTGACTATGCTGAATACACTGGTTGTGACAAATTTCTTCGTACAATACGTACCTACCTAGGCATTGCCCGAAGAAAACCACAGATTTAAAAAAATATTTCTCTACCAACTAGGGGTGCTCATCAGAGCATCCTTATTTGGAGTCTACTTAGTGACTTCCATAATTACGAGTACTAAGTATTTTTAACTTTCTATCTTATTGGCAGTACAGCCAGAATTTAAAGTGGCGTTGTCGAGAGCAACATAAATATGATACGTACCATCCATTCTTCACGGTCGAAGGCCACAGTTGAATAAACGCGTCTCTAGGAATATTCTTATTTGGGAATGATGCCAAACGGTCTCTCCCGAGTGGCGGTGGGAACCTGGAGCGGAGCCAATGCCGTGAATCATCCCTGTTTTACCCAAATCGGTGGTCGCATTTCCACGCCACCTGTGAGCTACAGATTATTAGAGATAAGTGCTCTGGCGAGAGCGTCCTTGGCGGTTTCTTAAAAAGAGCTCGTACTACATAGTTCGAATCCGAGCATTTTCAAATCTATGTTTATATTTCTGCCTCGGCAGCGAGGGGAAACTTCGTGAAAGGAAACCTGCACGTTTCGGATAGATTCTAAAACGGGTAACCATTATTCAGTTGGTCTGTTTCCCCTGACAAACGGTCGCGAAGATTAGACAGTCGCTTCATTGTAATAATTACCAGACTTCCCAAATCTCGGACCATGGTCCAAGCGTTCCTTGGGTTCCAAAGTGATGGCGAACAGAGTCGCACGGATATTTCAGTTTGCTTTGAGGAAAGAATATCCATTGTTTCGGTGCCACAAATAGCGATAAAATGCCGGCACTGGGTGTTTCCCATCAACAAAGTTCAGTTAGGTAATCGATTTACCGTGCCTTGTCAATTAGCGAATACTTCTATATAAATGTGCCATAATAATTATACTCTCTGCTAATTGTTATCTTCAAGGGCATACACTCGTATGTTATTTTATTATCGTATCAATATCATGATGTTAATGTATGAATTGTCACGTTTATGTTAAGGTCACTGTTTGATAGAGTAATATATTCTTAATCTGTTCTACCGATTAAACTAACTGAAAACCGATAAAAGTGCTCTAAACAAACTAGTGAAAAGATGAAAGAACAAGTGGAAAAACTCCCATAGGCACGGTTCGTGGTTGGCAAATTAGTAGAGCATTAAAATAATTACGTATATTACGTTTTACCAACGGCCATTGTCAATGGGGTATGGGAAAAAAAACCAAACATGTCCTAAATCGAAAACCATTTCGAGGCATTTGTCTTTCATACCATATTTTATTGCTTTTAAAATTTAAAAGCATAAGATCAATGATATTTTCAATAAAATCGCGTTTGACCTTCATCTGACCCAAGGTCAGCAGAATTTTCAGCCATACTACACTAACAAGATAAAATAAATGCTACATTAGGCGACATCTACTGTGATTGACACTTAGTCTATCGGAAGAACCAACAATTGGCGCTAGTTGTAATACAATAAAACCTTACCAACCAGTTGACATTTATTTGAAAGGTGATATAAAATTGATTAGAGATACCTCTCTGTTTTTTGTTTTGCCGGAATGTTGTCAGACAGTGATGTAAAATTCCCCCGATTAAAAGGGATTTTGCCCACAAGTAACATTTTACATATATTTTATTTGCCACGATTTGGGGAAAAAAGCACGTGGTAACACTATTAATATGGTGTAGCGCCCTTGTGACGTCACAAATACGCTTGAATTTAAAATGTTTAAAAATTAATTAAAACAGAACTACTGTCTTGATTACAAAAATATTCAAATTGATTGCTTAAAATAGTAATAGGTATTGAAATAAAATATAAAAAAGATACCTAAAAATTAGTTCCCATACCCCATTCCAATCTCAACTTTGAGTGAACTGAAAATATATGTATACACATGTATGAATAATTTGCATGAGTAATGTTGTAGGTACATGCAAGGTTACGGAGAGTTCACGTGACGCTGACGCCGACGATGTTATTGTTGCATTACCCGATTTATTCGCATTTACTTTAAATCTGTAAATGTGCATGAAATCATTAATTTCCCTAAATAAAGTGGATACAAAAATTTAAAATTTGTATCTACTTTCAGTACCTGCCAAAAATATCAATAGGTACTGAAAATGGACTAGGCCAGGTGCTGAACATCCAGGTGCTGAAAGTGGAATACCTCGGGAACTAATGGATGAAAATATCACATTAATTTATTGTTATAGATTTCGATTTTACACAACTGCATAACGATATTTACTACGTCTGTATACAGTCTCATAGCATGGTGTACCAGATTTGCATCAATGTATTCAATACAATAATGATCATTTTCAAATTCCAGTGCTTCTGCGCAATGACGTTGTTCTACTGCGCGCACTGGCAGGCGTACGTCACGGGGACGCTCAAAATGGGCCGCATTGACGTCACGGAGGCGCAGTACTCCATCATCGCCATCCACCTCGTCTCCGCGACCCTCGGCCCCGACTTCTGGTCCATGCAGGTAATGCTACCTTTCCATTTTGTTACTATTTTTCACTCTAACATCTGTTTTGTAGGACACATTTGTATCGGATATTTGGTGTGAGTTCCGAAGTTTGATAAGCTCTAATAAAATTGTTGGTGCGTTTCTCTCATCTTCGTATAATTCTAATTTGTTTAAAAAAGACAAAGATCAACAGCAATTAAAAAAGAAGAAAATGTTACCTACTTCGTAACTGATACTGAGATCTCACGCACGATACAAATGAGTTCCAATTTATAAGTGTTTTAATATGATATGCACTTATTGTTCACGATGTAAACACTATGTTGTTATAGAAGAATTATTATGTCTCTGGGTGTTAAAATGTTACTGTTTAATGCACCATGTATTATGTTCAACAGATGTTCCTATCACAAATGTGTTAAAAATGGAGATTCATATTCAACTTTAAAAATACCCACATGAATTACGTATTATTAGTAAAGCTACAGATCAGCTGTGTCAACTGACAGCTAATTTAAACACAATAGTAAGAAATTAGTGATAGGTTAAATGCTAATTCGTGTCACGAAATTTCTAAAGTCACCTAATATTGTATTGACTGATGATGAAAGAAAGCAGATGATGTCATGAGAGCCCACGTTATCAATAGCTTATCGAGGGTTAATCATCGATCAAAATGACATTGTTAAATCATAATCACTTGGTCTGCAAACCTCTCATCGTATGCCATATCATGACCTAACTAGGTGTCTCATTTCAGGTCGACTCATCTCGGGTTGATAATATAGTTTAGCTTCTGAAAATCGTGAAATGGCAAAACTTGAAATAACAATCAAGATTCATTTGAACCTTCCATTTTGTTCACTGCAGGGCTAAACGAGCTTGATATTAAAATTGGGAACACTTTTTTTTTCTTCTCGCGAGATGAACCTCTAAAGAACATTCTATTGGCATAGGGAAAGGTCTGTAAATGTTATAGTCGTTTTTGAAAATTCGCCAACAAATTACAATAGGTGGGAGGTGCAATAGAAGTTCGATACTCGCTGGCCCTGGCCGCGGTAGCGGGCGCGTTCCTCACCGTAGGCACCCTGGCCGCCGCCATCGCGACCGGCGGCGTCGGCAAGAACGGCTCCACCGTCGCTGTGAGACTTGCTTCATTCAGGGAATTCAACTCGAGTCGATAATCGTACTTGGTCAATAACAATCCGTACTTGCATTTAGACGCATGAGACTGGTAAATGATTTGCTTTCATATACCTCTCACGTAAAATAAAATTAGTGCCTCGTTTATGAAATTGAGTATCGAAAATCGACTCGGGACATTCCCGCTTAACCGCTGCAGCTTGGCCGGGGGTTCGGGAGAGACACTCTATGCACCATAATATCGTCTAGATAAACGAATTTCATATCCTCTCTCATACCTTTCCGTACATCAAAGTATTTTGTTAACTAACGTTTTGGGACACTTCTATAGCCAGTAGCCACTAATAATACATTTACTTGTACTGAGAGCCGTATAGTTTGTAATTTTATGTTCTACATCAAGTTCCTTTGTGTTTGGTAATTCTGGAAACCGTTGCTTAAGTTAATATCCGTTTTATGTTCTTGTGTGTTTTGTTTGTAATACTGCTCTAAGGTTTCCTTTATGTATTTGATGGTACGTGTAGGTAGGATAATTTAAAAAATCATGGGTTAATATATTTCAAATGAAAAGTTAAAAAAAAAACTAAACATCTCCCGTTCCACCTGTCAAGTGTTAGTTAGGTTTTCGAATGCGTTGGGCTTATTCTTTGTAAATTGGAATCGTCATTGATATTATTTCACTTTGATTCAATCTAGTTATTGATTAGACTTGATTGGCATTTTATAGTCACGTATCTCTTACACACAATCAATTTATCTTAAATTACAACAATACGTAGTATGACTCAGATTCTAATTTATTTCAAAAACGTTATTCATAAATAAATGAAATTATGGTTTAGAATCTGGGTCAGCATCAGGAAATTTTAATTAAATACAAATGTAATGTGTGTAAGGGTGTAAATAATTACGACCGCTTCGATTTGGTTGTTCCTGTGACAATATTGTTTCCATCGCTTATTATCATGTGGGTTTTTTTAATAGCATGTTTAGTTCACAACTATCTTTGATTTCTAGGTTATGCTCACTGTTCTCTTTCTGATTAGTTTTGTAAAATGGAGCATGATCTATAGGATCTTGATAGTTTTAAGGTAATTTATCATTATTGTTGCTCTTAATTGTGTAGGAAACTTTACTATTGGTATTGTCCAGTGTTAGAGTAACTGTATGAAGTGGCTGGTTCGTCGCCGTATATTGTTTTGTCCTTTTCCTTATCATGTGGGTCTTCACTCATTTGAAATTGTTTACTAATATCTAATGTAGCATAAGTTGCAAAATTTATGGCGACCGACTACTGTCACCTATTAAATTATTTTTCATATAAGTTAGAAATATATTTATCATTATAATTTGATTTCATTTTATGTGTAAGTACTTTGAGTTTTATGTAGGTAGTTCTTAACTAAACTAACTGACTTGATTAAAATTGTTTTTTTTTTGTAATTTGCGTGACGTGTTATAAAAAAGAAAAACGGTTTAGATATTCCTAATTTAATTCATTTTCATTAAATCCTCATTATTTACTAACATAGTATGAAAGTTACAATATGAAGGTACGTTCCTAAACACATAATTAACCGAAGCAAAATAATGTAACACGTTCTTACGAAAGCTCACTTTGGTATTTCTATACTTTTAGATGTAAGGATCCTTTCCTTGAATTCCATAAAAATCGATTGGAAGATTGTTAGTGTGCCGTACAGGGTAATTAGGTTGGCAAATGGTGTCAAGGTCACATGTTGTTTATTCCATTACGGTGCAGATTCCTTTCTTGGACATGCCGCTGTTTCTGCCCGGCAGCGTCGCGTGCAACATCGCACAGGTTTTCTTTATCGGGAACTTCTCGTCCACGTTTCGGGTTAGGGGCTGCGGCAAGAACGGATCAACAGTCGCCGTAAGACCTGATGATGACTTTTGAATGGGGCGATCGTTGTGACGAGTCAGTCTATTTGTGCTTGGGACGTTCTTGTATTCACTTGGAAATTAGATATTTAATATCGCTAATTTTTTTTCCTAATATAATTCAAATAATTGTCTAAGATACATAATTAATAGACATACATTTCATGACTCCGGTAAAGGTTATTATCGAACAGATGTTTGACATTATTTTTAATGGGAAAATTACAATTTATCTGTCCGATAAACTTACGAGCCTTTTCCAGGAGTATTGATTTTGAATCTTCGGTTAACCTTAACTTATAAGTTATAATGCCCGTTAAGTTAAAATTTATTACAGGATAATACCACATAATACCATATATCATAAAAATACTTTGGTCTTTATTGTCTAATATACAGAAGGGAACTATCACCTAGTGAATACAAGTAACACGCTACGACAAGGGATTCATTGTGGTCGATTTACATGTTTACTAAATACTGGGACAATCCACTAGCCAATACATTGCAATTTTAATTAAACATATTTTTGATCAGTGGATTCTCTCAGAGAACTTTGTATTTGTAAATCGTCTTGTATGTTGTTTCGACTGGCTCGTCCTGCAAACTATGACTAATGCATCATCTCAACGCGTAACCTGCTATATGCACCCGGGACTTCTTATCTATTCTTATGTACATATACATACACGGCTCATACAAGACATTTAAAAGGTCCATTGAAATTAACTTCATTATTTTGTTCAATATCAAAATTTGTCGGGAACCTACCTGCTATCTTTTTTTACTGGTATTCGATGGAATATTTAGGGCATAACTTATAAATTTGCTTGAGAATTGAACGTGGTTACCTTGTGACGTTCGGATTGTAAATATACCAGTACGAAAACATTACCTTTTGACTTGCAATTTTTTTTATCTGCAAAGGAAACACCACGGTTTATTGTATTTTTTTCAGTTATATCGAAATCATTAAGATTTTTTTTGTTAAATTGCATTAGAATAACCATACATTTAGAAATAATAATTGACACTGAGTTGATTTTGATTGGACTTTAAAAATAATAGGAAACATTGAGCACGTTTGGGTTTTTCCTACGGGACTCTACACTTGGGACACATTAACCAATGAGTGAAGACAGCACATGGCTCAATCAATACAGACGGGCGACTCCGTACATGCGGGCCCTTAGGTGTATTCAAGTCGAAGGAGGATGCTCTGAATTGACCAAGTTTGGCACAAATGAAACCTGTATGCGATATAATAGTTACTTTTGGAATGTAATTCATGAAAATCGTAATAGGTAAAGGTACTTTGTCTTAACAAAGAGAGTTTTATTCAGAAAGCTATTATATACTTGTATAAAACATGATATCGAAATGATATTCTCTTTGATGTTATTGTTCACTCTTTAGATGAAATCTTATCTAGGTAAGTACCACAAATCAACAGCAATAATCGCATCATTGTATTATGTTGATAATGCAATCTTTTCCACTATACAAATTGAATAAAATAATTGAGAGAAACTTTTCTTCTCTTAAAGGTTTACAGAGAAGAAAAAGTATATTTGTTTGTGCAAAACTTGTGACAATTCTTCGTAAAGCATTCTCCTTTAAGTGAAAGACAAAGAATTAATGGCATGTTTGTATTTTTTTCTCCGATATGTCGCCGCCGCCGCGCCCGCACCGGCTAACCGCATGACGTCACGACACCGTCATTACACGCCGACATCGCATGTCATCAACTAACAACAGTTACCGACAGTAAACGTCAGTCTGGTTAAGCTATCCAATTTCGGCGTCATCGGACTGGCGTTGTACCTTACCTTCGGCTACGTTAATGTCATAATGAAGGGTGGAGTGGGGAAAAACGGCTCAACGGTTGCAGTAAGGACACACAGTTTACGCATTGTGCCGTTAACACTAACCCGGCAATGCACAGAGTAACGTGTAACTAACGATCACTGACAGCGCAAAGCCCACGGAATGCCTTAGACAGCAGGCGTCGAAGTGTGCCCGTTGACTCGGGGGCTCGTCCCCTAGCGTGTTGGTTGTGCTGTGTTCATACATTTTTATGGAAATGGAAAGTGGAAGATATCGCACACTGTCAAATCCTATATGACGCATAGCCGAGAGAAATAGATAAAGATAGTATACAGACTTGACAAGTTTTAGCATAAACAATTTTAGAGAAATATCAGACGATCATCGAAATTAACTTTTAAAAATTATGTATGACTTTATTAAATTTACTAGCATTATGTTCGTTGATGCTACTATACATTAGTTTTGGGTATCGGTAAAATTAAAATTGGTTACTGTAATGGATACGGATGTGAGGACAGTCCGTTTATCCAGGTATATTGGTTAAATCCATCTGAAAACTGCTGAAACGGAAACCAGTTGCATAACTGTAATAATTATAATGTTCAAAACTAATGACAAATTTACCACACCGAAAGCCAAATACTTACTTAAAACTTCTTGATTTTGACTGCAATTCTTACGCTTTGATTAACTAATTCGTGCAATATTAAAATGTATTTCATTTAATAAAATATACTTATCTATCTATTATGCAAAGGTTTCCAACTTGGGGTGTAATAAACATGACTGCTAGTTATTTAATAAAGTCACACAAATTCTTTGATTTTTTCAAAACATATAGATAACATTTACATAGATTGAATGCCTAGAATTTAGATATAGAACATTTCCAAGCAGTGTATGTCCACATTGGAACTAGCGCCCGTCTTCCCCTTTCCGTTCCGAGTTTTCGGTCACATATTTTGGGAATGCTTCTGCATGCTTTCGTTTAGTCCAGTGATTGTTTTGCTTGCTTTCGGTTTGTAAGTAACGTCGCTTGAATGGAGTACCCTCCCGGGGCATAGTTACAGCTGCGTTCTCTCGCCAGGGTACCAGCATCCTCTCGCCGGTGATCCCCTTCTCGTTCGTGGTGGTGCCCGCGTTCATAATCTTCCAGAAGAGCGAGTCGCACGTGTACGAGAATCACCCCGCTCTGTACATACTGGCGTTTGGTATGGTTGCTGCTAAAGTCACTAATAGATTAGTGGTAAGTGTCTTAAACGTTTTTTTATGTGATAAGTGGCAGACAAGCAGACGGATCTGTTCATGGTAAGCGATTGCCGCCGCCCATAGACACTTGCAACGCCAGTAGAGTCACAAGTGCGAGGCCAATCTCTAACCCCCATTCCCCACAATTGGGTCTCCCATATCCCTCACTCACTGGACGAAACACAGCGCAGGCGATGTTTCAACGTAATACGAGTAATAATGCAACAATGACGGTTAGTTTTTACATACTATCTAGGTGTAGTAGGTGTTATAAAGTTATTTAATTTTGCATCATGCGCCCAAAGGTCGTGGGTTCGATCCCCACCCTGGAGAAACATTAGTGTGATGAACACGTCGTGTGTTCGTTCAGTGTTGGGTGTAATATTTAAATAAATAATACATATGTATTATATACTCTCTTGTTCGATATCTGTAACACAAGTGCTTAAGCTAGATAGTATACGGACAAGTCAATGTATGAGATGTTATATGAATTTATTTATTGTCTATTTATTGGTTCTAGAGAACCTTAAAAATCTCCAATTTCTAATTCCACTTGAAAATAATAAACAACATGATAATGAATAATCAATTATATATTTGAGCCAAGAAAAATGAAGTGGTGTAAGTAAAAATCTCATGTTTCAGGTGGCTCATATGACGAAGAGCGAGATGGACTACTACGACTGGTCCCTGCTCGGCCCGGCGATGCTGTTCCTCAACCAGTACTTCAATAACGCGATATCGGAGTACTACGTGCTTTGGCTCTGCACGGTGAGTCGGGGCTTACCTTACCATCTCGTCATCATTTCAAAGTGTTCTTTTTGTCATGTAATCAATTTTGACGACTCGAGTGGTCTGAGGGTCATGTTGCGGAAAGTCACTATCATTTGAGCGAGATGACTCCAATTTGATGCGCCCCCTGGGCTCTCGGCCCTCGTAGCAATTTCCGCCTACTTTTAGTCAACACTCCTTGGTAAAAAATAGCAAAGAAAAACTCTATCTTTCAACAAGAAAAAAATTTACTCTTAACCAAGAAAAAAAACATCTTTTCTTTTAAAAATAAACATTATCTCACCTTAACTCTGATTTTTAATCATTTGAAGTAAACTGACAGATGCAAATGTCAAGTTCCCATACATTTTGACATTTCGCATCTGTCAAACTGAGTGATAATGTATGGAGGATGACACATTGATATCTGTCAGTTAACTCCACATGATTAAAAATCAAAGTATTAAAAAAAACATCTTTTCAGAAGAAAAATTCAATTTTTTCACTTAAAAAAAAATCCATCCACAGATATGGGTAGTAGCAGACCTAATCAGATTCTGCGGGCAAATATGCCTGGAGATCTGCGATCACCTCAAGATCCACCTGTTCCGCATCCCGCACGGGGGGGCGCGCGCCACGCCGGCGCACGCGCCGCACGCCGAGCGGAACGGTACGGCGCGCAGGCAGTCCGCGAGGCACGCCAAGCGGCAGGCCTCTCAGACGTAGTAGGTGGGGAGGGCTGCTCCAGGGACCTTGGACCTTTAAACTCCAGTTTCATTGTTAGTGACGCCCAAACGATATTTAAGCTTCGTTACCAATTCATGTAAGAGACACGACCAAAATCCATGGGTGTCATCGCATTTTCGAAATCTGCAAGGCGTACTGTTGGACCGAAAGTCTAACTTCAACGGTATTGGTTGTTATCATGGAATTTTCTAAATCCGCTTGATGGCGTACCTACTGTTGGAACGAAGTCTCACTTTAACGGTATGGGTTGCTATCATGGCATTTTCAAAATCGGCTAGATGGCGCACCGTTGGACCGAAGTCTAACTTCAACGGTATTGGTTCCTATCATGGCATATTAAAATCCGCTAGATGGCATACTGTCAGATCAAAGTCTAATTTTAAAAAAGCAGTGTCCATTTTCTAAGATGGTGCCATCCATAGACGCCATCTTATAAGATCGCGTCTTCTGTTTTCCACATTTTGTTGGCCTTTCAGCAGGGCGACATCTTAAGTCTATGATAGTAACTACCTACGCCATAAGCGGATTTTTCACTTGCGATGATCCCCATTGTGTTTTCGCCTATTCATAATTTGTAAATTCACGAAAATACTAAATAAAAATAAATGGCTACGTTTGTTAACGAAGCTAGGTATCGTTTTAGGGTTGTAGTCAATGATAAACGACTTCGGTTAGCTTGGTCCTCGCTAGATGGCGGTGAGCGTCGCAAGCGAGTCACGCCGCTAAGTGTGGGACTGAGCTAATCAGCAGCAATATTGTTTAGTGTGATGAATACGTTGCTTCTAAACCGGTGCGAAAATGGTCGCGAAGAAGTTTGCTTCTATTTAATCTAAACTATCGATAGTACCGCGGTACTATTTTCTAATAAATTTCGTTTTTTATTCAAAGGTCACAGTTCTTAATGCTATTGTAAAAGTTAAATACAATCTTGTCGGTCTTATCGCTAATAGCGGTCTTTCCAGCTAACCTTGGAGTAGAGGAAAAGTACAGCGAATAATGATCGTACTAGGACTCAATGTGGGTTGTCAGACTTACTAAATCCTCAACTGGAAAAAAGATCCCTCCAGATTTTGAACCGTATCTATGGTGATGGAAAAGCGAAATTACTTTTTTCAGCGATGATTTGATTTCTATGATTATTATTGCTCTGCAGACAGTTCATAGGCTGATATTAAATGGGAAGCAAAAGTATTCATTACACTTTGTTGTAAATCACTCGATATTACAGAATTTTGATTTAAAGGAATCCCTGGAACTGCCTTTGGCATCGCGTCTTAAGGTTATGTCGACGATTCTGCCACTACAAATAAAAAAATACTCTAAATAAAATAATTTGTAAAAAAAAACAGATTTAGAGAAATCTTATTTATTGACTAACCAATAGCGATGTTACGCCATTAGAAACGTAGCCGCCATGTTTCTTAAACAGTTAATATTTATGAGAATATGTAATAAATGTTGACGGAATCGTAGGCACACCGCTAAGTAAAAAGTAATGGAACATTCTCGAAATGAACCCACTTGTTAAAGTTAAGTTTGAAATGGTTGTCCCCGTTAAGTGAGCCCGCGACTGCGGCCCGGCTGTACTGTGAATCTGCTTTAATTGTTACTGCAACACTTATTTAATCAATAAAGCTATTGCTTCACGTTATTCTTTCATTTTTCGTTTGTGACAAATGCACTCATTTGTTACAAATACAAACACTGCATAAGACACAAATACAGCAGATAATACATACCTATTTAATCTATTTTTTATTTTTATGACTGAAAACTTCGGAGTTTTTTTTTCCAAAACTAAGTAGGTTGCGACAAATAGAATAATTGTATATAAATTAATTTATTTTTATAAAAATAAAGATGTTATTTAATAGTCAAATGGGTTTGGCACTAAAATTAACAGCGCTACTTGCTACAATTTGTTCTCAATAAATGCTTATAAAGATTGATCAAAGCGACAGTGGCGCGGTTAGTTCCACCATTGGCCACCCTTATCCACTACTTCGTTTACTACGTTTCACGTTACCCTTAATTTTGTAAATAATTTAGCAATGTTCCATTCCTTTTAGTCTTGGCTAATATTAAGCTATATCTAACTAATTCTTCCCCTTTCCTAGTCTAATGCCTTTCATTACCTTTCATATAGTAATGTTTTCGAGCGAAGAGTCTGGCAATAGCGTTTCTGTAGGTTAGGCTTACGTAAGTCGCACACTTGAGCAATAATCTATGCGGACGAATGTACTTATAAAACCTAAAAGTTCTATAAAAAGGTTTATAAACTTATCGGATTGCGTCAGGGGGTCACGTACGGCCGGTGAACATAGTCCTCGAATAAACTACAAATTGATAAGTAGTAGGGCGTTTCACTCATAAACACCCTTTTTCGATAAAGAAAACGATGTTCTAAAATATTTCAAAATAACTGATGCCTGGCATTTACAACCTTATCTCATAAGAAATATAAGTATCTCAAAGTTATATTCACTACTTACCACTTTATGGGTGTGGACTTTTAAAACAGCTGTTTAACAAAACTTTTCAACTTGCTTGACGTTATTATATGAACAAATATGAGATCATTTAAATGTCAAAGAGTCAGTGAACTCCAACATAAGTAAGTCCAGTAACTTTATCGTCCGAATGTATGGGGTAGTGTGCGTCAAATCCGGTAGGTCTGATTTATGATGTTAGTCTAATGACCAATACAAGTTTGTAACCTCGCAGAACGCAACTATGTCATCAATCAAGAAACCGCGAAAAAATTAAAAATTTTGGTGATTGCGCTCGAGGTCACAAATTTGACTATTGATTAGGTCAATATCATTCAGCCAAAAATCAGAAGTAGCGGATTTGACGCATGCTATGACGCAAAGTTAATTTTTCTGGACTTAAAGTTCTGACCAAACATTGATTAAAGAAAGGACATACATGTGCAAATTCAACGACCACTGTAAATTCATGACATCATCACAGTTACACGCACTATGCAAGAAAAATCATTATTATGTAGTCTCTCTGAACACGCTTTGGGTTATGTCGGTTTATCTGTTCTCATTGTGAATCAATCTATTTGATGCCATTTTGGGGCGATCAGGTGCAGCAAATAACAAATAGCTTTGCAAAATGTATGTCGCGAATCATTCCAATTTCTTCTGCTTCAATCAAAAACAGCCTTTTCCTGTTTGTAAGCTAAAACGTTTCAAAATGCATCTTTGATATCGATATTTCTAATTATGTACCAAATAAATGGCGGAGTAATCGGCGAATAAACATAAAAAAATATACGGTCGAATTAAGAACACTCCTTTTTTGAAGTTGGTTAAAAACTGCAGATAGCCACTAAAATTATAGATGTCAAAAGTAGTTATTTTTGTTGAAATTTATTGTTAATTTTGTTGTAGTAAACAAATTTTAATTATTTTTTTCTTTTATGTTTTTTACATGAAGAAGTGGTTAAATAAAATTCAACTTGAATCTAAAATAAGTTCTTCTTTGATATGGTTTTATCATAGATGCACTATCAAAATTTAAGTGTACCTCCCTGACGTACCCACTGCAATAGATTTCAATGCAGCAGTGTGCCTGTGAGCTGCGTGAATGTGTGTTGTTGTTTTAGATCGCGCGGGTAGTTACGCAATACTCATAGGAGAAGGTGAGCGGTGAGCGAGAGCGAGCCAGTTAGTGTTGCTTCGAGTCGATAGTCTATCGATAATGGTGTGTGTGTGTGTGTCTGTTACGGTCAATGACAATACTTGGCGATAGAGTCTTAAAGTCTAATAACTAAGGGCTAAGGGAATAAGGAACGTTTGCTACCGTAACTTATTTTTGAAAATTTATCAAAATGTTACAAAAGCTATATTTAATACAAAAGCCCAGAAGTTCCCAAAATTTTGGAAAGTTTATTTGGTCTACTAATTAGACGAATTTATTACATTGACCGTAAGCATTATCTTATAACAGTTACTGAAGGCTCTTGTAGAGATGCTAGGAAAGCAAGTGAAATTGACATGTTTTGGTTTTTATGACGGTCTAATCGACTAACAACTTATTCTCATTTATAATCCACTTACGTAATTCCTAACCACCTACATATTTTAAAACCTGTTTTTGTTAGACCTGATTTATATATTAACTGAGTATTTATAAATACAGTTGTCAAATAAAACAATATTTTTTTTTATCAGTAATGCTAATTTTGCATTTGCGTGCTATTTTTTGTGTGCAAATATTATCGACTTCCAAGATTATCGACTGTTAGACAACACTAAGCTTAAAGCTAAATCGAATGGAACAGTAAAAGACAAGAAAATAATAACGTTAAATTGTTAGATAATTAGGTTGATTTATTAGCTAAGAGCTAGAAATTTTTCACATTTGTTAAACTATGTATTTATAAATAAAGAAATAAGTTTCAAAGAGAGTCGTTATAGTTCAAATAAAATATTTGTAGTGCATGAAACGGAATAGTTTATTAAAATATGCGTCCGAATACTCGAATGCTTCAAACTTTGAGAACTGCTTAGATATGTTGTTATCTCTTTCATACTCGTAGATAGCATAATCTTTGAGAAGCTTCCATTAAAAGGTATTCGGGGAATGATCCTGTAAAATAATTAATTTTATCTACACTCATATCAAATAAAATATACATTAAAAACTCAAAGGTAAATACGTTTTGACTGGCTGTATAGTTTAAATATGAGTGTAGACAAGTAGTGTATGAGACTGCACATACATAGTATTAAAACATTCGCGAATGCCGTTAAACAACTCGCCAAGGCTCGTTTTTATAATATCGCTCGTGTTTCAATAACTCTTATCATGACAATGTGATAGTCACATACAATCACTAAATTGTATTAGGTACATTCTTGCATATTATGCTATTCGATTCGTAATTTCATTTTCAACTATTTGACATCCCGGTTATGAAATCAGACTGGATATAGTTGTTTAATTTAAATATTAACTCAAAACAGAACTACAAAACTGTAGTTTTCTAAAAGAAATATCTTAACTTTTCCATGCCTCACCGATCTAAGAGCATTCGATTCTTTAATCAAAAGATCTATTGTTGAATCAAAATTAAAAAATGTTCACTTTGGTTCTAACGTTTCATTTTTGGCCTCTATACTGTGACTGTTTTTACATTTTAAATTAAATATCCGTGAGTATGTATGTATGTCATCATTAAATACCATAAAACTCAATAATTTATATATCAAAAAATAGATGCGAATAGTTGAAAATGCAATGTTATTTAAATCGTTAACTTGTAGCGGTGTCGGCCTCTGTACTAAATCCTCTCTTCTGCATATCTTCCCCTTTGCTGTTGTAAATACGTCGGTTATGCTAGTAGGTATTTGGAGCTGTAGTTAAGTAAAGCCATAAGAATAAAATATTAATTAAATGTGTTTGTTTCAATTAAGGTTTTTACGAGTGAAAAATAGTAATCTCAGGGCATCTCTCTTAAACAGCGTTATTTAGGAGAGAAGTTTGTTAGACGGGATTAGTTGTTTTGTACGTAATTTTGAAATGACACGTCAAAATATAACGTAAACACGGCTACATAACGCCGCTAATCTTTCTCTAATATGTAAAAACCAACATTGACACTTTGGCACAGTCTGACAAATGCAACGACTGGACAGCCGCACATTTTGACAAAATTGTATATTATATTCTTGTGGTTTATAAAACGTTGTAAGGTGTAAGGCAATCATATTCAGTTATTTTTGTTTGTTAGGCCATGTGTTTATGCAGTTTGCGGATCTGGGTTCAAAATAAATGAAAATATATTTTACTTAGCCAAACTGTACCCAACCTATATGCTAGTATAAATGATGAAATTATTTATGTATTTATGTAATAATAATATTGTAAAACCTTAATTAGAAACAAATAGTAAGTAACTGTTACTCCAAACGTTTAAAATGTATACTTACATAATGTTGTTTACTTTCAACCCTTCATAAAAAGGTATCCCCTATTTTTGTCGTCAAAGGAATAAACATACACCGTGCTTTTTTAACCTTCTTTTTCACTTATTGAGGGCATAATACTGATGAAAACAAATATTTTTCCCCAATGAACATAGGGTCGAATCTCAAAAAAGAATAGCATCCCATACAAATTGCATCAATCAGTTGATCACATGTGTAGGTGAGTGTTTTTTTTTAATTAAACCCTATGTCACTTATGGAAAAATGCTTGTGTTCATCAGTATGATGCCCTCCAAACGTTAATAAAGTACGATGTATGCTGTCTAGTCTAAAAGAGTAGCATTATTTTCCCACCTCTATATTTTTGTATCACATATACGGAGCTCAACAGTAGAGTTTGTACGAGTGCGTAGAACCGCATAGTTTTAAGTTGTGTACATAATATATGTCATTAACACGTTAACTGTCTTAAAACATCAAAGAAAATGTGATCCTTTCGTCCGTTAATACAACTAGTGACGTCATGACGCATGAACTGTATGTGGTTCACAGTCGTGTAGTGCGGACCTTATGGGTGCTATGTGGCTCATGAGCAGTGAGCGTGTTAAAAGCCGCGTGTCCCGACGTGATCTCGAGTGGGTAGTCGCGGTAGCATATTTACGGTAAACTTATGGTAAACGGTATATTTATGGTAAACGAACCATTTGTACTAAAAATCAAGATCACGTGATAGAGGAAAAACAGGACAGGCTTAATAAATAAATAAATAAAACCGTTTAAAAATGAACACATTAGTGGCCTGCTTAAAACGTACTTGTTCAGTCCACTAGCGCCTTCATTTCAATTTTGATATTTGTGACGAATTAAAGACCGGAAAAATAAATATCTTATTTAAAATGTAGTGGACGGAAGCTATTTTATTTTTAATAATTGTGATTGGAAGTGACCTTTTATGACGATATCCCGATTATTTTGCTGATTACATGTCTAATATTAAGTCTCAAAAATAGAAGTTTTATTATGTACGTGCCTCCATTACGAAGAGATATTTTGTTTTAAGTCTTAATTTCGTCTCAATAAATAATACTCTAATGTTGGCACTATGGACCGCACTAGTTTCCTTTACCAAAACTAAATTTAAAAAAAAATCGGTAGAATTGCCCAAACAGATGTATAAGGCAACGCGTGCGCATAATTCGAGACCGCGTCGGGCAGGCCAGTTCACTGACCCGCGCTGACTGTACCATATACTGTGACATGTTTTTTATGTCAAATAAATAAGCATTTTCGAATAATTGTTTCATTATACATCTTTTCACGGTGCTAGTCGACATTAGTCATCTTGTGAACTATATTTCGATAAAAAAGGGTTGCCATTTACCTTTTTTTATAGAAAAATTGTAAATGGAAGTAAATCATTGGTGCAGGTTTTTTAACTATGTTAAAATATTATGACGTACATTTTTGGTTTATACTATTTTTGTTTCTTTCCTAAATGGAAAGAGGGAAAGGAACAACAAATAACTTGATAGACTGGCTACTCTAGAGAGGTTTCGCACTATGCGTCCGAAACGATACGAAAAAAATTGTGAATTTCGAAAAAAAAAACAGACTAAACGTAGTTACCTACGGGTTATGTTACCTACTAAAGAACAAACCCTATTATTTCATTTTATTACAAAACGTGTTATAAAAATAATGTTTAAAAAGATACTTACTACTAGAAGCTGGATTTTGTAACAGATATCGGACTAGTGAATAAAGCAATAACCGAATTCGGGTCGAGTTTTCTGTTATCGGTACCTATTTCATAGTTTCGGTTCGGGCTCAGTGCGAAACCCCTCTTTAAACTTGTAGATTATCGTATCATGTCTTTATTAAGGGTTATAAGGTTTATATAAAGTTCAGTATAACACGCTACATACCACGAGGAAGCTAAGGTTAGTGTTATTTACGTTTTGTGCTTCAATTATTATGTTTGTATCATATTTGTGGTGTTGGCTATATTATGTTATATGCTGTGTGATCGTACGGATTGGGTCGATTTTCATTTGGTTTAAAAGGTTTTGTATTATTGTGGTAGTTATTAGTAGAGGTTTATTTTCATTAACAATTCATTTATCTTTTCATTTTGCATGATTTTATAGTTAATCCTTAATCGAGCATAATCGAAAGTTTTGTTTAATTTAATAAAAATGTTTGTTTTGCTCTATTTAGGATTAACCCTGTCAATGCTGACTTGGCTTTTCTTAATTCTTATTTCTTTTACAATTAAAGTTAAATTGTAGTGTATAAAATGAGTTGTGTATTATTTTCCAGCGACCAGTGACAGCGAGAGGTCGGAGACAGAAGACACGACGCCGTTGACAGCTAATTCGAAGTTAAAAAACTAGTAGAGTGCGTATGACGATAGCGATTGTAAATAATAATATGTCAACAAAGTCGTGAAAATCAATGATGGCGCCCATGCCGCTTATCGTCATAGGGTGTGATAACACAATGGGGTTGCCATACCAGTCGGTATGGTGTGGCATGGGAACACCGTTCCGTTAGTTACTCAAACGTGCCGGTAGTCACGGCTTTCTTGACGCATTATGTTAGTAGGGTAGTTTATTGCAGTTGGTTTCTTTATCTACAGACCTATAATTTATTATTTCTCTTGATTTTTGTTTACTTACCAAACATACTTCTTCTATTTCTATCTTATGCATATAAGGACCTATCTTTACCTATTAATTTCATATACGAGTAAAACGTACTTAGCTTTCAATAAACTGCCCTATTTATCGTCATACGCATAGTTAAGTAATCTAGAACAAAACCTATTGTAGTATTTTTTATCATAAAAAACCAGTTGGAATATTTGTAAATAAATAAATGGAAACATGGTTTTCAACATCAGTATAATTATATTAAAATGAATTTAATTTACAAATTCATTTTTAAAAAATAGTTTTCATCCTATTTTTGTTTAATGTCGGTATTTATGTAGGTACGGGTATTTTATATGGCAAATTTATTTAAATATTGGTTTGATAATAATAGCATAATATTAAAAAATATACAAACCTGTACTTAGTGATTCATTTACCTCAATGAAATTAACTTTGTAGTACAGGTAGAGTTCACAAATCGAATGAATCGAATCAAATAAACGAAATATAATGTATAAATAATGTTTTTTTTTATTAAGTCCCTTGAAAGTATAAACGCAAAAATAAGTAAATTTCACACTATATCTCATACATTGCCCTGATTGACAACAGAGCTAAGTAACACAAATAGGTATAATACATAAATAC
This sequence comes from Cnaphalocrocis medinalis, assembly GCA_014851415.1. NCBI lineage: Eukaryota > Metazoa > Arthropoda > Insecta > Lepidoptera > Crambidae > Cnaphalocrocis > Cnaphalocrocis medinalis. The sequence goes on along the minus strand of CM026278.1, from coordinate 5,090,702 downwards.
ATATATAATATACCCAGACACTGAACAAACACAACAGTTCATTCGAACCCACAACCTTTAGCGTATGAGGCATGGCACTACCAAATGCACCATCTGTCCAGTTATAAACTGTTAACCTCAAAAAAATATTAAAGAATAGGTAAGGTACAGTACCTAAATACCCTTTAAGCGCCTGTTATGCGCGGTTTCAGTATTTGTCTACAGATTATCTTCAGCGGGAATACAAAACGCTCTTTCAAAATTTTATTCAGGTTTGGGCATATTTGTACTAAACATTTACTAATTTAATCATGAACCTCAATACCTATTAAGTACGCGAATTTCAGTTACGGCGATTTGTTCCGGAACGTAGGATTCCTCGCGTAAAACAGGGTATTTCTACTTAGGTACTGTATGTAGGTATGTGTTAAGAAAATAGTTATAGTTGACTACTACTGTATGTACCTGGTATGTGTTTAGAAAATAGTAATAGTTGATAACTGTATAGATAATAATACAAACCGCTGCATCCGAAGGTCAATGTATGTTTTGGTGAAATACTTATCAATCTTAATTGCAAAATAATTATAAACGCACCAGTGATGTCGGCGACGCCACGTCCGGGTGATACTGACGGGGTTGCCAGCCTGACAACAGCTCCACACCATCTGACAGAATATGTAAGTACCTTTCAGAAACTTTACACTCATAATACATATTATAATGGGTCAAGAAAGTGAAAACGCATGGTTGAGGAAACGGATTTCCCATGTTCTATAACCACTGGGGTTATCATATCCAATGACGTAAGCGGCAGTGGTGCCATCTATTAATTTCATGACTATGTTTTGTTACTTATTTATTTAATTTCTTATTACATAGCAGTCTGTTTCGTCAAGTGTGAGCCCTACCAGGATCCAATCAGGGGTACAACGGAGTTTGAAGGTTGACAGCGCACTTGTGGCTCCACTGTTGTTGTTGTCGCATGGACAGCCTATGGGTGCCGGCAATACCTTACCGTCAGGTGATCTTTCTGCTCATTTGCCACCTATTATCACACAGTAGGTAGGATGGGACTAAATAAAACCTCGCGCAATGTCGCGGGTGGGATTAAGTATCTGACTTGGTTAGGTAAAATATATCCTCTAACCACGGCGGCCAATCATGACGATCAGTCACGTACGCAGGATAAGTATTCTACCTATAGTGCGCAAACAGGTGTTCTCTCTGTTCCCTTACCCTCTTAATTCGTTGAGACACCAGTGTGACACATCCGAAGAGAGATCGCGCAGGAAAAACATCTTAACGTGGTTAGCCACCTCTGAAATCGATGGATGCGCTTTAAGATTTTTTATTACTATAAAACACTCAGGGCAATTTCATTTAAAACTGATTTGTTTGTTTGCGTACCTACTTAGGTAGGTACTCAAACAAACAAATCTATCTACTTACTTATCTACTGAATATCCACTCTAATTCGATCACATATTTGGCAGAGCATCAAACACAGTCAACACTTGCGTCACACTGACAAAATGGAATTTATACACTAAATAAAAAATAGGGATTTAAATGTTAAATTTTAATTAAGCTGCGACATTAATTGGACGCGGCCTACCTATATTACCTTCTTACCTACCAGGAAATGTTTGTAGACGTCAATAAAAACCGCACACTTAATAAAAAAATATTTGGGAACTCTGCAACTGATTGCGGCAACACAGTCTCCTCAGCTTGTTTACTAACAAGAGTGCGTGTTTCGGGTGCGGAAAAAAACAAAATGCCTCCGCCTTGGAGGAACAGAGGGCTATACGAAGACCTTGGAGGGACAGGTATGTTCGTTTTCATGTAAATAAATGTATAATACAAGACGTACAATGATTTAATTCTAATGAATGTGAGCAAATGTCTGCGTGCCTAACCATTGAGCGCTTACTCATGTGTAGGTAGGCAGATGGTTGTTATCAGTAAGTACGTAGGTACACTTACCACTTGCTAACGTTAATTGGAATGTCAATGGGCGTATTTAGGTAATTGACGTTTTGAGTCAGTCTGTGCTAAAAGATATAAGGAGGTAGGTACACTGACATTTCCGCTTGATGTATTTATAAGATGTTTATCTAGCATTAACATTATTAACATCTATTCTTAGTCTTCTTACCTACCTACACTCAGTAGATAGGGCAAAAAACATGAATACTTATATAGCTGAAGCTAATTAATAGGTAGATACGTGCAAATAATGCACATCGCCTATTCTTTTATAAGTATGAATATGATTCCATAATTTTACATTGACGATTATCTAAACGATGTAGGTAGGTACAGCATTGTATAATATCATACTGTTACTGTGAAATCTTAATAATGTTTTTTAAATTTAAAGGATAATAATTTTATTGTAATGATTATTATTTGAAAAGAGTAAGGTAACGACAGAGTTTAACTATACCATTTGTAACACCATGCATCAATGTGTATTTTAGCAAATAAATAAATGTTTTATGGTTCATGCTGATTCTTGTCGGTAGAAATCGACTGTCTAAATCAGCGGTAGCTTACCTACATAATATTTAACATTCATAAATTAATGTTCTTTAAGGATTTGAATAAAGACTAGGTATTTCTTACATAGGTAGGTAATATTGCACGGAAATTGAAAGTTGCATTGCATGTTTTGCGCCATGTAATGCACATATCTATCTTACCTTTACTTTCTTAAATTAAAACGACTTGATACTTGCCTTTTTTTGTTATACCTACTCATACTCGTAGGTACCTATAGCTATTTATGTTTTAAGAAAATCTTGCTAGTCTCACCATTTTATACTTACTACTCGTAAAGATTGGCTGAACCAGTTTCAACTACTAATCTTTGATTTGTATAAGTAGGACTTAGCTCGTATCCATTCTGAATCCTATTATAATCGAAAAGAAAGGAAACAACAGATTTAGACGATAAAACAATTCGCCGTTATCTTAACTACCCTCAATAAAATAAATTTAATAATTGTCCTGTCATAAACTTTTCAATCATTCATGCAGTTCCAGGCAGATATCTGTCCTATAAACAAAATAATGTAGGTACCTAACAGCCCCACCCCGCGACGTGTGCTTGCGGGTTTATCACCAAGTGATACACACTTATCTAAATCAAATATTAAAGTTTTAAGTAGGTATCTGAAGATAAGTAGGTACCTATTTCAATGTGTGTAATGTGATAATAATGTAATAAGCGAGATTACATACCAGTTTTACTGAAGTATTTGAGATTAGTTTAAAGATAGATTAAAAAGATAAAGTCACTTACTTACCTTCTTACTTTCTGTATCTAAATAAATAGGTATAAATTAGGTAATGAAGAATTTGACCAAGTGTAGAAACTCTAACGTGTGAGTCCGGCGTCCACACGTCACCATAATAGAATGGTTATCTACTAAATAGATAAATATATACCTACTTAAGATATTAAGCCGCAGCCCATAGACAACCGGAACACCGGTGAAGTCACAAAATAAGAATGCGTTGCCAAACTTTGTACCCCCGTACCTTCACTCCCAGAAAAACAGCGCAAGCGCTGTTTCACACAGGTCTTCTGTAAGGTGGTATCACTTCGGTCGAGCCGGGAAATTAATACCGAAGCGTGTCTCTCCCAAGATATGTTTTTATTGCATCCAAAATCTAGACAAGCTAATTTCGTCCTTATGTCGTAGACTCAACGCCCAGCTTAAAAGCTCGCATCTGGAGGAGCCTGGCGTCAAGCTTCGTGTTCCACACGCACCAGCTCACGAGATGGCTGCAGGCCTACACCAGCCCGTGGACCAGGCTATGTGAGTACCTAGCTTTAATTTGTGAATATATAAGTACTAAGTAAGGTACTAAGTTATTTATTTTTAAGTAGGTATGTGTCAATGAATTCTTGATATTAATTGATCATCATTTGACAACCCGTTTAGCGCAGTGGTCTGAGCGCTGGTTGAGACCAACACCAACACAAATGTTTCTGGTTTCCTTGTTGTTTCTGGTGTCCATATCACCTTGTCTGGTTTGTGAACATTTTATATGTCTTTTACCACGTCTTCTACTTAGGTACAGTCGAGTTCAAAAATATGTATAAGTATATATAACACTTTAGGACCTTGTCACAATACATATTAATAAGAAAGTGGAAGTCGTTTTCTTATACATCTGAACTGTGACAAGGTCCTAAATACATATTTTTGAACTCGATTGTACCATTCTGAACAACATTTGGTTCTACGACATTTAAAAATTCGTCGCAAAATTATTCAGCTCCCTATACAAACCCTGACCGTAGTTTTAAATAGGTACCTACGTGAATTTCCAATTTACAAAATGTTGTGCAGAATTATTGTCATTTATTGGAGACATGGTTGTTGACATGGTGGTATGGGATGTAAATGTTCACAGATACGACTTTATATAGTGTTGTAGGATCCATGAAGTGGTTTCCTTTTGAGGATCAACGCCTACGACCTTAGGTATTTAGTAAAGTTACCGAACTTATCTATTCGTACCATGAACTAGGCCACGTACCCTTCTATCTACATTGGTGTGGTTGATGAAAGTTAAAACTAAAAATAGTTTGCAGGCAAGTCAGGGCCGCTCGGTAATCAAGCGACAGTGACTAATAGCGCTTCATCAAATCCATCAGCCGCCATTGTTTCAAGTTTTATTTTGGCCTTAGAAAATTAAAGTGGTCAGTCAGACCTGAGTCTAGGAAAGGAGAGCTAAATCTACGCAGGATTTGACGCCCTTTAATATAGCGATGAAACAGTTACCGTACCGTAGGCACTACCTTGTGGGTGCAGCAAAATTTCCGGATTGAAAACGGTTAAACCAATTTTTTCCTACTCGCACATAATACTGATTTAGGTCCATAAACATGACTTTTCCGCGGCTTACATTGAATTTTTCTTTAGTATAGTAAAATTTAAAAATAATTCGAACTTCTTCATAAGATCCACTCATTATAAAAATAAGAACAATTTATTAATAAAAATCAAACTTTTTCCTAATTTAAAGGAAACCGAAACCGAAACCGAAATATATTTGTGGGCTCAAGTGTTATACAAATCAAAGATGCCTTATTATGAAAGAGTCATAATAACAATTCGCCACAAACATTTTAGGAAAACTAGGCAATCCAGGAATCGAGATTTTTGAATTAATAGTAAAAGTGAGGTTTAAGAAGGTACTTACCTATAATAGGTAAGTATAGGTACTTATACGGGACACATAGCCCAAAATTATATCCAATCCTATAATTTATCTCCGTGATAAAAAGCCATCCATAACTTTGAAATTAATAACATTATATCGCTGAAAAACATGAAATTCATCTTTTCTTGACAAACGTTTTATTGACACTTGTAAAATCAATTTTTCTTTATGAAAAAGAAAAATACATCACCTCATACTTCAACTCGGAAGAGTTCTAATTAGTCCGAGTACTTCATAGATTAGGTACAGTGGCCAGCACATCAAGTTACTACAATCTGTCAAATTTCCTCAGTTGATATTGAACCAAACACGTTTGACATAAAAGTGAGGTTCGATTGAAGAAATTTGACAGATTGTAGTAACTTGATGTGCTGGCCACCGTACAATATCGATTATCAATTTCTTACACGATTTTCATACATTTTAACGATTATTGTGTTGTCATCAAATTCGCTTTATATCGATAGTTAGATTAATACGATGTTTTCTAATATTCTGGATTGTAAAATGGTCTAGTATTTTGTGAGTTTCTTTACAAAAATATAAACGATTTTTGAGGATGCTTTTCATCTTGATAACTTTGGGCCCAGAGATCCCCTCCTCCTTTGGAATGCTTTTCTTAAAAATTAAAACTTTTTAATGATACAGCCAAATGCAAACAACTATAATATTGCCACTGAGGTTTTACATCATTACACTATATTGTAATAGATATGCGAAAAAATTTTTTCCCTACCTCTTTAATATCAATGGCTGTGTGATATTGTACGAGTATATTATCTTCACTGTATATAATTCACGGACATTCTGTCCAGCGAGGGCGGAAGCTTTTAGCGGCGCTAGTGTCGCTCGCTTCCGAATTCATTTGCTCGCGCCTTTATTATTTAGCGCTAGCGTTCAAACAGCGCGGCCGGATGGGTAAATACCGCGGGCGGAGTGTATTGCTTGGTACAATAAAACGGTTTGCCGGCTAAAACGACGTTTTAGCTGTTTCTTTACCATGAATTTGATATAGACTACGGATCATATCGGAAAGATGATACAATCGGCAGCGCACCTGTGAAGCCCCTGGTGTTGCAGGTGTTCATGGGCGACGGTAATCGCTTAACATCAGGTGATACGTCTGCTCGTCTGCCCCCTATTCTATAAAAAAAAATCTTGCGGAAAGATACGATATCATGAAAAAGGTTTTACCCTGAACATGACGATGACGAGAGAGATGAGGGGAGTTGTAGGTTCGAATCTGAGCGAACACCTCTTCATTTTTGAAATCTATGCTTATTTCTGCTAAGTATTAGCTCCATTAGTTTAGCATTAAGTTTTATACCTTTGTTTTGTGTGCAATAAAAAGCATATTCATCCATTCTTTCATTCATCATAGAAAAAATCGTGAGGAAGGCTGCAAATATCGGTTATTTTCTAAAAAATTTTAAAATAATAAAGCTTGGTTCTCCTTTCAAACCCAAGTTGGAAGATCAAGTTTGAAGACGACTAGGAATCACACTTTGAGCTGACACAAGATGAGACTCAAACGGTTGTTTACTAAAAAGCTTTAGCCCCACGTTGGGCGCCAACATAATACTCCCTAACAAATATTCGAGAAAAATACGATAACGTGCGCTCATTGCGCGGGGACACAGTTAAATAATTTATTAATTATTTATATAGTCTACCTCATGACAATGCTTTTATTCTACCGAATAAACAATTTATTATTTGATTTACACACATCACTCTTAGCTGAAACGTGTTTCAGTATTAGGCGTTGACATACCCTTTAAAGTTAGGCATGTAAACTCCCACGCTTCATGCCCACTTCGCGCAGCTCTAAAACGCCCCACAAACATAATGCCTCGCTAAGCCGTGGCGTAGTGGAAGCACACAATGTACCCGAGTCCCCCTGCAATGAGCGCTTTTCGTATTTTTCTCAAATGTCAGTGAATATCAAGGCCTGGCGCCCAACGTGGGGCCGACATTTTTGCCCAACTAAAGGCCAGCTGCAAAAATTGGGACATGACAGAGCTTGTGTATCTGACATTAACCAGTACGTTATTTTGACGAGATAATAAATGACAGTGTGTAACTGAGTGCTCTAGACTGGTCAACTTTTTTTCAAAATCTGAAGTACTTAGTAAAGAAATGCAGTATTTTAATACTGGTGTGATTACATTAACAGATTAACAGTGCAGCTTTGGTGTACATCGTTAACCACAATGTGTGGGTACTTTGATCGGAGCTCACGTACCGTCCAACGTGCACACTGAATGGAGACTCTGAATTACGATCCGACATGTTTATTGAGCTTTCAAGCCATCGATATAATCTCTGGTCTGGATCTGGATACACAATTTCATACTAGCGTTTGAAAGAGTGATCCCAACAGAGATATTTTGAATTTAGAATTTGCCATCGAGGTTGTTATCATTTTATTTTCGACCCTAATTAATTGTGATTGGTTTGAAATTCCGGAAATGCCAATTAGCGCTCTTTTGCGGATGGAACCTTCATTAGCGGTGACACACACCGTTTGATTTGTCCATTCTTAATCGAACACACATCGATGGTGCAGGCAACTGGTGTCACTGTTTTATATTAGGTAATTGGCTTTGTTAATATACAAAGTGCTTCCACTTATAGTTAACTCTGCACGTGCCAATACCGCCGCCTTCAATTCAAACTCACGACAAAGCAGCAAACGCGAGCCGAGCGAAATGAGCCGCGACACGTTGTCACGTGTTCACCGATAATTGATTTCCATAAGAATGTGAAACCTTTTCCATGAGCTGCCGCTTTCTACTTAAGGGGCTACACGAATGAAACTAGCGCCGCCATCCTATTTACACTGATTGTGGCGAAAATACGATATTTTTTAAGAAAACAAAACATTAGATAAAAGTAAATGGAATATTTTAAGATGCAATACAATATATAAAACACGCGACAAGTAACAATAATTAACATTATTGATACTTTCTTACGCTACACTTTTTGATGCATTATATGTATACACATATAATGCATCAAGAAAGTAATGAAATTAATTAATGGCCCCGCTATCGCTTGCGTCATAGAGTATAGTAGCCCCTTTAGTTAAAATACTATGGAACTCCGTAATAGTTCCTCAAGAATCGTGACTTTATTGACATAGTATAGTAGCCTTGGTTTAGGTTGAAAAAATATATAGGTACTATTTCTTAACTGGCGACTACACAGCGCGCGCGAAACGAACACGCCGTAGCGGTCGTAGCGGCCGGCTAGGCTAGGTGCCAGAAACAGAAACTTTCTGTTGGCCAAGTTCTGTTAATGAAACGTTCATAGGGGAATTAATGTTCTAGGCGAAAGATTAATGGGTAAACCATTGAGCTAGTCGAACGATCATCAAATTACTGTTGGCAAAATATTTTTTGTAAATTTTATAGGTATTGAAATTTTTTATTGTTTTTTTTTTATTTTGTTTATTGGAGTGGTAAAATAAGTTAATTGCTATTTTAATATTCTTCGCGGATTGGTCAAATCACTTAAGTTCATTTTTATCGTCCGCCCCAGCTTACTTAACTACCTACTTAATTTTGTTCCTAAGTTATTTTTTCATTTGGTTTGGACTGTGCTCTCAGGTACTTTAATTCTGCCAATGTCAAGTTCGTTTGTTGCAAATGGCTTGTGACGGTTGTGGAGATCCGAGCAGTGACGTAGCTGTCTTTAATGACATCTCTGGGAGTTGATCGTCGTCTGCATCTCTTACCCTGTACCAAAGAGGGTGTACACTCTACCAAACCGTACCGCAAGACAGCACCTTGTGTATGGTTATCCTAGAGGGAGATGAGGTGATGGTGTCACTGCCACTCTCAAGCACAACAGAGGGGCTAGCACGAATATTTTACAGAATTCAATTCATTCGTATTTCGGGCCGGTGGCTGGCGACAAGTAGCACAGGATCGACCGAAGTGGCGTTCTCTTGTTTCGGAGGCCAAGACTCGTTTCGGGTCGCCGAGCCAGTGGAGTAGTAGTAGTAGTCAAGTCGTTCGTTAATCGTAGGTAACCACGGTGTACCGTAACTACCTTGTAAGGTATCGTGTCGTACATACCATTTCCTTCAATGTTAGTTGACAGGCGCTCACGTTACGATACTATCCTTTCTGACATTTGTGCTGACAATTTTAGTAGTGCTTACATACGATAGAGGGAGTTCTTCAATGTTTCATACAAATGGTTTATGATAAAACGCTACGATTTCCTTAAAAAAATGTGCTAGGTTCTTTGGTGTAAAAGCGGATTGCGGTTAAAATCAAATCGTTTAAACATTTAACACGTTTTAACATTTAAGCACATTATGCTATACAAAAGCAGAACCCTGGCGCGGTTGATTAATGCGCACTAAGTGCTGACGTGTTATGTGATTACGCAATTAAAATGATTAGGTAAGTACTTGTGGGAAAGCCATTCATCGTTATTTGGATATGCGTATCTACCCGTAGATGCCAATGTGTAGGTATGTAGGTAGGTACTTGTACCCAGAGCTGTAGGTCAAATTTCCCTTTTTTGTAAATATCACTCGTATAATTAACACTAAACTTACTTACTTTTGTTTGTTCATTATACACCCTGACACTGAACGTGTATAATATGTATTTAAGTAGGTATTATTTGTGTTTCCTCTGTTGTCTGATCTGGCTACTTACTTAGTACTTAGTCATCGTATGCTATTTTCGAATTATTTAGGTATGGAAAACGCCTTTCAATATATTCTGTTTATTTTAAATTATTATGTTTATTATTTTATATTATTATTAGGTATTATATTAATTAATCCGTTGTTAGCTGTAAGCCATAGAAGTGAATTTAATGTTAATATTGTTATAAGAGCAGTGGATTTAGAATAAATGAAAATAAATAATAAAATTTTGATGTCAACTTCGGAGGAATATTTTTGAGGACTGCCACGAATGTTATACGTCGACCTCGCAACTAATTACCTAGCTCAAAGTACTCAGAACCAACTGACAAACCCGTTCTAGAGGTAGATAAAGCTATTCATTTTGTTATGTCACATGGCGGCCAGCCTAGGGCTGATTAGGTATTAATCCATCAAAGTGGACATCCAAGCCCAGGCCTTCCTATTCTTTAATTAAAAATTACACGCGAAAACTGGGCTGGCTTGTAATCTGTCTAATGTATGTAGGTACGACTAACACTGCTAACCTACCTGCTACTCGAAACCACCAATCCTTCATTAAATGACCGTTACGAATGGTTTCATACACTTAAATCGTGTAATGAAACACAAATGAAGTATAAATATATACGTACGAGTATGTTATCATAATATTTTGGCTCACGCATAATTTTACTTAGAATCATGGGTGGGAGTGGTAAAATTTGGCGAAACGTTTTGTACAAAATGAATTGAATTCTTATATTTTAAACGCAGTAAATATAGCGCAAACTATGCTAGCAGGAGAGGAGATGATTATTTAAATAGAAATAAAAAAAATATTACTTATTTCTATAAATGTTTAGGATATAGGTTAATAGATTTTTAAGGCGGCTCATTGATATTTTAGTGCAAGCAGATTTTAAAAAGTATGAGGTTTGGACAGGGTTTTACGTGATAAAAGGTCACGATTCTTGCTGTCTATTTAGTTAGATAAGTATATTAATTGGCATTACGTCTAAACCAAATAAGAACTTACGTGAAACCACGAAACTGGTTCAAATTAATGAGATACGCGTATAAATCGATTTGAGATAATTTTTCAAGTGAACAGATATAAATAATATTATGCTTTTAAATGGATGTAAATAGATGTTAGACATTTATTAATATTATGCTGAGTTGATTTTTTATTCCATTGTTGATTGAAACATTGATGTATTGGTACATTGATGTAAGTATTCTAATAAAGTTTGAATTTTATATTTTATGCATCAATTCTGTCAAAGAATGTGTTTGCAAAAGTTGGAGTAGATTGGGCCAAGGAATCACGTAGTCCCATGAACAAACTTGGAACCCCCTTTTCGCTCCATTAGGGGTTTAAGTTCGGAATATCCTTCCTTATAGGATCTCATCCAAAAATGCTCATCACATTTGACAATTTTCCACTTCATTTCATTCCATATTTGTTATAGTGTAGCTGGGCTCTAAGAGTTCCACACCAGCTGTTCCATGATCTGATCAACATTCGTTAAGGTGCCATTGACCTACCTCTTATAGTTTAGCTGGGCTGTTGTGGTTCTACATCAAGGAGCCTGTACTTCAAAATAAAATATATCCTATAAGTTGCCCTGATATTACAGCTATACAATAAAAAAAGTTTCATTCGAATTGGTTCTGTAGTTTCCGAGATTAGCGCGAACAAACAGACAAACAGACAGACTAAAATTTTAAAAATCATTTATTCATGTTCTGTTACTGTTTTTAGTCGTCCTAAGTTATTTTGAGATAAATATCTTCAATGTACAGACACAGCTTTTTTACATTTTTATTATATGTAGGTATATGTATAGATTATTATTTACTCTACCCTACCGTGCGCCTCAAGGCGGGGAGGGGTTCCTCAGACTCTTTCCACTGCATATTTTTGCCGCCACTGTATTTTTTTATGACATATGGGGCAGGCGAATAGACGGATCACCTGATGGTAAGAGATTACCGCCGCTGATGGACACCATTCATTCATAGGTAATTGAAGTAGGTAGGTATCATCTTTGTTTGGGCCTGTTCAAAACTCCTCATCTTTTTTAAATCGACCTAAGGAATGCGCCAAGATTCCAAATTTGAATTTGGACGCCGCAGTGAAGCCTATAGTAAACTATGTTTTTTATCTGTGGTGATTCTCTCTTGTTTTTCGTGGGCAACCGCTGAAGCGTGTTTTGTGCGAAATTCCCAAAATATATTATAAAATCGTTGTGTACCGTTGTGTCTAGACTGTTAAAGGTGCATGAAATACCTGGACTAAGTGTTGTGAACGTTAGACGGCGCCGTCAAGGAACTATTTAATATGTAAAACCTAAGTACATAGTGCGCCGGCCGGCGCCTGTTCTTCTCAAGAGACGATCGCCTAAACGTTACTTGCAGAACCCTGGTAAGTCGATTTGAATTAGAACAGGAACGAGAACTTGTCCGCATCTACGCCTCTTCCATTAAATGGTAAACAGTCGTATTGCAAGTTGAAATACTAGGTATGTATATAACCTAATTTCTATCACGCTTTTATTCCCCGCCAACCGGCACATGTTTTTTGAAAACTACAAACTCGTAGCGCTAACAATCTTTCCCTTTTACATTGCGACTTCGGCTCCTGAGCCTTATAAGTAGGTAGATATAACGTGTCTCGAATTCAATCGACACTGGCGGAAATAAAATTGCCTTGACAACAAGATATTACTGTGTTTGTAGCAGCCGAAGATAAAAATCAGTTTTATTTTGTTAATCAGGCATTTGTTTTTTTCCCCAAAGTCAGCCGTTAAGTGTGGCCACACATTAACTCCTGTCTTGCCCTGTCCTGTTCTTGTCATGTGCATGACGTGTGGTGACCCGCTCCTCTACCTGACAGACAAAATCGTGAGCTTTTTCATTAATGCGCCGCTTTCGGAAAGTTCCTCAATCCACTTAATTAATATTCCCACGAGGTACCTACATATTCATATTCAGTGCTGAAAATGTTTATAGGTATTCTACCTGAATAGTTAATTTTAATTCTTTAATTGTATATTGTTTTTATGCAAGCGTAGTATTAATTTTCTTTCTGGATTTATATTAAGTGGAATTCTTACCTAAATATGATAACTGTTACTTACATACATATAGACACATCAAATATACATCTAGTGTTAAACTCAAATATTAAAACGGGAATTACCGCATAATATAATGGTGTTATGGTAGCCTATGTTGTCAAAATACCTACAGCTACATTTTTTGGGAATACGTGGTTAAAGGGATGTAAAAGTTGTTCACAGATACCCTAGTAGATAGATCCCTATCAAATCACCGCCGGAGCGTTTTATAATAAGTATGCTTTCGTTTCAAACTTCCGAGTCGAAATCAGTTGCACGACGAGCGAATAAGACGTTATTTCCGTGTCGAAGCTACCGTGATCGATCAATTCACTCCCATTGAGTAGGTACCTACTACATACTTATCTTGTAGTAAGTCGCAATCTGCGTACCTACTACATACTTATCTTGTAGTAAGTCGCAATCTGCGTGTAATTGGGACTTAAATAGTCACGCAGACGTAGCCTAGGGAGTTCAAAAGCCCTGAAAGTAAAGTAAATTATCAGCCTATATACTTATTGTCCCACTGCAGGGCAGAGGCCTCCATCATAGAAATCAAGGTATCACTATTAATGCACGCTTGCCTAATGATGATTGGTGATCACAAACCCGAGCTATATTTATAGCACGCGACAAGTAAGTAACAATAATTTTAATTATTGCTAAAAACGGCCACTTTTAGCAATAATTGACATTATTGTTACTTGAGGCGTGTTTAATATATTGTATTGCACCTTGAAAATTCAATTAGCTTTTATCTAAGTCTGTAATGTTTTGCTTTCTTAAAAATATCGTATTTTAGCCACAATCAGTGTAAATAGGATGCCGGCGCTAGTTTCATTCGTATAGCCCCTTAAGGTATCCGCCTGCTCGTCTGCTGCCTTCCACATAAAAAAACCCGTAGCATAAGAAATTGTAATTATGGCAAGGTGCTTTCCGTTCCTTAATTAAAAACTAAGTATATTAAAGAACTTTAGTGGACTAGGATGATAGTCGCCAAAGTTTTAGTGACGGTGTTGTACCGTCGTTTCACATTCTTAATGCGAGCCCAAGTTCGAGTTCCACTTTAGACTACATAATTACGTTACACGAAGATATTTATACCTACTTGGGACGTCGACGAGTAACTGAAGTATTTAGTGTGATGAACCTGTAACTACGAGTAAGTAATGTCAGTATGTAGGAAATGTTTTAAAAATGCAGTAGTAAACAGGTAGGTAGTTTCAAAGTGCAATACGTTAACCGAACACGTCTTCGTAAGTACTGTAACGATGGTAAACTCCTTCGGTGCTGGCCGCGAGCTATAGCCGGTATTTCGGTTGCGTTGCCAACCTGTAATCCCCTTTCTCCCAAATGGGCTTCGAAAACCTTTCTCGACCAATCATAAACCAAATGAGATATGCAATCGATGAGCAGTCAGGTATCTGTGTGTGCGTGTGTGAATTTGTCCAAAGCCATTTCCTTCTAATTTTAAAACAATAACATAGTAAAAAGTTTACGTTTTACCCCAAGAACAATTTGCCGCGAAGTCGTAAATTTGATCTAGGTACAGCGCTAGTTTAACGAGCGCTCCCGTAAAGCTAATGAAATAAGGCATTTTATTTTATGGGTTTATGATTTTGACTTGCCGTTAAATCTCATCTTTAGACGAATACGAGTACAAGGTATGGAGGATTTGAAGCAGGACATCGGACGCTTGACTCCAAAAGGCGAAACGACAACTTGGGACGCAGGCGGGACAAAATGACGATATAGTGGAGATGTATATTATGCGTATTATCCTAGACTTCATCGACGCTATCCATCAGTTGCGATTGTGGTCAAGCGTTAGACTATCAAAATAAGAAAAAAGCTCCTTCAAAAATCGAGCGTATTCCTTCTTAAAAGGTCGGCAGCGCACTTGCGACTCCCTCTGCTGTTGCGGGTGTTCATGGGCGGCGGTAATCGCTTACCATCAGGTGATCCGTCTGTTCGTCTGCCCCCATCTCATAAAAAATAAGAAAACTTGCCAGATTCAGTCCGCATGTAGGTATACCTACCAGACACGGCTATCCCCACGGTATGTACCTACCAGTTATTCGCGGCACGAATGTGATTAAAAAGCCAAACAAAGGCTTGTGATTGCTGAAGTTGCGGGCGACAAACAAACCTCAGCGTCAATATAGTTAGTTTGTTGCGTTGGTTTTTGTAAGGAACATGTTTTGGGGACTATCAATTCATAATGTAGGCTTTTTATGCTATTGACACAGACACACTGCGACTAGACAAAGCGGGTCGCTTGATGGTAAGTATAGGGGCGGCTTTACTCTAAATACAGGGTGTGGTGCACCCGTGTGCAGTGTGATAAGGGGTGCCGAAAGCCGACGATACGTATGGTCACACATAGTTAGGTAGTTAGGATAGGAAGTTAAAGCACATGCGGTTAAAGTGAGTCTCTCTTATATTAGCGTGTAATTCCCAGTTCCGTCCAAACCTGTCGCTCGTAGCCGGGTACGCTTAGACCATGATTCAGGGTTTTTGAAGATTCAGAATTGGGGAGTCTGGTAATTTGAATTTAACAATGAAGCTACTGCCGTCTGACCTTCGCGGATATGGTTAAAGTGAGTCTGAGGTAAAAAACACAGAATGGACAAATAGGTATTTGTAGATTGATAATTTACTTACTTATTGATATGAAAATTTAACATTAAGTTTTTTTTATCACGATTACTTTTAAATCATTTAGATTCATTTTACAAAGGTACTTCTATTTCCGTATTCTTGTCCTTGTGATTCAGTTCAGTGAAATAATAAGCGTTATCGATTTCAACCAATAACTCAGTGTGTTCGACCAATCAAAATAAGTTATGTCATGGCCCTTTATATATTTTACGAGACGTTTGTTGTTTGAACGATTGATAGATTCGGCCATTCTCGAGGATGTTACCAATCACCTCCGAAAGTTTCCCGCAGATAAAGATACAACATTGATAGTTACAATCGCAACTAACATCTAACAACCCGTTACTAAATGCACCGATACAGTCACGCGACACTCATACCCGCGGTTGTATCGCTGGTAATATTCGCTACTAGTGAGGGACAATAGTTCCACTGTCTACCGACAGATGGCGCTGGGCGCAGATTCCATCGCGCAAGTGTTTCGTGTTTTCGGTTTACCTATAAGCCCTGGCGTGGATTATGAGATTGACCTCTTTATAAATAGTATATACCTAAAAAACGTCCATCAGGATGGTAAGTAATACCTATTTATTTGTCTTGTCATGATGGTCCCCAATTGGCCTTGACTCTTTCGTAATACATAATTTAAAGAGGCTTTCTTTTCCGGGTAATTGTCGGACTGCTTGTGTCAGCTGCGGCAGCAGTTAATGACGCTTGTTTCAAAATGTCCGCAATATTTGTGGCAGGCCCTGTCCAGATAGTGGGCGACTGTCTCGCGCGGCTCTGATAAGTTTACACGGATATTACACGTAACTGAACATAAGTTTAATAACTCTTTGTAAATTTACAGCAAAGTTTAATGTTGTTATTAAATACTTTATCTACTACATCACTTCGTTTTAGAATTGTGGTTAGTCCCAAACATCATCAATAGATAGCACTAAATGGCGATTACAACGCATAAGTTAAGTGTTTCATCTTTTCGGGTTGTCTTAAAAGTTTCAGCCAGCTATAGAATTACATAGTCGGAAATTATAAATTTTTACGTTGACCTACTGAATATTTCTTCCAAAATTAACAAAACATAAATTAGTTATTTCAGGGGATCGGACGGAATCAGGTATTATAGGTATTTTTGAAATGATTTAATTTTTATTTACTTTTTACAAAAAATAAACAAATGCAAATTATTATGCCGAAATCAAGCCACATTTCACTGCCCCAAACAAAGCAGCACAATTTCATATCCTAACAAAACAAAAGCTCTCATAAACAATACCTTACGGGCCTTGGTGATAGCGAAAAAAATCAGGGAAAGCTTCCCGGAAAGCTCGCCGGAGCTTTGGCGCGAGGCAGTGCAGACTTGGCGCGCGGAGCGACCGCTCGCTCACCGCCGCGCGCCCGACGCCGACGCGACGCAAAGATAAATAAACCAAAAAAAAACAAAACCATAGTGATTTTTAAGGAAACATATCAAAAGTTTTTCTAGTTTCCATTTAGATTCCTGTTCATTTTCAAGTTTGTATCGAGGCATTTGAAATTAGAGGTAATGTTTGGCATGCGTATTTGATATGGTCATTTGCAAATTGTTGTGACTGAATGACGAATGTTTAGGTAAGTATACAATATCCATTCGTTTGTACCCTTACTGAATAATAAGTAATTTTTATTCAAACTTTTCATTACCTAGTCATTTGTTAAAGGCTTTTTTCGTCCTACCAGATTTGTTTTAACTTGTAAATGAATATTAACTTAATTTATTCACATGTTAAACATCATTCAAGTCAATATCTGTTCAAGAAATACCTACATTATGTAGAAGCTGTATAAACTTTCATAATTAAATACTTGAAACCCTTTCTGAATGTAAACAACCGAAATACCGGCTCCACAGTCGGTGTTTTCTTGGAATTCATGTTCTTACTGAGCCCACTAACGAATATCTTCATGTAAATTCTAGGTCCCGCACATAAATATTGTAAAACGTAATTACGAACCAAAATTTGTAATTATTTTCAGCTGACATTCAAATTGAAATTAGTTTACTAACCTAAATACATGTTTCTGTTGTCTAACACTAGGTTTCCGCGGGTTATAGCCATCATTCTGTTTACTATTTATTGTATAAAATGTTACAGAACTTAATGCTATATTCATTGGTAAACAAGTTCGGTCTTATCGCTAGTAGCAATATCTTCCAGATAGCCGTGGGGTTGAGGAAAAGCACAGCGAAAAGAAAAAATTAAAATATGGAGAAGTAGTTACTTTAGGCAGCAATCCTTTGGAGAACGTGACTTCATCTCCCTTATTTAATTTTTAATCAATGTATGTTTCGTAACGTGGTGGCTCCAAAAGTCCCATATTTTTATGACTTTAAGATATTTTTTTTATGTGATAGGTAGCAAACGAGCAGGCGGATCACCTGATGGTAAGCAATTGCCGCCGCCCATGGACACTTGCAACACCAGTGGAGTTACACGTGCGCTGCCAACCTTTAATCCCCTTCCCCTCCCCGGGTGGGCCTCCGATACCCTCACTCACTCGGCGAAACACAGCACAGGGGCTGGTTCACGCCGGTTTTCTGTGAGGCAGTGGTATCACTCCGGTCGAGCCGGCCCATTCATGCCGAAGCGTGGCTCTCCCATAATTGAAACATTTATTATGGAAATCTGTTCTTTTTACAGTAATAATTATATTTCGTCGCTTCATTCTTCAGATATAATATAATTAACTATGTAGTAACCTTTATTTTTAAAACGCTCACTAGCGCCACCTAGTCTTTGTTGTCATGTTGCGCCGCGCTCTTTCTTCATTCCTTTTTTGTGCGAGGTGTCGAACGCACGCGCCGACTAAGCTCTGCCAATAATTTATTCTAGTTAATTACCAGTGATAGTAGTGATATACGTTTGAACCATGCCTAAGCGCAGTGCGCAGGAAAAAATCGAGCGATACCAGAAAAAAATTAGGAAACTTGAAGAAAATCAACGCCTGCAACAATTGGAAATTATCGAGGATAATTTCACAGCAGGAGACGAAATAAGTATTGGTAAGTTGAATTTATTACTGTGCTCGGTGCTGTTATTAAATATGTACGTACATAGTACGCATTTAAATGCATGGGGATTGACTGCGAGTCAATAACTATGACATATTTATATCGGGGTTGACTGCGAGTCTTCAACGATACAATAAAGCAAAACATACGTGCAATCCAAACGATTTACACGTTACTTTGCGATAACCATTAGAAAATATTATATTTTTCTACCCTCAATAATTTACAAAGTAAAATTAACCATCTCGATATGCATTTTAGATTCCGTTTATGAACCGGATAACGAGGATACCATCCAAGATGCCCCTCTTCCGGACCCCGACAAAAACCCGGAAGAAACGGTTGATCTGGACACACAATGTGAAGTACCTCAATTGGAATTGTGTAACGAAAATTTGACCCCGGAAAAGACCACGGATACAACTATCTTGCCTGAAACACCATCAATCCCGGAATTAGATTCTGAAATGCTATCGGCCTTAGGGGAACCCACGGACGATACCCCTGATTTTGGTGAAAACATTCACGATAACCTAGCAAAATTATGGCTACCTTTGCTAAAGAAAGGCATGCCCAAAGAAAATAGGGATAAAATCCTGAAGGATTACTTGATCCCAGACAATTGTCATCTGCTACAGGCACCAAAACTAAATGCTGAAATCTCAGCAGCCGTTCCGGATATGGTCAAGAACCGTGATAAAAATCTGGCTGTGTCTCAACAGCAATTAGGCTCCGGTATCACAGCCATCAACAAGGCTATGCATATTTTACTGACATCCGATAACAAAATTCAAGCCATGAAACATCTTAGCAACGGCTGCCGCATTTTGTGCGATCTACATGCGACCTCCACGCAGAATCGCATTAAGTTGCTCAGTCCTAGCTTAGACAAGACAATTCTAAACATAGTCCAAGATACTGAGCGAGATGAAACTATATTCGGTAACAAATTTTCAGAAAAAATAAAAGCGGCAAAAGCCGTAGAGAGACAGGGTCTCCAGATTAAAAAAGTTTCTGTCCCCAAGTCGTCAGCTCCCACGCAGCGCGGCCCTGTTACGACAAAACACTGCAACCCGGGTTACAGCGTTTTGTAATAATATGCACTAAATGTATCTACTTGATGTAAGCTTTGAAACTAACTGACAAACGCAGTTCTACACAAGTTAGGAACCGAAATATTCCATATAACATTCCGCTGTAACCTAAAACACGGAGGAAATATTTTTGCAAAACGCTGTAGGCTAAGTTTGCAGCGTTCTACCATAATACAATATGGTCCGTCCGAGCGCTGTTAGTAAGAAAGCGCGAGACGGGTGCGCCTTGTTATTTCTGCAAAACACTGCAAGCTTAGTTTGCCGCGTAAAGGCGTGACGACTGGTCCTAAAATTTTATGAAATTGTTGTATATTATGATAGATTTGAAATTGAAAATAACTTTGTGTTAGTTAAAATTTAAAATTATTTCGTGTATCTCTTAATTACTAAGTCGATTTTAAAGTGTTTAAATTATCCAAAAATCCTAAAAGTCTAAATGCAACATTTCACAGTAGATGTCGTTGTCGTTGTTGTATAAAATACATATTTGTGACGTCACGGATATGTAGCGATTTTATATGGAGCGTTTTTGATCAAGTTCAAAACTGTGATTTTCTTCTGTTTAAATGTTTTTAATTATCATATTTTACCTAGGCACATTGGAAGGGTCAAATTCATAAAAAATACTAAAATTAGTTTAAAACATTGATATGTTAAAACGTATGTTAAGTTCAACAGAGCTTCTGTCAAATTCCTTATCCATAAATGTCATTATATCACCGTTAAAGCTCAAAATGTTATAGGTTATAGTGAAATCATGAGTTAAATTTTATTAGTTAGTATGTTATAAGATCCAAAGATATTTGATAAGATCATTATATCGACGTAATAAGATGTTTATGAATGAGAAATTTTAACAAACGATTTAATCACTATAACGGCGTTATATAGTGAGTTCGAGCTGACAATAGTCTCATCAATATTGTAGGTATACATATACAATATCCAGTGGAAACATTATTGCAAATATTTGACCACTAGTTAAGATGAAACTGCTAAACGAATATTTTTTATTTTTGTTATAGCAATTCTTTGCAATTTATTCTTAGGTAAATATTACACTTAAAAATTCATCGAAGGGTTCAGGTGGGACTCGAACAACCTTCCACAGTCTAGGCGGATGTACTACCAGTTTAAACTATCCGATCCGAACCCCTTACTAAACCGACGAATTTCGTCGTGCTATTTATATACGACTTTTTATGACTTAAGAATTTTACTTACTTACCGTGTGCTACTTGTAAAAACTATCTATTCCATGGATATGCCAAGCTTGCACTAGATAAATATAGTTAAATTCATACATATAGTTCACACGACCTAAAAGAAATTGTAGTTGTTATAAGTACAAAATGATGTAAACTAAGTTTACATCTAGCTACTATAGATTTAAAAGAAGCCTATCTGCTTATTCCAATTAATCTCTCTGACAGAAGTAAATGGATTAAGCAAGTGTTGTCAGCTAGTGGAATAGATGTGACGATGTACGGCGCGCACAGCACGCGCCACGCCGCCACGTCCGCCGCTAGTCGCGCGGGTGTCAGTGTAGAGGCCATTAGGAAAACCGCAGGCTGGACCAGCTCCTCCAGCTCCTTTGCTCGGTTCCACCATAGAACCGTATTAGAAGATAACGATGATTTTGCCAAATCGGTATGTTTGCCATGTGAGAAAACATAGATCGAATAATTATTTACCTAAAGGTTATAATATAATGTGTAGTCGTTTAATTATAATTTTCACAACAAATTACATTAAATTAATGAATAATATTATAGTAACATGGTATTAAGACCAATTTATTTAAATATAAAAACTGTATAAGTTTAGCCTAATGATACAAAATATTGTAAATCATTTAAGGAAATTAAATGTTTGGATACAACATCAAAACTTTCTTTCTTCTCTAAAAGTCTACATAGTTAATTATATTATATCTGAAGAATGAAGCGACGAAATATAATAGATGATCAAACGAACTTCTCAAGCGAAGTTCGATCATTATTATATGAGTCGCTTCATTCGAAGATGTAATAACCCACCCACCTCTTCTTTACCCTATGAGCGAAAGTTTTGCCATCTCTAAAGTAAATGAAGAAAGAGCGCGGCGCAACATGACAACATAGACTAGGTGGCGCTAGTGAGCGTTTTAAAAATTCGAAATTTTAGTCAAATTAATAACTCTTAAGATGTGCGAAGTCACCTTGTAGAATAAAGGTTACTACATAGTTAATTATATTATATCTTCGAATGAAGCGAGTCATATAATAATGATCGAACTTCGCTTGAGAAGTTCGTTTGATCATCTATAAGAAGCAGATGGCGTGATGCAGCGTCTGCGCTGTGTTTCGTTGAGTGAGTGAGAGTACCAGAGGCCCTTGGGGGAAAGGGGGTTAAAGGTTATCAGCGCACTTTTGCCTCTAATGGTGTTGCATCAGGTGATCCATCGGCTCGTCTGCCACCTATATTACAAAAAAAATGTTAGGTTATGTTAGAATAGTGGCTAGCCAAAAAAAAATCTTGAAATTCTCGGACGAGTTGTCCCATAAAGACTTCTTTACCGTAGCACCCGGGCTAGAATCGCAGACATGGGTCATAATCGTAGGCATAACGAAACGACACAAGTTGTGGCCGCTTGCTAAAGTTGCGAAGTTGTGAGTTAGTTGTTACTTACGCCTGTTCTACATCTGCCCGCGGCGGGTAACGTAAAGTCAAAGTTCCTAATCTTGTTAATGAACATACAATTACGCGACAGAGAGTTTTCGCGTGAATTACTCAGCAACTTGTCCGGATTGTTGTTTTTGAGATAGTCCAGTAAAAGTTATGTACATTCGTATGTACATTCTTACTAAGCGAAACATCGTAAAACTTAACTAGTTAAGTAATTTTTTTTAGTTATTCTTCATTCTCAATTAGGTAATTGAATGCGGAAATCTATCGAGTTAAGTACTCGTTATTTGATGCCTATTTTTGTGCAACACAGTGTATGTATTATTATTTAATATTTTATTGCAATAATCGTACGATAGGCGAACTTAATACCTAGAGGCATTCTCTACCAGTCAACCGTTGGATTAAGCAGAAAGGACAAAGGTCTATCTATCTATCCAGCTATAAACTTGTAACAAACCGAATGCGTGGGGTACGGAGACCCAATCGGGGGTAAGATAGTTTAAAGATTGGCTATCAGATGCAAACTCTACTGGTATTCCGTTTGTCTATGGTGGCGGCGGAATTTTCAACAAATTCAAAAGTCCTAAAACAGAACATGTTTTGGATGTCAACTGTACGATATGAAATAAATACTTACTTGATCTTTGAGTTGGTAAGGTGGATAACATACCCTTTTCCCAACAGATAATATTACCAACCCCAAATGAAAAAAGGTAATATGGAAAGCAAAAGAATAATGTATTAAAGATGTGTCCCACAACGGAAGGGTATGGAGTAATCCTATAGGTCGCGCGTGCCTTCCCTACTAATACCACAAAGGGCGAATCACAAAAGATATTTAGAGTGTCATACAGTGCATTAGGAGAGTGTAAGTTTAGCCTCCCGGCACAGGTGGAGGCGTAGCAGTGAGGCAGTAACGGTCAACGCTAAACCACGCGTGCATGTCTTTCTGTCTTTATTCTTTCTTTCTTATTTTTATAGGATAGGGGGCAGACGAGCAGACGTATCACTTGATGTTAAGCGATTACCGTCGCCCATGAACACCTGCAACACCAGGGGCTTCACAGGTGCGCTGCCGGCCTTTTAGAGAAAGATATGCCCTTTTCTTGAAGGTTTGTCGTAGTGGTAGTGGTGGTCGTAATTATTTTTATTTTTTCAATAAGTACAAAAAAAAATGGTAGTCTAATCTTCATAATCTATTTCTGTGACTCTACACTAGGCTCGCAGGCCTGTATCGCAGGGGTCGATAAGTGAGCTTATTATCTATTCCTGATTAATCTATCGGCGAATTTAGTTTACGCAACGTTGCTTAGTCTAGTTTCGAAAATTTTCCCAAATCCAAATATGGGCCCACCCTCAGTTCCCTACGGGACAGTAGTTCCAAACTGAACCAATAGATGCCGCTCAGCGTCGATTATATCGTGCTAGTGTTTCATATTTTCTGTTTACCTATAAGCCTTGCCGATGTCTATAAATAATAAAGAAGATTGATTTGATATAAATTATTTCATACTATGTCACTTTTATCGCCCCTCAGAATGTATTGCTTCACTGTTACCTTTTCTATACTGTCTCCTATTCGCAGAATTGTCTCTCGTTTATTCTTTGTGTTTTAGGCCTTAAAACTGGAGCATAAGGTTCGAAATACCCTGTTGAATGGCAGATTGAAAAGTAAGTAGTTACTAGTATAGAAGTGGGTTAACGGAGAAACGAACGGGCTCTCGTCTTCATGAGGCTTTTGTTATCGTTAATCAACATCGTTTTATTGGTTTTTTTATCCTTTACTAGTGACCCGCCTTGGCTTCGTTTCAGGACTTGAAATAAACCAGGCGCTGGGGTCCGATTACATCGCGGACGTGTGTAGCTTTTTTGATAATTATAAATAGTATAAGTGGATTAGTTTTGCTATTAGCCAATAGATGGCGCTGGAAGTCGATTACATCGCGCAAGCGTTTCCTATTTTGGGTTGCCTTGTGATGAAATAATTCTGGCGACCTTTGGCGTTTGAGGCAGGGTTACTATCTACGTGCACATGAGATAAAACCGTTTAACTTAAAAGTTTTTTACCGATTTTTTTTATTGGTAAATTTTAAGATTCTGAAATCAAATTTCGGAGGTAGATAATTTAAGACTTATGATATTTCTATGAGAATAACTCGACTATAATAAATTGTCTTTGAACTAGTGTTGGCAATCTATCGATAGTGAAACTTACAATATTATAAATTTTATTAGGTAATTAAATTAGATCAAACAAATGTCAGTATCGGATGATGTCGGTGAGAATAACCCACATATAGTAATGGCAGCCGTTAACACTCGGAAGCGATATAAAAGAAAGAAACAAAGACCAATCCTAAGCCGGGAGTTATTGCTAAGCCGCAGAATAAGTAGGTACCACTGCCCTCTCATTTCCGGAGGGAAGGTTAAACTTAAACCCACCTGTGCGACGATGATCAGAGGGTCAATTCTCGTGCACAACTGTGGGAGAGCCACGCTTCGGCATGAATGGGCCGGCTCGACCGGAGTGATACCAATGCCTCACAGAAAACCGGTGTGAAGCAGCCCCTGTGCTGTGTTTCACCGAGTGAGTGAGGGTACCGGAGGCCCACCCGGAGGGGAAGGGGATAAAAGGATGGCAGCGCACTTGTAACTCCACTAGTGTTGCAAGTGTCCATGAGCGGCGGCAATTGCTTACCAGGTGATCCGCCTGCTCGTCTGCTATCTATCACATAAAAAAAAACTCGACATTGAATTCGAATTCAAGATTTGTATGGACGAGTGTATGAAATCTCTAAATACGACTTCAATTACAAGTGCACGAGAATTGCCACCCACAACGCCTCTCAATGACATTTTCAGAGGGCCATTATAGACTAAGAATGCTCTGCTAAAAGACCTACAAATCGTGTGAAAGAGAAGACGCCATCTTAAGAACGGCGTGAAATAGCGCAATCGCTGCCGCTGCTTCATGCACGATTTCTGTGAAGTTTTATCACCCCTGTCGAGCCAGCCCATCCATGCCGAAGCGGAGCTCTCTCACGTATTGTGCCTTATCAAAACTATTTATAAAGATATAAGTTATACAAACAACAAGGCTTATAAAATACGAAAATATGAAACACTTACCATAGAGTAAGGTTATCGACCACCAGCTCCATCTCTTGGTTCAGCTTGGAACCACTGTCCCGAAGCGAAGTGAGGACGGGCCACTAGTCCATACTAATATTATATATAAATGGGAAAGTGTGTCTGTCTGTATGTTTGTCTTTTTTCACGGCAAACGGAGCGACGTATTGACGCGCCTTTTTAAGTGGAAATAGTTGAAGGGATGGAGAGTAACATGGGCATAGGTGGATGACGCGAGCAAAGCCGCGGGGAAAAGTTAGTTTTATATAAGTAAAGCCCGGTTACACGTGCTTTAGTGGGAGGGGGGGGGGGGGGTCACGTGTGCCGATGCGGGTTCCAAACCCATCTAACCTACTGGGAATTTAAGGAGAAAGCGTTTATAATAAAATAAAAATTCAATTCGAACGAGTCGAATTCGCTTAGGATCCGGATCCCGCTCCGCCTTCGAGTAGGTATTACCTACCGATGGTGCTCCAATTCAAGTATTTTTAGAGATCCGTAGCCAAATGGCAAAACCGGAACCCTTATAGATTTGTCATTGTCTGTCTGGATATGGATAGACGTCAAAAATAATATTAAAGTTACCATTAACCTTCCCATTATCTTTAGGGTCCGTAGCCAAATGGTAAAAAAACGAAACTAGGTAGATACTTATTGAAACTTAAGTACTTAAGTAAATAATATATTTTGTGAACTGCATTAAAAGTTTCAAATAGAAATAGAAAACAACATTTTGGGGTGTTATAAAATATTTTACAATGAACGTCGCTTACTTAATTACCGTTTTAATATTTTATAGTTACATATAATGCAACGTGATAATGTAAAAACCATTATTGGTGTTTCCCATACTTTGGACTGAAAGTAAATTTCTTTTTCATTAAACCAATACATGTAGAGATGTATAGGTTAATATATCTATAGGTAAGTTGGATAGGTCTTAAAAATGATAATATTTTTTCTAATATAGTTGTTTTTTTAACTGAATAGTTCACCCGAGAGACACTTCCAAAATAGTGACAAAACATTACTACAATATAATTATAAGTAAATTATTTCTTATGTGCGGAACCCAAAAACGTATTCTCTTAATCCCGAGCAGATCAAAGAGGGTTTATTACCGTACTACATCTCGTTTTATGACGTCACTCGTACCATAGTACACACGTAAATATAGGTATTATGTGAAATCTAATAATAATCTTACAACATTTGCCAGCAGGTCAAAAAAATGTTATTTTCTGCGCGTTAAGCTGATTTTTATATTTAAAGTATTGTTGAAATACTCCGATCTGCAGTTGAAAAAGTCACGAATATGTAAGCGAAACAAATTTTCGAACTTTCGAACCTAAATATGCTCTTAAAAAAATATAGGTAGAAAAGAGAAGAGAAAAAAATAGGTAGTCTTAGTTTCAAAAACTACCTTACAACTTAAGATTTTTGTAACAGAAAACCTCAGGACAAATTTGGGCCCGACCCGGGGCTCGAATCCGGGTCCAATCGTAACCATAGGACTTATCCCGCGTCAAGTGGACTATTTTCCTTTATATGCTATGACCAGAGTTTGGTGTTATTTATTATGAACGAGTGAGGCTGTGAAATTGTAATAATTTTTTTATGGTCTCAAAGTGAATGCTGGTTGTATCTTCTTTACATTTTGTAGTAATTTTGTAAATTAATGTTGACTGACGGACCTTCAACAGAAAACCTGGTTAAGTGTATCGAGTCATGTCGCTGTATTTGGGAATCAGCACTCGTAGTTTGGTAATTTGTATGTCACCGAGTTCGAAAAGTTAGTGGATCAATTTCCGAAAAATAAAATATAATAATGTCTAGTCCTTAAGTTGTAATTTTTGGGCAATAAAGTATATCTATCTATCGCATGTCGCATTATTTCCGGTCTATAGGGAAGTAATAATAGTTATATTGCAACGCGAAAATTTAAGCAATAGGCCGGAGTCGTAGTGACCCCCGTGTTTTTATTAAGCCTCTGATGGGCACTGCGCCATTTAAGGGCCTTCAATACCTCTATATTAAGACACGCTTTGCCTATGACTTCAATTGGGTAATAATACTCGTATGTCTCTAATTAGCCGCGTAATAGTACCAACCAATCCTAACATAACTTTGGTAAGTTATGTTCCCACTAATTGAAATATCACATTAGGACATGATCACGTTGACTGATAATAACCAAATGTCGAGCACGGGACGACAGGGGACAAATCACTGGGTGATTAAGTGATTAGGCTAATTTAGTAATCCTATTATTGGGATGCAATCGGACTACATAATGCACGACACGAACCATTACATCTGTGAATAGGTAGGTATTAATATGGTTAGAGCGAAATACAATCAGGTAATTCGATATCTCGTAACGCGTAGCATAACTTACGAGTAAATTATTAGATGATCTATAACTTTAACATATAAACTTACAGGAACTTTTAAGCTTGGTGAGTTACCTTTTGAATTCGTGTGCCCTCTATTTCTTTTTTTTTTATGTGATAGGTAGCAGACGAGCAGGCGGATCACCTGATGGTAAGCAATTGACGCCGCCCATGGACACCTGCAACACCAGTGGAGTTACAAGTGCGCTGCCAACCTTTTATCCCCTTCTCCCCCGGGTGGGCCTCCAGTACCCTCACTCACTCGGCGAAACACAGCACAAACTAAAGGTTTGACGAAGTCCCAAAATCCGATTTCCTCGTGACATTTACGCATTACCCACATATATTATGTAGTTAAAAAGCGTTGAAGGAGCATAGGTCGTAGGTCGTCGGAGCGTAGGTCGTAGCCAGAGGGTAGGTTGTGTAGGTCGTCCGACGTTTCGAATAGACTAAGCAAGCACCTACTATTATCCTATGAGCTTTCATGGCTCACCATTGCGCCGCTCAGCTATCTTCTATACTATTTATAAAGAGATAACTTCTACGGACAACGACAAGGCATATAGGTAAACCGAAAACACGAAACGCTTGCGCGATGTAATTAAACACAGCGCCAACTATTGGTTCATTTCGGAATTACGGTCCCGAAGCGAAGTGAGGGCGGGCCACTAGTTAGCTTATAGTATCGAGCAAGAATAGGTATACCTTTCGCATCCAAACAAAAGGTATGGTTAAAAGAGACGGGCATAAAGTGTCGGTTATGAATTCCATTATGTTTTTATACGAATACCTACTGTTCTACTTATCACTTTGTCCTACCGAATAAATAATGTTCCACTGATTCTGCGATGCAGTTCGAACTAACCGCAAAGCAAAATCTACTCGAAAAGCTTCTTATTCCAACAAATTGTTAAATGAAAGTGCATAGTTTACTTGCAGTTTAATATTGGAAGATATGATTATAAAAGCACTTGTTTTGAACTATTTTATGATAAGAGTACTAAACTATTCTCAACAAATAAGTATCTATACTATTTATAAAAAGATAAACTCCATAGACATCGACCGACTGACCTTATACAAATCGAAAAGGCGAAACACTAGCGCGTACCAATCGACGACCAGCGCCATCTATTGATAGGCAGTGGAACTATGGTATTAAATGAAACAAGCTTCGCCCGTCGAAGCTGCGGTTCACTATGATTAATAATATAAATATCTACACAATTGGTTGGTCGATTTTGTCCCCAACTGCTCATGTTCTTGTCCGTTAAACTTTCATACAAACAAGGATGAACTTGGATAGTTTTGTTCTACGTCAGAGATTGATCGAGCTGTGATCTCAATACATTAAAATGCATTTTTTTTAAATAAGAACTCTTATCCTATATATTAGGTATCTTTGGACACTCGCGACACAGACACAAGACAGTGACTGGGAATAAAACCCACAAGCTTTGCAGCGTGAGGTTAAAACCGAATGCACGAATGCAATGTCAGATCAGACAAAATTAAAGAGCTAGTAAACTCAAATATCACGACGAAAATATCTAAGATAGACAGTATTCCTAAAAGCATTCCATATTTAAACGAAACACTAAACGTATGAAAAGGGGGTTATTAAGCTGATCCAGAAAATACACTTTCATCTTATCCAATATCCAAGGCTAAAGAACAAGGCAAAGTTTAAAGCCAGCTCCAGTCGATGCCGGGTGTTCCCGCGTTGGCTCGTCTCCAGGATATTAGCCAGTTAGCCGCGGCGCTTGCATCGAATTCACGACCGGCTCTCGTTACGGTACTGCCCCACGCCACTTAACCGGTAGCCAATATCAGTTTATTAATTCTATCATTAACTTTGGCCGGGTTTGGACGTCTTGTCCTGTCAGTTTAGAAGTTATCTACCGTTTATTAACCTCTGAACTAAAGTAAGGTTTAGTCAAAGAGGGGTCAATCCTTTAAACCCCTCAGAGACGAACACTTGACATAAACGGGACTTAACGCGAGGCTAATTAAATATCTTAAGTACATTTTATATAGAACTCTGAGAAATCTAAGATTTATAGTCATATTTACTACTCGCCTCGGAGGTGGATTTAATATGTAGTAATTGTGTACTTAAACTTAGGTATAGTTAAAAACTACAGAAACAAAACAATAACAGTAATTAAGTTATAAATACTAATAAACCTATGTGCTATATACAAAGTAGAGCCACTGTATGTGTACCTACACTACTGTCGTTTTTCTTAACAGACCAAGTGATCCATTTAATAGTGGGTCCAACGAGCTCTGCTATGTTAGTTTCACATATTCCTCTCCGGTCGTCGGAGACACGGCCGCAGTTTTATTTGGTTCACTGCCGGCCATGTGCTCAAATATCTTTCCGCTTCCAATTACTTTACTCTGGAGAGCTACTTTTTGCTAAGTCACATAGCCCTTGACTTCTTGTGGCAGTGAATTTGAAAAGAAGTTAAAAGGTATTATCATAAACTAACGATGCACCGTGAATATACCTGTAATTATTTTATTATACATACTAGT
The DNA here is from genome assembly GCA_014851415.1 of Cnaphalocrocis medinalis. Classification (NCBI taxonomy): domain Eukaryota; kingdom Metazoa; phylum Arthropoda; class Insecta; order Lepidoptera; family Crambidae; genus Cnaphalocrocis; species Cnaphalocrocis medinalis. The sequence continues at coordinate 5,060,160 of CM026278.1, read as the reverse complement.
GACCCTCACTTCGTTTCAGTCCGTACGCACACATCAGTTCCACTCCGTACCAATAGACGGGGCTAGGCGTTTTCGATTGGTATGTAAAATTAGTCGGTGTCTATTTGACGTCGTATTTTGACCGGACCGCAATGGTCCTTTCACGATTTAATTATCTTTGCTTTCAGTTACTGAAAACGGACTCCGAACGAAATAATTGGTAGCCCCTGCTGTATATTACGACGGATCGTGTACCCTTTGACATCTGGCCTATCAATGTGTGGAATTTAGTTTCTTCAATTCGTTTATTTTCTAAATTTCCTGTTTTTAAGTTTTCCTTCTGTCCTACCTACGCCTCATACAGGCACAAATTTTTGGCCCCTACTGGAGATCATACATGGGACCCTAAACCACCTGGGTCCTGAGTCCCTAAACACTGCAACCCACTAGCCACTGCGCCGCCGAGGCAGGCTGAAAGAAAAAGCCCATTTTGTCGCCATGCACGTGTCTTGCTCTACATTCAACTTCTTTACGAGTAAAATAGATAGGCCGGTAGTTTTTAGCTAATTAATAATTGATTCGTCGATCGATGTGGCGGTAATTACGGCTGTGTCTGAAGGCTCGCTATATTTAGCCGCCCTTTATGGGTGGTAGAGTTGAAACTTGGTGCATTGTCCGTTGTGGCAGGAGTTCTCTGTGCATGATTAAACTGACCATACGTCCCGTACTTCGGTCACCTGTCCCGTTGTCACGAAACAAAGCGACGGGACGCAGAATTCTCTATTAGATATGACGGGCTGCCGAGGACTTCTCTAGCGTAGACGATACAACGAGTCTCCAGGGCCTTTCCATATATTATTTACCAGTAAACGCGTCGCATCGTAGCAATACGCACTAATAGGGCCTCACCATAAGTGTGAGAGCCCCATTAGTGCAATATTGCGTCATTTTTCATACATTTTTACATGTGATACTAAGTAAAAAATATGAGCCTCATGGAAAGGGGGAGGAGCAGGCCTTAACGATCGATTTATCGATCAATATAAATGCCCCTAAAGTATCTTTTTCAGTGTGACTGACTTTTGACTATGGTCTCGTCGTTACACAGATATTGTAAAAGTAATCATAAAGAGACTTCGTATGTACGGCGCGAAATCACCTGTGAAATGCAACGTATTGAACCCGACTCGGAGTGAATGCGAGATCGCGATATTGGCTCGGGAGCACTGCGACAAACGAGTCCTTTGAAAATTGAATTCAGCTGTCTTAAAAATTTTCAAGAATATAAGAATAAAAATAGAAAAATATTTTTATGTGAATATTTTTCCCTATTTTTGAAATTATTGAAAAAAAATTGTTTTTATCAATAGTGACGGTTAAAAAAAGGTGTATAAAATAGCATGATGTTTATTAATTTCTTATTGGAAAACAAACAGCATCTAATTGACATGGTTGCGGTATTTTAGAACAAATGTTTGAGTACTTTCCGCAGATATTTTCAAAATTTCAGGCGTAAACCCAATCGACTACTAAATAATTTGGTAAACAAACGCAGCCGACCGATCGTCGTTTCGTCACTAAAAATAGACCCACTTTGAGTTGTAAACTAACAGAAACTATCAAAGTTTCTGACAAAGCTCCCCAAACTTTTAACGGAGGATAAGTTACTACACAAACGCCGAATAAGTTTCAACTTTGTTATGCTTACTTTTTTTAAGGCAACCCATTGACAATACGAAACAACAAAGGTGAGAAATAGGTACAATCAAACTCTCAAATGAGTTTCGAAGCATCACTTCATTGTGGAATCAACTTCCCGCTGCGGGATTTTGGAAACGGTACGACATAGAAATCTTTAAGAAACGAGCCTACACCTTCCTAAAAGGCGACGCATTCGCACTCCTTGTGATGCAGATATCCATGGGCAGCCGCGATCACTTACCTACTATCAAGCGATCCATCACTTACCTACGATCAGCGGGCCCAGCTAACTGTAACTAAACAACTTGTAACTTCATATGGTATGCAATAAAGAATTGAGAATCCGCCTCGCTTCCTCGTTTGCCTCCCTTATGAAAACTATAATAATAATAATACGTATATTTGAACTAGCCATTACTCAGAAGCGCAATGAATGCATATTAAAATGGCGCCCGACGCGTTGCCCGCAAATGTTAGTGTACCCGCCCGGGAGTCTAACAGCTGGGTGAATACGTTCCAATTCATGGATGTAGCAAATTTGCCAGTGAATAATGCAGAGCGATAACATGAATCATCTGTTTCAATTATCTTTTCATTACTTAGTGGAGTCATTTAAAACATGCCATGCTCGTATTGTGTTGTAGATACAGTGGTGCAAAGTTGTTTTTTTAAATATCCAAGCCAGACCAAATTTTTGATGGCAATTTTGGTTTTTTGCGTCTCTCCTACTTAGTAGAAAATATTTTGTAAATAAGTAATTTCAAGATTGAATAATGAGAAGTATACAGAAGAACTGGTTCTATTTTATTATATAATTTAGATTCTATTCGAATGTTCAAGTTGCTGTAAACTTGGCAAATGGCACTTTAAAACGAAATGAGGTAGCTCTGCTGCCATAAAATATATTTACATTTTCACACAATATTCTAAATAAAGCTAAGTAGTTTCGAAGTGCCGCCCGTGGCTGAATGCAGGCGCCATTCCGTTGACGAGTTTCGTAGTTTTGTGAGCCTGTATCAAGTCGCAAACCTAAAAACACACAAAAATCTCGGTGAGAATTACCCACCTAGGTTTTTACATTCTTTAAATCCATGTTCCTCTGAAATAGACATCAGAATCTATACTATTAATTTCTGTTCAGTGTACATTATTGCCAATATCACATGGTACTGAATATATTATTCGTATGTTCAAAATTTAGAAAACATGTAGACGCACATCGATTTCGCAAGGATCGTGTTCATGTTTTATAAAGATATAACTTCTAACAAAACCACAAGCCTTACCTGAAACGAATAAACGTAACTAGAAATCAAGTCATCGCTACTTTGATAGGATGAGGCTTAATCACCACGCTTGTCTAATGCGGATTGGTGATGACAAACCCGAACAAAACATAGCAATGGAGCATAAGGCTCCACGCGGAATCGAACCCAGGACACCGAGATCACGGCCCGGTACTTGAACAACTACACTAACAGCGTTTAAACATTATTTCTATACTCTGATTCATAATCATGTAAAGTAAACTGACAGATGAAAATGACAAGTTTCTATGCATTTTGACATTTTGCATGTGTCAAATTGAGTGTTAATGTATGGGGATGACACATTGACATCTGTCAGTAACTTACCTAACAGAACCCTACTTTCGATTCTGTGGGTAACTGTGAAACAAGCCGCATCGGCTGATGCAATCCAAAGATTTTTATTACAAATTTGGTGTTACTTTGTGCAGTGAAGTGCCGCAGGGTGATATTAATATAAGAATCATTGAATTGTGTCGTTTTTAACACTGCTATTGTGTGTCGAGTGAGTTGTCACGTGAACAATTTGCTTTGACCTAATAGAGTCTTAAACCTACGGCTTTGTTAAAAATAGTCTCCACAGAATCCTTAGGACATTAAAACGCTAAACACCGGCGTTTTATTGAGTGACTGTGACTTCGACTGACTTCGACTGTTGACTACACTTAATCAAACTACACTTGACATTGGCAAAATTAAATGCCTAGCCTATTGCATACGGAGGTGTCAATTAGGTACTAAACTGTCCTTTGACTTTTTAGCCCAAATAGTCAATAAAGATATATCTAATGACAGCGATATATACAAATATTGTTTAGGCCAGTCAAACACCAAGGCAATTAGTTTAACCGGGGTTTATCGCTCGCCCCACGCACGTAACCCGCCTCGTAAACCGTGGGTTAATTTAATCACCGAAATACGCAGGGAGCGCCGGAGGAGTGCCCGATTGAGGGACCGAGGGAAGCATTTGATTTCTTGAAGGCTTTTTATTAAGGCGGTAGCGTTTGGCTTTTATATACGAGATGATAAAGTTAATGCGAGTGCTCAAAAATACAATAATGTCTATCTGTTTACATTCTAGCCGCTAGCTTGCCTTTCTCATATCAAAAGTTAAAAATGCGTCTAACTGTCTAGTTTTTTTTTTAATTTTTATTAAATGTAATGCCGAATATTTGTATGCCTTCAAAGGCAAAACACGGAGGACTTTTCAATGTAATATGTTATTCTTTGCCTTTGTTCTACAATAAATTGTTAGGGGTCGAAAATGGTCTGAATTGCTTCGAGAAAAGTATAGTACGGCCGTGCCGCTTTTTTGCTCGACTTGGTGGGGGCACTGCCGTGCCCCCAGATTAACACAGTCTCTCTTTTTTTTTTCTCTCTCTCTCTGTCTCTGCGGTCGCCCTCTTTTGACTAAGAATCGACGTCATCAACGAACGTAGAAGAGTCAGCGACTTACATTCAACGAAATTAATAAAAACGCATTGGGCAATTAATAAACACGTATCACCGCCACTTTGGTGGAGACTATGACATCTTAAATCCGCAGAAGATTGTTCTTTAGCTTAGGTGGCAACTCACCCAAAGCAAACTCACTCAAAAATTTCAAGATATTTTGGTGGTCACTGTTTAACCTAACCAAACCAATATTTTTTCGTTAAGTAGAACTTAATCAGTATTATCATCACAAAAATATTGGTTAGGTTAGGTTAGAACAGTGACCAGCAAAAAAAACTTGAATTTCTTGGGTGAGTTTGTTTTGGGTGAGTTGCCACCTAAGCCGTTCTTTTACTTTTCGTATTGAGTCACAACTCTCTTACCGGTTCTCTACTTGGTTTCAATAGTGGAAAATCAACATACTACCAACTTGATTCTGTTTCTTTGCAATATGTCACCGGGCCGGGCGATTCAATATCCGGATCCGGATGTTGTTGTATGGATCCGATTGAACGTATAAATCCGGTCGCGTTATCGGAGCTAGCTCTCTAGTGTGCGGCTCAATCAGGCCAGGGAATGCTCGGGTAATGCAATTCCGGGTAACTGCACTGGTTGGAAATAGTCTAGCTTCTAGCATTACAAAATTAGGAGCAAGGATGTCATGTAACCGCAGAGTAGTGACCGAACATTTATGCATATAGCACTACTAACTTTTGCCCGCAGCTTTGCTCGCGCCAAAGAAGCGGCAAAAAGTAGCCTATGTTACTCTCCATCCCTTCAACTATCTCCACTTTAAAAATCACGTCAATTCGTCACTCTGTTTTGAAAGAAGTCCGTGAAAGAAAGATCTCGACATACATAAAGACAGACCGATACACTTTCCCATTTATAATATTAGTACTATACAGGATGTATCTGAAACTGATATGATACTATTCCAATATCCGGTACCAGTATCGGAAGTTACGACCAAATCAGAATTTCCCTCCCTTTTATAAGCGCTGTGTGCCACCTTTGTTTGGAAGCGATGCGACAGGACATTAGGTAGGTATCATTATCATTTGTTTCGGGATGGCTTCATTTTATGCTACCAGGTCCATAATATCACATTGCAATGATGGGATTAACGGAGCGTCTTAACGTCGTAAGAAAAGCCTTTTAAAAGGCATAAAGCAATTGATTTTCCATTGTGTTTGCTGTCTGGGCCTTACGACGTTAATACAACAAGTGATGCGTTATGTATTACGTGCTAATACACATATACCTACTACCTAAGAGAACCTAAGAGCGAGATGCATCACACAATAACGTACAACGTTTACATCCGTAACACTGACGGCTGATGCTGCGCTGACGGCCTCTAATTAAACTATAGAGGCTGTTGGGATAGTCGATATCCAGTGCTGTTCTCTCCACACAATTGAACATATCAATGTAATCGGACACCCTCACTCACTAGTGACGTACGGCGCGGTTCGACCAGTCCGCACTGTGTTCTGAGTAGGGCTGTCAATTGTCCGGTTCATACTTTAGGTAAATGTACAATTGTACATGATTTGGCCGTAGAATTAGAAGTACACACAAGAACAATGTCATTCGGAATGCGCTTCCAAAAACGGAATGCACATGTGTGCGTAAAATAATGTTATTCATTGGATTATTTCGTCTTGTTACATTACATTCACTCAGATATTGTTAGATTATATTAAGTAAGTTGTAGATAAATATAATACGTAGGTAAGTCATGTAAGTAGGTATTGAAAGTCCGTTTCGTAAATAATGGGGTTAGAATATGAAATTGCCTATTTATGGTGGTACCTACCTTAAGCTGAGTGGCGGATGCCTCAACACAACACAATGCAAACACTCATCGCTGCTCGTTCAATGAGGAGTGACATTATTTGCGCCTTTTGTTTTTGGTTGTTACCTACGTCCTAAGTCTTGACAGCAACACAATAGAAAATCAATTCTTTTTGACTTTAATAATGCTTTTTGGGTCTTACGTCGTAAGTAAATTTATTTACATGTATTTTTGTAAATGTATTTTTTATTCTGGACTAAATAATTCGTGTGCATTTGTCTTTATCATAATGGTATATGTCATGATTAAGACAAATGCACACGAAATGTTGTCCAAACTAATAAATGTATTTTCTTTCTTTCAAACAAATTTTTGGAGCTGGCAACCCTATTAATGGGTAATGCAATCACGACTAACTGCAAGCTTAGGTGCTAGTGCTAATCGAGTGTCGCTACTGCTGCTGCGTCAAATAGAACAGCGCAGTCATTACGACTATTAATTACAACGAGTGAATTCGATTACATCGTAGATTTTAACATTGAGCTCAAAGCACAATTGCTTAAATTCCATACTTCAAAAAGAGAACGTACTCATTTTTTAAAGTTTGGCAGCCCACTTGTGACTCTTTTGGTGTTGCGAGTGTCCATCATTTCATTTCCATTAATAACAACGCCAAAAGGATCCCATGCGTCCGAAACTAGCTTGAATTTCTAGTAAAAAACGCTGCTCAAAATAACGTACCTCTTTCATCGAATACGTTCCAACTCATTCCTTATAGTAGGTATAGATATGGATGTATGTACATTATTACATTAGATTACACGGTGGGCGGAACGAGGTGGGAAATCAAACACACCATCAATACTGATATGTGTACCGGAACCCATCGTGACCCCATAGCGTCGCGGGCTGGTGGGGGGGGGGGGGGGAGTGACGTCACCGCGTCCAGATTGCGGGAGCGGCCGCCGCGCCTGTCACTGTAATGTGTAATAATCGTTTGGGAGTTGAAGGTCAGCCGCTGCGGAATCGGGCCTGCTGCTACTGTTCGCTAGATACTCTTTCGTTATCTGTATTTTATGGCTGCTGATAAAATAAGAATATTTTGGCCACAATCAGCTACAAGGTATTCAAACATTTATTTAAAAACACAAACATTTATTTGTAAATAAATACATATTGATACATGGTTAACATGATGTTAAAATCGTACCTATCTTGTAGTTATGGTATTCAGCCTCTCAGCAGACACGCAAATATTTTTTTTTTGCAGTCGAATACTTGACAATAAGTGTAAGTTAAATGGCAATGCACGTAAAACAATAACTATTCTCATGTTCAATAGCAATCTCTAAAAATAATTACTATTCTCATGTTAGTAACCATGAAGATGGTTACTAACATGAGAAAGTTATGAGAATATAAATTTAATATACTATTTATTATACAATTGCAAATTAATACAACATCTTATAATTCTGTACTTAGTTACGGTACGGCTGTTGGTACGGATTTCTGGCAACAGAACACAAACAACGAACAAACACAAATTGTCATCACACAAATAAGTATTTGTCCAGGTATAGAACCCATGACCTTTGGCGTATGAGCCAGACTCTACTGCCAAATGCGCCATTGAGCCAGTCTGCTAAAGACGGGCATACTTTGGAGTACATAATTTTACTATGTAGGTACTTAATTATTAACTTAATATTCCGGTTACATTAATTTCAAACAATCTGAAACCAAGTCCAATAAAAGAAAAGAAATTAAAAGATCAAATCTAAAAACTATCGTGTGTAATAAAAAAAACTACTAAACTAAAAAAACGACAAAGATCTTTTAGCTCGCTAATGATATAAATCTAGGAAAATCTTTATCCGTTCCTTGTAGTCTCGTAGCGTTGTATAGCGTAGCAATAGCGTTGTAGTAACGAGATTTTTACGAGACCGTGCGGGTGGCTCGTAGCCGCGGCAAGCTCGTAGCCGCGTAGCACTGCTACGGATGTCATTAGCTACGAGTCCTACGACTGATATCGCATTGGTAGACTCTTGCGCATTTCTAGGGAGAGATTGAATTGATTTATGATGCGTTGCGTGCGTTACTCAATTACATGGTATTTATTTATAGTATATTTGGTGACACCTTATGGAGGACGGCGGAACATCTCAGGGCGCTTGCTACGCGGTTGATCTCATCCTCCCTGTGGTTTGTGTTGGTGGTGCATCCAAAGTATTTAAACTTTTCGACACCTTTATAAGTCGCACCTTTCACCTGAAGGTTTCCCCTTCAAGCTCTGTTGTCTTTGTAGCGCTTCATGTGGTTACTTTTACTCCCCCTGCTGACGGTATCTTCTATGATAGAATCATCTATCTAAAAGATGATTAAAGATGTACCGCTAAGATAAAGTTATCTCCAGACTACCGGTCCTGTAGCGGCAAACTTCTGTACACGAGTTCTTCCTACAAAGGCTAAGGGTGCGTCCACACCTAGCGGATGTGCAGCTCGCAAGCCGCTCGCGAGCTATGCGCATGTATTATTACACGTACGTACGATACGGCGACAAAGTTACTTTGTGCTGAGTACTATCGTACTTATAGCGTAAGGACGCTAAGTGAACATTACTAATTCTTTACAGAACTTTAAGCTATGTTTTAAACTTTCGCAAAAGCCTTTTAAAAGCCATTAAACAATTGATTTTCCTGTCTGGGCCTTACGATGTTGAATAGCCCAGACAGAGACACAATAGAAAATCAATGTTTTTGCCTCGTATGAGGCTTTTGAGTCTTACGACGTTAAAATAAGTACAATATAGCACTGACCACTTGTGACCACGGCCGTTGTAATGCGGTCGACACGTCAAGCAGTAGTTGAGTGCTATATAAATAAATGCGCCAGACAATCACACCAATTAACCTGGTCTCAAACTAGGGCAACCCCTGTACTATGAGTACCAGATGACGATTTAACTGGGGGCGTCAACCCAGAACACCTAGACCCAAGACAACTTGGAAAATGTAGTTTCCTAAGTTGACTTGAACGGGAATCGACGTTTCGCGCTTCGGGCGAACAGCTTAGCCACTGCGCCGTCGAGGCCTTAAATATCTTCTCATAAATATATATCAGCAACCCACGCTCATCCACTGCTGGACATAGCACGCCAACGCTCCCGATGTTTGGCCACTCTCATCCAGCTCACTCCAGCCAGCCTTTGAATGTCGTCATCCCATCTTGTAGCAGGGCGTCCAACACTACGTCTACCGAGTCGCGGATCTTCTGCTCATAAATATATGGTCTTAAATATCTTCTTAATGTATGACGATTTGTAACAGACGTCCTATGTGGACGCGCCCTAAGAGTCGGCATGCCTCGGGCTCGGCGAGAACACTTACCTTTTGTATTCGAGACGCGCGGCTCGGCTTATTCAAATTCAATGGGAATGAAAAAGTTTGTCGTTTACATTGGAACGTGTACAACGTTTGCGATGGTTAAATGGTTAACCGTTATTGTTTTCAACTTTCATGATCGCTTTAGAATAATAAGAAATTATTTTGAAACAAAATTTCTATGATAACCGCCTGGATATATATATTTATTTGTAATGACTATTACAGCTGTTCCTTTAAACCTTTGCCCCCTTATTACCAAACGTGGTCTCATGACAGTGACAGCATCAGTTTTAAACTATGCCTAACTTTAGTCTAAGTGAGTTAGAGTTTACTTTGAACGATAAAACGTCTTCTAAATTATTTATATTTTGTTTATAGTTATTTTATCTATAGTACCTACTTATAAATAGGTAACTTCTGTAGTCAACGACAAAGCTTACAGGTAAACAGAAAATACTAAACACAGCCTTACGACGACTTTAAATAATAAAAAGCTTCCTCTTCCTCTCTCCTGAATTTTGTTGTACAGTGGCGGACACATCAAGCTTTACAAAACTGTCAAATTTCTTCAATCGATTTCGAACTCAATGTGTAACAGTATAAGGTTTATAATCGAATGAAAAAATCTGACAGTTTTGTAAAGCTTGATGTGTCCGCCACTGAACCTAACAAGCACCTACCTTATATACCAACCTAAGTACCACCCCATTATACCTTATGGAAAGCAATTAAATTTTTAAGCATAAATTATACTTTTTCATTTAGTAAAATTGATGACAAACAATGTACGACTAAATAAATTTGTCCTATTTTTGCAACCTAAATGTAAAACTTTTATCTTTATGATCACTTTTATTTTAGAGCCGTTTATATTTTTATTTATACTGTCCGTTTTGTAAATAATTAATAACATGTGCCACTTTAGCCCCTCAACACATAAACTGGTTCCACTGAAAATCAGCGTTGGCGGCTTTACACGTTGCCAACACATGCTGAGTGGAAACCATTTTGGTCACATGCTTTTAACGATGTACATACCTAATTTTACTGTTAATTAAACTTAAGCCGTGTTTCCCAATATTATGTACCTGTTGTTAGTTAAGTCTTTTATGTGTCCAAATAAATATTTTTCTATTTCTTCTTCTTCTATTCATAGCACCTCTTCCCTATAGTGAAACAATATTACATTTTTCAAATAACTGTGTGTCCTTCTGAGACATTCTTAAACAAAGTCTTGACAACAATGTTTCATAAAGTCGGGTATTACGCCGAAAACATATACTTTCAGCTCTTCCCTTCTGTTCCATATATGTAGCTCCAAAAATGTTGCGCCGAGCATGCACCTATGATTTGTTCAAATCTGTGTGCATATTTCTACCAATAATTTGGCGGTGAGGGAAACCATTGAAAGGGGACCATTTCGGATAGTTACGTAAATGTGTAACCATGATTAAATTAATCAAGGACCTGAATCATGGTCTAAACGTACGGCTTCAATGCAACAGCTTTAGACGCTACTACCTACTTACATACTAAGATTCGGAGAGAAACATATTATTGACCAGCGAGAAAAATAACGGAGAAGATTCTCAAGTAATTAGTCTGTAAATTAAATTTTAATACACAAACTTCTGATTAAAATGTTTTCGAGTCTGTACGAATTGGACGCAAAGGGCCGGAAGTATAAGTTCTCGACAGAACACTCGTTTCCACTGTTAATGATAATAAAAGTACAGTTCCAAGAGTTAAAAAATGTTAGAGTGAAGTTCCTTATTGCTTGAATTTGTTGTTTCTGGCTCAGTCATTTGTTTTATAATCGGATATTACTTAGTGTCCGATTACTATCTTTCTTCGTGTAAAATTAGAGGATGTTGTTTTGTCAACAAAGGAAAGACATCAGAGAGCGAATCCTTTTAGGCTTCAAATCAAACGTCTTAACGATGGCTTAACCACTTCCCAATATCTGTATATAAGTAATTGCCTGTGTTTCTACATCTATACATACTTACATTTTCTGCCCTATTCTAAGGTTAACTGGGGTAGGCGCAGTAAGTTTTCTTCTTCCATTTGTCCCTGTCATTCGTCATCTTACCTACTCGTACTAGGTATTTTAAAAAAATATAAAAACCTGTGTCATCAAATGTTATAATCTCACATACCTATAAGAATATCGTGTTCATAGATTAATCATTGAAAAAAAATGGTTTGTATTTTTTCTTCCAAGCCAATAATGACGACACTTTGGGAGTAAAGATAGCAAGTTATCTACCGTTGGATGAGTCGCGCCGCCATCGAAGACTAATCTTATCGCGTACGATTACTATCCTTATCTCAGTGTTGCGACTAGTGCCGTGGATGCCCTCCTCAGTGCCGAGACAACTTCATGAGGGCCGCTTGTGAAGTTTTGACGGGAAACTTGAGGAGTTGCGCGGGAGTTTAATCGTGACCTGTTTTAGTTTGGAATAGACAGCTTCAAACAATAAATGATCTGGTTATATGAACTGATCATTGTGCCAAGTAATCGTATTATAATATCTGTGGTTCCAAGTGAATAATAGAGATATCCATCAAAATAAAAGGAAACGAAAAAAATAATTCTATGAAATATCTATAGTATTTCAAGCATCTACATTGTTAGCACATTAAACTGAAATTGGTATTGGCAGTATCTTTGATTGCCATTCCCGGTTGAGCTCCAAGCTGTCGCTATAAATCCCGGGGTATCATACTTGATAAGAAGAAGGGTAATTTTTATTTTTGGTAATAGCAATTCTTTGCATTTTATTCTTAAGTAAATATTACACTTAAAAAATTCCTCGAAGGGGTTCAGGTGGGACACGAACCCACAACCTTCCACAATAAACCTGAACCCTCCGAGCAATTTTTTAAGTGCAATATTTACTTAAGAAGAAGGGTACCATAGATATTTACCGATTCCTGGATAACGATACAATTGTACAGGTATCTTTTGTCAACAATACCTATACATTATCTATATCCACCACTGTTCCTGGTTGTTGTGTAGATATTTATTTTCTGTGGTCGATAATGCTTACTTTACTTCACATGTCGCTAGAGTTAGTCTAGCAAAACAATTAATAGATGCTCTTTATTGCAACAATAAACAAAACTCAATAGTATTCAGATATTCAGTGACAACAAAATGATAATTATGATTCATACGTCGGAAAATTCGGTCCGTGTGAATGGAGTAACCAATTATTATTAAATATGTTTTGCAGTTTCGGTAGGTGTACGTTTGAAACAGCCGTATAGTTTAATTGAAATTAATTAGCATAACAACCGGGTGAAATTGAGTGACAACAGTAGCACTAATTAAAGTTAGCATTTTGTAGAGATTCTCTCCATGTAGCTGAGAATCGATATTTGTAAGTAATTAGTGCACAAAAGTGGTGCAATTAAAGGCCGAGATTTTTTTTTATACTAGAGGCGGCAAACGAGCAAGCGGGTCACCTGCTGGTAAGTAATCACCGCCGCCCATCAACATCTGCGAGATCAGAGGGGTCGCTGATGCGTTGCCGGCCTTTTAATTGATAAAATTAACTTAAGTATTACATTTTTTTAAGTTTTTTTAAGTAATTAAGTAAGTACATTTTTTTAGAGTAAGTTGTTGTCACGTGGTAGCTTGTTGAGTCATTCTTTATCGATATTTTTGTTTATTGCAACTAACGTGCAGCATGAACATTCGCGATATAAAATGAGTCGCTGATGCGTCGCCGGTCTTTGAGAAAAGAGTTCGTTGGTCTCTTGAAGGTTGATGTTTTCCATTTTCTTTTTCTGATAATCCCATAAGTACAAAGAAATAACTTATTCAATTTCAACTACGATTGAACTTCATTCCCTGAGAGTTACCTACGAGTATAAAGTTAAACAACTTAGTAATCTACATAACTTGACGGGAACTTGTTGAGTAGACACTAACTAGCGTAGTGAACTTGTGTTTGCTGAGCAAGGCTAGGTCAACGGTCGCTGAAATCCGTTCATCCCAAGGGAATACGGGCGCACACGTACTTCTAAGTTTGTACACCAACATTATATACCTACTTTTTTATGTTATAGGTAGCAGACAAACAGACGGATCACCTGATGGTAAGCGATTGCCGCCGCCCATTAACACCCGCACCAGTGGAGTCACAGTGCGCTGCCAACCTTTTTTTAACCCCCTGTCCTCCCGATTGTGCCTCTCGGCGGCCTCACTTACTCAATAAAACACAGCGCAGGCGCTGCTTCACACCATTCTTATGTGAGGCCATGGTATCATGAAAGGGTCAACCCTTCATGGAGTCAATTCCCGGTATCTCCATGAAGCTTCCATGCTGAAATGTGACTCTCCAACGATCACTGTAGCTACGAAATAACACAGAGTTGAGAAAAATCCTAGAATGTAGCGAGTTTTCCCGAGCCTCGTAGTCTCACTTTTAAAAAATATAGGTTTCATTGTGTAGGTATGTTCCTACTTATTGGGGAAAATATAGTAGGTACATATTCGGTTTTGGTTAGCTGAGAGTTAGGCAAGTTAAGTGGCTTAACTTACCTAACTCTCAGCTCGCGTCAGCGGCTCGTAACCTATCTCCGGCTTGTTTGAATACAATAGCATGTGGTTCATGTAGCCAACGCCAAACTTGTTACATTTGCTACAGCTGCATTACTGTTGTATTGGTTTTTCAAATACGCTTGTCAAACATTAACCTACTGAAGAATTAATAGCTAATCGATTTTTGATACCTAAATCACATCTACTTACTAATGTTTGAAAGAATATTTACTTACATAGGTATCACGTATGATTACTTAATTATATATTTTTTGGTGAATCGGACATCTTATAGAGTTAACATATCAGTCATAAAAATAAAACAAATGAAAACCCCAAACAAGAGCAAGCGGAGTCAATAAAACAATCGAAAGTCTTAAAAGGTTGGTGCTAGCGTCCACCCAAAGTGTTCAGTGTGATGAGTGAGTGGTGAAGCCGGGAGCCGGTGAAGAGAGCGGTGATGCAGTGATGAGCGCATGGCGTGGCCCGGAGGCGTGGACTTGCCCGTGCAGAGCGGGGGGGAGGATGCGGACCGGCTGGCCGTGCCCGCCACCACTGTGCTTGGTGGCAGAAATACCAGTGAGTACTCACTTTACTTTAGCTTTAATAATACTAATAATAACAAACAGATCACTTACCACAAGTCTTTATGTAATCCGGAAAAGACGAAACATTTACGCGATGTGATCGACACCCACTGCCATCTATCGGCAAAGATTGGAACTAATATCAAAACTTAATTCAAATAACAAAGCGAGGGCAGGCCCCTGTACTTAATAATGTGTTAACTGATACTTCGGCGGAAAATCTACGAGGTTAGAAGTCAGACAAGTTTTGTAAGGTTCAGTAAGATCGTTCGAGTTTTATAAGATCATAGATAAATAATTGATTAGGTCGGAAGTATGAGTCACTTGGGTTTCTTGTATCTATCATGTATTGTTGTATTTAAAACGCATGAATTTATCATTTTCGATAACATCTCACATTATTGCTTTAGGATCAATATTTATTATGATAAATCGCTATTCTAATCGTGATTCGAATAAACTTATCTTTAGTTGAAGGTATTATTTTCAAATTGATGTAAGTTATATATCAAAACAACATGCTTCGCTCTTAATGAAAGAACCAAAGACGAATAGGTACCTACTTAATTCGTTATAAAATATACATGTAAACGAAATCCCACGTTTTTATGATGTTTCATTTGTTTGATTCGTTTTGGACCATTACGTGCCATTACTGTCCTATTTATGCTTGTAGGGACGACTATTAGGACGGAAGGAAGGTGGCCGCGGGCATTTTACTGATAAAACCAACATCCATGTGTTATGAAATGTACAGTACTATGTACGGTCAGCGACAAATCTGACAAATTATTTCTATCGATTGTCAGTTTATCAATATCAATTGAACAAATGTAATATCTGTACATAGATTATTCTCTAACAAAACGATTTAGATTTGGTCCAATTTTCTAAAGCTCTTTGAGTTTGAAGAATAACCAGAACGCAGTCATACGAGTAATATAGTAAGTGAGCACGTAAAGAAAAGTTATTTGGAAAAATTCCAACAGTTGAAGAACTAAGTTTTCTGAGTGATGAATAGAATATGTTGTTCAAAGATTCAGTAAAGTTATTGTACGTTTAAACTCCGATCACACATTCATAAGTAAAATATACATGAGAGTAGGTATTATATAGCTACGTTACATGCGCCCTGCACTGGTGGGGGCAATGTTCCTATAGTCCAAAACACATAATGAAGAAAATAGAAAACTATTAATTAATGCCTCATTTTTGGAGCTCACTGCCGCTTACCATCAGGCGGAGTGAGATCATCTTGATTCCACATCTTGATCCTCAATATAAAAAAAAGTAAACCGGAGCAGACATAACACTAAGATCAGCCGAACACAGCCTGAACACTAATTAGGTACCTACTTACGCAAGCTGATCATTGTATAAGTGGTGTTGCCTTCGCGGCAGTCGCGGGGCTTCGCGCGCCGCAGTTCCCCGCCGAGCCTGCACCATGTTGGTTCAGATCCTGGTCTTCATGTACATCGGCACGTGTCTGCTGTTCTACGTGGCGCACGTCATAGACTACTACCTGACGGTGTTCTGAGTGTTGTGCGGTGTTGAGTGTGACGATGTCCGTGGTGAGAGTGGTGACAGTGTTGAGAGCGGTCGTGGGCAGGTTCAGACGGCTTGGTGAGTTTTTAACGACTATCTGTGCTGTCCCGGTCGAGTCAGTTTAGACAACTTACTTGGATGGTTCAGGAAAAAGTGGCCTCCGAAAGACTCCTTCACTCGTCTAGACACGGGCGGCCAAAAACACTTAAGTCAATTCGTACTGATATATAAGTATGACTTAAGTGTTATATTCCTTCCGTGTCATGTTATTCGTGGTTTCATGCCAGTCGCTGACTTCTGGTTCTCGAAGATCTGCCTGCATGATATGTTTCCGGCAATACCCACTTATCTGTAAAAAATATTATTTTTTATGGGAGAATTTTCCTTAATTGCCTTCAGATTTGATAAACGTTCCTGGCTTCAGGGAGTACCTAAGACTAGGTAATTGATTTGAATCACTGCAGCCTATAGAGTACAGACGCTTAGAGTTCCAGAGTACATAGTCACTTACAATATCAATTAGGTACATACGCGTGATAGATCAAGATAATTAAATTCAATAGTCATTTTATAAATAGGTATCCGTCCCTCTTTATTCCAAATTGCGATGCTTTCCAAGCGCATGTTCTCTTGGTTACATTATCATGTTACCTATTATAGACATATGTATTGCAAATAAATAAATAAGAACCTTATCACTTATCTTTTGAAAGCACCATATATAGGAAATTATCTGAACTCAATTTCAGAAATGTTCCTCTGGAACCGCTCCACCATAATGGTTTCCAAAATAGGTACTACATAGTTGCAGTTTGGCAGGGTTTCTAAAGTTAAGGCCAGAGCAGGTCGAACTTTGAGGCGCTGGGTGGTTCTTAGTCCGGAATATATTTTTGACGATTTTATTGTCCGATGATAAAACCTTGTGGTACAACAATTATTCTTTACCGAAATCATTCCTAGATTAATATGATTGAAATATATATAATTGGCCCTATTGTGAAGTTCTCGGAATCACCCCGCTATGAGATCGATTTCCAAGCTCTGCATGAACTTTTTAAAGTTTCCTGGAAACATTTTACGCACGAGGTTTCAAAAGCAGCTATTCGAAACCAGTTTGATGTTTAACCATGTTGATATTCTAAATGAAAATAATATTCTGCCCTGTATTTTAAAGGGTAATTTAGTTGTTACAGGCTAAAACAAATTAAACAATATCATAAGAGCTATATATACTCTTCTTCTTATACAGAGATCCGTTCTTTTGTGAGATAATCAGATTCCAGGTCCGCTTGTGACTATAATTTATACTTATATTTAAATATCCTCGCATTTAGACTTGTTTACCTCTTTACTTGATATAAACGAGATTTTTTAAAGAAAAAGTTTATCTACTATTTAGCAAAACATTGACCTTATATCCGACTACTTGACTAACATTTTGAATGTAAATAAAATCTAACTAAATATTATAGGTATAAAAAAACAAACACCAACCACGCAAACATAAACAAAACTACCGTACAATTTATACATAAATGGCAGTGTGATATTGGCAACGGCTGTGGGGTCTTTGCCAACAGCAAACCGCCGGGTTCAGCTGTGCCCCGGGACCAAGACATAATGTTGAGCTTTGAACATGATTATTCAGTACATAGACTGTCCTTTACGCAGTCCTAGAATTGGGATTTGCGTAGATTTGTCCAAAATCTTGACATAACTTTGGAAAAGTCGGTAGTAACTGAGTTTCAAGTTAATAAAAGCAACCATGTCTTAATTAGATGAGTGTTTTTTTTTTACACGTAAGTGTTTTCTTCTCCTAAGTTGTCCCACTGCTGGGCAAAGGCCTCTCAAAAACTCGGCTAGCTGTTCTTGAGGATCGTCTAACTCATCAGACCATCTTTTCTTGAGTAGGTATTGTTTACAATATTATGTTTTTATCCTTTAAATAAAAATACTGCAGTTTAATCCATAAAACAGTAGAAACCTGTACAATTTACCGATAAGGTTGGTGGTTTAACCAAATACCTAATAATATATTTTAATATTACTTACACAACACATTCGTTCATACATGATTCATACCTTTATCTTCCTATAATATTATAATTCATATCGTATGAAAATTGTATAATGAAATGCTGTAATACATTCTATAACCACCCTTGTGCCGGTTGTTACCTTCAGTACAAATTAACTACAGTTGCTTTAATCAAAGTAAAACAATACATTTACCTACGCAAGTTCCAATCAATTTAAATAAATTATTGTGTTCGTGCTACGAGTGGTACCTTTGTTTAAACATAAACTTTCATTACCTAAAAATGGCTCCCAGAGTTAGTGAAAATTACAGGTATTGGGAAATATTATTTACTTCGCTACATTGTCTGAATCGAAAGATTATATAGCTGTATTTCTAATGATATGGCAATAAGAAGTCTGTAGGTAAACGCATGATTGTTCGATCAATCTACTGAATTCTTAATCGCACTCCACGCAAGCGATTGTCATTCTGCCCTCATTAGATAATCTAGATAGATGGATGGCGATCCAATTCTGTGCGTTTCTCGTAGATTTTTTCCACACACCTCTGTTTTGAGGGAACGCGAGCGGTTTGGCGGCAGGCAGTGGGAATCAAGTAGGTGGGTGAATTTCAACAAACCTAATTACGGTGGCGAATTTTTAAAACCACTTTACATACATTTTCGCCACCGGGATTGCACCACCGGACTTAGAAACAGTAACAAAATTGGCATTATAAAAAAATATATTATTCCACCACTAACTTACAGTCTATAAATATGACAGTTAACTTAATCTCAATAAGCTATAAAACTGGTTTTTATGTAAAGGAGAAAAGACAGCTCAAAATACATGCCACCGGTATTGATACGGTACTTGGGAAAATCACCCAGGTACTGCTTGACGCAGACGGCTAACGACTTAGGGGCCTTCAAGAGAAGAGCGTACGCCATTTTTTTTATGTGATATTGGCAGATGAGCAGACGGATCACCTGATGATAAGCGATTGCCGCCCATAAACACCTGCAACATCAGTAGAGTCACTGCGCTGCCAACCTTTAACCCTCTTTCCCTCCAGTTGGGCCTCCGGCACCCTCACTCACTTGACAAAACACAGCGCAAACTTCACGCCGGTCTTCTGTGAGGCTGTGGTATCACTCCGGTCGAGATGGCCCATTCATGCCGAAGCGTGGCTCTCAGATCTCGCAGATGTTCATAAACGGCGACGATTATTATCGAACAGATGATCCGCTTGCTCATTGGTTCCTTCGAGTATAAAAAAATTAACCCTCCAGGCCATTAAAGCATAGTGACATCACAAGTGGCCCAGTAGGTCACCTGTTCAAGTTCAGGAGGAAGCCCGGTGTATCGATTGCGCCGGCACGGACCAATCCGCCCTGTCTATTGATTGTTCCTCAGATGTAAGCCGCTCATCAGGGGATCCAATTACGACTTCACTTACATGATGTTTTGATAGGATACAAGTACATACATCCTGTATATGTAGGTACTGTGACGTGTGGAGTAAATCAATTTTATTTGCTTAGACAAAACAGGTTACCTACAGTTATGGTTACATTATAATATTTTAGGTATACCTAGGTACAGTGGCGTAGCGTAGTGGGGGCGGCAGGGGCGGCCCGCCCCGGGCGGCACATTTTAGGGGGCGGCAAAATTTCACATAATAATGAAAATATTTGAACCATATCATATTTTTAACGCAACTACAAACTACTACTACTAAACTACTTTTTCATTACTTATTCTGTAACGGATTCGGGGAATCGCCTTTCTTTGAATGATATTTTATAGCGACTGCTGGCAACACCGTCTACGACTTGCGGGGATTCCCCGTATTTTATTTAATGCTTAGATTGTTTATGGCTAACAAAACAACAGCGAGAATGACTGACGATTCAAACAAAGTTTAATTATTGATGTCTCGTATCGTAATTTACGTTACGCTTTAAAACTGTGATTTTTGTGCAAATAGATACGTGTAGTGGTCGTGAAATAATTGGACTTTGTGAAAAATTGAATTTGTCCGCTACGTGTACCTCAACTGTGTGAGTATTAAAAAAATATTTGCGTTTTATATTCAACTCTCCAATTATTTAATTTTGTCAATCTGACGATCGACAGCTGTACCTAATCTGCGGTGATAGGTATTGTACAGTCGAGCTCACATCAAGCTATACACTTGCAGTTCAAGTTTCGATCTTATGCGTTTGTTAATAAGAATGGTGCAAAGTCCAAAGTGTATAGGTTGACGCGTTCTTTAGTGTACCTGTTATAAAAATGTATCAATGTATAATAAAGATGATTGTAAAACTTTTTTATTTAAATGTATGTTATGTAATGTATAGTATACATTAAATTGAAATATCTAAATAAGAGGGCGGCAAAATTGTCTTCCGCCCCGGGCGGCCGACAACCACGCTACGCCACTGCCTAGGTACTTAAGTGCTAAACTATAACCCAATAACTTGTATCCTAGGATAAATGACATATTACTTTTTTTATGAACGTACATACTATGCTATATAATATAAATATAAATTAATATTAAATATAGTATTATAAAGAGATAACTTCTATAGACAACGAGAAGGCTTATAGGTAAACCGAAAACACGAAACTTGCGCGATGTAATTGGACACAGCGCCATCTATTGGTTCATTTCTGAATTACGGTCCCGAAGCGAAGTGAGGGCGGGCCACTAGTCCATACTAATATTATAAATGCGAAAGTAACTCTGTCTGTCGGTCTGTCTGTCTGCTACTCTTTCACGCCAAAACTACTCAACGGATTTAAATGAAATTTGGTATACAGATAATCTAGACCCTGAGAAAGGACATCGGCTACTTTTTATTGCAAAAAGGGGGTTGTAAGGGGTTGAAAGGGGGGTAAAAAGTTACTTTTCCACGCGGACGGAGTCGCGGGCGGCCGCTAGTACATAGTTAATAAATTTGTATGACCACAGCGTCAGCCGTGACTCTCTTTTTGAACATGTGGATTTAAATCCTCTTAATAGGTAGGTATGCCATAAAATTATTTCAGCAAGCAACCCATATTAAAAATTACCGTTCGCTGGCCAATAACTTATGCGTTACAGTGAACAAGTATGCGCGCAAACACAAGTGCACTCTTTAATAGAGAGTGGCCGTTCCATTTAAATATGACGGGGAGAGCGACAAAAATATTAGGCAACAGAATATTTTCCCACGGGTGAGAGATTGATAACACAATCTTTAGTTATCTCAGGTTTGGTATGTGAGATAGATTCTATCGCATTTAAGGTTTATTATTAGGTTATATCTGACAACTCTTAAGATACATAAGTACACAAGTGCTAAATCAATAAATATAGCTACATTCATTCAACAGCAGCTTTGATCAATAATTTATCTCCTTATTTACTTAATACCTACCTATTTAAAAAAAAACAATTATGTGTGTGCCTAAAAATGTTTATCTTCTTGCTTCCAATCTTCTCAAATCTCATGTTTTTATTGTTGTGTGAATAGTTTACTTCTTCATAAGTAAAACAAAAAGCAATAATTTACTAGCTACTATCAACGGTAAAAAAACCTTGCTTTATTGACTTTCTTTGTCTGCACTACTGACTAAAAAGACACGACAGTGATTTGAGTTAGTAAAGCAGCATCTATAACAAAAATAAAACGAAGTTAACAAACACATAGACAAGACAGTTAATTATAAGCGAGATTCATATTATTAATTTAAAATGTTATGTTGAATGTTATGCAGATTAGTTCTTTGATACCCACTTGAAGACATTTGGCTGAGACGGCGACAAGTGAGGGTGCAACCAGCTGATACCAGCGGCCGGTCGCCCGCGGGGCTTCGCAAGGCCGAGGGTCGCATTATCTCGTTACGGCCACGTGCGCCCGCCTCGACGCCTCGCGACATTGATTT
This sequence comes from Cnaphalocrocis medinalis, assembly GCA_014851415.1. NCBI lineage: Eukaryota > Metazoa > Arthropoda > Insecta > Lepidoptera > Crambidae > Cnaphalocrocis > Cnaphalocrocis medinalis. Next base: position 5,037,907 of record CM026278.1, on the reverse strand, counting down.
TCATATTTCCAATATTCGTAAGGTTAAACGGTTTTCGGAAGAAAAAGCAAGCTGTAATACGACAAGCGCAAGCGCGACATACCTAAATCGCTGCGCCTGCCGGCATCTCGTGCCTTGAAGGTCCCTAAACCATAAACGTCAGAAAATACTGCCGCGGCCAAACCATACTTAAATAAGATAAATTTATTTTTACCCGACTACGGCAAAGCAAAAGGAGGGTTATGATTTTGACAGGCTATGTATGTATGTCCTATGTATGTTCATCTGTTTCCACGTAACTTCTAAACTGCTTATCAGAATTCGACAAATGACATATCATTATAAGCGTCTTGATTGTCCGCTGGTTATAGGCTATATGAGGATTCATAAAATCTAATGTGGCGCCCTCTAGCGGACCAAACACACAAAGTAAAAAAATAAAGTTATGATAAATATGCCGTGTTTGGTATCATTTGAAAGCGCTTAACTTGTACAAATTGAATATATATATATATTACTAGCACTTGGACACCAAATTAGTACAAATAAAAAAATAGTAAAAAAACTAAAACCCAACTACGACAAAAAAGACGCTGAAAAAGTATAAAACAAGCCGTCGTTGTCAATTTACAATAATGTCATACAATACTATTCTGAAGTATGCAATATTCACTATGTAGAGTAAAATTTTCATGTTTGGAAAGGCGTAGTCACACGTTCATATACCTACCTACCGTAGCACTTTGACAACGTGTGACTGCGGATTTCCAAACATGAAAATTTATCTCTACATATAAGAATATTACATACCTACTTCAGAATAGTATTATATGACATTATTGTAAATTGACAACGAAGGCTTGTTTTATACTTGTTCAGCGTCTTTTTTGTCGTAGTTGCGTTATATTTTTTTTACTATTTTTTGCATTTGAAGTCGCAGGCGTCCATAGGCTGCGGTATTAGCTCACCATCAGGCGAGCCGCATGCTTGTTTGCCACCAACGTTGTTAAAAAAAGTAAGTAATAAGCACAAAATAATTACACAGTATAAGTGCGCACAGCTTGATTTTCAAATTAAAAGAAAATAAGTTAGGTAAGTAAACCTCAAAAAAATCGTAATGCGTTTTAAGGTAAAATATTGAATGAATGAATGAATGAATGAAAACTTTATTTGGCACAAAACACACACAGTAAAATACACACAATATAAAAGAAAAAATACACAAAAAAAAAAGACAAGAACAATTATGATATTTATGCGCCAAATAGGCGGCCGCTCAGCAGATTGTCGGTGCAGGTCCGAGTGACCTGCCCCCACGCTGGTTTTCAGCGGCTACCTTGTAGTACTATTATGCTTATTTATATATTCATCTCTCTAATGGTGAGTGACACATCATCTTCATCTAGGAGTCAGTTTTCCCCGGTGCATTGAAACTCTCATCCATCACTCAATTTATGTGCCGTTTATAAAGTATGTAGGGTAAAATATCGTAAATAAACGGGAAATGGAGTTACCTACATGACATCATTGGTTTTTGAACCAAGATACTTACCCGCTTTTTATACTAAAGGTGGCAAACGAGCATGCGGGTCACTGACTGCTACCTAATCACCACCACCAATGAACATATGCGAGATCAGAGAGGTCGCCGACGCGTTGCCGGCCTTTTAAAAAGGAGAACGCTCTTCTATTGAAGGTCCCCAAATTATAGCCGTCAAGAAAAACTTGAACGGCTAAATCGTTATGATATGGTCTTAGCCGCCTTAAATTTTGCTCTAAAGAAGTAGTATTAGAACGGAAATCTCATTTCCTCTCAGCATTATCATTCCCGATTGTGTTCAAAACCTTTGAGATTCAAATATGCCGAACACAAATACCGTAGTCGACACTTTTAACGGGTGCACGCTGTGTATCTACGGTTTCTATGATCGAGGTACGTACAGCCACACATCAAAATATACGAGAATACTGTCAAATTTCTTCAATCGACTCTCATCTTACTGTCATGCACGTTAGGTTGAATATCAATTGAGGAAATTTGACAGGTTTTGGTAACCTTATTTGTTGCCGACTGTACTTGTACTACACCGGGATAAAAATTACCCACTATTTACTTTATAGTTGTAGTTCTTTGATATCCTCGACAGTGTTTGAAGCCTTTGACTTTGATTCTGTTTGAAGCCCGGGAATCTTTTCATTACGTCGCTGCAGCCACTTAGAGAGTAATTTTAACGTCGCGTCGCATAGGTATTACTCATGTATTTTGCCTGCCAGCTCCCAGCGAGCAAAGTAAAGCGAACCCACTGCTTTGAAGCTTTTCAGTGAGTATGCATTTATATTGTCTAATTAAAAATGTGTAATGTATGCAAGTGCTGTTGATGTTGTTAGTTATGTTGCAACAATAATCTTTCACTAAACTGTTTGATGAAAATAAACGAAGCGTCTCCTTGGTTACCAAAAATGTAGGTACGCTTCTATTAAAGCTGTAGGTATCTACAACGATGATACAATTACGAGCACCATCGGCAAACTGGCAGAAATAAGCTACTTAGCTGTAAGGTTCGCCAGTTGTCACCATTCCAAAGACTATATAGATCCTGGCCTGGCCGCGCCTTTGACCAGTCGGTATCTCTGAGGTGAGGTGGTGAGGTGAGGTGACCGAGTCTCGGTTACCTCCATTACCGAGCGCAGGGGGCGCAAATTCAGCGTAGCATTCTGGGAGTGTGCGCATTTACTGTACGTAAAGTAGGTACTTACTCTTTTTATTTTATAATTTGCATCTGCAATCTGTCTTCTTTGGAAGTGTCCCATTTGTGACGGTATGACATTTTTTCGGGACAAACAGTCTTGTCGCACTGCAACTGCAATTAGGCTACAAAGCAGTTAGTCGGAGGCAGTATGCAGATGCAGCTGCATTAATTACCCGGGCTTAGTCCCGTCTGGAGCAATAACTCCCTAACTTACGGCCACTTGAGCTACTCTTAATATCTTTTAACCGAGGGTTTTCCTTTTATAAAGATAGATGGCAGACGAGTTGATCATCACCTCAGTATCCGTCGCTGTAAGACATAATAAGCCTGTCAAGAGATACAATCTCTACAACCTCACATCGTACCACGTGACGATCCTGTTTAATTTGTATCACCCAATTCCTCTCATCCTAGACCTATCCTCGACCTCATGGTCGCTTTCCATTCATGGGTTTCAAGTCAAGCGTTAACCTTTAGCCCATAAAAAAATCACATGGTCTACATAAGTAGGCACGCTACTACTTTTTTTCAGGGTGTATTTTTAAACATTATTTTATATCCCTACTGCGTCTTCTACCTCTGAACAACTGAAACCATTCTGAAGATAAGTCGATTTTTTTTCAACTCACCCAAAATTACCAAGTCACGTGACCTACTTTACAAAGTTGAAATTAAGCGAGTTTCCAAAATTCATAAAACAAAAATGTTGTTCAGAATACTTGATAGAAGACGTGGAAGGGATATGCAAAGGTTCACAGATAAACCTTGCAATATTTCTGGAATAAAATGACCGCAGGAACATAATTATCTTCACCAATACAAATTTCCAATACAAATCACAACCAACCCGGATACTGTTAGTATAGGTACACCAAGTCACTCCGACACACTACCTACTTCACTGACAGTTTATTTAGTGGCAGTGCTAATATCGAAAATGAGAAGGTATCTGAAGATGCACAAGCCGGGCGTAGAAGACGACGCCGTGCGCCTCCAGTTCGCTTGTGACGACGGCTGTTGTAACGCAGCCGAAACGTCAAGCAGTTAAGTGCTAGGCACTTAATAAATTTCGTCACGTTTAGTCCCGTTTATATAAAGTATTTGTATGTGGAATGGGTGATCGGTAGATGCATGATATGGAACGTGTAAGAGAACGATGTTTGAATTAGGATGACGTGTGAGAGTGAGAGAGAAGACGAATGGCCGCGGACGACGGAAGATGGAAAGACGATAAGAAGATTATTTTTATTTAATACAAGAAGTTATATCCAAAGCTGGTTTCCTTGCCCCTCCATCCTACATTTTTGGGCACTCGTCCGGGATGCACCTAGACAATCCCGAGGCGACAACAAAGAAATAAAGGCGAAATCAAAGATGGAAAAGATGACGACGATGTAAAAAAAAGACGATCGGATTTGATGAAGACGAAAAGCTTTACGAGAAGATGAATAATATGATGATGATGGGCGATGATAGCGCTCAACATGCGCTGTTCCATGTGAGCTGTCGGCGGTTCAGCGGGAACGGAGACGTACGGCGATGGCTACGGCAACTAGAGGTGTGCGGTTCGAAGGAAGGTTGGTCGGATCGGCGCCAGATGTTAATTACAAAACGCGCTTTGGCGGGAGTTGCGGCGATGGTGGCTCGCTGTGAAGATTTCGACACCTATGAAGATTTGAAGACGCTATTGATAGATGAGTTTGGCAGTTTTGTGAATGGAGATTATGTGTACGAGAGTGAAAGATGCGGATTTTATGGTGATGAATGTAAGTACACAGAAGATGATGTGAGAATGGATGTGAGTGTGTGTTGTAAGAGCGGTGAAGATGTAAATGTTGACGAATGTTTAATCGAGCGGCCAGAGGTATCCAAGATCGAAGAGCAGAAGTTTTGTGAAGAGACGGTGGAGACCATGATTGTGGAAATTAACCAACAAGAGGAATTATGCATCCAACAAAATTATTATGAGGAGGACGTTGTTGTGATGACAAATGACATCTGTGACGGAACGTTGCTACCCGACGACGATGACAGCAATGACGGAAAGGAAGAAATGAAAAGAAAGAAAAATAATGACAAAGGAGTTTGGAGTCAAAATTTGGAATATATCGGAAATATTTGGAACGGAAAACAAGATGTTATGCGAAATGGGATCAATGAGGACAAGATTACAGAGAAGATGCTAAGAAGAAGAGGATTAAAGAGAGTTCTGATTTATCGTTGGCGTGGCGTAAAGTTTAAAGAGGTAGCGGTAGAAGATGAGATCCGCAAGGACTATAAGAAGCGGAAGAAATTTTTATTTGTGTATTTTTTATAGTGGTGTTTTTATTAAGATGTATTTTATGTTGTTTTTTTAAGTTGTAAATAGTTTTTAAGGTGTATGGAAGTTGTATGAGAGCAGTATGAGGGCATACTGAATGCAGAATGGCCGAGTGTGGAATGGGTGATCGGTAGATGCATGATATGGAACGTGTAAGAGAACGATGTTTGAATTAGGATGACGTGTGAGAGTGAGAGAGAAGACGAATGGCCGCGGACGACGGAAGATGGAAAGACGATAAGAAGATTATTTTTATTTAATACAAGAAGTTATATCCAAAGCTGGTTTCCTTGCCCCTCCATCCTACATGTATAATTATCCTCATCACAATTCCCTCCAAATGCAGCACTCTGCAGATAGAAAATAAAATCTGCAGCAGTAAACCTGCGTTTATGGCAGCAATCAGAACGCCATTAACGCCCAGACCCATATGGGGATATATCATTTTTATGTATTTTGCCTTTTACAATGGTAGTTTTACTCCTCCACAATAAAAAATATTTTCACTCTACAAATACACGAACGTAATGGACATCGGAAATGAAATTCATATATTCCGTTCAGGCAGCGTCCGAGCGCTTCACAAACTAGTCGAATGCCGTCAAAATGAACCAGTATTCATGGGGTTTGAAAAATTGGGAGTAAATCCGATATGCTTGTTCCTTTATCCACGTATATTCAGTAATCATACACCTGGGCTTATCAGTCCAGATTGTAAACAATAAGTATTGATAAGCTCCAGGTGTCAGATCAGTTTCAAACTGCCTACTCTTGAATGATACCCAGCGCATAAAGTCTTTGACCCAGCGCTTGCCATTTCTTATTAAAAGCGAAAAGCCGAACATGCCATTCCGTTTAGCCGGGCGTTTGGAGAGACAATTAGTTTAACATTTCAGGTTTTTGTTATTACGGGAGGGAGACCTATGCGGAAGCCAACACATAACAGTTGCTAAAAAAACGTTCAAATTTTTAAAGTTTAACAAACTCCGTGATTCCGAGGTGAGTATTTATAAAGTAAAATACTTCTATCTAGGAACCAACTCTGCCGTGTGTTTCAGAGTTTTACTATAATAAAATACTTACCTGAATTCTGAACAGTTTAATAAACTTTAATCCGAATATGAAAGCTGGGTTAGTGCTGGCGTATAAGCGGTCGGAATAAATTAAACAAATGAGATTTCCATTAACTACCTTTTCAAACATTCCCATGAATTACCTTTGTATTTTGTAATTAATTGTTATTGATACGTCCCTCGTTTAATGAATTTCTATTTTCAATGTAGATGGTTAGGTACTTAAATATCTGCACACTGTGAGTCCACTGTTCTTGTAAATGTTAGGCGGTGTTGTCTGCTTGTCTCCCATCTCACACGTAAAAATATATAATATATAGGTAAGTTGATTGTCTCCCATCTCACACCTAAAAATATATTATAAGATGACATAATTAGATTTTTTAAAAATTACAAAATGTACGCGAAGCCATTGCATAATAAAATTAGTTACCATCAGCAATTGCTTACCATCAGGTGATCCGCCTGCTCGTCTGCTACCTATCACATAAAAAAAATTAAGTACTTACTGCTTTTTTGGCAGTCGTATAAAAATATGTTACGAATGTATGTGACACTTTCAAGCTTTACGCATTCTATAGGTGTGATATCGATACAGAAATTATTTCTGTCTGACATAATGCAATCATGAACGGACTGGTTCGTTAATATTGGAGTAGCGTGTTGATTTTCCATTGGGATGGTTGACCAGCAGGCGTTGATTGCCGCAATGGCTCGCTCCGATGGCCGGGTGTACAATCAATGGTGGAAACTTACTTGATGGCAAATATCTTCATGGCAATTCTATATACAGTTGTAAACTATCTAAGTAAATGACAAAAATTTCTGGAAATGTTAAATTGATCGCCTAAACTATTTTATTTCCTAAAGGTAAAGTATCAGCCTATAAATTGTCCCACTGCAGGTCATAGACCTCCATCATAGAAATTCATCGCTACTATGATGGGATTAGGCTTAATTACCACGCTGGCCTGATGCGGGGTGGTGATCACAAACCCGAGCTATGTCAAAAAATTCGAAACATACTTTGTTCGACCCGAAATCGAACCTGGAACCCCAAGATTATGGCCTCGGTACTTAAACTACTGGACCAAACGGGGCGATTTTATATTTATTTGTAAAATACTCTTCATCGCTTCTATTAATTACAAAACTTAATACCTGCACTGAAATCAGATAATTTCCAAAGAGATGATGGTTCCCGTTTAGTTAATTTAAAGTAATTTAAGGCCTTAATTACAAAGATCCACTTTAAGTACAGTCTTTGCCTTAATTACAACTAAAGAGACGTACAGGTTTCAGTCCAATTAAGTGGCAAATGCACTTTGCAACTACGAGTAAGTGGACGGAAAAACGTGGCTAGGTATTCTTAGATTAGTAAACTAAGTAAGTTAGATTTGTTAATGTTGTTGATCAAGTCAGAAGCATCTTTGATTTCATTACACCAGTGTTTTTATATAAAATGGATCGATGTCTATAGAACTTATCTCTTTAAAAATACTATAGAAGAAGATGTTGAACAATACCTATAGCCAGCAGCAGACTCCTGGCTGACTTGGCAATTCCGCATTTCGTGTCAGCCAAACAGCCAGCGGGCATGCCAAATGTCAATATACTTACCTATACGGACAGCGTTTATCATTATTAGCCAGTCAAAGCCAGTGTAATTAGGTACAGCCATAATATCTATTTGCACTACTACTGACGTGCACGTAAACGTGGCAGAGCCTTACTTCGGCATGAATGGGCCGGCTCGACCGGAGTAACACCACCCACAGCCTCACAGGAGCCCAGCGTAAAGCAGCGCTTGCACTGTATTTCGTCGAGTGAGTGATGTTAGGGGCACAATTTTGTATGTTATTTTTTATGGGACTTTCCAAATATAGTATAATAGGTATCTTGTTTAGAATAACCATTCTAGGTAGAAGAAATCGACGTCGACGACGAATCGGGTGATTCGTATATCTATCGTACGAAGGGCCTGACCATTAGCCAACGTACCAGTTAAGTGAATTTAAAACTAGCTGTCACCCTAGTACCATATGCTAGTACTTACTAAGAAACCAGGAACAACAAAGGTATAGGTATACCCTGGCCATCTGTTTCATCAACAATATTAATGTTGGAACGGGAATCGAACCCGCGACTCTTGCGTCCTGCGCGACCGGCAGTCAAAGCACTCTGCGCTAAACGGGTCATCAATAAATCAAAGCCGCAAGAGAAATAATATTCGAATCCTTAATTAAATCAAAGATTTGCCTTATTACTTCACACTTCACAGCATTGTGCATTTTCGCCTTCGGTTTAGTTTAATTTTAATTTTGAAAACAATCCTACACAAACTTTTTGAATTTTATCCTTCCTCTTTCCTTTTCCTAATGTCAATCAAACGTCAAATAGTTCTCATAACAGCCAATGCGTGGCGACTCTGTGCATTATTCGTAGAGCTGCCAGTATTCGATAATTATATCGATATAAAGTTAACCAAAATGTTGAATATAAATAAAAATTAGAGCTTGATTATAAATTGGAAATACAATTTTTTTTAGTTAGGTACAGTGTAAAAGAACAGAGATAATGTAACGCATGCACCTTAAGTAATTAATATTGAGATAAGTACGTGAACTAGGCTGGCCAAAATATCAACGGCAAGCTCCTTTAATTAAAATAAATAAATAATAAATAAATTGAGACAACATCACATACATTGTCCTGGCCCCAAACTAAGGTTTTCTCTTGTGCTATGGAAACCAGACACAACGAAGGTACTGCAAACACCCAGACCCAACACAAATATCTGTTTCATCAACAACATTTGTGTTGGTGCGGGAATCGAACCCGCGACCCTTACGTCTCAACCGGCGCTCAAACCATTGCGCTAAACGGGTCGTCATCATTACATTTTGACCTCTTTGACTGATGCAAAATTTCAAAATGTATGGAACCTCATTCAGGTCTCTTTGACCTTTTTGTTAGGCCTGGTGGGGGTCTTCCGCATTCTTGCTTCATCGTCGGTATGTCTAAGGCTAACCGCAACATATGAAGATAGTCTGAAAAACGCAATTGTCCATAATACTTTTATCTCAGACAGATAGATAGATAGATAGATACTCTTTATTGCACAACACATTACAGAACTTAATGCGAATAGTAATTTACAAATACAATATCGGCGGCCTTATCGCTAATAGCGATCTCTTCCAGACAACCTTTGGCTAGAGGAATTATGTAGCGAATTAACAAGGGGTAAGGCAGTGCAGATCTGTTATGTAGGTAATAAGATAAATACATCATAATAAATACATAAATCATGACAGTCATGATCTAAAATCCAAACAGAGTTTTGCCCTGTTCACTCACAAACTACAAAATCTGCGTTGACTTACTCATGATTATTTTCTTTTCTTTTATTAGGCTGATATCGATATCGATGTTAGTGGTTTGACAGCACAATTGTCATCACTAGTTGTGTGGGCGGTGGAAGAATCGATCGCTCGCTCGCGTAGCGGTTGTTGTGATGTCAACATGTAAAAACGCTTCAAAAAGACCACAAAACAACTCCATCGACCCCGCATCAAATGCCAGCGCGGTAACAAAACGTTAAAAAACCCCTAGTGCTTGCAAAGTTGAAAAAATGTCGCCTTTCTCGAACGTAGAAATCGTTGTTTACTTGTGATTTTCGTCTCGTAAAATCGCAATACCTATGCGGTGATAATGTGTGTCAAATTTAGTGTTTTATTAGGTTGTAAACAGCCGATGGAGTAGACTAAGTCTACCTAATAGTGTCTTGAGAACTGAGTGTTGATACGATGTCGGTATCAGAGTGTTTCCACCGTTTTTTCCACAACCACAATGTGATGGCGCCGTTCTCGAGGCTGTACCGGGCCATGGTGCTCAAGATGAATCAGCGTGAGTACAATATCTAATCCTAACGGCCCACCCATCAAATATTCTACTACTGCAAATACTTACCCATAAGTTCCTATAAACTGATGATGTTTGATTGTAAATGACAGCTCATTGACGCATTTAACGTACCGAATACTAGAAATTGATTCCTATAATGTCCTTCTGCTAGTAACAAAACCTATTATCTGTTCTTTATATTATAAAGAGAAATTATTTGAAAGTAAACTTCAGGGCCGATTTATGATTCTTTATCTAGTCAGACAGTAGTACCTATTTAAACTCAGTTGGGGATGAGCTTGGCCTGAGACTCTTTTAATGGTTGTATATGCAGATACACAACACAACCTTATTCAGGCTTGTTTTTAATGCCCAATATTTTTGGTCCATCCAATATTTGAGGAATCTTGATACATTCATTTACCCTATGTGTGTGGCTCGGTATATTGATATCGATATGATATTGATACATTACACAGATAGGTACATTGGTATCTATCTATGGTGAAGATGTGTAGGTATACTCATTAATATTATTTATAATTTAACTGCATACTATTAACAAATAAATTTTAAGTGAACAGTCTTTTCGCTAAAAGTGATCTCTCCCAGACCACCTAAACATTTAAGGAAAAGTACAGTCTGACACAATATGCATTTCTCGTGGGTGAACATAAAAAAAAACTAGTATCTACACTTTGTTTGAACGCAGTTACATTTTCTGGTTCTAACTTATTCCAACTTTAAGTCATTATGACACTGTATCATTAGTTGTTGTCTGTTAAAAGGTCTATTGTGTTATCTATGGAAATGAGATTTTAACTGGGCAATCAAATTAATATTCTAATAAAAAATTGTGCATACGATAAGTTTGGTTGTGAATCCTCTTTAGATTCTGTTCAGAAACAAGTCAACAGCTACTCTTTTTAAACTTAACATAAGTAATTGATTTTTGCCCTTATTGTATTATATTTTAATTATTACTGTTACTGCGTATCGAATGTTATGAGGTGTTAGCTTTAACCTTAACCCCGTCAGGCAAGGCCACGGCCCAAAGCTCGAGGGTTGATTGTAATCTAACCATTATTTATTCAACCCTAGACCTAGAAACTATGTGATTATTGGGGAATAACTTGTTTGCTGTTTGTGTTGTTTATGTTGGTCCGATGGTGGCCTTAGTTGTCTATCAATGTGACAGGTTGTAAATTTGTTATTGAAGGATGATGTTATGTATGATAATAGGATAGTGTTTACTATATTGCAGTAATTTACAGTTAAAAATGTCTATAACATAAGTTTTAGAATGGCTATAGTTATGTTACAGGTGTTTTGGAGAGGCATATTCCCAACTGTGTGCAAAACAATGTTGATGAAGAAAAAGAAATAGTTAATTTATGAAATAGGTATAGTATCTGCCTATACTATCGCGCTGTAGGGCAGTCCATCGTAGAAGCCAAGTCATTGATATTATGATTGGAGTAGGCTTAATCAACACACTTGCCACTTGCGGATTGGTGATCACGAACCCAAAGCAATATTCGAAAAATACTTTTGCTCAACATTTGGCTCGGTACTGCGGGGTGTTAGTGAACTAGGTCCTTTACTTTCTGTTTCTACAAACTGATTGGACTACTGGTAATAATAATAACTAATAAAACACTTACCTACTTAATATCCTTTCATTGAAATGATACAAATAATACTATTTATTTATACAATTTTTTTTCGTTTTGATAAGATATCATAAGCTGCAATTAATGGTGATAGAGTGTTAAGGTAATCCCAAAGATTGCCCATTGATCATTTTTATGATAAAATTTTGATAAGCCTACCTAGATATTCCTTTCTATTCATATCAAACATATAAAAGTACCTAATAGTATTTTTTATTTGTAACAATGTAGAGGAAACAATAAAAAATATCTACTTCTATGCTCTTATTAAGTGGTTTATTTCTGTATTTACATATTAATATTGAGTTATTATTATTCATTAGTTAACCTATAGTTGTATTTTTAATAGCTTATCACTGGAAACTCATTGTTTATCCATTTGTGCATGATCAAAATGCGAACTTACAGCCTTTTGTTCAGAAGACACATGTTCTCATACATGCATACTTACCTTTTTATCACACGTCACATTATCCTGACCTCTGACCTTTCCCAGAGATTACAGGTTAAACCCACAGGCATTACTCGACGCGAATTGCGTAGGTATTCGATGTTAAAATTATTTTTCTACAACCTGGATATCCCGGGGTTGTTTAGCGTTCTGCCTGGCTTGCCTTATGCCATATTTCTCTTTCTTAATTTCCACTTTTAGCACTGTTACATGTTTAAACTAATTTGACCCAAAATCAGAACTCTGTTATTTATATGTGAGTATACTTTCGCTTCATTCGATACCTTAAATCTCAAAGGGCGTAATCACCATTTTGGCCAAAATGACTTTTGAATGCTATCTTACTCCATTTTTTTTTCTCTATCGATCTGTATTATCAAAGTTTTAAAATTCGCAAAAAAGTGGTGATTACAGCTCACGTGTTTACCGTCGATAATGCAAGAATTTTAGTCGTAAATACCTTTAAAAAATTCATTATTAGGGTATTTCTCATTTTTGAATCCAAAAAAATGACATCAAGCACAAGTGATATTTAAAAAAAATTGATGATACATTTTAGTAGTGTTGGCCTTGGGGATCATGGTAAAAATGGTCGCTGAGCTTGCAGTCTCATAAGTACTGAGATATGAGGACTTAAAAAAAATGCCCTCCATGGAAGTGACCGCAGATCCATGAAGTGACATTCCATACATAAGTAGGGATTGTCACTTCCTTGTTCTACAAATATTTGTCACGGAAGACCAAAAGATGTGTTGAAAATAAAGATCAGTGTTATTATTTCAATATATTTTCTTAATTTTAAAGAATATGATGTAGGTAACAGGAACTTTCGAGTAAACTGTTTTCAATTTAAAACGCGACACTGCGCGACGGCGCGCGACACATTTATCCGCACTGCGACCGGTCACGCTACGTTCTTCCCCTGTTAGCTTTGGCCGCAGCGCTCACCACCTTCCGGCCGTACTCCATGAAGGCCTCCCTGCAGCCACGGTCACTCATCACCCCCGCTACCGTGGTTGGGTTATGTCCAGCTGAATCCCCACTCTGCATTCGCAGTCGTGCTCGAGGAGAACCTGGGGCACTCAAACGGAATGTGCTCCAGGGTCTTCCCCGTCTCGCCGTCGCAAATGCAGTGCGGGGAGTCAGCCAGACGGAATCTGTGCAGGTAAGTCTTAAAGCCGCCGTGGCCGGTGAGCAGCTGCGCCTCCACATTAGTGAACGCCCTTCCTCCCATCATTATCTTGGTCTCACGGACGTCGGGCAGGAACATGCGCGTTACTGCTCCTGTCACCGACGTCTCGTATCTGTCCTGCCTATAGTGCCCTATAGTGTTTTCTCTAATCGCTCTGCGCGCCGCCGAAAGGGGGAAACAGTCGTAGCGGGGGGCGGTCTTGGATTTGAGCGCGGCCTCTTTCGCGAGCTCGTCCGCCCTCTCGTTCCCTGGGATGTCGGCGTGCGCCTTCACCCAAAAGAAATTAATTTCACCCCCCCTTGCCTTCGAGTTCCGCCAGTGCCCGCATAATACTGCCGACCAAGGGGTGTAGGGAGGCGGGGTCCGCCAGGGCCTCTAGCGACGACCTAGAGTCACTTCACTGACTATTGAGGCCTTGTGCCACCTCACCCTACCCGCCGCCAGCCTGAGCGCCTCCAGGATCGAGTACAACTCGGCCTGGTAGACGCTGCAGTAGGAGGCGAGTGAGATCTTGGTTTTCCCCACCTCTCTCCCCCCCTTCCAGACTGTGACCGCCTCGCCCACTTTGCCTTCGATGTTGCTGCCGTCCGTATACATGTACGGCAGCTCTGGGGGGGCTCTGGGGGAGCTTGGCTATCACCCCCTCGTCGTGTATGAGATGGAAGGCTATTGGGCTCCTTTGGGCAGGATGCTGAAGGAGGAAGGGGCTTACCCTTGCCTCCATCAGCCTCCCGGGATATTCCTCGACGGGGTTTACCCCTCTTGACCTCATACAGTTGGACCTGCTCATCGTCCCCTGAGGTCAAGAGGGATAATCCCCGCGACTTACAGGCGACTCCTTAATTTGCGTTCTCTCCACTCTTTTGGCTGCATCCGATGTTCTCTTGCTGTCATATCAGCTACCAGCTTCACAAAATCAACGAAAACTAAAATTTAAAAAAGAAACATAGTCACTGAAGAGGCACATTTAATCAATATGTAATTTCTTGTCCTTTCCGTGGATCGAAGGTCACTTCCATGGCACGATTTTTATCCACGGATCCAAGGAAGTGACCTCCACGGACGTGACTTTTATCCGTTTAAGCTCCGATAACATCACCTGAAAAACAGGAATGAACATGCTTATTTAACCATGTCTTTTTCACACCAAAACACATTGAAATCACAGAAAGTAAAAGCATAGATGTAAAGTACATACCTTTGATCATCACCACAGTTGTGACCACTTATGCTCGACGAGTTTTGAGAATGAAAATATTTTTTTTATTTACTCACAGACGCTATGTCTCTGGCTGAAACTGACTACTGGGGGTAAAAGATGGCGTCCTCTGGCTTGTGTGTGGCCACGTGCGTTCGGATAAACACCTTGTTATTTTTCTTGTACGGCCAGCGTGACATTGATCCATGGACGTGAAAAAAAAATTGATCACACATTTCATGAGAAAAAAAAAGTATCTTCTATTAGCTGCATCCTAACTAATATTATAAATGCGAAAGTAACTCTGTCTGTCTGTCTGTCTGTCTGTCTGTCTGTCTGTCTGTCTGTCTGTCTGTCTGTCTGTCTGTTACTCTTTCACGCCCAAACCACTGAACGGATTTAAATGAAATTTGGTATACAGGTGATCTAGACCCTGAGAAAGAACATAGGCTACTTTTTATTGCGGAAAAGGGGGTTGTAAGGGGTTAAAAGGGGGGTAAAACCTTTTCCACGCGGACGAAGTCGCGGGCGGCCGCTAGTATACATATAATCTCGTATCTAGGGAGCAAATGCATATAAGTTAATAATAGCATAGGTTTTTATGTATTTATAATAGCAAAAAAAAAACGCAACATTTATTTTTCTCCATAAAACCTATGTGATCACATCCACGGAAGGGAACTTTTTTATTAATAAAACAATTAAAAAAATACTATTTCTATAGAATATCTAATTTTCTTTCTCTGAAATAACGCTTATTCATACATACTTTAATATCAAAAAGTATGACTGCTTAGTTAAGTTAGTATCAGTTAGAAAATTTCGAATCACAACATTTTTTTCGAAAAATGAGAAATACCCATTAAGGTTTCGGTCGATACACCAGTTAAAATTATAATGATGTGAAAAATACTGACTATCGAATGAGGCGTATAGGACAGATATGTGTAACAGTGGCGTTTACGACTCGAGTTACTTTAAGAATTTAAACAAAATAAATAAAGTAAGTGGTAGTAATACTGCATAATGAATATCGCGTTTAGTCCGGTTTCTATAAATTCTAAAATGAAAACGCTCAGACATGCAATTAGCAAGTACTTTTACTACCCATACGTACTACCCGTGCGGATAAACGCTGGGATTAGAAATGGCGGCGCAACTATTCACCTCTCGCTCGCACACTATTTGCGTCTATACTCGCACACGTGGGTACAGACTGACAAAAAAAAAGCTGCGTTTTAATAAAAAATTGTGAGCTAGTTTTTCCGTGGTTTTGAACCTTTCGTTAGTCTTGTCATATTTTGTTAGAAAGGGTACATTATTCCTCATTACTATAGGCTATGTAGTACCACGGGCGAAGCCGGGGCGGACCGCTAATAAATGTATATTTTTGTGAGAACAAATTCGTTTATAAATGCGATAATTATAAATTATTATTTGTTTATAAACGATTTATTTTTAGGAAAAAAAAATTGATCGCAATCTGAATTATTTTCATAGATTTTCTACATAAATACAGTAAAAAATACTACTAACAAAATAATAAAACCTATAAAGCATACTTATATATTATTCGAATTAACAAAATAACAAAACCTAATCAATGCTATCGATATTTTCTACGATTTTTCAGTTTACTTATATTTAATTATAATTTTACGTACTTAGTATGCTGACGGTACCGACTCGTCGGTCCGCCATTTCTAATCCCAGCGTTTATCCGCACGGGTAGTAAGAAGAATTACTCTAGTGTCAGTATCCTAGACGAAAATGAGGAAATACGAAAATGAGCAGAATATACCACTCATTTCCCCTTGTCAAACCGAATTGTATCGATGTCTGTGATTAAATTCTTGTTAATATAGTGAAGTTGACGTCTTTTATTTCTTTTTGCCCAACAGTACTCCTATTAAAGATTGTTAATAGCACGCAAAACCTGAAACATAAACAAAGTGGCGGGAGTTTTGCTAGCGCTTAAATCTTATGTAGATCAATCCTAGCTTCATCATCATCATCATTTCAGCCAATAGACGTCCACTGCTGGACATAGGCCTCCCCCAAAGTTCTCCACACAGATTGGTCCTGTGCCACCCGCATCCGATGGACTCCCGCGACCTTTACCAGATCGTCGGTCCACCTGGTTCCATCCTAGCTTTAACATTTTTAAAAATAAACGTTTGTTTTACTTCTTTGCACAGTACTGGTAGAAGACTTATTAAAATTTAAGTTCTAAGTAAAAGTCCTGTCGATGCAGATATTGTTTATACTAATTTAAAAACAAAACAAAATTATAGAAATCAATAACTTTCGTTTGAATTTCAAACTAAAATGATTGCGTTTGTATAATTGAAATAATAAAATCGTTTTCATTTCTGTACTTGCTATAAATTTTGTAATAATGAAACTACCCGTATTTGTCTCTTAATTTGTATCTTCCTCGAAGTGTTTTTACTTATAAAAAACCGAAAATAGCTTTTTAAAATGCATTTTCTATAAGTTAACTAGGCTGTTACACCATAGCATAGAGCAGAATAGCCTTTTTTTTCAAGTCGTAAACGCCATTATACCATAACTTATTGCAGAACAGCCTTTTTTTTAGGTCGTAAATGCCAAGTTGTCAATATTTTTTTTGGCGTAATCACAAATCAGTTTGGCAAACATTGGTTGTATTTTGAATACCATATAACTGTGTTATAAAGCTCTCGATACTCGATAATTACATCCAAATTTCATTTATATGACATTATTAGTTTAAAAGTTATGAATTTAATTCTTAGATTTTTTTTTGTTTCGGCTCTCCTGAAAAGTGATGATTTGGTGATTACGCCCTTTGAGATTTAAGGTATCGTATGTTTTCGTAACATAGAACTCCCAAAGGAAGCAGATTTTATGGCGTGAATACAAAATATTAATCTGTGGGTAAATCTATAAATCTGTGGAATAGAAATAAATTGCTTAAAATACCTACAAGATTAATTAGGGTAAATGTTTTCTGGATAGTATTGGAATTGATGTAACGGAATTTGTGTCAAATTTCGGTTTTCGCCCTTTTAGACACGTGACGCAATGATTTGACATTCAAAGGAGTTTCCTTCGCTACTGGATCCGATCATTAGCACCATATTCCATGATAGAACTACTGCGGAGTTCCATTACGTGACGTGAGGCAAACTACTAGCATTCGAGAGCGATTGGTAGCGCACTGGGTTAGAACGCGCCTTCCATACGGGGGGTCGTGTTTCAAATCCCAGCTTACACCTATGGACCTTTCAAATCTGTGGCATATGTCTACAATTACCTCGGCGGTGAGGGAAAACATTATGAGGAAACCTGCACATTTCGGATAGTTTCGGAAACGTATAACCATGATTTAGTTAGTCGGGTTCCCCTGTTAAAAGGTTGCGAAGGTCAGACATGCGCTTCATTGTAGTTACCAGAAAATATCTCAGCAATTTAAATAACAAGCGGACCAAAAAACTGGTTTTGTGCAGAAACAAGTCCCGAAATTAAGTGAGCTACTACGATGTAACATCCAAAACGTGTTTATGCCACGTGTTATAAACGAAATTTAGACGAACATTTGGGATAAAAGGTCAACCCTAAGTTTTAGTTTTACTATTGGTTATTTATTTATTGGAGATCGAGGGTCGATGAGTCCTTTCTAGAAACCAACTCAATGTAGCAAATTCAAATGAAATGCCGAACCCCGTCTGATTTGGCCGGACACGCAACCAAAAAGCCTGATTATGTTCGGCTTTATCCAGACGCCTGGCAACGTGTGTATCGTGCATAACAGTTGACATTGGCCGACACGCCTGGAGGCCTCGGCACTAGCTGGCCCTGAGGTCTGAAGTGGTGCTACGTATAAGGGATCTTGTATTACTCATACTAGATTGAACTGCACTAGAGTAACACATGCTGAGTAACGAGATGCACATAGTTTTACGTGGTGCAACGCAGACATAATAATAAACCATGGTGACTCTTCGGCTCGTCTGCCACCTATATCATAAAAAAAAAATCTTCAACTGATATTCGGATACGGCGGCCAATCTTAACGATCAGCCACGTACGCAAGATATAGTGCTCAAGTGTATGCGCAAACTCAGATACACTCCCGATACCAATTGATTTACAATTCCCAGCAACTGATCTCTTCTACATCAGTGATGTCTTTGCCGAGTACAATAGTTCACTCACTCACTGCCGGTATCACCTGTATTCTGTATTCACACTGACTGTTCTGCAAGTCCATATACGAGGAGGAAAATTTATTTAAAAATGTCGCGTTGTTGTGCTAATAACACTCGTATGTGTCGTGAATCAGTTTTAAGTGCTTTTTTGCTACCATAGTTCTTGGATTTTCTTACTAACACGACACTTAAGTCCTTTTATCTAGGGCATTGCTCTGATATACTTGTAATGTTGGTATGTAAGTATGAATGAATTTGATAAGTCATTTATTTGCAATTTAGTAATCAGTATTTTATGTGATTGGAGCTAAGTTATTATAGGATTAGAGATAGGCGATAGTGATAAACATGCATTAAGTTATTGAAGCAATATTTCTTGTGATGTTATTTTATGTGGTAGGTGGCAGACAAGCAGCCTGAATACCTGATGGTAAGCAATTGCTGCCGCCCACAGCAACACCAGTGGAGTCACAAGTGCGCTGTCAAACTGACTTGGCGAAACAAAGTAGGCGCTGCTTCCGGTCTTCCGTGAGGCCGATATTCACTCCGGTCGATCCGGCCCATTCATGCCAAAGCGTGGCTCTCCCCCTAGTATTGCTAAGCAAATTTTATGTCCTTGGGCAAGCGCTTTACTTATTGCTGGAGTAAACTTTAACAGCTTCAGACGTCCGTCGTCGGAAATAATCAATCACTAAGCTTCCTGCTGCAGATTTCTGATCGGAAGCCTTAACTAGTTTTCAATATTCTTGCAGACTAGCGCAGCTACTAATAACAGAGATAACGAAGTAAGAATTTCCTTGGAACTTAGTGCTTCGCCTTATCTTTCAGACATTAAGATCTTATAAAACTTGTACGTAAGTAGGTACTTAAGTAGTTATCTTACTTTTGCCAACTTTGGCTCTGCGGCCCAAAGTGGGCCTTGGCTTTTGGAATCCCAGCAGGCATATTCTGGCATATTCAGTTCCTTGATACTCCTACGGATTCATCGATCGTCCCCTACACACTAGTTATTTAAATGTGCAATCAGACTTTCCTGACTCTCTTTTCATCAGACGCCGGTTTGTTATCATAGACATTCCTCATCCAGTCACTACCAGCAGTTTTCAACAGTCAGCATCACAGCGAGTGATAATTGTTGGACGCTTGCCTAACCGTAGTCCAAGACAATTCTGCTCTTACGTTTGTGAGTTCGACAGCAGGCCCGTGTTCAGACCGCAGGTTATTATAGCCGCTGACCACAGCGGCTATAATAAAGACTTACCCTTTGAGCCCTTTTGGTATGATGCGATGACACCATCAACGAATCAGTTACCATATCAGATGCACTATTACTAATATATATGGAAAGTACCTTCGTCTTCTATTCAGCCAAAATTTTTAAAAGAATTTATACGTAAAAACATAGGATATTTATTGCGAGGGGTGAAAGGGGGTAAAAAGTTACTTTTCTACGCGGACGGAGTCGCGGGCGGCCGCTAGTTTCATATATATCCATTTATTGATAACTAGCGGCCGCCCGCGACTTCGTCCGCGTGGAAAAGTAACTTTTTACCCCCTTTTAACCCCTTACAACCCCTTTTCGCAATAAAAGTAGCCTATGTCCTTTCTCAGGGTCTAGTTCATCTGTATACCAAATTTCATTTAAATCCGTTCAGTAGTTTTGGCGTGAAAGAGTAGCAGACAGACAGACAGACAGAGTTACTTTCGCATTTATAATATTATAGTATGGATTATTTTTACATTATAAAAGTAAAAAACTGTTTCAAAGACCTTGACCACCATTCTTAGGAGACATTGTGAAAACGGTATTGCGATGCAAAATGTTGTTATTCTGTCCGCCGCTGGACGACTGCGCGACGGATGCGTTTCCGGAATGCTGCACCTATTTTAGAACGAGCTGGTTCCTCGTAGAAACTACCTGTTTTTCCTGCTAAGGTTTTTAAACTAAGTGTTTAGTGAAGGAATTTTGCTCCGGCAAAAATGTTTTGTTACAGTTTTTTCATCTCTTCGGAATATCCTTGAGTTTGTTTTCCTGTTTTTCGTTCAAACATAAAGCAATAGGATTAACGTAATTTTCCAAAATAACATTAAATGGAGGGCCAAAGGAAACATTTATAAATATAAGATACAATTTGGCCGCGTACACAGTATATTCCCTCAGGAAATCGTCAAAATCTTTCTGAACGGCTGTGCAAATACAGGCAACATGGAATTTTAAAATAAAACTTGTAGGTGAATTAAAGTTTGCCGTGTAAGTTCAAACATTAGTCTTCCAGCATGACGCTGTGACCTTTGGAGAAATTCAGAAGGTTCACTTGTACTGTGTTAATTATAATGGTAGCTTCGTTCAAGGCAGAAACGGAGTTTAGTATTTACAGCTGCCTCCATTGCTGCCCGTTAATTAAGTCGCGGATGGAACAATTTCAGCAGACTCGTGTCTAATTCGAGAAATTTGGCACAGCTCTCGCTTTTATGAATTTTAAAAATACATATTCTGTAATCGTTTGTAAGATTGCCTTTCATTGCGGCCAGAAATACCTATCTGAATAACGTCGCGGGGATGTCTTCCTGTGACTCATTCGAATACATACACTACATAAATCAAACATAAATGTATATTACATGTTTGGATGAAGTCACTAGATTTGTATGTATTCGACTTTTTGGTTGGATTCACTATTCGATCCCATTTGAGCGAATTCGAATCTACTGGAGAATATCAGGAGTGTTGTGTGCCCCCTCTTTTATGAATGTAACCTAATAACTCGTAATGGTGTCGGCCCAATCTACATAATTAACATTGTGAAGGTAAACATGGCTGAGATCAAAAATTTTATTTGCTCTTGTTATCTTTCTAACATAACAATAAGTTTTGTTTGTTTTTATGAGATAGGGGCACCTGAAAAGGAGCCGAGACTAAATACGTCTGCTGTAGTACCGACAATCGTAGGAGCGTAGGAGCGTAGCGTACATACATACTCGTAGGTTGCTAACCAAGCGAGCAGGGAACCAAAGTCAGCGACATTCTTAGTAGGCTGAAGTGACAATGGGCTAGCCATATCAGCCATCGAACTGAGATCCGCTGGGGCAAACGAGTTCTGAAAGTGGGACCGCGTTTTGGTGACCCCCCCAGGCCAGATGGAGTGGTGATCTGCACAAGAGGGTAGACAAGAGCCGGATGCGAATAGCCAAAAATCGATCGGAGTGGCGAACATTTGGAGAGGCCTATATCCAGCTGTGGACTGCCACAAGCTGAAGATGATGGGCTGCTAACCTTGGGAAGATTGCTGCCAGTGTTAGGAAGACGATAACTAGGGACGGAAATTTGTGGAACAGTTGCAGGATGATCCTTACAAAATTCTTACAATGGATATAAGTTTGTATCTTTTAGCAGGCCTGTCCCACTCCGCGTGTACCTACGAATTTACAAGTACATGCGGCGTCCCCTCCGGAGGGAACAATCAGTAGGGCCTCACGAGCGAGCGGCGGCGCGCGCGCGTCTTTTGTTTGTGGCTTACCGACGTACCGATACGACCGCTCTTTATAATTAATAATAAAAAAAGGCAAAGAAATATTGTTCAGTGTTTGCCTGTAATAACACGGTTTGCTATCCAAATTTAACTTTTTTTAAGCTTCCAAAGGACGAAGATCTGTTTTTATATGCTAATAAATAATGTAAACAAAATAATATTTTTAGTCGGATAGAACTAGTTGAGTTACCTACCGAAATTAATATTAATTAACGAAATGAAACATCATAGGTGGGCAATAGAATAGCTGGTTGGTATACAATATTGGTATTACAATATTTAATTGAATTTGGATCTGTTTCGTTTTATTTTTTGGTAGGTAGGTGTATCTTATCACCTGCATTTTACCTCAAAATACATAATAATAATACGAGTCTCTCAACACAAAATACATTAGTACAAGTTATAGACAGGTACAATCTAGGTATCTACAACACAATCTAGGTATCTGGGCTGATTTTACCAACACTCAACTAAGCAACGTATTTATTAATATTAAGATTATATTATTTTCTTAAAGAAGACAACCCTGATATTGTCAGAAAAGGTACGAGTTACGCGATAGAAAGAGAACGCACTTCTAGGTATAAATATTTGTAGGTATTGAACGCTGGTCGGTCGGAATTTCAACGTTTTATTATAGTAGCCTGAGTCTTTATTTCCATAAACGGTTTGTAGAAGTGGGTCTTCTGTACCTTGTACTATTAAGTATTCTGTGCTTTTAGTTTAAATCCCTTTTCCTGCTAAAACTTATCAACATTTAAAATAATTCGTGAATTACGTTAGTTCAAGGCCAAAGTATAGAATCTATAACGAAAGCATCATAAATTATGTTTGTACAGAATCTTCGCTCTTTTTATTTATTTTTCCCGGAGAGCAGTTCTACTGGTTGCCAAGAAATAATATTATGTAGATTAGGCAATGTCAACCGACAATCTTCCTGTATTTTCTGACCATATTTAAATAAAGATATTATTCATGTAGTGTAATTTTGAATGTGATTTAACCAACAAACATACAAGTTGAAATGGCAGTAGCTTGTCAGACGTTATAAATACAGATGTGTATGTGTGCTTGATAGGTAATTTTGAGTTGATTGATTGATTGGGACATTGTGGGAGGTGACATTAATTGACGTTTGCTTTACATTACCTACTACTTAAGAGCGGATTTAACATTTCAACCGTTTAAAGCTTGAGACTATTTAGTACTGGCATGACGGCGGTTCTAAGTAGAATCGTCAAGACTTCTTACTTCATGATTCAGACAGTTTTTAGTAGAATAAGCACGCACATTGTAAACTACATACCCTGCATATATACAGCTTCGGCGATATGCAAGGAACCTTCTTCCTCCTGACGCTTAATCCTGCTGCTATACGGGATACTTAGGAGCCATAATGACATTGAAATAAAATGATTTTAAGCAACTTCGTACGGAATCAGGTCAATATTTAAACGATGTTGTATGAATTTTTTAATCTTACAGTCGAGGATTTTGGCAAGACTTACATTGAAAGCGTTTGCCTTCTGACCTTCACGACCCTTACACAGGGGAACCAGAGTAATTGGATCGTTACGCATTCAGAATCATTTCCGACGACTGTAAGTATCACACTCGCAATGTGAACAACAGAAAAGTTGCGCACACGTAATGTAATTGAGTTTGGTAAAAACATTTTAACCCTTTATAATATGGTTATAACCTTATTATTATGGTGTCAAGGTCCAAAACCAATTAAAATTTATTTTTTATCTAGCTTTTACCTGCGATTTCGCTCACACTTGCCTAAAATAGGGGGTTAGAAAGGGGCAAAAAGTAGCCTATGTTACTCTCCACCCCGTCGACTATCTCCACTTAAAATATCACAAAAGTTTTGCCGTGAAAGAAAGACAAACATACAGACAGACACTTTCCCATTTATAATATTAGTATTTGCTGAGTGAAGCAAGAGTATTATACAGCTCAGTTAAGCGTGGCCGTAGCTTCGAATGGTAAAATTAATTAGGAGGAAAAATCTATCGCTGTTAACTTCCAAAATGGCCGAGCGCAGTCCTATATCAATTTGGTGAACGAGCGATTTCCCTATTAAATGACTGTGTGTAACTATAATTACTAGTGTTGCTCTCGATGGCAGTCTATCGATGTACAGCGCTCTACAGCGATTGTTTTCAAGACTAAATAACACGACTTTGAATTTGACTTTTGAAACGTTAAAAGTGTCGCCGTCAATGAAGGCTCCATTAGAAAGAGTTATTTGGCATTATCGGAATTTAAATCAATTTCTATGGATTAGGGTCGAAAATAAAATACTACGTAACTTTTAATCTCAACTGCATGCATATTCGAACCTCAAATATATAGGTTTTTTTTTTGTTTATTGGCCTCTATTGTGTTCAGGACAAATATTTGTGTTCAGGACAAATATATAGGTTTAAAGTTGTTAAACTACTATTGACATCGCTGTTGGCATCACTTTTTCAAACACTTTCAGTGTGGAATTGTGAATCTCAATCTTAAATTAGGTTACATACACATCGTCACGAAGTGTAGTGTGTCTCCCTTGAAAGGTAACGTATCCAATACAATCAACCCACGTCTTAACACTAGTAATTACAGGTAGTCATCAATTACTGTTCTCGTATTTGTTCGCTACATTTTGCAGTATCGATCGAAATTGATTTCATCATCTGTTGTGATAGCATCTGTTGGGCTCGCTAATTGCATTTCAGCGCGAGATAACATCCTGTGTGCGTCAATATGCATGCGTGTCGCGGGAATGGGTCGATGCAAGAAGTTTACCTTCTAAAGAGAGGTTACTTACTGACTGTAGTTATTAGTATTGTTTTTCCTTAATATTTTTATTTAGTAATATCCTGAATCTATTCGGTCACGGCGGCCAATCTTAACGATCAGTCACGTGCGCAGGATATGTTCAGTGGCGGTTTTACCACAGCCTAAGTTGGTTGGAGCCCTAGGGAGGCGATTTAGACCATATTCGACTCTATATTGTAATAAAACCTTCCATACTCATTCGTAATTTAGTGGAAAGTAAAAAAAATATAACTGAACTAGAGAATACAATACGTACTAGAGTAGGTAGCAAATTGGCATTATTTTAATAGCCTACAGGCGGCAAATCTGTAAATACGCCACTGGGTATGTTATGGTGCTCAAGTGAGCACACGCTAACATAATAACATTAACAAGCTATGACTTAGGGACCTTCAAGAAACGAGCGTACTCCTTCTTAAAAGGCCGGCAACGCATCAGCGACCTCTCTGATCTCGCCGATGTTCATGGGCAGCGGTGATTACTTACCAGCAGGTGACCCGCTTGCTCGTTTGCCGCCTCTAGTATAAAAAAAAAACATACCCAGTGGCGTATTTACAGATTTGAACACAATTGAACTCTCTATTTTCTTACCCTTATTGTTGTAAAATTCTCAGTTACCTACCTTCATGTACAAGATTAATGAATTAAATACAACCTAAGTATCATTCTTCACAGCCGGTGACTCGACATAAATATACCCACAAGTCCCACAACGGCCCAGTACAGTCAGCCAAACATCAGTTTTCCACAACCTGTTAAATTTCCTCAATTGATATTCAACCTAATGTGTATCACAGTAAGGTGAGAGTCGATTGAACAAATTTGAGAGTTTTGTGCACTTTGATGTGTTGTGTTGGTTGTATGGGACAGGGGACGGATGGTACGCATATCCACGCGGTCTGCGGTCAGCATATACCTGTCTATAGTCGTATTGACATACCTCGCTTTTTGAAAGCCCTAATTTTTCGCTTGCAAGGTCACTTGGGCAGCGCTCGTAGTAAACTTCATTTTGTTTTTTATATTAATACGGGCAAATTTCATGTGAATTTCAGCTTGATACATTTACGCGTTCTTGAGATAAAGGGTCTTGACAGACAGACAGACGCACAGACAGACGGACAGACAGACGGACCGACAGACGGACCGACAGACAGACAGACAAACAGACAGAGGGACAACAAAGTGATCCTATTAGGGTTCCGTTTTTTCTTTTGAGGTACGGAACCCTAAAAACACCGTTAGTTCCCCAGAATTCCGTTTTCAAGACTTTCTTGACGCATTAAAGTAGTAATGCGGTTTTATTTAACATGCGTTAACGAGGTTTGAAACTGGTACCTAAATCTTGAGATTCTCGGCGCTTAGCATGCGAAGCGAGAGGATGATTCTCAGCCGCTAAGTTGGAACAGTAAAGTGGATTACGTAAATGCATTTTGAGGCCGGGGCTGGGTGCATTTGTGGCTGCGTACTTTGCAGCTAGAGGGCTGGAACCTTGATGTTGAGATTCGTATCTAATGCTAACGCCTTGTGAAGTTTTCGCTAAGTGCACGCTCGCTAAAATGTTAGGAAAACCTTCGTTTTTTTATTTCCCCAAATATGTAGTACCTATGTGACTATACATACATACACTGTTGAACCTTAATTTATGTACGAATTTCGTCTGTTATAATCCCATTCTGAAAGCATTTAAAAAGTTGATCGAAGATGAATTCTAACTTAAATTAAACTAACGTCATGTTATCTACGACCTTGCCTAAAAACCATTCCTTGATATAATATGGTCAACAATTGATATGTTTCCAAATAATTAGTTACTGCCTACTTAACGTTGCTGTTACTCATCCGTCTTTTTAGACAACCTTAACCTTACGACCTTCAAGTTGGACGAGAATGTTTTATTTTATTATTTTTGACTAAGTTAAGTTAATAATATTGTGTTTCCTTGTTTTATACTGGCCAAATAAAGTCAAATTCATTCATTCAAATATTACTCTGATTTGACAGGACCGATGGTGCTTTTGACCCAGTATTACCATAGAAAAGTTATTTAAAACGGTATTATTTATTAATACGATTAAATTATAAATTAATTCGTTTCGCTTTCTCTTTACTCTGTCAATAAAGTCGTGAAATTTATTCTTGAGGAACTATTACGTAATTCCGTAGATTATAATTTATAACCAATAGGGATGATATAAAAACCATATGTACTTAAAAAATAAATTACGTAAGCAGCAGTGGGCCAACAATTATTATTAATTTCATGACTTTCTTGATGTATAATGATATATCTGGCGGCACGAAAGTATAGCGATGACCGTTATTTTGCGCACTTGTAAAAAAGAAGACTTTCTATTAAAATTGGTTTCTGCGCACTCAAGGTCATAACTACACTTTCTTGCCGTAGACTATACAAGATTAAACAGGGAAACGTTTTTAAGCGATTCCTACAGTAGCATTCTTCCTCAGGAATAATGTAGAGATGGCCGACCTTGCGAGATGGAGGCCGTTCCGCCTGCTTCAATGTGTCGATTATTTATTGATTAATAGCCATGAATGATTTGTCACGTCATTCTCCGAACTCACACAATCGGCAGCGGTCAAATGAGGCTCGACATCGGAAACATTGATCATGACGCTCGAAGTTAGTAATAGGTCATCTTCACCTTTGCCTGTCTTTGCGGTTGCGGCCAAAGATGTCGCCACGGAGCGGAATCCGGTAGTCGGTATTCCCCTTTTTCATCTCTATAGTGTAGGTAGAGCAGGAGTAAACTTTCTTAATTGAAATAAAGACGAAAAAAGGCTTTTCACTTATAACACTTAACCACTGAGATATTATACCTCGGTTTTTAAATTCAGTTTCCAGGTAAGACCTATAAGTGTCTCCCGTTTCCCCACAAATTCCCAATTTAGAACAGAACTTTGAAAAAAAAACCTTTCTAAGCCAAAGAATCTCAACCCTACCCTATTTCTCATCCCCAATTGTCCCTCCATGACTTTCGAATACACCCAAAGTTGTGGGTAAAATACCCCATATCTGGCTGGCATTGCTATCAGAGTAGGTATCTACATATTATGGGTTCGTGAACTGTACCAAATATTTTTGTTCTTCAATGCCTTTCAATGTTCACGACAAACACCGGCCCAGAAATATTGTACCTATAGGTACGTCATCAAGCCATTATTTATTCATCTTTTCCATTAATTTGAATCGATAGGTTTTCTGTTGTTTTTTTTACAAAATTTTAAGGAAAACAACTTTTAACCGTGATAACATCCTACATGTCTAGAGCATTTAACATATTCTAGTTTTAATAATTTTATGATCCCATAAAGAAATAACAATTCACTTATTGAGGAAAACTAAAGTAAAATTTATGTAAATTGCATGCTAGTCAGTAAGCACTATTTTAAGTTTTTAATTTTTCGTATTTTCCTTAAAATGCTTAATTTTAATTGACTTCCTTTTAGTAAACCATTAGTGCAAATTTATTCAAGATTAGATTAAATAGGTGTATTTGCAAATCGAAAATAGATTATAACTAGGTTGGTGCACTTTTTATGCTTCTACAATAAAATTGCTTCATTTCGGCGAAGGTCATATCGGAATAATAATTATTGATATCGATGTCTGGAGGTCACCAGGACTATTGATGTAAAATCTGTGAACAATAATAATGTTAATTGTCATTACCAGGTTCCCGAATCCTGAATCATTGTCTCAGTGTACCTACCCCGGGCTTCAAAGCGACGGCCTTAGACTCAACCGGGAATTACACGCTAAGATACAAGAGAATAACTCAATATTATTAAATTCTCCAACCTTTACCGATATTATTAAATATTAAAACTATAACCTTTTAATACCTTATCTCCCCATTTGAGCTCTCCGGTACCCTCACTCACTCGGTGAAACACAGCGCAGCCTGCGCAGCGCTGCTTCACGTCTTCTGTTAGACCGTGGCATCATCACGTGGTAATTAGCAGCATCAGCTGCTAAAAAAATATTCGGTCGATATTTTATGGTGAAAATTGATGACATAAATATTGATTTCATGATGTGGTAAAAATAAACCTCGATATTATTCCGACCCATAATTACTATCTAATGGTTCAATTAGAAACATTCGATATTTAAAGTTAATGGGTTTATTGATTTTTATCACACGCAAAGTTCTAGAAAAATCAGTTTATTGGAAATGAGTTAGAAATTTGAGGGCCCTTACTTACACACGCGCTGTTTCGCTTTTGTTTGAATGTGATAGGTATATTCTCATTCGTTACGGGACGGTTTCGTTGTAAGCCATTTGTTTAGCTTGCTATGCTGTCATGCAAATACTGTAATAATGATTCTGAAGTTGATTGACGCGTGAGTCATACCTACTGCGTCGTTTGCATCACAGCTCACAGGTAGGAAGACACTGCGCTGCTAGTGGTCGCAGACATACACTATAGTATGAACGTATTGTTCCGATAAGCCTTATTGTGGTGGTTCTTTTTTCATTTGCTAAGAATACAAGACGAGCTTTTTGTTGACGAAGACAAACGCGTCTGAGATACTGTATACAGGGCCAGTCATACCACTTAACTGCCTTTGATTTTTGAAGATAAAAATAACTTCATCGATTGAAGTATTGACAATTATTATTACTTTACACACATTAGAGCCATATGATCCTATCGAAAAAAAACAAACATTAGCAAATTGTTAGGTAGAGGTTGATAGTGGAAGCCGATTCGCATGAATGACAAATAAATAGTACGGCGCAAGGTCGCCTATTGCATGTCGCGACAGTCGAGTTGTTACATCTGTCTGGGGTGCGATGACATGGTTTGATGGCAGCTCGCGATTAGCACGCCATCGATCAGCTGTTTTAACAAATTTAAAACTGCTGCCTTCGGCAACCAGTTCGATTTAGTACCCTTTAGAACGAGCGACCGTTAAAACGTGTATGCCCGGAGTAATTTGTGGACTGTTAGGAATTTTAGTGTGCTTTCTTAAATTAAGAGAACCTTAACCTTTGCAGTAATACGAAGAAAAAACCTACCTAACTCGGTTCTGCTTCTATTCGATTTTAAAACTATGCAAGTGTCCCTATAGAGTTTTGGTTCTTGCGCAATGATCTCGAGTGTAAACATAATTAAGAATCTCCAAATGAAATTGATGTTATTGCACGTTAATTAGCTAATATTTACTGTCGCAGTGGAAAAATGTGTGATAGCCAATAAATAGAAAACGTATTACATTTCCGATCTCATTTTATCGTCTGGATAGGTTCCCGAGAGATGAACCGCGAAGCATTTCAGCTTACCGCGGGGTTTACGGAATTGACCGTTAATATTTGATTTTGTGAAGGCGGTAAATTGTTTATTTCTCTGTTAATTTCACATAAGTAACTTCTGAATAGTTTAGACTTGATGTCGTCGTTGACGATAGCTAAGATGTTACAAGCAGAGAGAATTTACAAAACTTTTCCTAAGGGCTGCTGGAAGACTACGTGGCTTTTATCGTCTAGTACTCATAAAACATGAAATGCTCCATATTGACACTGAACGATCAGTGTAAACAGTCCGTTTTATTATTTATTTCATTTTTACTCCTCACCCTTACCTACTCGACTACATATTTCAGTAGTGACTCTTGTTTACGTTTTGGATTATTTATTTATACGATGTCCATTTAGGTACTTTGCCCATTTCTTGTTAGTCGAGCACCATGTTATTTGCGTTAGTTCACGTCGGCTTTTAGTCTCTAATCCACTTTTCATAATAATAGGGCGTCAGTACCAGTGAATTCAGAATAATGTGTAACCAGTAAATAGACGATATTCTCCATGTGATGTTCAATTGAGTATGTGAATTTGGGACATCGTTTCGCACACATAGATCAGTGATTACGGCTTTTACATACAGTAATGAATTATGCAAACTAAGATAATACGTGTTAAAAGTAAAGTTGATTGTAAATCTCGTCAGTACGTGAGGCAAAGCAACGAAAGGCGAAGGATTATTTTAGTGTATCCTAAAGGTTAGCTAAATATTTGTATGTAATTTATTGTGTTCTTGATATTTTTATAAATGGAAAAATCAAGTGGTAGTTAATAAATCAAACCCTAGAAAAAGTTCTTCAACACTTTTGGGTGACATAGATAACGTGAATAAAGGCGCCTTGACAAAGCGTGTTCCATTATGCCCATTTGTAATCCACCCCTGCTGCATATCGACTTTTATACCCCAAGACGTTTTTACTTTCAATTTCGTATCAAGCATACCGTTTAACTACAGCTAATCAATATTTAAGTGTTGCTTGAGGCTAATGTGAGAAGTAAAAATTCGTCCTAATTATTGTGTAATCGAATGAAAATTCGTTGCACTGGTTTGAACTTATCTGAACTCATATACAAATCTACAGATTTTTGATGACATGTTATTAAGACTCCATATTGTACTGCTTTTTGCTACTGTGTAGTCTCAAAGTCCCTTCTTTGAATTTTTTGTTTGTGAATTTCAGCCGCAATAATTTTTTGGTTGATAACGTCTGGCTAGTACCAGCCTCACACTTTTCTAAGAAAATATTAGTTTTAAATGTTTGTTTTTTTTTGTCAACAGACGAGGACGAGGCGACGACGTCGGGCGTGACAGACGGCGCGCTCGGCGAGCAGCAGAACCGCGTCATCTTCATCAACCGGCCGCAGCCGCAAAAATTCGTCTCCAACAGAATATCCACCGCCAAATATAGGTAACTATTAATTAACATAATGCAACCATTGTATGGGGCTCGACATTATGTCCTACCAAGAGTCAACGCTGCAGCAGCATGGTCATTGATGACGAAGCTTCTTAAATAAGATAAAAAAGTCAACGCTAGGGCAAGCGAATATATTATATACGCGCGATCGATGGAGTGTAATGCTACGCCAAATATTCTGAGCACTGTTTTGGGTACTCTTAAGTTTTAGATTAGACACGGTCACCGAAGCGACCCTCGTCTAGAAACATTATTTCTCCTGCTACGTTGTTACTAATCAAATATTTATTCTTAACCTACCTGTGTTTGCATACATAAGAAGTTAAATTAGTAATGAAAGCTCACGCACGTTTCTCATAACGACAATTGCCTGATTGCTCTACCAAAAGCTAAAATGTTTAAACCTAATAAACCCAAGATGTGTTTATTCTTATTTAAACTTATTTGTAAAATATAAAAATTGTGTGTATGCTTCCGTTTTTATAAATTATTATTACTTTTATTGATTCAAAATGCAGATTAGCCTAGCAGTAATATTAAGATTATTTTCAGAAATATTCTGTTTCTTTGGCATTCTAATCTTAACTTGCCACATGGCTTTTGTCAAATATTCGCATTTACTTTCAACAGTCATAAAAAAGTTTCGGCTGTTTACAAAGCATGCCATAACAAATATCAGACGTACTACGGCGTATTAGCCGCCTGCATACCCAACATAGTTCGGCTGGTCATTGTTTACGCACGACACATTCCCTGCTAGTATATGCAGACGACGGCCTTAGCATCTGGCCGCGTGCCAGATCAGTCTCCAGGGCGACCAGGAGCCCAATAGATTGTTTGTAAACATTGCAGTCACCAGACGTCTAGTCGCGCGAATTTGTACAACCTTTGAATAACAGGTTACTATTGAGTGATAGCCATTGTCAACCAGGGGTAACGTCATCTTTTAATTGGATTTTGTTGTCAATGGATCTACTTTAGAGCAATTAGTGCAAATTTTAATGAAATATAAGCACAAATATTAGACCTAGAACACCGTTTAAAAGAACATTGGGATCTTTTGACGACCCGATTGGTTCAGTGGTAGTGAATGCTGCGTCTGGGCCAAGGGTTGCGGGTTCGATCCCCGCACAGTACAAACATTTGTGTGCATGAACATGTCTGTTTGTATTGGTCTGGGTGTTTTCTATGTAGGTTATAAGCATGTATTTACAAAAAAAAAGTATTATAAGTATATATTCGTAATACCACTGTTGGTTCTGATATCTGTAACACAGGTGCTTGGGCTACCTATCTCAGAGTCAGATCAATGTATGTGATGTAGTGAAATATTAAGTATATTAAGTATCTAAACGCCTGACCGCAATCGCACCTGATGAGGCGTATGCTGCATACGTTGAGATTGGCCGCCGGCACGCCGTCACCGAATCGCTTGGAGGGTATTATTTATTATTATATTATGTTTGTCGACAGCATCCCCTCGTTCATCCCGCTGTTCCTGTTCGAGCAGTTCCGGCGGTACTCCAACTGCTTCTTCCTGCTGATCGCGCTGCTGCAGCAGATCCCCGACGTGTCGCCCACGGGCCGCTGGACCACGCTCACGCCACTCATACTCATACTTAGCGTCAGTGCCATCAAGGAAATTGTGGAGGATTTTGTAAGTGGTTTTTTTTGTGCTACGTATCAGACAAGCACATGGTTCACCTGATGGTAGGCAAATGCCGCTGCCATCGTCACCTGCGACACTGGTGAAGTCAAAAGTACGTTACCGCCCTTTTCCTCTTCCCCGAATCAGGCCCTGCGCTGTGTTTCGCCCAATCCGTGGGGTAGTTAAAAGGTTCGCAGCGCGCTCGTGTACTGTCTATAGGCGGCAACAATTACTTATCATTAGGCGATCCGTCTACTCCTTTATCACCTAAGACGTACTCTTCTCTAGCTACCGCAGTTTTTTGTCGCATTATAACAGCAGGTAGACTCTCAGTCCCCAAAATTCGTCATTCCACGCTAAACTGGTAGCAGTCCTGTTTATCTCCCCCTAGACAGTAAAAGTAAATGAGCGAGTAGTTAGCCGGAATTAAAATGGCGGTCTGTACAATTTCATCCTGCCCGCCGGATAAACCAAGCATAGGTACGTAATGATAAGTAACACGACGACTCGTTGAACGTTAAGTATATTAGTTTTAAGTTAGGTATGTAAAACTCCACATAACACTCGTGACGTCACTTTTATCGCTGAAATACCTACACTACACGATCCAATAGTATTTATTTGTACCATAATGTTACCGTATTTAGTCTGTACCGTATACTGCTTCTGGCATATGATTATAAAGTTAGTAAGTACTAGGTATGTGACACAATTTTCTGGGGTTATTAATAATGATTTCTTTCCAATTACAGCTTTGCCCGCGTAGATTAAAGGATAAAAAGTACGATTTCCTGTAGTAGCTAACTCTACCTATGTATACCGAGAGATGACGTAACTCCCTTATGGTAAAACAATTCAAAATTGGTCCCAGTTTCTGACCTTATTCGCATCAAACATTAAACAGTGTAAATCTTTCCTTATAGATAGTATTAGAATCTCGAATTTCATCTAGATGAAGAAAGAACTCAATAAAAACTAAATATCTACCGGAGCATGTCAAACTATATCTAAAACTGCGCATTCTAACTGTGCACAATAAAGTGCACTTTTCGCGAACGTGTATAGTCACGATCATAAACCAACGCACAACTGTAAAATGACCCACTGTGCACTAGAAACAAAAAGTTGAATGAATAAAAACTCTTGTTCAATTAGGAAAGACTATCGTAATGAAATGAGTTATTGAACGAGCCACAGACTGGGACAGATTTCAACGCGCTACGTCGCGTTCCTGATTTTGTATCTTTATACCAATTAATTAAGTTTTAACTTGTTATTTCATGCTCAGTGTTTAATTAACGATGCGCGAAATAACACAAATATGACAATCTTTATTGGAAATCGAGGCCTAATATAAATAGATATTCTATATTGCACAGAAATATAATACACGCGTGAAAATGAGGCAATAAACAGTACAATAACAGTATAAATGTACAATGAAAAAATGTTTCATTCAAATCCGTTACAGTAGTTTCCTAAGTAAGCGTAAACTAAACAGACAGATAAATTCGAATTTACGTAGGTTGTGTGATTTCTTCCACCACTAGGCCAAGGAATAAGAAACAAGGAGCATACCTTCGGAAATCGGACTCTGCTACCCTAGATGTAACAAATATATTAATGGTTTTATGAGATAGGGGGCAAACAACTACACGGATCACTTGATGGTCAGCCATTACCGCCGCCCATGGACACTCGCATCACCAGAAGAGTCGCAAGTGCGCTGCCGACCTTTTAATGAAGGAGTACGCTCGCTTTTTTAAGGCATTGTAACAGATTAATCTTCTAAATTCTTCATTAAGAGTTCTGTTTGTTCACCAGAAACGACATAGAGCAGACGATGAGACGAACCGGCGGAAAGTGGAGGTGCTGCGCGACGGCCGGTGGCAGGTCATCCGGTGGGAGAAGCTGCAGGTGGGGCGACATCTGCAAGGTGCTCAACAACCAGTTCTTCCCGGCAGACCTGGTGCTCTTGTCCTCCAGGTGAGAATGGGGTTGCACATGCAAAGCTTTTACAGATGGCGCTAGCGGCGGCCCAGACATGTCAACCATTGTTTATGTTGCGAATATTGTTATTTTCTAGTGGTTATTAGCAAATACTGTGTTTGGTTTATTTTTAAGATGTATTCTAATTGGAAAATGCTGGATCTTAAAAAGTTGAAAAAGTTTTTTTCTTGTAATAGCTCTTTCCCACTTTTTTTCAATGCTGAGTTTTTTGGGAAAAGGTCATTACCACGATTTAAACAGCTTGGTACTGAATACAGTGGCATATTAGAAAGAAAGAAAATACATTTATTGACCATCACAAAATACAAAAATTAACACATACAGTGAGAATGAATATACTACATATAATTAAGTAGTAAGTATATATGTTTGTGTGAGGTCAATCAGGTCCCGACCTCAGCATTTGCTGCTACGGCATTATCTGCGGTGCCGCAGCAGCGCTGGTATATTAGAGTCTTAATAAAAGAAACCTTGTTATGAATCATGAATATGTACGAAATTGACATATCACATTGTCAGGATCGACGATGCGCCACCTGATGGGATAAATTCGCAATGTGGATCCTCATTTGTTAAAAAAACCCTAACGTCCAAGTTCGCTCGATATCTCATCATTCTAGTGTCACGCCGGTTTTCAGTAAAGCATTTATTATACTTCCAGCGAACCGCAAGGAATCTCCTTCATCGAAACATCGAACTTGGACGGGGAAACGAACCTGAAGATCAGACAGGCCAACCCTGAGACGGCGCGGCTGGAGAGCACGCGCCTGATGGCGGAGTTCCACGCCACCGTGCAGTGCGAGCCCCCCAACAGGCACCTGTACGAGTTCAACGGCATGCTGAAGGAGACCAACGCCAAGTGAGTGCACCTCGACAGATGATGGAAGACAGCTTGGTCCCATGTCTGTGCGTAGATTAATCGCACAAACGTCCAAAAAAGGCAGTATCGCAACATGAGCGCCCGTCCACAGATTGTACAACTATTCGTATTCCTTCTTAAAAGGCCGGCAACGCAATTTTAAGTCCTTTACAGAACATTTATGAATGTAATTTTTTTAATCTACCGCTCAGCATCGAAGGTGTTTCATGCTGAGTAATAGCGTAAACCTAGCGAGGGCACGAAACTTAAACGTTACGTTTTAAAAAGACCTACAAAGAGGTCGCTGATGCGTTGCCGGCCTTTTAATATTAAAAAAAAGTGTTGTTACTTAAATATTGTTAGCATATTCGTTGACATGTGTATATTCGTGTGTAGGACGATCCCCCTGGGCATGGACCAGATGCTGCTGCGCGGCGCCATGCTGCGCAACACGGCGTGGGTGCACGGCGTCGTCATCTACACGGGCCACGAGACCAAGCTCATGAAGAACTCCACCAAAGGTACGGACACTGGCCGAATGGGCCATTGGTAGTGACCCTGCCTCATACTTGTATTTGTTCAGTGTCTGGTATTATGTATATATTTTTAAGTATTATAGTTGTTTTTCTTCTGTTAGTGAGGTAGTACGAAAGTGACACCTATCACTTTCGTCAGAATCGTCTCCTGGTACGGCCATGTTATGAAAAAAGAGGAGGAACATGTTACCAAAAGAGTGATGGAATATGAATTTAAACGGGTGGAGGAACAGAGGACGGCCGCAAAAGAGATGGATGGATTGTGTGAAGAATGACATGACTGAAAAGGGGGTGGATGATACGATGACGAATGACAGGGACGAATGGAAGAAGAAAACATACTGCGCCGACCCCAGATAATTTGGAAACAGGGCAGGGAGATGATGAGTTGTGTTTCCTCTGTTGTCTGTAATCTGTAATAGAAGTGCTTAAGCTACTTAGTACGGAGTCAAGTCAATGTATGAGATGTTGTGTGAATTTTATTTATTATTGAGAATGTGTATATCCCCGGCAGCACCCCTGAAGCGGTCGTCGATCGACCGGCAGACCAACACGCACATCCTGATGCTGTTCCTGATCCTGCTGGCGCTGTCGCTGCTGAGCGCCGGCTGCAACGAGCTGTGGGTGCGCTCGCACTCCGACTGGTACATCGGCCTCGACGGTCAGTGCACGCACTATACTATATCCGCGAGGGGGCCATCCGTCTCCTGCCCACTCTGGCGAGGAAGGGAGCGTCGTTGGGGGTTAAGGCTTTCAGTCTCGCCGGTGGAGAACCCGACATAACATAAGGCGCTGCCGAAAGGCGACGACGTCGGCCGATTGAACATAGTCGGAACTTCCGATGATTACACCTTTTCGGTTTTGACTTTTGGAGGTCGAAGCATAGCATACATATTATATTAAACTACTTTTAGAGACAATTAATTTGATTTAATTTGTTTTAAAACTTTTGTTCGTTTAATATAATAAGCATATTATATTAATTAAGAGATTTTTTTATTTAAGTCATCAAATAAAGCACCCTAAATAGTAAGTATTTTGAACGTTACGGTTCTAGCAATTTGTGTATATATTTTTTTGTTTTGTTTGTGGTCAATAAATGCTTACTTACTTACTTACTTATTTAGGGTGCTTTATTTGATGACTTTAAATAAAAAAATCTCTTCGATGCCACCACTTTGGACCCTGCCTCCGATTTTCCCGATAAATCAAATTTAAAAACTCCGACTTCGCCTTCAGTTCCGACTACCTCCGTTACATCTCTAATAGGCATATGACCAATCCTACGTACTGTTTATTACATAAGCTAGTATATTGATACACTTTTTTTTTGTTACAGAGGCGCAGAATACACATTTCGGATTTAACTTTTTGACGTTTTTAATCTTGTACAACAATCTTATACCTATATCGTTACAAGTTACTGCAGAAATTGTTAGATTTTTTCAAGTAAGTATACAGTAATACCACTTTAAATATTCTTTAAAAAGCTATTAAGATATTGTAATTTTTTTTTTAAATCTATATTTTCAGTACTCGCTTATATACCATAGTCTCGACTCGTCTCGAAACATAAAACGTTGGCATTTATAGTAATAATAAAACTATGGCACTAAGTTTTATTATTAATGTAAGTGCCAACGTTTTATGGTTGAATATCATGTTTTTAAGAAAGTATTTTTTTTTCAAACGATGTATCTTGAAGTATTTTTGTTTTATACCTATTTAAACATACAGCTAGTTTTTTTGCGTCGGGACTTAAAAAGAAATCTACCTTAGCGATGCCGAAATGACTGATAGCTTTATACAGCATATTTTGTGCTTTCCAGGCGAAGTTCATAGCGATGGACAGCGAGATGTACCACGCGGCGACGGACACGCCGGCCATGGCGCGCACGTCCAACCTCAACGAGGAGCTGGGCATGGTGAAGTACGTGTTCAGCGACAAGACCGGCACGCTCACCTGCAACATCATGGAGTTCCACAAGTGCTCCATCGCCGAGGTCAGTGTCAACTGTGGCGGGGCAAGACTCATTTTGATGTGGGCAAGACTGATATCATGAGGCCCTTTTCTGTGCTACGGGGGCCGCTGGGGAATTGTTTGAGGCGCGAGGCCCCCTGTGCCGAGAGTCTGTCATCTTTGATGTTATGCATGTGAAAATTTGAATTTAGAATTTTAAGTTATTATTAAATTATAGAGTTATTATTTAGCAATCAAAAGTACCTTATGTACTTATCATTTTTGAGAACCACCCTTTGTGCTGTCGGAATCAGAAACTTTGTTGCTTTAAACGGTATATATTCTAATTTAGGAGGTCAAATTCACAATGAAATGCACAGACTAAAACTGCGTGAACAACGCTGCAGGGCCAGTCTAGTTCTTACATACAAATGTTTCATCTTTTTTTTTTAGCTCTATTGTCCCACTGCTGGGCAAAGGCCTCCCCCATTAGCCTCCACTGCTCCCTATTCCTTGCCAGCGTTTGCCAGTTGTCGGAGTGCTGGTCCAGGTCGTCGCGCCATCTCTTTCTGGGCCTACCTCTTTGTCGGCGACCTTCAGGCTGCCATTTCGTGACAACCTGAGTCCATCTCATTTTTATGTTATTAATATTGCTGCTGTATCGATGACTTCATTTTATTGTTTATCAGATGATCTACAACCGTCCCGGAGAGAATGAGAACCTAGAAGACACCCCGCTGTACCAGAACCTGATGCGGAACCACCCCACCGCGCCCGTCATCCGGGAGTTCCTCACCATGCTGGCCATCTGCC
This sequence comes from Cnaphalocrocis medinalis, assembly GCA_014851415.1. NCBI lineage: Eukaryota > Metazoa > Arthropoda > Insecta > Lepidoptera > Crambidae > Cnaphalocrocis > Cnaphalocrocis medinalis. The sequence continues at coordinate 4,998,236 of CM026278.1, read as the reverse complement.
ACACCGTCATCCCCGAGGTGGTGGAGGGCAAGATCAACTACCACGCCGCCTCGCCAGGTGAGACTCAGACCTATTTTTGAATTATTTTCTCATTAAATAAAAAATGTGGGACACAGATGATTTTTGATGAAAACGAGTGTTTGCAACAAACCACAGCGAGGCGAGGCGACGGACGCATTTACGTCAAATTTATTTTTCTTTTTCTCAAGCTGTCAAAATATTGACGTTCCCGTTATACGTTACACCGAATACCGGTCTTACAATTGTAATATAGATTTTAAAATTTTCTGCGTGAAACGAGTTAATACTATACTTCGATAAGCTGGGCAACACCCTAATCGAGTGGTTTCAATAGTAGGGAATACTTGTATTACGAATCATCCGACTTACGAGACGACGTGACTTGTAAAACGAGTAGTTTTGTTTGGAAGAAGCGAAAATTCAATAATAGGTCTGAATGAGCATAAAACTCGCGAACTAAATCTCACACGTTTAAGTGGAATAGTTTTCGAGTTATCGCGGAGTCAAAAGTAGCTTAAAATGGTCCCTGTAATATTCCCTTGTATCTACGACTAACCGAAGTCGCCAATTTTTTCTTGACCATGAGATGAGAGCATTTTTAGGTTTGTTTGAAGTGCATATTCCGTATTACGTTTTGGTTATGTTGTCCGGGTCGCAGACGAGCGCGCGCTGGTGACGGGCGCGGCGCGCTTCGGGTTCGTGTTCCGCACGCGCACGCCGGCCGCCGTGCGCGTGCGCGTGCCGGGCGCCGCGCGCGACGAGGAGTACGCCGTGCTCAACGTCATCGACTTCACCTCCGCGCGCAAGCGCATGTCCGTCATCGTGCGCACGCCCACCGGTCAGTATCTGTGAACATTTACATCCCTTTAACCATAATATTAACCGATCACAACGTTCCGCTTACGCGCGCTAAACATGACAATTTCTAATTGGTTGACGCGTACGCACTATATTATAGTCTATTCCAATTATGATGTCCTTTTCGAAAGATGTCAAAAGTTCAGTACTAGGGAAGTACTCTTAGAAATCGATATTCAGCGGCATCGATAATCGATTTTTAACCAATTTTAATCGAAGTAACTTTCAACAACTACGGTTTTTTAGACATTGTCGAAAGAACACTTTTAGACTTTATTTGGCATTACAAACAAAACAATGGACAATACGACAAAAAAATATTTCTCGAAACAAAAAATACCATTTCTAGATTAGCCTAATAGGTGTTTGAGAAAAATAGTTTCAGAATTTTTAAAAAGGTATTTACGGAGAAAATAAATAGAATGTAAAAAACCCCGTTTGACGTCATCACTCGGCTAGTCAGATTTTTAAAGCCTTTGCTCATATTGACTAAAAAAAAAATTTGTTCAGTTCAGGATTGACACCAACCAACCTCATTATAGTAAGTACCCAGGTCCGATTTAAAAAAAAAAAATGTTCCTAAGACGTCAAAACACGTCAAACGTCAAAAACAAAACAATGTAATTTTTATCTAGATTTTTATTTTTATCAAAATATAAAAGTTCAAGTGCAGCACGTTATTTTCATTCAAAATTAGCGGCTAGGCGCTAGACCGAAATACTTCGCAACCAGAGGCGCCTGCATCGCTTCAGTGCGAGTTCAGTTCGAGTTCGAGTTCAGTATGCGAGTTGGCGTTTAGAGTTCTGTGCGAGTTGCGAGTTCAGTATACGAGTGTGAGTTCAGTGCGGGTTCCGTGATGCAGGTGGCATAAAGAAGAACAACAGCGAACGAAAGGAGAAGTTGTGATCGCCATCCCTCATGCCTGTCAATAGAGGGCGGAATGTTAAGGATTCGGCAAGCATCATTATGTAAACGCAATTTTTATGTCAATTTATAATTTTTAATCAAAAATATAAGTAAATTATTTCATGTGCAGCAATTTGTTTCATTTACAATCCTTGGCTAGGCGCAAACAAAATGTCATAAACCAAACAACAAACGTCAAAATTACGATTTACGAATCAAAAACGAATAATTTCGTAACCTATGATTGTAAAATAGACAGCGAAGAAGAATTTTCATTGCAGAAAGATGCAGTGAATGCAGGCTGCCACTTTTCCTTGCCCGTTATCCGTGTTGGTAGCATGCGAAATCCAACGTGTTATCCTTAGTGTTATCCTTGGCTTATCGTAATGGCAATCGATTTCAAATCCAAAGTAAAAGCGTGATGAGTCGTCAAGGCAATCATGACTATGCTTGCCTTCTGACTAGACGTCCAGCAAAAGTAAGCAATCGGTGTTCATTATAATCATATGTAAATAACAAAACTTTAGTAGTAAGACAAACATTGACATTGACAATTATGACAGAGGCAACATAGTGATCTTATTCTCTTTGACCTTAACTTTTTTATTGTAGGTAAGTAAGCACCGACATCATTTCATATTCAGCCGCAGGGCTACGTCACTTCCGGTATATTATTCTGCCTTTTAAAAGACGTTTATTTAAATAAATACACACATTTAATTAAAACTAACAAATACGGGTCGCCTTTTTTTTCTTTCTTTATTCGAAAAGCATATAAAAATGGTGAAAAATATTTTTGTCGTATTGTCCATTAACGACACTCAACAACAAACAAACTTAAGAAAAACACGTAGGTACGTACAACAATAGTATAGTCCGCGGCATCTAACAATAGTGATGACCGTTAGTTTGCGCACTTGTAAAACAGATGAATTTCTACTAAAATTGGTTTCTGCGCACTCAAGGTCATCGCTATTGTTTCATGCTGCAGACTATAGTCGTAGGCTTTTCTGCACTCTCCTCGTAGTGATTGAAGTGACAAACAAAATGGCAGATGATGATTGATGAACACGATTTTTTTAAATCGGCAAATATAGAATTTTGTATCTCTGGAACATGCCGCATACTTGAGGCACGTCACTATGTTTAAAAGTCAATCACAAACCATAGTACGTAATCACAATCGCGCAAAAAAATATATTATTTTATTTTGAAGTTTACATTATTTTGAGCATTATATTCAAAAACGATATGTTAATTTTGCTTGTGAATCAATTTGTAGGATGTTTTTGGATTATTGTATATTTTTCAAATGACGATTAACTAACAAATACAAAAAGGGACTTCATAATTGAAAGTATTGAAACAGACTATAATTGTAGGGTATTTTTGTATAATTTTATATTTTTCAAATGACGATTTACTACCAAGTACAAAAAGATATAATATTTGATTTGATCTATAGATCTCGCGCGTTACGTACACGTAACGTGCAGAGTTACGTTCTTCGAAATGTCCAGAAGGACATCATAATTGAAACAGACTATAGGTTGCTACAGCAACCGCGACACTCGACACTCGTGAATTGTACTGTCTATAAAGTGTACACCGATAATTAGCGAGATCGCACTACTCACTGGATTATTTTGAATTGTAATCTTAATGTAATGAAATAAAGCCTGTATTTCAACAGCGTTCGCAATCGTAATCAATCGGTTTTAACTTACATTCTTCTGTGTAGATGAACTTTGCCGATGCGACATAAAAACTTGGTATACCTGTACTTAAACCAGCGTGTGTCGTGCAGGCGAGATCAAGCTGTACTGCAAGGGCGCGGACTCGGTGATCTACCCGCGGCTGGCGGGCGCGGGGGCCGCGGGCGGCGCGCGCTACGCCGACGCCACCCTCGCGCACCTCGAGCACTTCGCCGCCGAGGGGCTGCGGACCCTGGTGTTCGCCGTCGCCGACATACCCGACCACGTCTACCAGGTACGCCCCCATCATTATGTCGGCCCACACCCACTACTGAGTACAGAGCTTTTTCTACGGTCACCTGCTAGCCTCATCCATTGTTTCCTCGTGCAGGTAGTCTACCCACTGTACGATTGTGACTACCAGGTATACCGTCCGTCATCTCCCTCCCGATCAAACTCTACCCCTCCTCTCAGATTCCACGCTTTCGCTCACGGGCAAAGTAGATTTGGTCCCTGAAAATTACGGACTTTTCACACACATGATCCCGACACTCTAACCCTGGGCTATAACATTAAAAAATATCTTAACCCTTAACCAGGCAACTCGACATCTTTTGTTAATTGGTTTTCAACCTTATCATAACTGCATAAAGTTCAAAATCTGGTGGTTAAACGTCAAATACAAATAAAATGTGTTTCCTCAGGACTGGTCGAACACATTCCACAAGGCGAGCATCGCGATACAGGACCGCGAGCAGAAGGTGGAGGAGGCGGCGCTGCTCATCGAGAACAACCTGCGGCTGCTCGGCGCCACCGCCATCGAGGACAAGCTGCAGGTAACCTGCGTGGCAGACCACCAGACGACTCACCCGCAAATAAATACCAGTCACAAGTGCGCTGCCAACCAGTAGCGTAGTGGGCGGAAGATATTTACCACCCTCTTTTCTTCCTCGACCCGTTTGTTTGTGTGTCTCAGCGGCTTGTCCCCCTAGCTACGCCCATAGTTCTTGTGAAGGGTTGAAGGCCAATGGTGGGGGCGCCCGAAGTGAGACAGCTCACACTGTAAATCTCCGTAGGCAAGCTTAATGAAGCTTCCCGTAATACTGCTAGCTGAAGTTGATCATAGAAAGTGTGACGTCATTTAAGATTCCAATGGTTATCTTCTTCTCAATCGTTACGTTCTTCACGGAACCGTAGTGGTCGTTTTTTTATGATATAAGAGACAAGCAAACAGACACCTGTAACACTAGTAGAGTCACAAATGCGCTGCAAATTTCTAACACCCTTTGGAGTGTACCAGAGGTCCAATGGGGGGGGCCCATTGGACCTCTGGTACACTCACTCATTCGGCGATACATAGCGGCGCTGCTTCACGCCGCGGTCTTCTGTAAGGCCGTGGGACCAAAGTGGTCGAGCCGGGCCATTCAAGCCGAAGCGTGGCTCTCCCACGGTAAAAAATATTCGTGTCGTGATGATGTTACAATGATCGTGTCGCAGGACGGCGTCCCGGAGACGATCGCGGCGCTGCTGAAGGCCAACATCCACGTGTGGGTGCTGACGGGCGACAAGCAGGAGACCGCCATCAACATCGCGCACTCCGCGCGCCTCATCCACTCCGCCATGCCGCTCATCATACTCAACGAGGACAGCCTGGACGTGAGTCTAATATAACTGGCGGCCTCGATGGCGTAGTGGCTAAGGTGTAAAGGTCTCAGGTCACAAAATGTCATTAAAAAACTTAATACAGGTGTACCACGTTTATAAGTCGCATCGGCAAAGTTCATCTACGCAGAAGAGTGCAAGTTATAACCGATTGATTACGATTGTGAACGCTGTTGAAAAACAGACTTATTGCGTTACATCAAGATGACAATTCAATACAATCAAGTGAGTAATGCTATCTCGCTCATTATGATATGACAGTACAATTCACAACTGTCGAGTGTCCAACCAATGGGGGTTACCGCGTGTGGAAAATCCGTATGATGGCGTACGTGTAGACTGAGGTCCAACTATACGGTGATTGAATATTTTTGATGTGAGATGTCAAAATGTCACTAAACGTACGTCATCTAACGGATTTTCCACACGCGGTAGCCCCCATTAGAAATAGTCATATTTAGAGAGCGTAAGCGGAACGTTGTGATTGGTTAAGATTGTTTAAATTTAAAACTCCTGCGTGGGTATCGGTGTAACTTATAAAACTGTTCTACTGTACGTGATTGGTTGGCAGGCGGCCCGCGAGTCGATATCCCGGCACGCGGCGGACTTCGGCGAGAACCTGCGCAAGCAGAACGACGTGGCGCTGGTGATCGACGGCAAGACGCTCAAGTACGCGATGGGCTGCGACCTCAAGAAGGACTTCCTGGACCTCTGCATCTCCTGCAAGGTGGTGGTGTGCTGCCGCGTCTCGCCCATACAGAAGGCCGAGGTGGGTATCCGACGGTATTCTGCTCACACGTTAGGCAAGCGCGGTAATTAAACCTAAGGGTGCGTGTCCACAGAAGCGGAGCTGCGTGGAGTTAAGCGTCTCATAAAAATTTACCAATCACGTTGCTCATCAGAGATAAGATATGTATTTTGAGCAACGTGATTGGTCAATTTTTACAAGTCTCCGCTCTAACTCCACGCAGGTCCGCTTCTGTGGAAACGCACTTCTTTCTGATTCTATTCCCGGGTCGATGTTTAGAATTTTTCGAATATTGGTCGGATTTGTGATCACCAATCCGCATTTTTTTTTTATGTGATAGGTAGCAGACGAGCAGGCGGATCACCTTGCATTACGCAAGCGTGGTGATTAAGCCCAATCCCATCACATTAGGGATGATTCGATTTCTATGATGGCCTTTGCCCTGCAGTGGAGTAGTTTATAGGCTGATACTTTACTTTACTGAACAAAAACAATCGTTCGTCACACGAATGTTTGCGGGGATCGAACCGACCTTCGACTTATTTGTAGCGGGCAGGGTCAAATGCGCAATCCGCATCACGTAGTACTGCAATGTACGGATATGTTCCCCAGGTGGTGGAGATGGTGTCGGCGGCGACGGGCGCGGTGACGCTGGCCATCGGCGACGGCGCCAACGACGTGGCCATGATCCAGCGCGCCTCCGTCGGCGTCGGCATCTCCGGCGTGGAGGGGCTGCAGGCCGTGTGCGCCTCCGACTACAGCATCGCGCAGGTACGCGCCGACCCGGCGGCATCTCCGGCGTGGAGGGGCTGCAGGCCGTGTGCGCCTCCGACTACAGCATCGCGCAGGTACGCGCCGACCCGGCGGCATCTCCGGCGTGGAGGGGCTGCAGGCCGTGTGCGCCTCCGACTACAGCCAAACAGGTTTTTGCCAAATAATGAATTAGCAAACAATCCATGGTGTCCTACTCGTCACAACTGTATAGCGCTCGGAATCAAATAAACTAGCAGCGCTAAATAAGTCGGGCGCTCGCGACGGGTGCTTGCGGGTTCGAGGCCCGCGGCGGACTTCCGACATAATTATGCACGCGTGACCTCATCCGCTCGTGTTTTAGACCGTTCCCCCTAAGAGCGTTTTCACACTATCCGAATACGATATCGTTGTCGGGCGACGACAGCCGGCTTCCGATAGCCGATACCATGTGTTTAGTTTCACATATTTCCGATAAAATCGTTCCGAAAACAAGTTCAAAATGTCCGCCGCGCATCGGGTATAGAGCCCGCACACAGAGACAATTTAGATACACGCATAGCACTTATACAAACATTATCGTCCGCCGGCTCACGGGTCTCCGATGGCGCCGCCAGCATATCGGTGTCGGCTCCGATATCATACAGGGTGTATCTGTGAACATTTACATTCCTTTAACCATGTGTTCTACCAACCATTCTGAACAACATTAGGTAATTCTATGACTTTTGAAAATTCCTATAAAAAAATTTCATCTTTCCATACAAAGTCGGTCACGTGACTCGGTCATTTTGTATGAGGAGTTGAATATTTTTTTGAAAAATTTGGAAAAGTTGTTGAACAAATTTTCAGAATGGTTGTTAGAACACGTGGTTAAAGGGATAAATCTTTACACATACACCCTGTATTTCATTTATTTTACTTATCCCGACATCGGATCGGCGCGCGTTCGACACCGATATCGGATCGGATAATGTGAAAACGCTCTGACGGTCGGTTGCGCCGCTTGCCCGCAGTTCCGCTTCCTGCTGCGGCTGCTGCTGGTGCACGGCGCGTGGAACTACTCGCGGTAGATTATAAATTTGACATTTATAAATGTTCTGTAAAGGACTTAATTTTTTTTTGTTATATGGCCTGTATTTAATTGTGTTCACGACACATTTAATTTTGCCAATGTCAAGTGTAGATTGATAAAGTGTAGTCAACAGTCGAAGTCACAGTCACTCAATAAAACGCCGGTGTTTAGCGTTTTAATGTCCTAAGGATTCTGTGGGAGGACTATTTTAATAAAGCCGTAGGTTTTAAGACTCTATTAGGTCAAAGCAAGTTGTTCACGTGACCACTCACTCGACACACAATAGCAGTGTTATAAACGACACAATTCAATGATTCTTATATTAATATCACCCTGCGGCACTTCACTGCACAAAGTAACACCAAATTTGTACACTAAAACCACTAGATACTAATTAAAATCTTTGGATTGCATCAGCCGATGCGGCTTGTTTCACAGTTACCCACAGAATCTGACTTAAATTGAATAAAGGCATTTTGATTTGATTTGACTTATGTCATTGGTCCGTAGGCGGCCCGCGAGTCGATATCCCGGCACGCGGCGGACTTCGGCGAGAACCTGCGCAAGCAGAACGACGTGGCGCTGGTGATCGACGGCAAGACGCTGAAGTACGCGATGGGCTGCGACCTCAAGAAGGACTTCCTGGACCTCTGCATCTCCTGCAAGGTGGTGGTGTGCTGCCGCGTCTCGCCCATACAGAAGGCCGAGGTATGTGTCCGATGGTATTCTGCTCACACGTCAGGCAAGCGCGGTAATTAAACCTAAGGGTGCGTGTCCACAGAAGTTGAGCTGCGTGGAGTTGATCGTCTCATAAAAATTTACCAATCACGTTGCTCATCAGAGATAAGATGTGTATTTAGAGCAACGTGATTGGTAAATTTTTACAAGTCTCAGCTCAACTCCACGTTGGTCCGCTTCTGTGGAAACGCATTTCTTTCTGATTCGCTTCCCAGGTCGTTGTTTTGAATTTTTCGAATATTGGTCGGGTTTGTGATCACCAATCCGCATTAGGCAAGCGTGGTGATTAAGCCCAATCCCATCACATTAGGGATGATTCGATTTCTATGATGGCCTTTGCCCTGCAGTGGGGTAGTTTATAGGCTGATATTATACTTTACTTATACTTCACTTTACTGAACAAAAACAAGCGTTCATCACACGAATGTTTGCGGGGATCGAACCGACCTTCGACTTATTCGTAGCAGGCAGGGTCAAATGCGCAATCCGGCCGGTCAAAATCAACAGTTTGAACGGCATCACGCAGTACTGCAATGTACGGACACGTTCCCCAGGTGGTGGAGATGGTGTCTGCGGCGACGGGCGCGGTGACGCTGGCCATCGGCGACGGCGCCAACGACGTGGCCATGATCCAGCGCGCCTCCGTCGGCGTCGGCATCTCCGGCGTGGAGGGGCTGCAGGCCGTGTGCGCCTCCGACTACAGCATCGCGCAGGTACGCGCCGACCCGGCGGCATCTCCGGCGTGGAGGGGCTGCAGGCCGTGTGCGCCTCCGACTACAGCATCGCGCAGGTACGCGCCGACCCGGCGGCAGTCTCCGGCGTGGAGGGGCTGCAGGCCGTGTGCGCCTCCGACTACAGCATCGCGCAGGTACGCGCCGACCCGGCGGCGTCTCCGGCGTGGAGGGGCTGCAGGCCGTGTGCGCCTCCGACTACAGCATCGCGCAGGTACGCGCCGACCCGGCGGCATCTCCGGCGTGGAGGGGCTGCAGGCCGTGTGCGCCTCCGACTACAGCATCGCGCAGGTACGCGCCGACCCGGCGGCATCTCCGGCGTGGAGGGGCTGCAGGCCGTGTGCGCCTCCGACTACAGCATCGCGCAGGTACGCGCCGACCCGGCGGCATCTCCGGCGTGGAGGGGCTGCAGGCCGTGTGCGCCTCCGACTACAGCCAAACAGGTTTTGCCAAATAATGAATTAGCAAACAATCCATGGTGTCCTACTCGTCACAACTGTATACGCTCGAGATCAAATAAACTAGCAGCGCTAAATAAGTCGGGCGCTCGCGACGGGTGCTTGCGGGTTCGAGGCCCGCGGCGGACTTCCGACATAATTATGCACGCGTGACCTCATCCGCTCGTGTTTTACCGTTCCCCCTAAGAGCGTTTTCACACTATCCGATACGATATCGTTGTCGGGCGACGACAGCCGGCTTCCGATAGCCGATACCATGTGTTAGTTTCACATATTTCCGATAAAATCGTTCCGAAAACAAGTTCAAAATGTCCGCCGCGCATCGGGTATAGAGCCCGCACACAGAGACAATTTAGATACACGCATAGCACTTATACAAACATTATCGTCCGCCGGCTCACGGGTCTCCGATGGCGCCGCCAGCATATCGGTGTCGGCTCCGATATCATACAGGGTGTATCTGTGAACATTTACATTCCTTTAACCATGTGTTCTACCAACCATTCTGAACAACATTAGGTAATTCTATGACTTTTGAAAATTCCTATAAAAAATTTCATCTTTCCATACAAAGTCGGTCACGTGACTCGGTCATTTTGTATGAGGAGTTGAATATTTTTTTGAAAATTTGGAAAAGTTGTTGAACAAATGTTTCAGAATGGTTGTTAGAACACGTGGTTAAAGGGATAAATCTTTACACATACACCCTGTATTTCATTTATTTTACTTATCCCGACATCGGATCGGCGCGCGTTCGACACCGATATCGGATCGGATAATGTGAAAACGCTCTGACGGTCGGTTGCGCCGCTTGCCCGCAGTTCCGCTTCCTGCTGCGGCTGCTGCTGGTGCACGGCGCGTGGAACTACTCGCGCATCAGCAAGCTCATCCTCTACTCCTTCTACAAGAACATCTGCCTCTACGTCATCGAGCTCTGGTTCGCCATCTACTCCGCCTGGTGAGTTACGCTCATCTGTTCTATTAATTAGCCCGCGGCTTCGCTCGCGTTAAATTCAGGGATAGCACGGAGGGGCGAAAAGTAGCCTATGTTACTCTCCATCCCTTCAACTAAATCCACTTACATAATCACGTCAATTCGCCGCTCCGTTTTGCCATGAAAGAAAGACCGGCCTTCTGTGTAGATATATTTATTTTGTGGCAACAGTTCTTGATATTTTTTTATTTTAATGTAATTAGGCTAGAACAACATTATTAGTGTGTAGCTAAAATATCCTGCCATCTAGTGATGAAACAGTTGACCAACATTAATTTAAGCAATAATATAGTCGGTAAAACAGCACAATATTGTTTAATTTGTCGCGTTTGCATCACTTTTATATCGCTTTTTTCGACTTTTCAGTTGATATGTTGGTTCACTCGCAGGTCCGGTCAAATATTGTTCGAGCGCTGGACGATAGGGTTCTACAACGTGATCTTCACGGCGCTGCCGCCCTTCGCGATAGGACTCTTCGACAAGTTGTGTTCACCTGAAATTATGTTGCGGGTGAGTGACAGTATTATTTTCATAGGCTGCGTTTAAGGACACAATCTATGGCTCTAAACGCAGCCTATGTCTCGTGGGGATATATAATCATCAAAAAAATTAAATGAACAAGACTACATACCTACTTTTATTCATGAGAAAAAGAACGATTTTCTCTGGTTCTTAATTTTCTATCCTATCTTCACGAGAAGGTAACACATAATATTAATTTTGATATATTTGTTTTAACGGTTCCGTATTACTTTTATTCAAGGAATAATAATTATTCAGACGCGGATCGAATATGGTAGCTATTTCTGCAACATTAGTCTTTATCAGTGAAGAGTATTAATTTAATTTCGTAATCATAGCGTTTACGGAATTTTTCATATCCCCCCATTTAAAAATTACAACGCTCGAGCTGATAACTCGACCATGAAAGTCTGAACTCTCAACACTCGAGTCTATGATGTTCCTAAGCGTCGATTCAGCGCTTAACGCTCGACGCTCATGCGCTCATTTGTTACAACACAAGTTTGAAACTCCCAACCCTCCATCTCCCCTGCCGGGCTAACATGCGCGCCGCGAGATAATCTGTCGACACTCGAATTGTGTCCGGCGCAAGTCGCTTCTCGCTCACCTGACTGAGCGATGAGCGGGATAGAAGGATGCGCTCGCGCGAACGAGAGTCGACAAAATTTTGTCGCGGTACGCATGTAAGGCCTACTGGTGGTCCGTCGGTTCGTCTGTGCCTACACCGTTCGTGAACGCCCGCAGCACCCGATCCTGTACATCCCGTCGCAGCAGGGGCTGCTGTTCAACGTGCGCGTGTTCTGGGTGTGGGCGGTGAACGCGCTGCTGCACTCCGTGCTGCTGTTCTGGCTGCCCGTGCTCATGTGCGCGCACCACGTGCTGTGGCCGCACGGGAAGGATGGCGGGTACCTCGTGCTCGGGAACATTGTCTACACGGTGATCACCTATTCTATATTTTTTTAATATTGTCCTGCCCGTACGAAGCGATTCGCTTCCACATTTATCATACGGACAGCTAAGGAGTGGAACTCCCTGCCGAGGTCGGTTTTTCCCGACCACTATAATCTGGACATCTTTAAGGCAAGAGTGAACATGCATCTTCTAGTCAAACGCGTACCATCCTCCAACTCATCGTCGTTTTCCATCAGATGCGAATTGTGGTCAAGCGTTGGCCTATAGTTTAACAGTTGCCTAACTATAAGGTGATGTTTGGAGTGTACATTTTCTTGTAAGAGAAGAAAAAATCAACGCTCCCTCTGTCTTTTATAGTATATCCGTCCTTTTCAGTGCCGCTTCTGGTGTGTTTAAAAAGTTCTCAAGTGAGTTGCCATAGTATTATAAAGAACTGATAAGCGTTGTGCATATCTTCATCTTCATTATTAAGCGGTTGGCACATTAGATTGTTTATATATGTAATATTCGGTTAAATGTGAGAAACTAATAATTTGTATACCCATTGTAACCACATTTCCTGTGTGCAGTACGTGGTGCTGACGGTGTGCCTGAAGGCGGGGCTGGCCACGCACTCGTGGACGTGGGTGACGCACGTGGCCATCTGGGGCTCCGTGGCCATGTGGTTCCTCTTCATACTCATCTACAGGTAACGCAACGACATTTATTTATCTATTTAATTGCACATGTTACATTTTGCAATCTTAAATCGAATATAACAAAGTTACAAATAATACTGACTACGGAAGTTTTTAGATAAAAGGCTGAAAGGTTATAGTAATAATATATTATGATAACTACATATAGATACACTTACACTAGTTTGTAACGGGATTGCTACTACTCTCGGCGTTAAAAAAAGTTGGCTGTTTACTATTGGCTGTCTCGTTGGTGTCATTCGCGAAAAGGATATAATCTCTCAGTCTGTGCCATATTTGAAGACAACATGAATTATAACATTTTTAAATGGTCGGCAGATATTTTTAAAATGGCATGTTGGTAAAACTCACTTTGCCGTGCAAGCAAAAACTTACAGTCGTCTGTTATAAAATGTAAACACCCCATTAAGTTAATATATGTATGAGATCGTAGTGCACGTGAGCGTACAGGTTTTATTGTAGTAACATGCGGTTGTGTGCAGCAACATCTACCCGTGGATCCTGATCGGCGCGGTGATGCGCGGCATGGACGCGATGGTGTTCAGCTCGCTGGTGTTCTGGCTCGGCCTGCTGCTGGTGCCCGTGTGCGCGCTCGTGCCCGACCTCATCGTCACCGTGTGAGTATGACACAGTGACAGGTGGCAGGGGAGCAGGCCGATAGCCTGATGGTCAGCGACCGCTGGGCGCCGTTACCTTGCAACACTCGCATGCCGCTGCTTCACGCCGGTCTTCTGTGAGGCGCAATATCACTTCTTTGGCGGCACATTCATGCAAACGTGCTCTTACCACGTACGAACATCTCTGCTCACAATCTTCGAAATAACCGTGCTCTCTCACGTACGAAACCTCTGCTCCATCTTCGAAATAACCGTGCTCTCCCACGTACGAAACCTCTGCTCCATCTTCTTCGAAATAGCCTGGCCGGGAAAACATCATCCCAACCGAAGCCTTCGCCCTGGAGCCCGGGTAGGGCCGTCACCCCGTATGGAACTGTGCGCACGCAGGGCCCCAGGCAGTAGAGGCGCCCCGCGGTGACAAATGAATACGCGCTTCATTGGCTTCGCACACAGACGAGTATGGATTAAATATAAAATAATAGTTATAGCTGCTAGTCACGCAATAACCTTAATCCTTTCCCACGGTTTTCCTTCTTCCTTAAATATATCCTTCCTTATATATATATTTATGTGATAATGTACATGCAGTCTAATAGTGTTGTAGCATGAAATAAATGGTCGGCTCTGGCTGACTTTGATGTGGAAGAGTTCGTTGACCTAAGGCATTTTGTCGTGACGTATCACTTCCGCACCCGTTCCGTATAGTATGTCGAGGCGGTACGGCCGCGGCCCGGCGGCGGCTAGTCTGTCTCTGTCTCGCGCACGCCGAACTACGCCGAACCACGTCGAGATCACGGGTACGCGCATATTTAATAACTATTTAATAATAAATAAACAAAATGAGACAATATCACATACGTCGTCCTGGTCGTAATTAGGGGTTTCTCCTGTGCTATAGAAACCCCTAATTACGATGGGTACGTTTTGATTTCAAAAACCACGAAGGAACCACAAATACCCAGACCCAACACAAATGTCTGTTTTATCAACAAACATAATTATTATGTGCTGATGCGGTAATTGAACCCGCGTCTCTTGCGTCTCCATCGGCGCTCCAACCACTGCGCTAACGGGTCGTCAAATGTATTTTGTGGTAGTAGTTAGCTAACGACCAAAGTGACGTTATCTTGTTTCCGAGGCCGACACTCAGTTCGGAACGCTGAGCCAATGGAGTAAGTGAGTTAGCTAACCAAAACGAGTTTGCAGGGCCCGCGTAAGGACGACATATTACTTTTGGTATAAATGCCCGCCCTACGAGAAGAGGAAAGAAGACATTCTCAAATATTTGAATGCACCACGTGAGTTTCTTTTTGGACTAGTTCAAGTAGATACGGTAAAGAGTAAAAGTAAATACGTTCGATAAGATTACTTATGATAAGTTCATAAGTAAACTCGTAGTGTATTGAACAGTCTTTTTATTGAACAAGAATCATAATTAATGAATATTTTACAATGCAGTTGTGTGACAGAAATAACACAGTGTGACGTCACATCTACACTGTCATATGACATTCTACACTCGATTTGGTGGTCCGTCTTACGGATATTCGACTGTCGAATAATAAAGGAGGCATATGGTAATAATGAGAAAACAGGTTTGTCGTATTGTCAGTAGACAAAAAACACGAAATCGAGCTCATTCCTGCCTGACCTGTTACAATAAATCTAACTCGGTGTGCACCCCTATCCAACTTTTATATCGAGCACGATCACGGCTACCGATATCTGACATCCCTAACACCCCTGCGTGGTACTCCGGTACCAGCTCACCACAAGCGAGACAACGCCGCGACGAACAGATTACATCGAGTCGTGTGATCACGCTAGATAGACCATGGCGCGGCCGGCGACGACGCAAGTGGGACGTAGACGCGCCCCGGGTGTCGTGGGGCCGCTGGGCGACGTTCGGGTACCCCCCGCGAGCGACCCACGCGGCGGAGCCCCCGCCGGCCGAGCCGCTGCCGCCGGGGGGCCCGCCGCCGCCGCCGCAGCGGCCGTCGTCGCCGGCCTCGACGACCTCGCCACCGGGCGTCGGGCGCGTCCACCCGGTCGACGCGGTCGTCCCTGCCGCGCGTGGCCAGCGAGGGCGACACGCCCGCGCCCGCGCCGCCCCCGTCGCCCGCGTCGTCGTCGGCGCGCCCCCCGCCGCCCCCGCGCGCCCCGCCCCCGTCGCCGGAGCCGTCGCCGTCGCCCGGCCGTCACAACATTTTACCTTTTTCATAGAATACACGTGTGTACATGTTCGATTAGTGCACTATGTACTAATAGAAAAACATTTTCAACCACTGTAGCGTTCCCTCCTGAGAGGTTTTAATATAGCTACTGATATATATAGGTAGTATCGTTTAATAGTTTGACTGAGTATTCTTATCTTGAAATTAGCATAAAGTTTCGAGTTCACGAATGAATTGCGTTGTAGGCAAATTAAATATATAGATTGTTGTCATTACTTTAGTGCAGAGTAAAGTAATCATTCATTAAAAGCACGAATGAGGTAGAACAGAATATGCTGATTTATATGCGTATTATTCCTATTCCTATCATATCCATTTCGTCCTACACTATCCTAATCTTCCAGTATCTGAAGTAGTTTGATGTATATTTGAACTTTGGCCTCGCTCTGTGATAGGGCCTACCATAATCGACTGGCCGGATGGCGCATTTGATTGATTGTGACCCTGCCTCTTACGCCAGAAGTGTGGGTTTGTGTGATGGACACTTATGTTTGTTCAGTGTCGGAGTATTATTTATGAATTATATTTGTGTTTCCTCTGTTATCTGATATCTGTAACACAAACGCTCAAGCTACTTATTAAGGAATCAGGTCAACGATCGTTGTGAAATTACTCATTTATAAAGCGACTTGCCTAAATAGAAATAAATGTGTCCACAGCATCCACAACTCTGCGTTCAAAACGATGACGGAGGCCGTGCGCGAGAGCGAGATAAAGCAACGCGACCCCGCCGCGCTCCTCGCGCAGCCCAGGCACTCGTGAGTATCCCCCGCACCCCGCGCCTCCCCCGCCCGCGGGGCGGTCGCATCACCCCACACTATAGAGGTTGAACCAAGAATCTGCTATAAGTATTATAGTGTTTAACAGCTGGCATAAAATGTTGAATGAACAGCCAGATTGTTACCGCGCCCGCGTGACTTTCGACCGCGCCAATCAACAGTTTGATGAGCATCGATTTTTTACACCGCAGAGGTTTTTTGAACTAAACAACTCTATAAAATACATTAGAAGAGAATTTTGAACCCTACATACTTAGATATAAATCTTATTGCTTTAACTTAAATGTTTCGAGTGGCGGTTATATTTCGCTTCTTGTTATAGTGGTACTAAATCGAAGTGCCTTCTTGGTTCAACCTCCATAAAGAGACTTAGAAATTGACTAAGTGTTTAAACATAAATTTTACTTAATAAATGTGATTTTAGTCCATTTCTAAAAAGTTAATCAATCCAGAATCTCATATAAATTAATAGCATAATGCCACTATTACAATGGCTAGAAGGAAGACTTTCTATCTGCCATGCAATTGAACACATGAGATATCATTGTTATGAAACGTCATCATTCGTAACACCACATTTATTTCCATGATCTTGATCTTATTAATTAATGAAATTATTCCTATTAGAAAGGTTATGGTCATATTGGGGGTATGAGTTACTAAGAATCATAAATAAAGGTATTGCATATTTCTTGCCTCAACTTGCCGCTGAGTAAGGCTGAGAGCACACGAGCTGGCACCCCGGGCTTCGAGCGACTCGCTCGTGTGCCAGCTTCGCCTCACGCGTGTGTTAGCTGAGATCATACGTACGAATTTATTAAAATACTTGTGGCCCCACTTCGGGACATTAGTTTCATATAGCCAATAGATGGCGCTGGGCGTCGATTGCATCGCGCTAGTGTTTCGGTTTTCTTATAAACCTTTTCGTTGTAAAATTTACCTCTTTGTAAATAGTGTATGTGGTTAATGAAGTTAATTCATATTTTTAAATCACTTTTATTCACTGGTAAAATATACTATGAAATGAAATGTACACAGTAGTATTCTATAAAATTAGAAATACTTATTAAATTTACGTTTTACAGTCAACGCAATTATACCATATTATTGCTAGTGATCAAAATCATTCATTATTATAAATTTAAGTCGTAAAATGAAGACGTACGTATGGTCTCAGCTCTATAATGAATACCAATGAAATGTCTTAGAAAGAGTTCCGTCACGCTAACATTCCTTATTCTAGATCCAGATACTAAACTATAACATGTAGCGCTCGTTGATGACGTAGGTAGACGTGTGCCGTGAGGTGTGTGTGGAATGACCGCGTGTGTGTGTGTGTTGCATTATTTTGGAATGAGCTGTGTAGGCTACGGCTAACATTTTATAACAATTTTGAGTTTAGTGCATAGATGTCTATGTAAATATGTGTATATATATATATTTGTATATCTAATATACTTTAATCTACATAGTTTAAATTAATATAGAAGCATTTACGTATATATTTTCAAAATTAGATGCTAGAGATACCAGTTAGAGAACACTGTATAAGACTGAAAATTGTTTATACACCTTCAAATGTTTTTGATAAAGCTTTATTTTATTAGTAAATTTATAAGTAAAGTCACAGTACAAATATAAATGATGTAGGTATATGGTAGTAAAAGTATTATGTGTAGTGTATATCAATTTCAATAGTATCTTATATCATCTTCAATCGAACACATTTTTTTATGATTTTGATTTTAAATTTACACAATCTCGTCTATATTGTTCACCGTCGCTTTCAATGTTTGTCGATTTTTACTTAGTTCCACGCATACAACATTATGGAGATAATTATCCTAAAGTACGTTTACATCAATTGTAAAATAAATAATTATTGATTAACTCTAACCAAATAACTGAGGAACTAATTGGATTTCGACAATAGCGCACATAATCCTACAAACATAGAGCGCACGCAAAGTATATAGTTTAATTTGTATTTGACCCTGAGTTGGCTTCGCATCGCCCCCCTCCCCACCGCACCCCATAGACTCGTGTTGAGATGCGCAGCCGCATGATTGTGCGCACTTTACTGCTGAAATATTTGTCAGCTCACTCTCTAAAATGTTACCTTTCCTATATGATAAAACCTCCTTAGATTCCTTGTGAATTTATATTGTATTCAATGTTTATTTAATGTTTCTATGTACATATACATAACGGTCTGTGGGAAAATATAACAAAACCCAATTGATAAATTGACTATAGGCGACAAATATATCAGCGTAAATAATTTCACGTTTCACGACGCTCGTTTAAGTATACCATAGTATATGTGACTCGAACTCTGCAAACCGAATTTTCTCTATCATCTCACGTCGATTTCCTATCGCAATCTGTGTCACGTATCCCTGGACGTAAAACGATCCGTGGTGGCGTCTTAGCATGAGTCTATGTGGCACGCGGGCGTGGCTAGTGTTGACGTGTTGTGTGTCGCGCGGCAGCAAGCGCGGCGAGCCCGTGGGGCTGCGCTGGCGCCGCCGCGCCGTGGCCCCCGTCCCCTCCGCCCCCGCCGCCCCCGGCCCCCCCGGCTCCCCGGTCGCGCTGCAGGGCTCCGCCAACGGCTCCGCGCGCCGCGTCCGCCCGCCCCGCCCGCCCCGTCGCCGCGACTCACACATCATTTGACACTTCTCCGGCGCGTGAGCGATCGCTCGTCACACGTGACCGTGACACTCGATACTGAAGGCTTAGCACGAATTTTTCACAGAAATCGTATCGAATGCGTATCGTAAGTAATTTATATGAAAATTTAAAACTCCCTTTATCGAATGAAACAGCACTAAAATTTACCGCACAACGAAAGGATAGTATCGCAACATGAGCGCTTGTTCACATATTATACAATTAACGTATCCAATACATTTTTGAGTACGATACATTGGTCATCGAAGATGCTTCGTGCTGAATCCTAGCGTGGCCGTGGGTACGATACGTTTTCGTTATGAATTCTTAAAAAGTTCTTGCTAGGCCTCCTAAATTCGCGATGACAGATCCGCCTTATCAACTATTGGAGCCTTTGAATGTTCTCAAACCGTAACTTATAATAAAGGATTGTCAAATGTAACGAGCGAGACCACTACGCGCAACAAAAGTCGAGTAGCTAGACTACTGCTAATACATAGAAATTTATTTATATGCGAAATGCAAATTAATACGTTAAGAGTAGACTTTTTTGGCTCGCGTCAGTAACTGTGGACTAGTCTTCGAATTGGCTTTAATTATGAAAATCATATATCCTTCCAAAGTTATACGACAGATGGCGTAGTGCGTCGCTCCTATACGCCACTCTGTCGACGTCCTACTGACGCACGTCACAGAAGTGTACCTTAACGGTGGGCGATGAAATGATCAGTCCCGACTGCTGTGTAAATATAAGGAATTCGGGAAATGACTGATTATATGTGATATAGATACAATTATAAAGATCTTGTAAATATAACGGCCTATGAGAACAGAGATCTATGAAAATAAAGAATTTAATATTATGTAAATCTAATTTCATGTGCCATAAGTAAAAACGCATTTTAAGGAGAACCGGTAGATTACCTATATATTTCGATATATAAGTGTTCTGTATGGACTTAAACTGTTAGGTGACACCCTATATACAGACTCTGTATGCAGAGTAAAGACCTCCATCATATAAATCAAATCATCGCATCTATGATGGGATTATTGCTTTGCCTAATGCAGATTGGTGATCACAAACGGACTGAAACTGAATAATTTTTTTATTTATTTTCAAGCTAAATAGTACAAAACAGTATTTATTAATTTTAAATGTCAACATTATCATTTCATTTAAAAAAAGTTACACAGAGTACAAAACATTTCGTAGATCTACTTCTCATGAGCGCCATCTGTTGACTGAAGGAAAATCGGCCCCAATACTATTTATTGAATATATTACCTCCTTCCTTCGTATTCCTTCGTATTATTATAAATAATATTCCTGTAAATACTAAGGTTATTTGATGTTACACGTTTGATATTTGCCTTCGTCTTCTACTAGGTTTTTAATTACAGCAATAGTAAAATGAGAACAGTATGTTTCTTCAACCAACTGTCTGGTGTATGTTTATGGCCCAAAGTATGTGTTTACCACTGCTACATAGTAAACTAAAATGAGGTAGTTAGTGCTGACGCCCGCTACTTAAACTTTAGATATTATCAAACCACTTAGGCCCGATTCGACTAATCGCATCCGAGGATATGGCTGTGGTAAAACGTAAGATATCTCTAAATTCGACTTCCATGTCGAGTGCTCGAGAATTGCCCCTCAGATTTACTACTATGAGCGGTAACTGTTCTTATTTTACTATGGCAGTAAAATTACAACGAATGTTCTTATGATATTTTATAGATATTATACGGTAGTTTATTGTATGGCGTTGTTATTTATTAGATTTGTTTGAGTGCCTCGGTGGCGCAGTGGCTATTGGTTGACTCCCAGGATAGTTTCTCTTTTTTCGTTTGGAGCCTCGTGTTTAACCCTGGCCGGACTCGATCCCGTACTAAATTGACACCTGGGTTTTTCTATCAAGACGTTTCGGAGTCAGAAATTTTATTTTTATTTATTTATTTTATTTTTCTCCTCTCGGATCGGAAGGGAGTAGATTGCACTGGGTGTAGTACTATAATATGTACTGTGTAATGGGGTTTATAGTATAGATAAGAATGGTTTCCGTAATTGAAACACTGTCAGGACTAATGTAATGTGGTATCCCACACCCTCCCAATCATGAACGTTTTGAAGGGGAAAAAATTCAATCGTTATGTTTCTGAGGTGGATTTTTTTCACTTCGAAATGAAGACTATCAGAGTGACTGAACAAACAGCTTACCGTGCCAGGTGATTTTAGCCTAAACACTAGAGCTAATTACACAGAGTGGTAGTCCCAGTAAAATAAAATCCACGACCTCCAACCGTTAGAGGCAGCGCTCTTAGCCACTACACCACAGAGGCAGTTCAATCTGCCAAGACTAAGATAGTAATGGTTGTTTTGTTAGTACTTACGGTGTATGTTGTCGTAGTTGGACTTACGCGCCGTTCGCGTGGCGCGGAGACATCGCCATCAAATGGTAAATGTGTGTTCAGAGTGTGTAGGTAGTGTATAGGGTTGCCAGGTAAAAATATCTTCAGAAAACGTTGGTCACATCAAAAAGTTACAAATGTTTTGAGAAAGGTAATTTAAATATTGCAACAGTTTTTAATGTTTTAATCTGTTTTTGTAATTAAAATAAGTTTTTTTTCTTGAATTTATGTAATTCAAGTTTCCGAAATGAGAAAACTCGTTAAAATGCTAAATAAACCCTTCGAATAATGCATTTATGGTACCTACTACCTCTATTAAAGGGCGGTTCTGTAAATTTGAAAAACTCATATAAAAAATATGCATTATCATTTTAGCAGGGGAGTGTTCACACCATTGAGGTTATCCTGGCAACCCCGATACTCTTGTTAGCTATGAGTGATCTTTAAGTAGTACGACATGGCAATATTCGAGTCTTCTAGATTTCACGTCTCCATATTCGTTGATTGTCCCAATTCTTATTTATCTGTTGACTATTTTTAATTAATAGTTTTCATAAAGTTTACCTCCTTTAATCTTACAATTAATACCTACAAAGGTATATAAATATTAGTATTAAATACTTAATATCGTATTATAACATTCCATGTTTTATTGAATAATATTAACTTATGATAATAAAGACATTTGATGCAATGGAATTGGATTATTTACAGTTGAGGCCTAAATTAAAATTATTTGTGGAACAGAGTTCTAATGTGCCCTTGGACCAATGGTCAATAATTTTGTTTACTTAAGCCACTCCTATTTATCTTTTGCGTATAAAATACGCTGCATTGGTCTACTTTATAACGCAGTGTGTAGCCTGGGCACATGATTGTAATACAGTGTGTATTGTTAAATAATTATATCAGGATCTACTTATCCGCAACAAAAAAAAATATAATAAAGAATTTAACTATTGAAAACAGCATTTTATCCGTAACAAAAGTAATCAATTATCTCTGTTTCTAATTGTTGAATGTTTTTCAATATCATTATGAGACAATAAGTATTGCTACAGTAAATTAGTTTCGCTTTTAGTTTTCAGCCTTTTTGTTAAAAAAATAATAATCCTTCACCATCCAAAAATCCATCCATATTGGGGTACAATTGTTTAACAAAATGCTCTGTATAAGCCTCAATGTTTATCTCTTTTCAATTTAGAATGATGACAGTGGTTATAAGCAGGTGTGGGGCTCAAGTAGTATTACTACGGATTGAACCTAGTTCCAATGTTCCGTCTACCTACGCTATGTATTAAGTATTCCGTCGTTTGCGCTATAAAATAACGTTGGTTTATGTATTTAGATGATTTCCTAAGAGGTAGGTAATTAACGTTTTCATTTTGATATTTTCATCTTGATGATGATGATGAGCTTGAATTTAAAAATTTCGTATTCATCCTGGAAATGGCTCTTGTTTTGGGAAAATAATGCTCAATGAGTATTTTACGGCCAGGATAGTCCTCTAGTTCAAGAGACACAAAAAGGTTGTTATAAGCAATCTTCAAACTTTTCTTGCACTTACGAAATTCATCTGAATACATAAATCAATGCGGTCTAGATTTTCAACAGTTTTTTTGCAGCCAAATAGTACTTATGTACGCTAGACTATATTTTTATACAATGAATATAGAACTCGATACGAAATTGTGAATGATATTTTTTATATTGTAAAGTTGATACAGTAATGCTAAATTGTTTTGAATGTTATAAATGACTCTATAGATTTATGTCAAAGTGGACGTACCTAAGCGAATCTCGGTTTGATATAATGTGGAGTAAAATTAATGTTCTGATAATGCGGCGTTCTTCCTACGATGTAAATAACATTCGGAATAAACGTGTGAATACGAACTCTGTAGTTACTTGTGTTGTACGATACCTGACGCTAACCTTGATTTGCTTTTACTTTTTAATATTCATTGTTAATTTCTCTTGCACTTTTCAAAAAAACATTTGAAGTTTTTCTTATGGAAATAATTATTTGCCCTCCTGGTATAGTATAACCAAACTCTCCTTGCTTTGAGGGCGCAGGAAATATCTCAAAATGCTTTATTACAATGAAAGGAATGTACCCGGGCTTAATCCCAGTCCTTTTACTTAGGAAAGTATGAGTAGTACTTACAAAAATAACAAAGTAAATTGCAACAAAATTGTCCAATGTTAACACAAAATGTTATTATTTTAGTAGTCTTATAATTTGACGGTTCTGTGTATGACTAACCTTTTGGCCATTGTTGGTAAATGCTTTTAACAATTAAGATTTTTCATTAACAGAAAATCTTTCAGCATATTTATACTATACTTATAACTGTGTGTCTGCCTACTAATTCCAAAGAAACAACTTCAAATGTAGATTTAATATTTTTTACTATTTTTCGTCTCGTTTTATTCGTGAGCACGTTTCATTATTTGGCGGGCGTGCGCGGGAACATACGAGCGCGGCGCCCGCGCATCTTCTATCATTGTTTATCTGTAAGTATCGATAGCTAGACGTGCCTTGTATCAGTCACACATTGTGATCATCGTTCCAAATGTACAAAGAACAGGGCCTAGGAGGTGTACTGTTTATTTCTTTTCCAAATTTATATTACCATCTGCCAATTCAAAATAGCTTTGCTGAAAATATACTTATATTTAAATAGAGATATCCTTACGAATGATACAAGCAACTTTTTTGCTGGTAATACTGTGGCATTTAAAGTATTTCTAGGATTAAATTAATTGTTTCATATGTATGTTCTTTAAAAAAAAGGATTTATTAAGTCTCAAAATGGTTACATATTCATTGGCCATTGTGCGAATTGTACATTCAATGAGGTTAAACCACCTGTACAAAACATATTCAATAATCAGTATGGTCGTTATTTAGAGTTTCACGTTACATAATAACTAATTATATAGAAATAAACAGTATGTTTCCTACGGTGCACGGTGCATTTGTATAGTAACATTTTGACAATACATATGAAATTGTCACATTCCATGCATAAAGTTACGTCAAGTCGACTTGTGATCTTGTAATTGTTGTAAATAATCATAAGAGAGCCTTATTGCTGTTGTTTGTAACGATCATTCCTATTTAATAATAAACAATTATAATTGAAACTGAGTTGTGTACTGTAGTCGTAAGCAGTAATGCCAAAATAATGCTTAGTTACGTACGAGGTGTAGGAAACTCCGCCAACTCTAAACGATCCGAACGTTATCACTAAGGCATGTTTCACCGACTTCATCTGTTTAACGCCATTGCCTGATAATTTTAATGCATTTTTGCATTTTTTTGTCAAATAATCTGCATGTTATTTTTTAATAATAAACAGTCTGATTTTGTTGCTTCAATACGATTTTCACAGTCTTTCTGAATAATCATCTTAACATGTCTCCGTAAAATGTGTTTAAATGATCTATTCAATAAGCTGTCAAAATTAGAAGTAGTAAAATAAGTCTGAAATGGTGAAGCTGTCCTTGCAGTGGTCTGTGTTTGTTACACCTTTGTACACCGATACAAAGCGATTGGCTAAGCGCGGAGGGCGCCGGTGCTGCGCAGCGGGTCGCGCCCGCGCACCGGCACCGGTAGGCTGGTACTGGGCATGTGTGGGTGGATGTGAACTAATCCGTTGTTGGTGTGTGTTCCTGGCAGAGCGGCGGACGCGCGCCACGCGCTCGTGCGGCTCGCGCAGTGTAAGTACCCGACGCTGCATGGCTTGCGCTTGCGCACGCTTGCCCCCACCACCTCACGCTTCTTATAACTAACAGGGTACCTTGGAAATGTCACGTGTCTTTTGTCCCGAGAATTGGGAGCAGACGTTCCCTCTGCTCCCAAGTCCGATAGTTGTGTTGTCACCGCGGTCTTGTGGCAGCCTCACGGAGACGGCGCGGCTGCTGCAAAACGTTCGCAGCGTGTTCAGCCGGCGCTCCGCCACGCGCGCCCACATGGAGCTCGAGCTGTCGCGTGAGTACCACACCCGCACGCGTCGCGTCCTAGACACACGCTCACTAGACGACACTTTTCTTTTGTCAAGTCGCCCCAACTCTGATGCAAAGTAACGGAACGACACAGGTATTGATTGTAATTGTTCTTACATCGACCATCACTGATTACTTTTAAAGAAAAACCACACGATTCAGCACATTTAGAGGGCGTTGTCAACACGCTGGTTTACTCACGTTTGACTTATTTTACTCATTGCAAAGTTTGTTTACATTATCAGTCACAAAGCTCACTGTTTTTTTTAAATATATTTATTATTTGACATGTATTATAAAATGTTTGTGTGTGGGTGTGCAGATGGGTTCGCATTCTCTCAAGAGGAGGGCGGCAGCGTGTCGCAGGCGGACGTGATCCGCGCGTACGACACGAGCCAGCCGAGGCCGGTGCACTCCTGAGCTGACGGCGGGCGCGGCGCCCTCTACACGATCTGCTGAGCGACGTGTGGAGGCGGCATAACGTTAGCGTACAAAGTCTTTTCTACCTTACACCATCCGCATCCACAGTTACTGATCAAACATACCCTATCATCGACGTACAAATTCTACCTTTTACTCCGGACGTTGCATCGTCGTTGTTGCGTCGACGAGCGGCACTCTCATAGCTGACGATTCATTTACTCAGGTGTATGTGTGTACTTAACGTTGTATGGATGTTGTCTATATGTATATTGTACGGGATTTATCGTGGTGTAACTTGAGGGAGCTCGAAGCCTACTGCGGGATCGTCGTCTCGTGCTGATCCTTATGCATTTGATAAAACCAACAAAAGTACATTTGTTCCAAGTAGCCACTCTAGTTATTCCACCCGGTATTTTTCTATGTAGGAAGTATTGTATGTTTAGTAGGAGATGTCACATAGGCTGTGGTTGATTAAAATATAGTGTAGTCAGGCAGTACTCGGTCACAGGGAATATTCAGCCACAGTTACAAGTTGCAATTAAGAACGATACTACGTTCGAGTTTTTGTTCTGCTAACTAACTAGTGAAATATAAATTGAAATAGATAATCGAGTACCTATTTACTTAGCAGTATATAATATGACATTTTTCTACACATTTAAACCAAATGAGTATATTTAAAGATTGACATATTAATTGTTACTTTGTTAATAAATTATTTTAGATATACGCTCTAATATGATAAGCTTGGAACATTGCGACACTTAAATAAATGACTATTAGTTCACATTGAATTATACAAATACCTATTTGATACTTATGTGTTCGCATCGCATTAGTACGTTTACGTTGCGAAGTCTTCACGTTTCTTATGGAGTTTTGAACTTCACTTTCTTGTAAAATAAAATATATATATAATAGTATTAACTCTAGAGCAGGCCTATTTTTGTTACTACTTGATTTTGCAGATGGTCGATGAAGACTTCTAGTTAGTTAACGGTTTCCTTGGCGCCACATAGCTTTAACAAAGTCACAAAGAGAGTTGATGCCTAATTTGCACAAGTTAGGACTAGGCACATAGAAACACGGGTTTAAATTCACAATTTCTATGTGATCTTATTTTGTATGAGTAGGTATTGGGCAATAGCTGAAGTGAAAGCGTTTTTTTTCTACATTAACTGAATCTAAAGAGACGCAGGCGTCTATATATCAATTACAAGTTGTAAATAGTGTGCTCAAGTAGGTATGTATTACCTACAGAGCAAGTAGCCTATAGGTGTTCAGTTCAGCGCCAGACCAATGCTCCATGGTAGAATGCTCACAGATACACCCTGTATAGGCGGTGAGGGAAAACTTCGCGAGGAAACCTGCACTTTCCGGATAGTTTCTGAAACGTGTAACCGTAATTCTTGGTCTGGTTCCCCTGTTAAAGGGTTGCGAAGCTCATGCAACCAGGAGCTTCATTGTAATTTCCAGGCCTCGCCAAATCCTGAAAAATGGTCTAATTGTTCCCCGGGCTGCACACAATGGAGGCGATCGCGTGTGAAAAATCCGTTAGATGGCGTACTTGTAGACTGAGGTCTACACGGTGATTGATTATTTTTTGATGTTAGACATCAAAATGTCACTAAATGACCAATGACGTTGAAGTTGGACCTCAGACTACAAGTACGCAACCTAACGGATTTTTCACACGCGGTAGCCCATTGGGAAATACACGCTAAAATGAGCGAGAGATCCATCGACCGACTTATGACGTTTTATCGAGCGATGTCCGTCGCGCCGGTCAATCAGACCTACCACACCAATGTCAATCAGTCGGTCTGGTAACACCATTCAGTTTACGTAATCTCATTAATGATGATGAGCATTCAAGATCGAGCTAATAAAGAATAATATATAACTGGGTTGTGATGTTTGTTGAGTGGAAAATGTAAGAAATGTTGTGGACGGCATGACACGTGCCCTCTCGCTAAATGCCGTTAACCAATGTGGAGTGTTTTTGCATAATATTTTATTGTAGTGTTGCAACACATAATATTTTTTGAGAAATCGTCAAGTTGTAATGACGTCTTCAAGCTATATAAAATCATATTTTTATTTATGAGCAAAAAATGTTTGGAGCTATCCTACAAAGTATATAAATATATTTAAGTTTACATTTATTTTATATTAATGAATCTTATAAATCTGACATTTTATTATATTTCTTAGTTATCAGATTGTATGTTAAATACAATCATGATGTTCCAATCGTACCTATCCTAAAAACGATGATAATAGCTACTGATTGTTTTAGACTATGCTGTTATACTGGGAACATTTGAGTAAGTAATATATTAATTTATTAGAAAATACGTGTATTTAATATGGTTTCATGGTACGTCCACTGGTAATCAATTTATAAAAGAGTACAAACGTTAGATATGCTTATTGAATATATTACTTTGGTTAATATCGTTTTGATGAATGAATTCTTATTTTAATTATAGTTTGTTAATGACATGTTTCTTTGTTTCACTAATGACTGGAAAAAGATTGCTTGAAACAATCTGTATCTATTGTAATGTATGTAATATGTATGTATCTAATATAAACATGTAACAAACATTGTCATAATAATACTTGTGTAGTTTGATTGTTATCTAAGATATTAACGACTTGTATATGATGTAGAAATGTTCCCGGGTTTAATGAAATATAAACTTTTGAACGCTTTAATTGGTTATGTACTCTCAGCGTCCAAATCGTTACAATGTGATGTTATAAGCGTATTAATTACATATTTAACCAATTATATAGATAGATAAGTATATAAAAATATTTGCAAATGAATCATGAGTTCCTTTGTACTTAAATAAATAAATTCCGCATGTGTTTATTCTGTCGCTGAGGGAACCTACGCTTTGCTGGGTGTGTGAGTCTGTATGCAACGTAAAGCTATATTTTTTAGTCGTGTATTGTATTTATTAACTTCATAAGTTATCGCTTCGTCCGTAATAGAAAACGCAGTAATTTAGTGTGGAGTGTTTAAATTCAAAATTGTAGAATTAAAAAACCTAATGGGGGTTTTAAATCGAGCACTTTAGATCTGACTTTCGGATATTATAAAGCACTGAATTATTTGATTGCTCCCTTAAGTATTGGCACAGGCTTATAACATAAACGCCTTGGTCTCGAGTAACTAATCATAATGTATATCAGCCTTTTTACTTCTCTATACTGTACCTAATAGATAGTTTCATCTGAAACCAACTAATTTATTGTATAAAAAATAAATTAATATTTACTAAATTATTGTGATATAACTTGGTGAAGCTAAAATTTTCAGAGTCTTTACAAAAGTCGACTGCTAGTGGTTTTTTGAGGGACTTGTAACTGATATTTATCACATTATACCTCGTAACAGTTTATTATTGTTAACTGTTAATCGACTAAGATTATGTTGGGCGAGTTCGGGCGCGATGACGGCTTGTGACCACGCGAACTGGAATTTAAAAATAAACAGGCACTTTTGAGCGCGTCTGTATTAATTTATTTATTTCTATGATTGGTTAATAATAAATGGAGTTAGGGAATAGTATGTAGGTATATTCATTTCCCTGTATAAAGTCTTTAAATAGTATTTTGAATACATAGTGCATAACGCTCCCTTGGTCCTAAACATTCGACCTAACTTTAAAAAAAAAACTACCAAGTGGGACCAACGTAGCTGTCAATTTGTCACTCGACTCTAAACCGTATGATACGAGTATAAGGTTGATCACAAGCTGTCACCGTCTCTTCCTCCCGCCCCCTACGTGTAAGAGAATATGTGAATGTAACAGAAATAAATTATATTATTTGTTCTCGTTCTTTAATGAGTGTTTTATTCAGACTTCGACATCTAAAAAAGAACTTTAATACCTAATCCATTATTAATAGAGTTATTCGGATCAGCCACACATCAGGTTACCATAACCTGGGGGTCTACTCCGCCGAACGATAAACGATATATCGTGCCAATAATCGTGTCGGAGCCTACTCTAAGTGCCATCGTATCGACTGTCGTTGATACGAATCTACGAACGATATTGCTTTGACAGTTCTTACAAAAACCCTACTCGAATACACCATAAAACGATACGAATAATTGAATTTGACAGCTTCACAAACGTCAAATCGACGAACATTCCTACGACATCTCTGATGGTGTCGTAAAGATTATCGTTTCGTTGTGATTTAGCATTTAAAGACCATAGATATTAGTAACTTTTGTTAAAGGAAGAAAACTCTGAAATAGAAAAACAATATTTCTCTTAAGTACATATTTACTCGAATAAGTTATGTATGAAAAAAATGTTGCATGTAATTTTGTACGCAACAATTTTGTTCTATGACGTACAAAATGTCTGGACTCATAATGACTATGTTTTATATTAATTATTACGATCAACATACACACGTATTTTATATACACATTTTTATAACATTTTAGTAGTAACAGACACTGGGATGATATTTTCCCACTTATTAGACCCAAATTCAATCGAATCATTCAAGCTAAAACGAAAGATTCTGGAGTTATTTTACTATTCAGGTAACCGAATATAGTCTACTTACATAACTAAGACTGAAATCTACATTATCTAATTTTTTTTCGGCAATAAACCACAATCAATAAAAACACACCGTTTTTTTTCCTCAAAATCAGGTCGCTTAACTTTGAATCGTTTTGACAATGACAGGTGACACTTCTTTGACAAGAACATATACTGTTCTCCGGACTATAGTAGGGGAGCCCAAGAGGGGATTTTGGGATTTACTCAAGCGCGGCAGATTACTATACAGGCAGGTACCTTGTACCCCATTAAATACCTCCACTGAGTATGAGTCCTGTATATGTGGCCGTGCGTCAAGGATAAAGGATCAGATTAGTAAAAAAAAATTGATCATCTGAAATTCTCGAGCGCGTCAGATTAAGATAGGATAATTAGTTATATGCTAAAAAGTGTATATTCCACTAATCTGACAATTTTCGATTGACGATAAGAAGTTAGTGGGTTACAAACTTGTAAAAAAAAACGTCATTTTGACTTTCTCGAGCGTGGCTAAATTTTTTTTTATTTTTAAGGGAATAATTCAACGTTCACGAAAAATATATAATCTGACGATTTCCATAAGCCGAAGGAAGGTAAAATAATCGACAAAGTTTAAAGCGTGCAGCTACGTGGTGCCGGTATTTATTTAAATAAAAGTTTTGTACTTCAAAAAATATATACTGGTTTATTTGCATGCTATTTTTTCAGTTTTTCAATTCGTTAACTTAGAATAATAACTCTATAGAAACCTAATGCGTCCGCACAATTTAAGCTTAGTGGGTGGTACCCTAATTGGCGAAGCGGCGGCATGTGCGGCGGTAATTGCTTACCATCAGGTGATCTGTCGGCTCGGCTGCCACCTATATCATATAAAGATAAAAAAAACCGCTCGCAAAGGTGTCGGAGGAGAACAAAAGATTCGCTCCTGTGCGTTAGGGTACCGCGGACGCGATAAGCGAACCATTAGCATGACAAAACTCAATATTAAAAAAAGCAGTTAATATAAAAAAAGAAGAAGAGTTGCGAAATATAAAAACTCCTGGGTGACGCCTACCTATGCCACAGAACACTTAATAGTACAAGTACAGAAAGCCCACTCCTAAAAACCGTTTATAGAAAATAAAGACTAAGGCTACCATAACATAAAGTTGAAATTCCGACCGCCCAGCGTTCAACACCTACAATTATTCATACCTTGAAGTGCGTTCTCTTTCTATCGAAAGCAACTGTCGCGCATGCGTCGCCGCTCGCTCGAGATTTTCTACTAATTGGCCCCTCCGGAGGGGCCGCCGCATGTTGTACTTGCAAGTTCCATACCTACACGCGGAGTGGGACAGGCCTGCCTATGCCTAAAAACGGGTTAGGGGAAAACTCGCCCGAAAAGAACTCGCACAAGAATTTCAAGATTTTCTGGCCGATCACTGTTCTGGGTCATTGTCAAATTACGGCTACGATGATAAAAAATAAAAAAATGTTTAATTGGGACGAGTTTTACTAATTTTCTAATAAGTACTTTAATGTTAATTATAAAGTAATGAACAAATCAGATCGTTTTTATTTTTTTGGGTAATATGGAACAAAATAAGTTTTTTTGGGGCCACCGAAAAGACCACAGTGATCACTGAAAAGAACAACTTAACATTTAATAACAATTGGTATCCGTATTAATTGAAACCGTTATCACACATTAACTTTTCACAGCCTCTTCTCTTATTTAAATCAGTTACAACGCAAAAAAGAATATACATTAATAAAATAAGCAAAGAATTCTTACGGATCACCGAATAGACATTTTGGTGATCAAAAAATTTTAAAATGTCTTCATCGCATCTAGCGGCCCCCCCCCTCGAGCTAGACTTATAAAACTAATGGCAATGCTTCAGTTGCTCAATGTACCTTTCGAGTTTATCAACAGAATTGATTGTACTTCTACCGTTTTGGCAGAAATTACGATAAAGTGCTTGATCTTCCCAGTTGGGACCTCGGCTATTTAACGTTCGAAATACATAAAAAATATACTGATCTAATGTACTTCCAATGTACCTTCCGATTTATATTAGGTATCAAATTTAAGGAATCCATTATAGAACCGAAGAAATTCAGCTTTGAAAGTTTTGTCTTTCTAGCTGGGCCCCCTGTAATTAAAGTTAATACGAATAAAAAAGTGTACAGTTTTTATGTTTTTTAAAATATGTACCTCTTAGTTCTTCGCAGTTTACCAAATTTAGATGCCAAATTATGATACTGGTAAATAATACACGATTTGGTACGGGAAAGTCAGCAATATTATATTTGTAGCAATGAAAGTAGCTGTTTTTTTGTTAACCGTACTTAATTTTGCATCTAAATTTGCATTTAACATGAGATGAGAGGCGCGCAGATGCGCGCAGATCAAGACAGGAACGTGCCGGGTATTTTTTGACATAGTACAGCATGATCTGTGTCATCTGTGACCACCGAAAAGATGATCACCGAATGGAAATTTTATTGCAAAATCGAGCTGGTGCGAAATATTTAGACATTAGGAACAAAATCTCACTATATTTGTATTACTATCCCTTCTGCCACATGCGCTAGCCAGTTTATTTCATTAATGAAACATTGCTTACCAAGTTTGTATAGCAACCGAAAAGACCCGACGAGGTTTGACAAATTAGCAATTTTCGGTAAACAAAACACTGCCTTTGCGTTGATCGCGCACATAGACTAAAGATGGCTGACAAAATACGTTTGGATACTGATTTTGGTATTTGACGTTGGGGCTGAATTCACAATTTCAAATTATTTCACCTTTCATACTCATATTTTTGGACTACCGAAAAGACTTGGTGTCTCCGTAACATGTGACAATATTAAATATTTTTTCCAAACTGATATCGATATCGGCAAAAATGTTCACATACAATCTTAAGAATATTATAAATCAAATAACAACTAACAGCTACTTAATTCAGGCCATATTTTGTGTGTATTACTAGTACTAATTGGCATTCCCCGATTCGTAACAGATCACCGAAACGGACTTTTATGGCTAAATAAAATCATAATAATTTAAATATTTTGTTTCTTTCAATTAAACATTTATACATGAATTGGCACTGATATAAACTGCAAGAAATCGTTAATTAATAATATTTATTAGTATAACTTTGGAAATTATACTGTCGTAACAAATTTAGGCAGGTTTTTGACAATGACCCTTCTAACCTAGCCTAACCAATATTTTTTGTGATGATAATATTAAAAACTCTACTTAATGACATTCCACCTACAATGGACATAGCGCGCCATACAATAACCAATCGCGAAGATGGCACATGCTCCAAATTTCACCTTATTATGCTTCAACTGATCTGTGTATACACTGCTGTTTACAAACCTGCATGTGTAAACATCTTGACAGTTAAAGCAGTAATGTATAACTACGTGTCAGTCGAAGCTGCATATAGTGATTTACGGAAAAGTTCAGAGCAAGGAATACACGGAGTCGCAACGCTTATTATTTATTTCATCTACTATAGGTATTTTATCGGTTTGCGTGCACTCATTTGAATTTAATTATATTTTTATATGTATATACAGGGTGTATCTGTGAACGTTTACATCCCTTTAGCCACGTGTTCTACCAACCAATCTGAACAACATTATTGTGCTATGACTTTTGAAAATTCGCATAAATTAAATTTTGCATTGACATGGTAAGTTAGGTAATGTCATGCTAAATCCAATATGGTGAACGGTTCCGGATGGCAGACTATACCCAAAACTGGAATTCAAGACCAAAAAATCTGCTACAATGTTTCTACTGCAGTAAAATAATTGTACCATAGTGTACCCCTTTTTTCTAAAAACACTCGCTGATATAATATATTTATGGGTATTATGAATCTATAATTAAAAAAATATATATTTTAATTACTTTTTTTCACGTAAGTACAAGACCCTTTTATAAAAACTTAACCACCCGTATTTTTAGTTTTCAAAGATGGTATTGCGCTTGTTATACTTCAGGTGTTAATAACATTTGGTATCTACCTACAACATTTTAACAATGTATGGAAACTTGACAGTTTAGTCTGCTTAATGAGAAAAATAATGCCAAAAAGGTTGGCGAAACCTAAAAACGTCACTTAAAAATGACATAAGTGACTTTAACAGATTTGACAGTGACGTATCTGTCGTAGATTTTTTGGTCTTGAATTCCAGTTTAGAGTATAGGTAGCTACTTTTTGTGCATTTCCCATTATCAAATAAAAGGGTTTGTTATTGCGAAAATAAAATTACTTTTTTTGTGCGTAATAATTTTATTTTAATGATATCAATGGGAAAAACTGGAACCTGAAAACTTTCCATTACAACTAACTTGCGCCACTTCTCTCTCATAATCTCATGGACGTAGGTAGTGGAAAGCTAAAAAAAATAGTTATCGTAAATTAGTTAGTGACCTGCCATAATCTCGCTCGGGTGAAAAAAACTAACAAAAGAGCGACTCCATAGTTATCATTGACACACGACTAATCAAAAGTATGCCTAGGCATAATTTTCAAGTTCCGTTCACAAGGCGCAGATGCGAAGTCCATTGTAGGTGGAATGTCATTGATTGGTGATGTTAAGTTATACAGCAGTGACTAGCAAAAAATCTCGAAATTTCCGTGCGAGTTTTTTTCGGACGACTTTTCCCAAAACTTCTAAAACCTATTTAACATTCTAGATAATGCAGCACGAACAATAGATAAAAAAAAATTGTAAACGCTGGTATTTAAGCATAGGTAATGAGTACCTAGATATTTTTGCATTTTGCCATGATTTATGTACCTACGTATACAGGGCGTCTCGCACGACTATTGGGACACCAAGGAAAATCCTTTATTTATCACTTTTTACTGTTTTTTTTTTAATTACTTATATTTTTTAAAATTTCATCTTATACTCATAGTACAGTCGCCATCAGATATATCGTAGCAGACAAGGTGACCAAATATATCGACGGTCCCTACGTATAACGCCGTATCTTCAAAACCTAAATTTTACAGGAGAGCGTTTTAAAGTTTTAAACATGTGTTGCTCATGTTCTATTATACCTACAGTTATGAAATTTGGCACACTAGGTAAATAGGTGCTATAATGCCTAAAAAAGCTAATAATAAGTTTCTACGATTATTATTTATATACTATTTGTTACTTACTAACTTTTACGCCGGAATAAGTCAGACTACAAACAACGTAAGTGGTACAACCTATTGCTTACGGGGGAATTAAGTCATCAATCCTAACATTAATTGCCCGAAAGGTCATTTTACGCCGAATATAATATTCACATACGGGGTTTTGGGGTTTTCTATTTTTTGTTTCGATGCAATCTATATATCAAAAAAGGCATTTGAAACTAGGGAACAGCTGGATCTTAAATATTTTTAACTAAATTTAACAGAACAGGGACTGATAATGAATTTTGGTGAACTTCGTATCTACTCGTATCACTAAAAATATACAAAACTTAATAGTAACTAGTAATAAAACGCAATGGATGGTAACTAAGCTATTTTTGTTATTAGTCTAATCTGTCCTAGCTGGGCAAAGGCCTCTCCCAAACCCCTTGGTCTCTGTCAGTAGCCAGCGCTTGGCAATCCAGTTTGTGGTGGTCTAAATCATCACGCCATCTTTTTCTGGGTCTGCCTCTCAACCAATGCCCATATGTTGGCTTGTTTAGTGTAACTATTTTAGTCCTACTCTCCGGGTGCATCCTAATACACCTGACCTTGCCCAGTTCCACTTCAATTTGGTGGATTATTCGCCCACATAATATCTGTAATCTACGATGCGAAGCAAATTAGCCATAAAACAAATGCTCAGTACAAGAACTACTTCGAATAGGACGCTGCGGCAACACTTAGTCGACTGCTACCCAATCTTGCTGGTCCAGAGGCCTCATGCCAGAGGCTAATTATGCTGGTATGGTACAATCGATAGAGCCCCCGTGTTTTCCGGTTCTCTGATTAGCCGAAGTATCGCCATACTGCATTCATTACAGCTGGTGATGGCTATCAGGGATATACGTGGCTATCGCTCGTTCTTGTTTGAGGCGGCATGCATGCTGGTCTGTACTCTACCCTAGGAGCTTGATGCTAGAACCCTCTGTGCCAGGGTTATCTTTCCGGCTCACACAGATCCTCCACATGCCACTCTCGGGGCATGGATGCTTCGGGAGATATCTGTACCGGATAGGAAAGGAACCAAATGCTACCTGCCTGTCATCATGACTAGGCAGACTATACACTCGCGGTATATGCTGCTTGGTTGGTGGAACGTAGAGATCTCTGCGTCATTATTGGAGTCGACTTATCCCTGCCGACTGTAGTGCGCACTATGGTCGGGTGCAAGGTAGCCTGAGAGTCGATTTCTTCTTCTTGCGAGAGTGTCATGCTCCAGAATGAGGAAGCCCAGCGCGAACGTGAGCGTTTAAATCCCAGTTTAAGAGGAGGCATCATAGGGGAGGTTCTGCCGTTCTGCCTGTGGCTAGGGGCGTTTAGAATACTGCCAAGGTATTCCTGGTCTGTCGTAAAAGGCGACTAATCGGGGTTTTGAAGTACGTGAGCATACCCACTACTGGGGAGTGGCTTGCTCAGTGCTTTTAGGCATACTATGCTATTGGCGAACACGGCCATGGAAACGAGCCTCCACTAGGGAACTACGCTTTGCAGTCCAACGTTATATTTTTGCATATTGATCGACATAGCCGACAAAAGTGAGTGATATGTGGCATTTCTACAGAAGAAAGGTAGGCTGTTATGGTTCAGAGTAATATAGGATGCTCATACATGCTGCTGATATCGCGCTGGTAGACTAAGCGAAAGAGTGAAAGGAGTTCCTTAAAAAACGGTAGTCTAAGGTTCAATGTGGCAAAGACGGAGTGTATGGCTAGCAGTTTTACGGATCCCATGCATGTTTGCATAAATTTGAGTGCAGAGACCGATATAAGAACCTGGTATTAGTACTCTACTCGTCCAGTGACATTATTTGCGACGTCAAGGCGGACATTGACTCCGCGTGGGCAAAATGGCGAGAGTTGGCATGCGTCATTTATGAACCTAATATGCCGGTTGAACTGAAATGACAGGTATACAAATCCATTACCTGGCCGGTTCTCTCTCATATGGCAGTAAGTCTTGGCTGTATTTGAGCGATATAAGTAGGAGTTCCCACCACCAGTATCGTTCATCCAAACATGCTGCAATGGATATGTGGAGTTATGCGGCAAGATCGTGTGATATCGGATACACGGCATCCTGCATTTTTGTGACATAACAGATAAATTGGAGCATGTCGTCCACGTTTTACGCAAACTGGATAGATGTAGGCAAATAATTTCTGGCCATGCCTCTATCGCCGGGTCTTGGTTGAAAGGAAGGATCAAAAAAGTTGGACTTGACGTCGTAGTAAGGGACAATGGGTGCAAAAGACTAGTCTGCGCAAAGTGGAGAAGATACAATAGGAAAGAGAACCCTGAACTTCAAAGCGCCAGCTTGGGACGCAACTGGGATTTGATACTAATATTTTGATGGCTCTTACATCATTGGCAAGAGTCATCCAAGCGGATAAAATGTGATTACCGTGGTAATTGCTGAGGGATTACTGGGATATCTGTAACAACTTGTGGCTAAGATGTGCTGGTAGTTTGTAAATGTGGCTGCGACGATGTGTGCAGTCATATCCAGCGAGAGTCTCACGGTACAACATCGTCTATCATTCATATCTATGCCGCATACACTAACTAGTGGTGGTGACTAGATGAAGTCATATCCCAGAAGATTGCCGCAGCTAACAAGGTCACAAGTGCGCTAGCACTGAGGCATATGTGAAGAAATGTCAACGAGCAGATGCACAAGCCACGATGTTTACAGGTTTGCTAAATGCGTTGATAAGGTGATACCAGCTGCAACCAGTTATGACAAACTGAAATCATCTAAGGGGCAGAAGCTCAACTTCAAGTGCGCCAGGCTCAAAGTAGCACAATTTTGTGCCGTAGTCGAGTGCCGCCGTGTAACAGACCCTGAACTCTGTGGCGCTGAAGAAGAGGTAGCAACTGGCGCTCATCTTTTGACAAGCTGTCGAATAAGCAACAAAAAAGGTGTAGCCAACGAAACTCCATCGAACCAGGGACTTGTGTATTTGTTACTAAACAATGAACAGTTTTTTGAAAAAAAAAGCAATAAATTAATCAAAATACAACCCTTAAAATATTAATCACGCTCAGTCATTATATTCATTTACGACGTAAAATTACGCAAATGGTAATTACTAGCAACACTAAAATAATAGCTTCCATCGTAAAACATCACATCTGGTATATAGTAAGAACATTGATTTTAACTTCCCGGCGTAAAACTGCCCAAAAACCATATAAGCCACATTGAATATTAAATTTCCCGCGTATAATAACTGAACTGCCACCTTCGCGTTGCTCCGTCTCGGGCGTAAAAGCGCTCAACTGGCACTAACGGGAAAGTATGATGGCAACATTCCGAAGTAGTAGACCGTTACTACCATTACAGTATTTGTACGTTGGTCGTAGTGCACTTACGTACTTTGTCGTGCATCGATTTAGAGTACTTTTAGGCACATTTTCGACCTACTGTTTGAACTAATCGAAAGTTATCGTTCATTTCGGGGTTTTGCAATAAAAACATGCAAATACCTAAGGTGCCACTTGCGGCCTTATACGTAGGGACCGTCGATATCTGAACAAATTAAAATGTCAATAAGTTCTGAACATACAACTAACCAATAATATCTGAACATTCAGTGCTGCATTAATATCTGAGCAGATGCTGTCATTTACTTCTGAACATACAATAACCAATAATATCTGAACTGTCATCCTTCACGCACGTCAATACCAATGCGAGGTTGCCTATCGTTTTAGAAATCAATTTGGCAACGTCGCGTTCGTCGCTCAGCATAATAATACTTATATAAAGCTCGATTACCACTGACTGACTCATTGATTAGGGCTGTTTTTGGTGTGTTGGGGTTTATTTTTGCGGTAAAAGTTTTGACAACCCTGAGTGTTTTTTTAATCAATCCACGTTTTTGATATTTAAAGAAAAAAAAACAAAATGGCGGCCATTTTTGCGACATCAACTTTTTGTTACAGCAGCTATTCGAAAAGTGAAAAGTGTCTCAGAATCACCTGAATGAATGAATGAATCATCAATCTCATCATATAAACGAATACAATCATCTTTAACAAGTTCGCTTCGTGATCGCTCGTTGGTATTTAAGGGGACAGAGTATTTGTAAATATCTTCGTTTTTTTTATGAAACTCCTTAGTTTCCAATTACTGTTAATGCCTGCATCCTGGCCACACACTTTTAAAAATATTTTTTAGTTTGAAATATTTAATGACACTTTGTTTCTTTTCTTTACGTACTTTGTTTATCCTGATATATGACTGACATTTGCTCAGATATTAATGCAGTACTGAGTGTTCAGATATTATTGGTTAGTTGTATGTTCAGAAATTAATGACTGGCATCTGCTCAGATATTAATTCAGTACTGAATGTTTAGATATTAATGGATACTTGTAGCGTATAGAACTTATTGACATTTTAATTTGTACAGATATATTTGGCCACCTTGTCTGCTACGATATATCTGACGGCGACTGTACAGGGGTTGCCCTAGTTTGAGACCAGGTTATTTATTTTTTTGCTTTAGCTTGTATGATACGGATCAGGTACTAGAAAAAAAAATTGGCAATAATATTATTTTACGTAAAATTATTCTTGAAACTTATTCATCCGTAATATAGAATCGGATATTACATATATGACATTTAATTCCACAAATCGATGTACTCAATACCAAAAATTAAAAAATTAACCAAGAAACATAATTGAACTCGTATCAATTCGCGAATCCGTATCCACAATTCGCCAAGTTGTTTATGCTTAATATTCGGTATCATGGATATCTTTCAAAACAGACTGGTTAAGGTTTCTTAAAGAATTTTTATCTTTACCTACTACTAATACTATTTTTACTTTTTATTGACTGTATCGAATATCGATTGGTAGTTAAAAAAAACACAATCCTATTATAATTACGAACCCCTTACATAGTTCAAAATGACCTTCAATACAGTTTTTTTTTCTTTTCAATATTATAGAATGTTTCCTTTTAGTAATCAGTGCTATCTTCATTATTATACTTTTCCTTGATGTCTTAGTCTTGAAACGCCCTGTATAAGTAGTCGTAAAAATTAATAAAAATAAATATTTAACTGTCAGGATGTCAACGTTTTGAAATGTACAATGATACCTTGTTGCATACTGGCTTCAACTTCGACTGGGCGTGCTTGACAGCTCTTACGCTGACTGGCTTTGATTGATTCCATCAGAGGTTCCTTAACTTTAAAGACAATTGAACGCCAGTCTAATACCTGTTATTTCACAAAACCCTAAGGGTTGATTAACTGTAACCAATGATAAGTAAATTAACTAGATAGGACAATTAAATGAATAGAAACTGATCATTGGAAGTGTGTTTAACCTGAAATTGTGCAAAATAATGAAGAAGATATTCTTCGTTGTATTCTTCTTCGTGTCCTGTGCAGCGGCTAAAGATGTCATCTATGAACTGGATGGTGAGTACATAATAC
The DNA here is from genome assembly GCA_014851415.1 of Cnaphalocrocis medinalis. Classification (NCBI taxonomy): domain Eukaryota; kingdom Metazoa; phylum Arthropoda; class Insecta; order Lepidoptera; family Crambidae; genus Cnaphalocrocis; species Cnaphalocrocis medinalis. The sequence goes on along the minus strand of CM026278.1, from coordinate 4,957,080 downwards.
CTTTCACAAAATAGCTTAATACGCAAGACTGTAAAGTTATGAGTGTGTATGTTAGAGAGACACTGTCGGATTGGCAGCGCACTTGTACCTCCACTAGTGTTGCAGGTGTCCATGGGCGGTGGCAATTGCTTACCATCAGGTGATCCACCTGCTCGTCTGCTAGGTACCTATCACATAAAAAAAAATCTTGGATTTGGCGTGGCGAATTCATCCTTATGGGTTAAATTGCCTCCTGTCCGTACGAAGCGATTCGCTTCAACATTCATAAAGCGGACATCTAAATAATTTAAGATTAAAAAGCCAAAGAAGGCCGACTGTATGAAAAGTTAGAATTTTAAGTGAATTTCCAAGAGTCATAGAACAACTACTTATTGTTTAGAATTTTTTGTACAAGACGTGGTCAATCTTATAGATCAGCCAAGTACGCATGATATATTATAGAGCTCAAGTGTGTACTCAAACACAGGTGCACTCTCTATTATCTTACCCTCTTAATTTGATGGGACACCAGTGTGACACGACCGAAGAGAGATTGGGAGCGCGGCTTAACGTGCTTTCCGAGGCACGGGTGTACAAGACCGCCAAAATCCAGACTTCGGGCTGACACTTGAGAATTTCTGAACAGTAAAACTCAGGTAAAATTTTTTTGCCCGACCCGGGACCCCGAGCGCAGCCGTCGCTTTAAAGCGCGTCCCACTATCAACTGCGCCACCGAGGCAGTCATTGACATTGCAATGGTATGGTGATGTAGGACTATGCCTCCAGATGCGGAGTACTACCGCATGCCCGAGAGGACCGTCGTGGCCCGCTCGGACCGCTGCGCGCGCGGCGTGTACTGCACCGCGCAGGCCGCGCTCGTCTCCGACCAGCCCAGCCAACTACTGGACATGATACGGGTGCGCAAGTAAATTATCAGCCTAAGTATATACTGTCCCACTGCAAGGCAAAGGCCTATAGCCATCACAGAAATCAAGTCATCCACTGTTAACAATGATGAATTAATTACCTATAATGTTTTTTTGTGTCTTAATGCAGTAAAATGACATCAAAATATCATGATATGGAAACATTCCCATAGCATTTCCAAATATAATCTTGTGAGTATTTTGCACATACATAAGACACAAAACTAAAATTAAACTATTAAAGTAAGTAAGACATTATTGTGTGGTTAAAACATTAATTACAAGTAAATAATAAAACTCAGGGTAATAATATATTATAGTTTTAAACCTTACATTGCTATACTGTAGCAATTTTTTGTTTGTGTGAATATTTTTAGATTGTTAATTAGTATTGTTGCAATGAGGTGGAGGCGGTATTGTTTTGAAATCTCTTTTATTGCTTTTCTGAAAATAATAAACCTATTATTCACTTTCTAACTACCACAATCTGGGAGGACACTTCCTCCCGAGCCCTATGATAACGTGAGGTCCTTACTCTAACTCCTAGCGATATCGTCACTCAGCTCCGGAATGCGCTCTCGGGAGCGCCAGTCTCACGAAACTCAGGTAGGCAACACCACCGGTAATACCTATGAAACTCACGTAAGTTTTAATGGCAAACGAACCCGCCAAAGTAGGAAAGTAAGTGCACATTAAATAGAAATAGAAATAGAAATAGAAAATATTTATTTGGAGCAAATATTACAAAAAGGACTTAAAACTAGTATTTAAATCTATTTTATGCTTCCAAAATGGTAACCACTCAGCACGATGCCATTGCTTTAAAGCTATGGCGCTGATATTCTGTGGTACCGGGAAAATGTAAATAAAAACTTAAACTAAAACTAGGTACATAGGTACAAATAACAAGTGGTGTGTGGGCGCTACATGAATTTCTCAGGAAAAATCGAAATAAATCATTTATAAGAATTAGAATACTTATGCGTCATTAGACAACGTAATGTGGGGATGTATTATATAATTACTTTGAAATTATTTTATGACTTTGAAATTATTTTATGGAGTATAATATTGATGGTGAAGTAATAATGTAAATAGTTATAGGTAGTAGGTATGTATATAAATTAAATTCTATTTTATAAAATATAAAGGTAAAGCACAGAACGGTTCCTTATACATAATAATCTAACTGCTCGTCGAGTAGAAACTTCTTTAATTTATTTTTAAATAATGTAACAGAGGGAGCGTTTCTAATTGGCGGTGGCAGATCATTCCAGCATTTCGTGGCAGCGTAGCGGAAGCTGCCACGAAATGCAACCGTTCTGTACTGTGGGCACATTAGTCGGACTGCTGTTCTCATTTGGCATTGTGCAAATTTTAATTTTTCGAACAGATAAAGTGGCTTGGTACTATTGATTACACCAAAGAGTAAGGTCGCAAAGTGAAGAATCTGTCGGGAGGCCATTTTAATTAATTTATTGCTATTCAAAAAGGGAGTTATATGATTGTAACGAGGAACTGTAAAACAGAATCTAGAGCAGGCGTTTTGAATACGTTGAATAATTTTACGCGTGCGGGCTAGTAAACAATTTCCAAAAACTGTATCTGCATAATTGAGTTTGGAGAGAATGAGTGACTCGCAAAGCTTTACACGTACATCGACACTAAGACAATTACGGATACGGTAGAGAATTTTTAATCTATAAAAACAATTGCGCATGATCTCTTGGATATATTCTTCAAAACGCAGGCCACTATCCATCAGAACTCCAAGATTACGAGCTAGCGGTACCTTTTCTAACTTTTCACTCTTGATTGCTACTTGGGGATCTGCATCGATATTACCAATTTGGTTTTTTGTGCCAAAAATCATAAATTTCGATTTCTCACGATTTAGGACGAGATGGTTTTGTTCACTCCAGACGGCTATATGATTTAGATCAGCATTTAATTTTTCTATGGCTAAATTAATTAAATCAGGTTTAGAAGAAATATATACTTGGAGATCATCGGCGTAAAGGTGGTATTTACAATTATGAATGGTATGGATTATGTCTGCAGTATATAAAACAAAAAGAATTGGGCCAAGTATGGAACCTTGGGGTACACCTCTAACAACTGGCAATACAGAAGAAGCTGTGATCGTTCCATTTTCATTTCGTGTTTCAACGTATTGTGCACGACCTGTGAGGTAGCTAGTAAACCATTTAATGGCGTTTAAATCGAAGCCATAAAATACGAGTTTTGATAAAAGGAGCTCAATATTAATAGTATCAAAAGCGCGTGAAAAGTCTAATAAAACTAAGATAGTACTCTCGCCATTATCTTGAGATGATAATATGTTATCAACTACGTCTAGCAGCGCCGTAGCAGTGCTATGGCCTTTACGGAAGCCAGATTGTCTCAGTGGTAACATATTATTTATCTCAAGATATTCGGTCATCTGGTTGGCTATGGCCTTCTCTAGAATTTTGGACATTAACGGCAAGATACTGATTGGCCGTAAATCTTTATAATCACAAGGATGTGGTTTTTTAGGAATCGGCTTAACAATAGCTGTTTTCCAAACTCTTGGGTAGCAACCACTTTCAATCGATTTGTTGACTATAGCAGTAACTATAGCTAAAGTACGAGGCATTGTCATAAGCAACATTTTTAGAGTAATGCCATCAGTACCTTGTGCATTTGTGGTGATGGTTTTCAATGTATTTAAAACAAATGTTTCAGAGACAGGCTTAATAGTAAAAATAGCAGAACTATGTCTATTTAAGTTGAATTTATTTTTAAGATGGAGGTCACAGTCGTTATTACCAGGAAGATTCAGGAAGTTATTGTTAATATGGTCAGGATTACTTAAATGGTGTGGTAGTTCAGAGTTTTTCGTTTTAAAATCAGCGACGTTTCTTTTTATGTTTTTCCATAATATACGAGGGCTTTTTTCGAGTAAATTTATATGATGATTGAAAAATGCAGCTTTTTCGGTTCTGATTGCGGAATTAACAATAGCTTTTAGGTCTTTGTAATACTTTTTGTGTATATCTAATTTAGTATTTTTATAACGAGCATGTGCTTTATCACGAAGTTTTATCATTTCTTTCACGGTGTATGTGATCCATGGGTACGAATTATTTTTAACATTAATTGTTTTAATAGGTGCGTGTTTGTTAAATATATTTATTACATACTCATTAAATTTTTCTATCATGATATTGACATCATCGTTAAAAGAAACTATGTCTTCCCAAGGCGTAGAGTTAACGTCTGAATTGAATTCTTGGATATTTACATTGTTTAAAGGCCTATATTTGAAAATTTTGGGTGCTTCCTTGTCCTTTCTTATATCTAATTCACATGTGATTAGTGCATGGTTGCTAAGATCAGGGATGTGATTGACGCATAACTTTGAAATTCGTGAGTTACAACATACTAGATCAATGAGAGTTTCACTATGATCTGTAAAGTGAGTAGGTTGTGAAACGTACTGGGTGAGACACATGCATTTTAAAAAATCAATGAGCTGTTTGGCATGAGGATCACGGGTATTTAAAATATTTATATTAAAATCGCCTAATAACAAAATACAGTCAAAGTTACTAAGTGATGAAATGGAGTCGCTAAGTGCATCTATAAATGTGTCATGGTTTAACCAAGGTGGACGATATGCTGTACCTATAGCTATCTTAGTTCCATTAATGTTTAAACTTAACCACATCTGTTCCACAGAAGAGGTGCACGGGGTAGTTATAAGTCGGGTATGAATTCCGTTTTTAATATAAAAACCAATCCCACCGCCGCGAGATCTAATGGAAGCAGGTCGCGGAATGTGTCGCAGACGGTACCCTGGGGGCGCAGGCGCGCGGGCCTCCTCGCCCGTTCGGAGCCAGGTCTCGTTGATGGCCAGTATGTCGACGTTTTCGCGTTCTATAGCAACGACAAATTCCTCGTGACGGGTTCCTAAAGATCCGGGATTTAATAGGCCCACCGACAGCTTCTTATTTTTAATGAACTGAACAATAAAAGCGTACACAATTTGAATGTGTTTGCAATGCGACAACATTCGACAGAGAAGTGTTATGTGACGCCTATCTATTTTTACCAGGATCATTGAAATTATTTTAATATAATCTGGATATGTTCGAGTGAATATATATAAATAAGGGAATAATAATATACAACCCTCACGTTGATTGTGAAACATATAGCTTGTATAAAATGAATTTACAGATAAGTAGGCTTTGATAATAGAGTATCGATTAAGAAGCATAGTAGCGCCGAGAGAAATATAAAAAATCTCAAAATATGTAATTATTAAAACTCTAAATTGTTGTTGTAGCGTGAAAACACATTCAGAAAACAAAAGTAATCTCTTATAAAAGTATTTTTTAAAAAATGCACAGGTCAGCATGGCAAATGTAAACAGAAAAAATAACACAATATAAAAACATATAGTATAAATGAAATTGACGTTATTACAAGGAGTATTATAAAACTGACAAATTTTTCGAGTAAAGATAACATGAACGAACATTAGCAATCCCCAAAAACATTTATAAGGTCAGTTTCTGATCGTATGCGGTGTCGCGGCGAGCCATGCTCTTTTCGAGCAAAGATTTTACCATCTCGCGTCCATACATACTTCCAATGGGCAATTGCAGATTTTTCTCGAGTCTTATAAAATAGTTGGCGGTTACTTTGGGTCAACCGTTCATTGAAGTAAATGCGGCATGGAGCAGAGTTTAGCCCTAGGTCTGCAGTGGTTGTATCTCGTCGGACGCGCGCCGCAGCTAGAAGATCGTCGCGTTGAGTGCGCCGCGCCAGTCGCACCACCAGGGGGCGCGGCCGTGGGGCCGGCTCGCTGTCGCCCGTCGCACGCCTTATAGGGCCGGCTCGCTCTGCACTTACTACATCACGTTCATCCAACTTGATGCCAACTTTTTGCGCGACGGTGAGAACAAGGTGTATGGGTTGTTCATTTTTTTCCTCAGGGATCCCTGCGATTTCCACGTCGTTACAAAGCATTTCCTGGTCGCGGTCGTTGATGTCTAGCTTGAGTTGAGTGATAGTATGCTCCAGCGAACGAGTTTCCCCCGTTGCCTCCTTCTCCCGCTGTTCCTCCATCGCTTCGACGCGCTCGGTCAGATGGTCGATGCGCCTGTTACAAATTTCGACCGAGGTGGTAAGGTTGGCGATAGTACTCCGGAACTCCTGCATCTCCGTACGAGCAGCTTTCATCTCCTCTCGCAAGAGTCTCAGCTCTATGATAAGCTCATCAGAAGACGACGTGGAGCGCTCGTTGTCAGTGGTGGCAAGAGGCAACGGCTGAGGTGGCGATGTCGTAGGAAGTTGATTTTTACCAGTCTTATAACGTGTCATCATAATGCTGGGTTCCAGGTGACTAGGAGTGCTTTTAACGTCAGGTTTGGGAACTACTCCTTTTTTGCATTCTGAACATTGCCACTTATTTTTATGCTCCGCGGTCATTGTGTTGTAAAAACGTTTTTCACTAATGTTGGCACATGCAATGTCATAGATCTTGATGCACAAGCTGCATTTAACAAATTGCCGTGTTTTAATAACTTGCGAACATGCAGCGCAAGCCCCGTAGCTAGAAACAGGCAGCGACATCTTATCTTATATTGATCTCTGATACAGTGTTATCAACAAGACGCAGCAGGGTCAATGACCGCGTTCATTCTGAAGTGCGTATAAGTGAGTTCATGCAGGCTCTCACAAGATGGCGTTAGTAGTTGCGTTGAATGGTATAAAGCTTGTTAGAATGGTTCAATTTTAAAATCAATAATAAGAGAATAATTACTTTCCTGGGTTAGATACACTAATTCTTCCTGATTTCAATATGCACGATCGTTGTCGAGATACTGTAGCTGATAATATACCTTATATGTTGATATAATTTCAAAACTCTGCTTCCAACCGTTACGAAAATATTTCTTGTTTTTTATGAAATCCCGTTACTGTTTTCACTTATCCACAATATATGTTCTAGTATTGCACTAATGGAGACATAATTTCGTATACTTTTACAGATTAACTACCGTTTTCTATTTTTAATTAAATAAAATACGCAGAGCCAGATGTTTACTTGCGCACGGTAGCGCCCTCTTTCCTATTATATCTATATAGTTACTATGACATCTCTCACTCTTTCATTTTAGCCGTCTAATACAGTCACAGCGGCCATTTTAACATCAGTCAATGTCATCTGTCTGTCAGTCAGATTACTTGACGGTTTTTTTATCTGATTTAAAATTATAATTTTAGCTATTTATTTATTTATTTTAGTTATTTGCGTAGTTTTCAAACGTAATCTGTATACCGGGCCGTGATAGCCGCTAATACTTTCCTTACACACTACCAATGCTGTGTTCGCCTGTTATTGACGGAATATTGGATCGAGAACTGACAAACGGAGTGATTATATGCTTTAGAGAAAGTCTCAAATAGAGTGGCTAAGCGCGTATCACCGTAAGGGACAAAATCTATGTAACCCGGCCAAATGAAATGAGATGTGACTGAAGATTACTTCAGTACGGTAGCCGTCAGTGTTATCTATTACTACGGCAGAATTTGGTTGGTTATTGCGGTAGTAAAAATACGAACAAAAATCGCTCTTAATTACTACGGGGTACTATGGCAACTAGCTTTGTTGGGCGCAATTCATAACTGAGTCCATAAAAAAAGTGGAACTCTGACAAAGAAAAAAAATCATGAAACTGTATCTTTTACTCTTAGCGATTTCTGTATATAGTTGTTCCGTGTACACGAATATTATTATTTGCGTGTCCTCTCTATTTGATACTTTCTCTGTTATATACTCTTTGGAACTGACTTTTGAACTAACCGGCGAAGTGACAACATACATAACGTGTTTTTTCGAAATTGATTGTGAGCAGGAAATAAAAGGTTTGTACTTGTACAAACCTTTAATAAAAACACCAAATTACTTGGTGGTACAAGGTACTTGGCTCCGGGGATAAAAACACCAAATTACTTGTAATTTGGTGTTTTACTTTTGAACTTTTGAAACTAAGATGGGATAAGGCTTAAACACTAGCTTGCCCAATGCGGATTTGTGATCAAACCCGAACTATGTTCGAAAAATCGAAACATAATTGCTCGACCCGAGAATCGAACCCAAGATCGCCTATACTGCGTTCTTAAACGACACTAAAAGAAAAACATTCTACATATTTTTTCATGTGATAACTGGCAGACGAGCAGACGGATCACCTGACAAGCGTTGCTGCCGCTATTGACACCTGCAACACCAGTCAAACCGTAAATGCGCTACCAACCTTTAACCCCATTGCCCCATTGGGCTTCCGGTACCTCACTCAATCGACGAAACACAGCACAACGATGTAGTACACACACGTCGACATGAATTCTGGGTCGACTCGACCGGAGTGATACCACGGCCTCACAGAAGACCGACGTGCAGCAGCGCCTGCGATGTGTTTCGTCGAGCGAGTGAGGGTGCCGGAGGCACAACTGGGGGAAAAGAAGGTTAAAGGTTGGTAGCGTCCTTGTGACTCTACTGGTGTTGCAGGTATTTATGGGCGACGGCAATCACTTATATCATCAACTGATCCGTCTGCTCGTCTGCCACATATCGCGGTACTTACATAATATTTGACATTAATAAATGTATAAGGACATAAATTTAATAAATAATATTTTTATTTATATTTCTATCACATAAAATAAATTAATAAACGTGTTATCTATGTATATCAATACTCTAGGCGTACTCCGCGCACTCAAAGCACTACAACTACACGGACATCGTGCGCGGCGTGTGCGTCACGGACGCCTGCGCAGGCTTCCTCGGCGACGCGCGCGCGCCGGCGCTGCGGGCCGCCCTCGAGGCCTGCCTCAATGACTCCTCTCCAGGAATGTAACGCGAACCTGACATTTCATATTACAATGTAGGTAAGTAATATTGGATTCCACTAACTTCACGGTCACACATCAATCATCAAAATGTATTTGTGTGTGAGTTGAGATGTATAAGTCTATATTCCTCACAGGACAGGCTTAGCCTAGACTAGCGGACATGTAATGTTGTTTTGCCTATTGGGAACTTTCACTGTGTTATTTTAATGGTGCCTAAATTTTCGGCGACAGCCTCAGCGGATTTGCGCAGGAGTTCCATCTCGTTGGTGTTGAGGGGCTGCCGGATGATGTCGGTGACGCCTTCGCCGCCCAACACGCAGGGCAACGACATAAACACCTCCTCGTCGATGTGTGTTCACCCTATGGGAAAGATCTTGGGTTAAAAATAGACAGGAGTAATTAGCGGATGGGTTTTTTCCAAATTCTTTCCTCAACTCGTTTCGAGCGTGAAACCTCTAAACAATGGTAACAATTAAGTATTAGAGAACAGACGGAAGTTTTTGGGGCAGAAAGTCCTTGAGTAGATGCCGAGAACAGGAAGTCGCAGCCATGGCATGCCCCCCTAACGTTGGCAGACGATCTGGTGAAGGTCGTGGAATTCCTTTGATTCGGGCGGCACATGGCCGATCTGTGTGGAGAACATTGGGGCAGGGCTTTATCTAGCAATGGACGTCTATTGGCTGCAGTACTAAATTGTAAACGAACCTTAACGTATGTCGAGAGAGGGCGCACGCAGTTAGCGTCATTGAGTACCGCGGAGCAGATATCGGTGATGGAGAGCGCAGCGGCCCAGGAGTT